>OU744722.1:2808336-3441474 GCA_916613615.1 Steromphala cineraria
CTAGTAATTTAGTGAAAACGATATTTCTTAATGTATAGATATGTTTCTGACCTACAACTCAATAGAGGCAGTATTGGATTTGAAAATTCCTTAAGTCTTTGAAGTTGTCTTCTCACAACAATGAATATCCTTCGAAAAGGTTTAAATGTCAATATCATTATAATATCAAAAGGTGAACAGAGTTATTCAATCAAGAAATATGGTTCCAGTCAAGTACAAGATTTTATGACTATCAAACTACTTCATTCAAAAGCGATTTGATATAACCGTTTTAAAGTATATAAACTGGAGTCATGTCCATAAGCTTGAAAACGGCATAACCTGATTGATTACCTTACAACGTAAGATATGCCATTCAACAGTTCAGTGTATATGGTTCAGGTACATCGGTTGTCATTAAACAGTTCAATGTATACGGTTCAGGTATATCAGTTGTCATTCAACAGTTCAGTGTATACGGTTCAGGTATATCGGTTGTCATTCAACAGGTCAATGTATACGGTTCAGGTATATAGGTTGTCATTCAACAGTTCAATGTATACGGTTCAGGTATATCGGTTGTCATTCAACAGTTCAGTGTATATGGTTCAGGTATATCGGTTGTCATTCAACAGGTCAGTGTATACGGTTCAGGTATATCGGTTGTCATTCAACAGTTCAGTGTATACAGTTCAGGTATATCGGTTGTCATTCAACAGTTCAGTGTATACGGTTCAGGTATATCGGTTGTCATTCAACAGTTCAGTGTATACAGTTCAGGTATATCGGTTGTCATTCAACAGTTCAGTGTATACGGTTCAGGTACATCGGTTGTCATTCAACAGTTCAGTGTATACGGTTCAGGTACATCGGTTGTCATTCAACAGTTCAGTGTATACGGTTCAGGTATATCGGTTGTCATTCAACAGTTCAGTGTATACAGTACAGGTACATCGGTTGTCATTCAACAGTTCAGTGTATACGGTTCAGGTACATCGGTTGTCATTCAACAGTTCAGTGTATACGGTTCAGGTTTATCGTTTGTCATTCAACAGTTCAGTGTATACGGTTCAGGTTTATCGTTTGTCATTCAACAGTTCAGTGTATACGGTTCAGAAATATCGGTTGTCATTCAACAGTTCATTGTATACGGTTCAGATATATCGGTTGTCATTTAACAGTTCAGTGTATACGGTTCAGGTATATCGGTTGTCATTTAACTGTTCAGTGTATACGGTTCAGATATATCGGTAGCCATTCAACAGTTCAGTGTATACAGTTCAGGTTTATCGTTTGTCATTCAACAGTTCAGTGTATACGGTTCAGAAATATCGGTTGTCATTCAACAGTTCAGTGTATACGGTTCAGAAAAATCGGTTGTCATTCAACAGTTCAGTGTATACGGTTCAGATATATCGGTTGTCATTTAACAGTTCAGTGTATACGGTTCAGGTATATCGGTTGTCATTCAACAGTTCAGTGTATACGGTTCAGATATATCGGTTGTCATTTAACAGTTCAGTGTATACAGTTCAGGTATATCGGTTGTCATTCAACAGTTCAGTGTATACAGTTCAGGTATATCGGTTGTCATTCAACAGTTCAGTGTATACGGTTCAGGTATATCGGTTGGCATTTAACAGTTAAGTGTATACGGTTCAGGTATATTGGTTGGCATTCAACAGGGCATCTTCCCACAGCAAAGTGGCATCTCAACGAGATATTTTCTAAACTCTTCTTATTTCATCATTGACGTTGTGTAGATGCTAACACCAATGTTTTGGGTGTTTAATTGGAGTCTTGTGATCAAAGCTTTGTAAAGAAAAACAGCGTCTTGTTGGAACAGGGTTAAGAAATTCATTCAAAGAAAGTGACAATTATCTGTGAAACTGGTCAAATAGTATAGTGTTCTCACTGAAACTATGTGTAACAGTTGTACTGAAGTGTTCTCACTGAATCTATGTAAAGCAGTTGTACTGAAGTGTTCTCCCTGAGTCTATGTAAAGCAGTTGTACTGAAGTGTTCTCACTGAATCTATGTAAAACAGTTGTACTGAAGTGTTCTCACTGAATCTATGTAAATCAGCTGTACTGAAGTGTTCTCACTGAATCTATGTAAATCAGCTGTACTGAAGTGTTCTCACTGAATCTCTTCCTCTCTCCCTCTCATGCTCCCCCTCTCCCTCACTCTCTCCTCTCTCTCCTTCCTTCTCTCTCTATCCCTCTCTCACCTTCTCTCTCTCTCCTTCCCTCTCTCTTTCTCTCTCTCCTTCCCTCTCTCTTCCTCGCTCCCTCTCATGCTTCCCCTCTCCCTCAATCTCCCCTCTCTCCCCCTCCTTCTCTCTCTATCCCTCTCTCACCTTCACTCTCTCTCCTTCCCTCTCTCTTTCTCTCTCTCCTTCCCTCTCTCTTCCTCTCTCCCTCTCATGCTTCCCCTCTCCCTCAATCTCCCCTCTCTCCCCCTCCTTCTCTCTCTATCCCTCTCTCACCTTCACTCTCTCTCCTTCCCTCTCTCTTTCTCTCTCTCCTTCCCTCTCTCTTCCTCTCTCCCTCTCATGCTTCCCCTCTCCCTCAATCTCCCCTCTCTCCCCCTCCTTCTCACTCTCCCCCTCTCTCCCCCCCTTTCTTCTCTCTCTATCCCTCTCTCACCTTCTCTCTCTCACCCTCCCTCTCGCTCTCACTCTCTGTGTGCCCCCCTCTGTCACCTTCTCTCCACCTCTCCGTCCCTCTCTATCCCCTACTTCACTTTCCCTCTCTTCCCTCCTCTCTCTCCTTCCCTCTCTCTCACCCCCCCTCACTCTCCCACCCTATCTCTCTCCCTCCCTCTCTCTCTCACCTTCACTCTATCGTTCCCTCTGTCTGTCCGTCTGCCATCCTGTCTGTATGTTTTCTGTCTCCTTCTCTCTCTTTCTACCTCCCTCTCTCTCTCCCTTCCTCCCTTTCTCTCTACCCCTCCATATCTCTCTCTCCCTTCCTGCCTCTCTCTCTACCCATTCATCTCTCTCACACTCTCTCCCTCACTCCCTCCCTCTCTCTCTTCCCTCCCTCTCTCTCTTACTCGCTCAACCTCTCTAACGAATTCTCACCCTCTCTTCTCTCTCCCTCCCCATCTCTCTCATCTCTCTCCCTTCTCTCTCGTTCACTCCCTCCCTCCCTCTCTCTAAATCGTTCAACCTCTCTTACCCTCTCTCACCCTCCCCATCTCTCCTTTCTCTCATCCTATCACTCCCTCCCTCCCCCACTCTCATCTCTCTCTCCCTCTCCATCTCTCTCATCCTCCCTGTCGCTGTCTCACCCACCCACTCTAACCCCTCTCTCTCTATTTTCTCTCACATTGTCTAACCCTCTGTCACCCACCCCCTCTCTTCAAAACTCTCTCCTTCCCTCCTACTCTCTCTCTCCCCCTCCCCCTCTTTCTCTAACAGCGTAGCTCGGTCCCTCTTACCTCATGGGTAATCAATATCTTTAAGTCAATTCTGAACAAGTTATACCCTGTACCCCTTATCAGCTCTGACAAAACAACCGAGGTGTCTAAATTTATTGTGCATTGCGGGTTACATGTAGCTTACACCTGGTAGTTTTGTGTGAGGTGAGCTGGGGTGCGCCATTTTGAAAGTCGGAGTCACAGGATCGTGAATAGATTTGGACTAAGGTAATTCGAATCTTTCTCAGTCAGCCTGTAGTTTTAATTCGTTTTATGATAAAAACAACAAATCCACAACAACTGTTCTCTCTAGTAATTTAGTGAAAACGTTTTTTCTTAATGTATAGATATGTTTCTGACCTACAACTCAATAGAGGCAGTATTGGATTTGAAAAATTCTTAAGTTTTTGAAGTTGTCTTCTCACTACAATGAAAATCCTTCGAAAAGGTTTAAATGTCAGTATCATATCAAATGATGAACAGAGTTATTCAATCAAGAAATATGGTTCAAGTCAAGTAAAAGATTTACGAATATCCAACTTCTTCATTCACAGAATAGTGATGAATTTTTGAACCGTTTTCAAACATATGAACTGGAGTCATGTCCATAAGCTTGAAAACGGCATAACCTGACCGATTACCTTACAAAGAATGCCATTTAACAGTTCAGTGTATATGGTTCAGATATATATCGGTTGTCATTTAACAGTTCAGACAGACAGACAGACAGACACATTTTTGCCAAAATCTCACCCCAATATAATATATAATACAAGAAGTAAGAAACTAAAAATACAAAAAGGGTCATCCACAAGTGGGATTATGAGAGACTATATTAAAAATATACATATAATGCCAAGTAAACAAACACCATAAAGCCATTGTTTTTTTAAAAAATACAGGTAAAATTTAGTTCAGTGTATACGGTTCAGGTACATCGGTTGTCAATCAACTGGTCAGTGTACACGGTTCAGATATATCGGTTGTCATTCAACAGTTCAGTGTATACGGTTCAGATATATCTGTTGTCATTCAACAGTTCAGTGTATAAGTATCAGATATATCGGTTGTCTTTCAACAGTTCAGTGTATACGGTTCAGATATATCGGTTGTCATTCAACAGTTCAGTGTATACGGTTCAGGTATATCGGTTGTCATTCAACAGTTCAGTGTATACGGTTCAGATATATCGGTTGTCATTCAACAGTTCAATGTATGCGGTTCAGATATATTGGTTGGTATTCAACAGTTCAGTGTATACAGTACAGGTATATCGGTTGTCATTCAACAGTTCAGTGTAAACGGTTCGGAAATATCGGTTGTCATTCAACAGTTCAATGTATACGGTTCAGGTATATCGGTTGTCATTCAACAGTTCAATGTATACGGTTCAGTTATATAGGTTGTCATTCAACAGTTCAGTGTGTACGGTTCAGGTATATCGGTTGTCATTCAACAGTTCAGTGTACACGGTTCAGGTATATCGTTTGTCATTCAACAGTTCAGTGTATACGGTTCAGATATGTCGGTTGTCATTCAACAGTGCAGTGTATACGGTTCAGGTACATCGGTTGTCATTCAACAGTTCAGTGTATACGGTTCGGATATATCGGTTGTCATTCAACAGTTCAGTGTATACGGTTCAGGTACATCGGCTGTCATTCAACAGTTCAGTGTATACGGTTCAGATATATCGGTTGTCATTCAACAGTTCAATGTATACGGTTCAGGTATATCGTTTGTCATTCAACAGTTCAGTGTATACGGTTCAGATATATCGGTTGTCATTCAACAGTTCAGTGTATACGGTTCAGGTAAATCGTTTGTCATTCAACAGTTCAGTGTATACGGTTCAGATATATCGGTTGTCATTCAACAGTTCAGTGTATACAGTTCAGGTATATCGGTTGTCATTCAACAGTTCAGTGTATACGGTTCAGGTATATCGGTTGTCATTCAACAGTTCAGTGTATACAGTGCAGGTATATCGGTTGTCATTTAACAGTTCAGTGTATACGGTTCAGATATATCGGTTGTCATTCAACAGTTCAATGTATACGGTTCAGGTATATCGTTTGTCATTCAACAGTTCAGTGTATACGGTTCAGATATATCGGTTGTCATTCAACAGTTCAGTGTATACGGTTCAGATATATCGGTTGTCATTCAACAGTTCAATGTATACGGTTCAGGTATATCGTTTGTCATTCAACAGTTCAGTGTATACGGTTCAGATATATCGGTTGTCATTCAACAGTTCAGTGTATACGGTTCAGGTAAATCGTTTGTCATTCAACAGTTCAGTGTATACGGTTCAGATATATCGGTTGTCATTCAACAGTTCAGTGTATACAGTTCAGGTATATCGGTTGTCATTCAACAGTTCAGTGTATACGGTTCAGGTATATCGGTTGTCATTCATCAGTTCAGTGTTTGCGGTTCAGATATATCGGTTGTCATTCAACAGTTCAGTGTAAACAGTACAGGTAGATCGATGTCATTCAACAGTTAAATGTATACGTTTCAGGTATATCGGTTGTCATTCAACAGTTCACTGTGTACGGTTCAGGTATATAGGTTGTCATTCAACAGTTCAGTGTATACAGTTTAGGTATATCGGTTGTCATTCAACAGTTCAGTGTATACGGTTCAGGTATATCGGTTGTCATTCTACAGTTCAGTGTATACGGTTCAGATATATCGGTTGTCATTCAACTGTTCAGTGTATACGGTTCAGATATATCGGTTGTCAGTCAACAGTTCAGTGTATACGGTTCAGGTATATCGGTTGTCATTCAACAGTTCAGTGTATACAGTGCAGGTATATCGGTTGTCATTTAACAGTTCAGTGTATACGGTTCAGATATATCGGTTGTCATTCAACAGTTCAGTGTATACAGTTCAGGTATATCGGTTGTCATTCAACAGTTCAGTGTATACGGTTCAGGTATATCGGTTGTCATTCATCAGTTCAGTGTATACGGTTCAAGGATATCGGTTGTCATTTAAAAGCTCAGTGTATACGGTTCAGATATATCGGTTGTCATTCAACAGTTCAGTGTATATGGTTCAGGTACATCGGTTGTCATTCAACAGTTCAGTGTATATGGTTCAGGTACATCGGTTGTCATTCAACAGTTCAGTGTATATGGTTCAGGTACATCGGTTGTCATTCAACAGTTCAGTGTATACGGTTCAGATGTATTGGTAGGTATTCAACATTTCATTGTATACAGTACAGGTATATCGGTTGTCATTCAACAGTTCAGTGTATACGGTTCAGGTATATCGGTTGTCATTCAACAGTTCAGTGTATACGGTTCAGGTATATCAGTTGTCATTCAACAGTTCAGTGTATATGGTACAGGTATATCGGTTGTCATTCAACAGTTCAGTGTATACGGTTCAGATATATCGGTTGTCATTCAACAGTTCAGTGTATACAGTTCAGGTATATCGGTTGTCATTCAACAGTTCAGTGTATACGGTTCAGGTATATCGGTTGTCATTAAACAGTTCAGTGTATACAGTTCAAGTATATCGGTTGTCATTCAACAGTTCAGTGTATATGGTTCAGATATATCGGTTGTCATTCAACAGTTCAGTGTGTATACGGTTCAGGTATATCGGTCGTCATTCAACAGTTCAGTGTATACGCTTCAGTGTATATCGGTTGTCATTCAACAGTTCAGTGTATACAGTTCAGGTATATCAGTTTTCATTCAACAGTTCAGTGTATACAGTTCAGGTATATCAGTTTTCATTCAACAGTTCAGTGTATACGGTTCAGGTATATCGGTTGTCATTCAACAGTTTAGTGTATACGGTTCAGGTATATTTGTTGTCATTCAACAGTTCAGTGTATACGGTTCAGGTATATCGGTTGTCATTCAACAGTTCAGTGTATACGGTTCAGGTATATCGGTTGTCATTCAACAGTTCAGTGTATATGGTTCAGGTATATCGGTTGTCATTCAACAGTTCAGTGTATACTGTTCAGGTATATCAGTTGTTACTTAACAGTTCAGTGTATACGATTCAGTTATATCGGTTGTCATTTAACAATTCAGTGTATACGGTTCAGGTACATCGGTTGTCATTCAACAGTTCAGTGTATACGGTTCAGGTATATCGGCTGTCATTCAACAGTTCAGTGTATACGGTTCAGGTATATCGTTTGTCATTCAACAGTTCAGTGTATACGGTTCAGGTATATCGGCTGTCATTCAACAGTTCAGTGTATACGGTTCAGGTATATCGGCTGTCATTCAACAGTACAGTGTATACGGTTCAGGTACATCGGTTGTCATTCAACAGTTCAGTGTATACGGTTCAGGTACATCGGTTGTCATTCAACAGTTCAGTGTATACGGTTCAGGTACATCTGTTGTCATTCAACAGTTCAGAGTATACGGTTCAGGTATATAAGTTGTCATTCAACTGTTCAGTGTATATGGTTCAGGTATATCGGTTGTCATTCAACAGTTCAGTCTATACAGTTCAGATATATCGGTTGTCATTCAACAGTTCAGTGTATACGGTTCAGATATATCGGTTGTCATTCAACAGTTCAGTGTATATGGTTCAGGTATATCTGTTGTCATTTAACTGTTCAATGTATATGGTTCAGGTACATCGGTTGTCATTCAACAGTTCAGTGTATACAGTTCAGGTATATCGATGTCATTTAACAGTTAAGTGTATACGGTTCAGATATATCTGTTGTCATTCAACGGTTTAGTGTATACGGTTCAGGTACATCGGTTGTCATTCAACAGTTCAGTGTATACAGTTCAGGTATATCGATGTCATTTAACAGTTAAGTGTATACGGTTCAGATATATCGGTTGTCATTCAACAGTTCAGTGTATACGGTTCAGGTTTATCGGTTGTCATTAAACAGTTCAGTGTATACAGTTCATGTACATCGGTTGTCATTCAACAGTTCAGTGTATATGGTTCAGGTATATCGGTTGTCATTCAACAGTTCAGTGTATACGGTTCAGGTATGTAGGTCGTCATTCAACTGTTCAGTGTATACAGGTCAGTTATGTAGGTTGTCATTCATCAGTTTCGAGCTAGAAAGACGGCCTCCTACGGATATAAGAGCTCTATATGAGACTAAGGAGATTCATCTGACAGGGCATCTTCCCACGGCAATATATGTGTAGATGCTAACACCATTGTTTTGGGTGTTTAATTAGAATTTTTGGATCAAATCTGTGTAAGGAAAAACAGCGCCTTGTTGGAACAGCGTTAAGAAATTCATTCAAAGAAAGTGACAATTATCTGCGAAACTGGTCAAATACGCCATTCTGGTTACATTGTCCATCAAAGATAACTACATTTGTCTTCCTGTCATCACAATGTCCGCCCAAACGACCATGCTGCTTGAGCATAAAAATCTATTTTCTAAGTTCAATATCTCTCTGTACACGTCGCTTGCTACAGGTTTCTATGGTAGATGAACTCTGGACCAATTTTATAGACCATCAATGAGCTTACGTAGCCAAGCCAAATTGATACTTTTAAAGACAAACGTCAACTTCATGCTTCAAAACAGTCGGTAGAGGCCGAGACACGAAAATTACGCGTTGCCAAAACATTTCCATTGCTCATGACGACATAGCTAGTGCTGGACCCACTTCTCAAATGCAATGCCCCTAAATCACCTCCCCTCCCCCGATAGAGATCCCCCCGATAGAGATAACGCTAGGTTTGACCCCATTTGCTGTCATGAGAGTAAGTGGGTTCAATATAAATAATTATCGTTTTTAGCGCAGACATGATTCTTTAATCACCACACTGGTACCTAAAGGTACATTGTTTTTCATATACCAACGTAGAAATGTTATTTAGTTGTTCAATTCAATTCAATTCTTTTATTTCGGTAAAAGGCCTTAGGACCAAGTACAAAACACATAAACTAATGTCCAAAAGAAACGATACCAAGTTTTCAACGTCCTCCGAAACAAAACTCTATTACCTGACAGAGTCGAATTTAAGTGTGCCTAACAGACATATGTCTTGTAAAGAAGTATGCACGTTTTCATTCTTCAGGAAAAGATACCCTTGATTTTGTGTCTCTTCAAACGCACATGGGGTGCATAAATCGAAATTTCAAGTTGTTTTATGCACAGAAGTTTTGTCATTTCACTATAAAATTGATAAAGTATTGAATTTAGGTAAGAATACAATCTTGTTGATACAATGCACTTTATTTGACATAAATTCGTTGACGCGTCATTGCACTAGAACGTTTTAAAACAAGCGAAAGTGTCCAATTACTCCTTGCTATCTCGCCTTGTTAAGGAGATCCAAGATCGATGATTTTTTAAATACATGTTTCTCGCAAATATGAAAAGAATACGTTTCAAAATTTTGCATAGAAGTTAGTTGACTCCTGAAGAAATGATAAAACTATGTTTTAGTCTTATCAATCTGCAATGGATTGAGTTATTGTGCGATTTGTATGGTATCGTTTCTTTTGGACACTAGTTTATACAAAACAAGACAATAAGAGAACATTGAAAGTACATTGTAAGTTAATTTGGTGATAAAAACATTGAATGTGGAGCGAGTGCATCTCTAATAAAACATGAGTATGATGAAATAATATCTAAGTTTTGATGTTGTAAAACATTAAAGATTATTTTCAGGTAAATTTGGGATATTTTTCTTTCTTAGTTCATTACAAAAAGGACATTTGAATAAAAAGTGTATTTCGTCTTCAATAACATAATTTTTACAAAGTTTACAAAATCTTAAAAACTCTAGGTATTCCTTCTCTTCTTCCTGTATTTTTACCTATTGATAAGGCACCTATTCTTAACAAAGTTATTCTACGACATGCTTCTTTCGATTTAACTGTTATGAGATGAGGTTCTATACAAAAAGTGCGTTTAATGGTAGAATATAAATCTATAGAAGAACTTTCATTTATGTCAGCATATATGCTTTGTACACAACAATCATTTATACTAATACAAAATTACGTAAAAAATCACTTTTGTTGCCAACACCCTGGGCTTCCCACACATAACCAAAACCATACATAAATAATATCTTTTTAACATTAGAAGCCCACGTGCTACGACCTACTGCTTCTAGCTTACACATCATTATATAACATTGCTTTCGATATCTCATTTCATGATACTCTAGTAATTTAAACCAATATTTGATAACTCTTTGAAGGGTGTCAATATATACAAAATTTCGCCCACACTCAGCAAGCACAGCAACATTTGAACATGTATAACTTACACCAAGAACATATTTACAAAATCGAACATGAAATCTTTCAATAATTTCCCATTTGTTTACTTCCCAAATTTCACAACCGTACAATATAATTGGCGTTAGCTTGACATTTTAAAAAGATTTTAAAAAGCACAGATGGAAAAGTATTTTTCAATCTAACAGAAAATAATTTGACTGATGCCATTGCTCTATTAGCTCTCATAACTAAATTTTGTACAATTCTAGTTGTGATGACAATGGACAGTTTGGGTCGTATTGTATACAAATATTTTATGTCGGTATTTTGTTTACACATTTGATAAGTTTTTATATAATAATACTTTCAGTTATATTGTTTACTGGTGTTCTCAAGGCAATATATAATTAACAACCATTGCACGATAGTAATGATTACACTGTTAATTCTTTTGCTGTTGCGTGAAACTAAAGAATCATAACTTTCTTAGTTTCATCCTTATAAAGCTTCCTTATAGGTCCGTGTTTCCGTCAAAGGTTTAATTACCGGTATGAAAGTATCAACATCATGTATCATCAAATAGCAATACCAAGGCTGTAAAGCGTATTGACTCAGCCAAGGACAAACACGGACACATGAAGGTTGGGTTTCTCCACGAAACAAGTTACGACACAGATAACCTGTAGATTTATCACTCTAGGTTGAAGTTGAGGCTCTGCGTAACAGTTTATTTATGACCATGCCCATGATACTTGATATCGGTTGAAACTTCTTAACGGGGACATGAAAACCAATACAAGCTAGTCGTGACAGGTGACAGATTTATAAGATCCTGAACTTTAATCCCTGGTAACTGTGGTCTATTTACATGCCTTAAGAGATAGGGATTTCAAGCAGCGAGATAATAATGACTTTAAATACGTTTGGATATAAAAATATATGATTTTATTTCTGTCATTAACAGATGATTAATCTTAAACTAAACCAAAAAATACATATGAAGATTTTGCAATCCAATCATATAAAGAAAAATGCCCATTTGAACACATTGAAGAAGCCGTCAGCTAGCATTGCCGTATACAAAGAACTGCATGTGCATTAAACAACAATATGACTTTTCTTGATAAAAGTACATTATATGTTAAACAAAAAATTAAACACAAATATCTCTGCCATCCAAAACAAATATTTCTCACGACCAAGGAGGTAAAAATCGATAGGCAACTAAATGTCCTTATGATATTTCAATATTGTTAAAATATAGAACTGTTATTCCATTTATTGATGAACATTTGGTCATGAATTTAAAATGGTAATACGACAGCCCCTATATTGTATATTATTAAGAAATAACATGGGTATTCAACTTCTAAACTTGCTTTAAAGTGATTTCGTGTGTGATGCATAACCTGAAGTATATCTTTATAAAACACTTTGTGTTAGAGGTTGTTATCTGTTCACACTCTCACTCTACTCATCTGTTGAGTATTTATCCTCTACTACTTTTAAACTTTAGAGACAAATCCAAAACAAATATGAATTAAAGCATTCATTGACATCAAACAGTGTAGTTTTGATTTTGCGATCCATACATTACATAGATTAAGTAAGAACACTTCAGTACAACTGCTTTACATAGATTCAGTGAGAACACTTTAGTACAACTGTTTTACATAGATTCAGTGAGAACACTTAAGCACAGCTGTTTTACATAGATTCAGTAAGAACACTTCAGTACAACTGCTTTACATAGATTCAGTGAGAACACTTTAGTACAACTGTTTTACATAGATTCAGTGAGAACACTTAAGCACAGCTGTTTTACATAGATTCAGTAAGAACACTTCAGTACAACTGTTTTACATAGATCCAGCGAGAACACTTAAGCACAGCTGTTTTACATAGATTCAGTAAGAACATTTCAATACAACTGTTTAACATAGATTCAGTGAGAACACTTCAGTACAACTGCTTTCCATAGATTCAGTGAGAACACTTCAGTACAACTGCTTTACATACACTCAGTGAGAACACTTCAGTACAACTGCTTTACATACATTCAGTGAGAACACTCCAGTACAACTGCTTTACATAGATTCAGGGAGAACACTTCAGTACAGCTGCTTTACATAGATTCAGTGAGAACACTTCAGTACAACTGCTTTACGTGATTCAGTGAGAACACTTCAGTACAATTGCTTTACATAGATTCAGTGAGAACACTTCAGTACAACTGCTTTACATAGATTCAGTGAGAACACTTCAGTACAACTGCTTTACATATACTCAGGGAGAACACTTCAGTACAACTGCTTTTACATAGATTCAGTGAGAACACTTCAGTACAACTGCTTTGCATTAATCAGGGAGAACACTTCAGTACAACTGCTTTACATATATTCAGTGAGAACACTTCAGTACAACTGTTTAACATAGACTCAGGGAGAACACTTCAGTACAACTGCTTTACATATATTCAGGGAGAACACTTCAGTACAACTGCTTTACATAGATTCATTGAGAACACTTAAGTACAACTGCCTAACATAGATTCAGTGAGAACACTTCAGTACAACTGCTTTACGTGATTCAGTGAGAACACTTCAGTACAACTGGTATACATAGACTCAGTGAGAACACTTCAGTAAAACTGCTTTACATAGATTCAGGGAGAACACTTCAGTACAACTGCTTTACATAGACTCAGGGAGAACACTTCAGTACAACTGCTTTACATAGATTCAGTGAGAACAATTCAGTACAACTGCTTTACATAGACTCAGGGAGAACACTTCAGTACAACTGCTTTACATAGATTCAGTGAGAACAATTCAGTACAACCGCTTTACATAGACTCAGTGAGAACACTTCAGTACAACTGCTTTACACAGACTCAGTGAGAACACTTCAGTACAACTGCTTTACATAGATTCAGTGAGAACACTTCAGTACAATTGCTTTACATAGATTCAGTGAGAACACCTCAGTACAACTGTTTTACATAGACTCAGTGAGAACACTTCAGTACAACTGCTTTACATAGATTCAGTGAGAACACTTCAGTACAACTGCTTTACATAGATTCGTTGAGAACACTTTAGTACAATTGCTTTACATTAACTCAGTCAGAACACTTAAGTACAACTGCTTTACATAGATTCAGTTAGAACACTTCAGTACAACTGCTTTACATAGATTCAGTAAGAACATTTCAGTACAACTGCTTTACATAGATTCAGTGAGAACACTTTAGTACAACTGCTTTACATAGATTCAGTGAGAACACTTCAGTACAACTGCTTTACATAGATTCAGTGAGAACACTTCAGTACAACTGCTTTACATAGACTCAGTGAGAACACTTCAGTACAACTGCTTTACATAGATTCAGTGAGAACACTTCGGTACAACTGTTTAACATAGACTCAGTGAGAACACTTCAGTACAACTGGTTTACATAGATTCAGTGAGAACACTTCAATACAACTGCTTTACATAGACTCAGTGAGAACAATTCCGTAAGACTGCTTTACATAGATTCAGTGAGAACACTTCAGTACAACTGCTTTACATAGACTCAGGGAGAACACTTCAGTACAACTGCTTTACATAGACTCAGGGAGAACACATCAGTACATCTGCTTTACATAGATTCAGTGAGAACACTTCAGTACAACTGCTTTACATAGAATCAGGGAGAACACTTCAGTACAACTGCTTTCCATAGATTCAGTGAGAACACTTCAGTACAACTGCTTTACATACACTCAGTGAGAACACTTCAGTACAACTGCTTTACATAGATTCAGTGAGAACACTCCAGTACAACTGCTTTACATAGATTCAGGGAGAACACTTCAGTACAGCTGCTTTACATAGATTCAGTGAGAACACTTCAGTACAACTGCTTTACGTGATTCAGTGAGAACACTTCAGTACAATTGCTTTACATAGATTCAGTGAGAACACTTCAGTACAACTGCTTTACATAGATTCAGTGAGAACACTTCAGTACAACTGCTTTACATATACTCAGGGAGAACACTTCAGTACAACTGCTTTTACATAGATTCAGTGAGAACACTTCAGTACAACTGCTTTGCATTAATCAGGGAGAACACTTCAGTACAACTGCTTTACATATATTCAGTGAGAACACTTCAGTACAACTGTTTAACATAGACTCAGGGAGAACAATTCAGTACAACTGCTTTACATATATTCAGGGAGAACACTTCAGTACAACTGCTTTACATAGATTCAGTGAGAACACTTCAGTACAACTGCTTTACATAGATTCAGTGAGAACAATTCAGTACAACCGCTTTACATAGACTCAGTGAGAACACTTCAGTACAACTGCTTTACATAGACTCAGTGAGAACACTTCAGTACAACTGCTTTACATAGATTCAGTGAGAACACTTCAGTACAATTGCTTTACATAGATTCAGTGAGAACACCTCAGTACAACTGTTTTACATAGACTCAGTGAGAACACTTCAGTACAACTGCTTTACATAGATTCAGTGAGAACACTTCAGTACAACTGCTTTACATAGATTCGTTGAGAACACTTTAGTACAATTGCTTTACATTAACTCAGTCAGAACACTTAAGTACAACTGCTTTACATATATTCAGTTAGAACACTTCAGTACAACTGCTTTACATAGATTCAGTAAGAACATTTCAGTACAACTGCTTTACATAGATTCAGTGAGAACACTTTAGTACAACTGCTTTACATAGATTCAGTGAGAACACTTCAGTACAACTGCTTTACATAGATTCAGTGAGAACACTTCAGTACAACTGCTTTACATAGACTCAGTGAGAACACTTCAGTACAACTGGTTTACATAGATTCAGTGAGAACACTTCAATACAACTGCTTTACATAGACTCAGTGAGAACAATTCCGTAAGACTGCTTTACATAGATTCAGTGAGAACACTTCAGTACAACTGCTTTACATAGACTCAGGGAGAACACTTCAGTACAACTGCTTTACATAGACTCAGGGAGAACACATCAGTACAGCTGCTTTACATAGATTCAGTGAGAACACTTCAGTACAACTGCTTTACATAGAATCAGGGAGAACACTTCAGTACAACTGGTTTACATAGATTCAGTGAGAACACTTCAATACAACTGCTTTACATAGACTCAGTGAGAACAATTCCGTAAGACTGCTTTACATAGATTCAGTGAGAACACTTCAGTACAACTGCTTTACATAGACTCAGGGAGAACACTTCAGTACAACTGCTTTACATAGACTCAGGGAGAACACATCAGTACAGCTGCTTTACATAGATTCAGTGAGAACACTTCAGTACAACTGCTTTACATAGAATCAGGGAGAACACTTCAGTACAACTGCTTTCCATAGATTCAGTGAGAACACTTCAGTACAACTGCTTTACATACACTCAGTGAGAACACTTCAGTACAACTGCTTTACATAGATTCAGTGAGAACACTCCAGTACAACTGCTTTACATAGATTCAGGGAGAACACTTCAGTACAGCTGCTTTACATAGATTCAGTGAGAACACTTCAGTACAACTGCTTTACGTGATTCAGTGAGAACACTTCAGTACAATTGCTTTACATAGGTTCAGTGAGAACACTTCAGTACAACTGCTTTACATAGATTCAGTGAGAACACTTCAGTACAACTGCTTTACATATACTCAGGGAGAACACTTCAGTACAACTGCTTTTACATAGATTCAGTGAGAACACTTCAGTACAACTGCTTTGCATTAATCAGGGAGAACACTTCAGTACAACTGCTTTACATATATTCAGTGAGAACACTTCAGTACAACTGTTTAACATAGACTCAGGGAGAACAATTCAGTACAACTGCTTTACATATATTCAGGGAGAACACTTCAGTACAACTGCTTTACATAGATTCAGTGAGAACACTTCAGTACAACTGCTTTACATATATTCAGTAAGAACACTTCAGTACAACTGCTTTACATAGATTCAGTGAGAACACTTAAGTACAACTGCCTTACATAGATTCAGTGAGAACACTTCAGTACAATTGCTTTACATAGATTCAGTGAGAACACCTCAGTACAACTGTTTTACATTGAGTCAGCGAGAACACTTCAGTACAACTGCTTTACATAGATTCGTTGAGAACACTTTAGTACAATTGCTTTACATTAACTCAGTCAGAACACTTAAGTACAACTGCTTTACATAGATTCAGTTAGAACACTTCAGTACAACTGCTTTACATAGATTCAGTAAGAACATTTCAGTACAACTGCTTTACATAGAGTCAGGGAGAACACTTCAGTACAACTGCTTTACATAGATTCAGTGAGAACAATTCAGTACAACTGCTTTACATAGATTCAGTTAGAACACTTCAGTACAACTGCTTTACATAGATTCAGTAAGAACATTTCAGTACAACTGCTTTACATAGATTCAGTGAGAACACTTTAGTACAACTGCTTTACATAGATTCAGTGTGAACAGTTCAGTACAACTGCTTTACATAGATTCAGTGAGAACACTTCAGTACAACTGCTTTCCATAGATTCAGTGAGAACACTTCAGTACAACTGCTTTACATACACTCAGTGAGAACAGTTCAGTACAACTGCTTTACATAGATTCAGTGAGAACACTTCAGTTCAACTGCTTTACATAGACTCGGGGAGAACACTTCAGTACAACTGCTTTACATAGATTCAGGGAGAACACTTCAGTACAGCTGCTTTACATAGATTCAGTGAGAACACTTCAGTACAGCTGCTTTACATAGATTCAGTGAGAACACTTCAGTACAACTGCTTTACATACACTCAGTGAGAACACTTCAGTACAACTGCTTTACATACACTCAGTGAGAACACTTCAGTACAACTGCTTTACATAGACTCAGTGAGAACACTTCAGTACAACTGCTTTACATAGATTCAGTGAGAACACTTCAGTACAACTGCTTTCCATAGATTCAGTGAGAACACTTCAGTACAACTGCTTTACATACACTCAGTGAGAACACTTCAGTACAACTGCTTTACATATATTCAGGGAGAACACTTCAGTACAACTGCTTTACATACACTCAGTGAGAACACTTCAGTACAACTGCTTTACATACACTCAGTGAGAACACTTTAGTACAACTGCTTTACATAGATTCAGTGAGAACACTTCAGTACAACTGCTTTCCATAGATTCAGTGAGAACACTTCAGTACAACTGCTTTACATACACTCAGTGAGAACACTTCAGTACAACTGCTTTACATAGACTCAGGGAGAACACTTAAGTACAACTGCCTTACATAGATTCAGTGAGAACACTTCAGTACAACTGCTTTACATAGATTCAATGAAAACACTTCAGTACAACTTCTTTACATAGATTCAGTGAGAACACTTTAGTACAACTGCTTTACATAGATTCAGTGAGAACACTCCAGTACAACTGCTTTACATAGATTCAGGGAGAACACTTCAGTACAGCTGCTTTACATAGATTCAGTGAGAACACTTCAGTACAACTGCTTTACGTGATTCATTGAGAACACTTCAGTACAATTGCTTTACATAGATTCAGTGAGAACAATTCAGTACAACTGCTTTACATATACTCAGGGAGAACACTTCAGTACAACTGCTTTTACATAGATTCAGTGAGAACACTTCAGTACAACTGCTTTGCATTAATCAGGGAGAACACTTCAGTACAACTGCTTTACATATATTCAGTGAGAACACTTCAGTACAACTGTTTAACATAGACTCAGGGAGAACACTTCAGTACAACTGCTTTACATATATTCAGGGAGAACACTTCAGTACAACTGCTTTACATAGATTCAGTGAGAACACTTA
Source organism: Steromphala cineraria (assembly GCA_916613615.1). Taxonomy (NCBI): domain Eukaryota; kingdom Metazoa; phylum Mollusca; class Gastropoda; order Trochida; family Trochidae; genus Steromphala; species Steromphala cineraria. The sequence goes on from OU744722.1 coordinate 2,826,842, forward strand.
AGTACAACTGCCTTACATAGATTCAGTGAGAACACTTCAGTACAACTGCTTTACGTGATTCAGTGAGAACACTACAGTACAACTTGTATACATAGACTCAGTGAGAACACTTCAGTACAACTGCTTTACATAGATTCAAGGAGAACACTTCAGTACAACTGCTTTACATAGACTCAGGGAGAACACTTCACTACAACTGCTTTACATAGATTCAGTGAGAACAATTCAGTACAACTGCTTTACATAGACTCAGGGAGAACACTTCAGTACAACTGCTTTACATAGATTCAGTGAGAACACTTCGGTACAACTGTTTAACATAGACTCAGTGAGAACACTTCAGTACAACTGCTTTACATAGATTCAGTGAGAACACTTCAATACAACTGCTTTACATAGACTCAGTGAGAACAATTCCGTAAGACTGCTTTACATAGATTCAGTGAGAACACTTCAGTACAACTGCTTTACATAGACTCAGGGAGAACACTTCAGTACAACTGCTTTACATAGACTCAGGGAGAACACATCAGTACAGCTGCTTTACATAGATTCAGTGAGAACACTTCAGTACAACTGCTTTACATAGAATCAGGGAGAACACTTCAGTACAACTGCTTTCCATAGATTCAGTGAGAACACTTCAGTACAACTGCTTTACATACACTCAGTGAGAACACTTCAGTACAACTGCTTTACATAGATTCAGTGAGAACACTCCAGTACAACTGCTTTACATAGATTCAGGGAGAACACTTCAGTACAGCTGCTTTACATAGATTCAGTGAGAACACTTCAGTACAACTGCTTTACGTGATTCAGTGAGAACACTTCAGTACAACTGCTTTACATAGATTCAGTGAGAACACTTCAGTACAACTGCTTTACATAGATTCAGTGAGAACACTTCAGTACAACTGCTTTACATATACTCAGGGAGAACACTTCAGTACAACTGCTTTTACATAGATTCAGTGAGAACACTTCAGTACAACTGCTTTGCATTAATCAGGGAGAACACTTCAGTACAACTGCTTTACATATATTCAGTGAGAACACTTCAGTACAACTGTTTAACATAGACTCAGGGAGAACAATTCAGTACAACTGCTTTACATATATTCAGGGAGAACACTTCAGTACAACTGCTTTACATAGATTCAGTGAGAACACTTCAGTACAACTGCTTTACATATATTCAGGGAGAACACTTCAGTACAACTGCTTTACATAGATTCAGTGAGAACACTTAAGTACAACTGCCTTACATAGATTCAGTGAGAACACTTCAGTACAATTGCTTTACATAGATTCAGTGAGAACACCTCAGTACAACTGTTTTACATTGAGTCAGCGAGAACACTTCAGTACAACTGCTTTACATAGATTCGTTGAGAACACTTTAGTACAATTGCTTTACATTAACTCAGTCAGAACACTTAAGTACAACTGCTTTACATAGATTCAGTTAGAACACTTCAGTACAACTGCTTTACATAGATTCAGTAAGAACATTTCAGTACAACTGCTTTACATAGACTCAGGGAGAACACTTCAGTACAACTGCTTTACATAGATTCAGTGAGAACAATTCAGTACAACTGCTTTACATAGATTCAGTTAGAACACTTCAGTACAACTGCTTTACATAGATTCAGTAAGAACATTTCAGTACAACTGCTTTACATAGATTCAGTGAGAACACTTTAGTACAACTGCTTTACATAGATTCAGTGTGAACAGTTCAGTACAACTGCTTTACATAGATTCAGTGAGAACACTTCAGTACAACTGCTTTCCATAGATTCAGTGAGAACACTTCAGTACAACTGCTTTACATACACTCAGTGAGAACAGTTCAGTACAACTGCTTTACATAGATTCAGTGAGAACACTTCAGTTCAACTGCTTTACATAGACTCGGGGAGAACACTTCAGTACAACTGCTTTACATAGATTCAGGGAGAACACTTCAGTACAGCTGCTTTACATAGATTAAGTGAGAACACTTCAGTACAGCTGCTTTACATAGATTCAGTGAGAACACTTCAGTACAACTGCTTTACATACACTCAGTGAGAACACTTCAGTACAACTGCTTTACATACACTCAGTGAGAACACTTCAGTACAACTGCTTTACATAGACTCAGTGAGAACACTTCAGTACAACTGCTTTACATAGATTCAGTGAGAACACTTCAGTACAACTGCTTTCCATAGATTCAGTGAGAACACTTCAGTACAACTGCTTTACATACACTCAGTGAGAACACTTCAGTACAACTTCTTTACATATATTCAGGGAGAACACTTCAGTACAACTGCTTTACATACACTCAGTGAGAACACTTCAGTACAACTGCTTTACATACACTCAGTGAGAACACTTTAGTACAACTGCTTTACATAGATTCAGTGAGAACACTTCAGTACAACTGCTTTCCATAGATTCAGTGAGAACACTTCAGTACAACTGCTTTACATACACTCAGTGAGAACACTTCAGTACAACTGCTTTACATAGACTCAGGGAGAACACTTAAGTACAACTGCCTTACATAGATTCAGTGAGAACACTTCAGTACAACTGCTTTACATAGATTCAATGAAAACACTTCAGTACAACTTCTTTACATAGATTCAGTGAGAACACTTTAGTACAACTGCTTTACATAGATTCAGTGAGAACACTCCAGTACAACTGCTTTACATAGATTCAGGGAGAACACTTCAGTACAGCTGCTTTACATAGATTCAGTGAGAACACTTCAGTACAACTGCTTTACGTGATTCATTGAGAACACTTCAGTACAATTGCTTTACATAGATTCAGTGAGAACACTTCAGTACAACTGCTTTACATAGATTCAGTGAGAACAATTCAGTACAACTGCTTTACATATACTCAGGGAGAACACTTCAGTACAACTGCTTTTACATAGATTCAGTGAGAACACTTCAGTACAACTGCTTTGCATTAATCAGGGAGAACACTTCAGTACAACTGCTTTACATATATTCAGTGAGAACACTTCAGTACAACTGTTTAACATAGACTCAGGGAGAACACTTCAGTACAACTGCTTTACATATATTCAGGGAGAACACTTCAGTACAACTGCTTTACATAGATTCAGTGAGAACACTTAAGTACAACTGCCTTACATAGATTCAGTGAGAACACTTCAGTACAACTGCTTTACGTGATTCAGTGAGAACACTACAGTACAACTTGTATACATAGACTCAGTGAGAACACTTCAGTACAACTGCTTTACATAGATTCAAGGAGAACACTTCAGTACAACTGCTTTACATAGACTCAGGGAGAACACTTCACTACAACTGCTTTACATAGATTCAGTGGGAACAATTCAGTACAACCGCTTTACATAGACTCAGGGAGAACACTTCAGTACAACTGCTTTACATAGATTCAGTGAGAACAATTCAGTACAACCGCTTTACATAGACTCAGTGAGAACACTTCAGTACAACTGCTTTACATATATTCAGGGAGAACACTTCAGTACAACTGCTTTACATAGATTCAGTGAGAACACTTAAGTACAACTGCCTTACATAGATTCAGTGAGAACAATTCAGTACAACTGCTTAACGTGATTCAGTGAGAACACTTCAGTACAACTGGTATACATAGACTCAGTGAGAACACTTCAGTACAACTGCTTTACATAGATTCAGGGAGAACACTTCAGTACAACTGCTTTACATAGACTCAGGGAGAACACTTCAGTACAACTGCTTTACATAGATTCAGTGAGAACAATTCAGTACAACTGCTTTACATAGACTCAGGGAGAACACTTCAGTACAACTGCTTTACATAGATTCAGTGAGAACAATTCAGTACAACCGCTTTTCATAGACTCAGTGAGAACACTTCAGTACAACTGCTTTACATAGACTCAGTGAGAACACTTCAGTACAACTGCTTTACATAGATTCAGTGAGAACACTTCAGTACAATTGCTTTACATAGATTCAGTGAGAACACCTCAGTACAACTGTTTTACATAGACTCAGTGAGAACACTTCAGTACAACTGCTTTACATAGAGTCAGTGAGAACACTTCAGTACAACTGCTTTACATAGATTCGTTGAGAACACTTTAGTACAATTGCTTTACATTAACTCAGTCAGAACACTTAAGTACAACTGCTTTACATAGATTCAGTTAGAACACTTCAGTACAACTGCTTTACATAGATTCAGTAAGAACATTTCAGTACAACTGCTTTACATAGATTCAGTGAGTACACTTTAGTACAACTGCTTTACATAGATTCAGTGAGAACACTTCAGTACAACTGCTTTACATAGATTCAGTCAGAACACTTCAGTACAACTGCTTTACATAGACTCAGTGAGAACAGTACAGTACAACTGCTTTACATAGATTCAGTGAGAACACTTCGGTACAATTGTTTAACATAGACTCAGTGAGAACACTTCAGTACAACTGGTTTACATAGATTCAGTGAGAACACTTCAATACAACTGCTTTACATAGACTCAGTGAGAACAATTCCGTAAGACTGCTTTACATAGATTCAGTGAGAACACTTCAGTACAACTGCTTTACATAGACTCAGGGAGAACACTTCAGTACAACTGCTTTACATAGATTCAGGGAGAACACTTCAGTACAGCTGCTTCACATAGATTCAGTGAGAACACTTCAGTACAACTGCTTTACATAGAATCAGGGAGAACACTTCAGTACGACTGCTATAAATACATTCAGGGAGAACACTTCAGTACAACTGCTTTACATAGACTCAGTGAGAACACTACAGTACAACTGCTTTACATAGATTCAGTGAGAACACTTCGGTACAACTGTTTAACATAGACTCAGTGAGAACAACTCAGTACAACTGGTTTACATAGATTCAGTGAGAACACTTCAATACAACTGCTTTACATAGACTCAGTGAGAACAATTCCGTAAGACTGCTTTACATAGATTCAGTGAGAACACTTCAGTACAACTGCTTTACATAGACTCAGGGAGCACACTTCAGTACAACTGCTTTACATAGACTCAGGGAGAACACTTCAGTACAGCTGCTTTACATAGATTCAGTGAGAACACTTCAGTACAACTGCTTTACATAGACTCAGGGAGAACACTTCAGTACGACTGCTATAAATACATTCAGGGAGAACACTTCAGTACAACTGCTTTACATAGACTCAGGGAGAACACTTCAGTACAGCTGCTTTACATAGATTCAGTGAGAACACTTCAGTACGACTGCAATAAATACATTCAGGGAGAACACTTCAGTACAACTGCTTTACATAGACTCAGGGAGAACACTTCAGTACAGCTGCTTTACATAGATTCAGTGAGAACACTTCAGTACAACTGCTTTACATAGATTCAGTGAGAACACTTCAGTACAACTGCTTTACATAGACTCAGGGAGAACACTTCAGTACAGCTGCTTTACATAGATTCAGTGAGAACACTTCAGTACAACTGCTTTACATAGATTCAGTGAGAACACTTCAGTACAACTGCTTTACATAGATTCAGTGAGAACACTTCAGTACAACTGCTTTACATAGACTCAGTGAGAACAATTCAGTACAACTGCTTTACATAGATTCAGTGAGAACACTTCAGTACAACTGCTTTACATAGATTCAGTGAGAACACTTCAGTACAACTGCTTTACATAGATTCAGTGAGAACACTTCAGTACGACTGCTTTACATATATTCAGTGAGAACACTTCAGTACAACTGCTTTACAAAGACTCAGTGAGAACACTTCAGTACGACTGTTTTACATAGACTCAGTGAGAACACTTCAGTACAACTGCTTTACATAGACTCAGTGAGAACACTTCAGTACAACTGCTATACATAGATTCAGTGAGAACACTTCAGTACAACTGCTTTACATACATTCAGTGAGAACACTTCAGTACAACTGCTTTACATAGATTCAGTGAGAACACTTCAGTACAACTGCTTTACATAGATTCAGTGAGAACACTTCAGTACAACTGCTTTACATAGATTCAGTGAGAACACTTCAGTACAACTGCTTTACATAGAATCAGGGAGAACACTTCAGTACAACTGTTTTACATAGATTCAGTGAGAACACTTCAGTACAACTGCTTTACATAGATTCAGTGAGAACACCTCAGTACGACTGCTTTACAAATACTCAGTGAGAACACTTCAGTACAACTGCTTTACATAGATTCAGTGAGAACACTTCAGTACAACTGCTTTACAAACATTCAGTGAGAACACTTCAGTACAACTGTTTTACATAGATTCAGTGAGAACACTTCAGTACAACTGCTTTACATAGATTCAGTGAGAACACTTCAGTACAACTGCTTTACATAGAATCAGGGAGAACACTTCAGTACAACTGCTTTACATAGATTCAGTGAGAACACTTCAGTACAACTGCTTTACATAGACTCAGTGAGAACACTTCAGTACAACTGTTTTACATAGATTCAGTGAGAACACTTCAGTTCAACTGCTTTACATAGACTCAGGGAGAACACTTCAGTACAACTGCTTTACATAGACTCAGGGAGAACACTTCAGTACAACTGCTTTACATAGATTCAGTGAGAACACTTCAGTACAACTGTTTTACATAGATTCAGTGAGAACACTTCAGTACAACTGTTTTACATAGATTCAGTGAGAACACTTCAGTACAACTGCTTTACATAGAATCAGGGAGAACACTTCAGTACAACTGCTTTACATAGATTCAGGGAGAACACTTCAGTACAACTGCTTTACATAGATTCAGTGAGAACACTTCAGTAAAACTGCTTTACATAGACTTAGTGAGAACACCTCAGTACGACTGCTTTACATAGACTCAGGGAGAACACTTCAGTACAACTGCTTTACATAGATTCAGTGAGAAGACTTTAGTACGACTGCTTTACATATACTCAGGGAGAACACTTCAGTACAGCTGCTTTACATAGACTCAGTGAGAACACTTCAGTACAACTGCTTTACATAGATTCAGTGAGAACACTTCAGTACAACTGTTTTACATAGACTCAGTGAGAACACTTCAGTACAACTGCTTTACATAGATTCAGTGAGAACACTTCAGTACAACTGCTTTACATAGACTCAGTGAGAACACTTCAGTACAACTGCTTTACATAGACTCAGTGAGAACACTTCAGTACAACTGCTTTACATAGACTCAGTGAGAACACTTCAGTACAGCTGCTTTACATAGACTCAGTGAGAACACTTCAGTACAACTGCTTTACTTAGATTCAGTGAGAACACTTCAGTACGACTGCTTTACATAGACTCAGTGAGAACACTTCAGTACAACTGCTTTACATAGATTCAGTGAGAACACTTCAGTACAACTGCTTTACATAGAATCAGGGAGAACAATTCAGTACAACTGCTTTACATACATTCAGTGAGAACACTTCAGTACAACTGCTTTACATAGATTCAGTGAGAACACTTCAGTACAACTGCTTTACATAGATTCAGTGAGAACACTTCAGTGCAACTGCTTTACATAGAATCAGGGAGAACACTTCAGTACAACTGCTTTACATACATTCAGTGAGAACACTTCAGTACAATTGCTTTACATAGATTCAGTGAGAACACTTCAGTACAACTGTTTTACATAGATTCAGTGAGAACACTTCAGTACAACTGCTTTACATAGATTCAGTGAGAACACTTCAGTACAACTGCTTTACATAGATTCAGTGAGAACACTTCAGTACGACTGCTTTACATAAACTCAGTGAGAACACTTCAGTACAACTGCTTTACATAGATTCAGTGAGAACACTTCAGTACAACTGCTTTACATAGAATCAGGGAGAACACTTCAGTACAACTGTTTTACATAGATTCAGTGAGACCACTTCAGTACAACTGCTTTACATAGATTCAGTGAGAACACTTCAGTACAACTGCTTTACATAGATTCAGTGAGAACACTTCAGTACGACTGCTTTACATAAACTCAGTGAGAACACTTCAGTACAACTGCTTTACATAGATTCAGTGAGAACACTTCAGTACAACTGCTTTACATAGAATCAGGGAGAACACTTCAGTACAACTGCTTTACATAGATTCAGTGAGAACACTTCAGTACGACTGCTTTACATAGACTCAGTGAGAACACTTCAGTACAACTGTTTTACATAGATTCAGTGAGAACACTTCAGTTCAACTGCTTTACATAGACTCAGGGAGAACACTTCAGTACAACTGCTTTACATAGATTCAGTGAGAACACTTCGGTACAACTGCTTTACATAGAATCAGTGAGAACACTTCAGTACAACTGTTTTACATAGACTCAGTGAGAACACTTCAGTACAACTGCTTTACATAGATTCAGTGAGAACACTTCAGTACAACTGCTTTACATAGACTCAGTGAGAACACTTCAGTACAACTGCTTTACATAGACTCAGTGAGAACACTTCAGTACAACTGCTTTACATAGACTCAGTGAGAACACTTCAGTACAGCTGCTTTACATAGACTCAGTGAGAACACTTCAGTACAACTGCTTTACTTAGATTCAGTGAGAACACTTCAGTACGACTGCTTTACATAGATTCAGTGAGAACACTTCAGTACGACTGCTTTACATAAACTCAGTGAGAACACTTCAGTACAACTGCTTTACATAGATTCAGTGAGAACACTTCAGTACAACTGCTTTACATAGAATCAGGGAGAACACTTCAGTACAACTGTTTTACATAGATTCAGTGAGACCACTTCAGTACAACTGCTTTACATAGATTCAGGGAGAACACTTCAGTACAACTGCTTTACATAGATTCAGTGAGAACACTTCAGTACGACTGCTTTACATAAACTCAGTGAGAACACTTCAGTACAACTGCTTTACATAGATTCAGTGAGAACACTTCAGTACAACTGCTTTACATAGAATCAGGGAGAACACTTCAGTACAACTGCTTTACATAGATTCAGTGAGAACACTTCAGTACGACTGCTTTACATAGATTCAGTGAGAACACTTCAGTACAACTGCTTTACATAGAATCAGGGAGAACACTTCAGTACAACTGTTTTACATAGATTCAGTGAGACCACTTCAGTACAACTGCTTTACATAGATTCAGTGAGAACACTTCAGTACAACTGCTTTACATAGATTCAGTGAGAACACTTCAGTACGACTGCTTTACATAAACTCAGTGAGAACACTTCAGTACAACTGCTTTACATAGATTCAGTGAGAACACTTCAGTACAACTGCTTTACATAGAATCAGGGAGAACACTTCAGTACAACTGCTTTACATAGATTCAGTGAGAACACTTCAGTACGACTGCTTTACATAGACTCAGTGAGAACACTTCAGTACAACTGTTTTACATAGATTCAGTGAGAACACTTCAGTTCAACTGCTTTACATAGACTCAGGGAGAACACTTCAGTACAACTGCTTTACATAGATTCAGTGAGAACACTTCGGTACAACTGCTTTACATAGAATCAGTGAGAACACTTCAGTACAACTGTTTTACATAGACTCAGTGAGAACACCTCAGTACAACTGCTTTACATAGATTCAGTGAGAACACTTCAGTACAACTGCTTTACATAGACTCAGTGAGAACACTTCAGTACAACTGCTTTACATAGACTCAGTGAGAACACTTCAGTACAACTGCTTTACATAGACTCAGTGAGAACACTTCAGTACAGCTGCTTTACATAGACTCAGTGAGAACACTTCAGTACAACTGCTTTACTTAGATTCAGTGAGAACACTTCAGTACGACTGCTTTACATAGACTCAGTGAGAACACTTCAGTACAACTGCTTTACATAGATTCAGTGAGAACACTTCAGTACAACTGCTTTACATAGATTCAGTGAGAACACTTCAGTACAACTGTTTTACATAGATTCAGTGAGAACACTTCAGTACAACTGCTTTACATAGATTCAGTGAGAACACTTCAGTACAACTGCTTTACATAGATTCAGTGAGAACACTTCAGTACGACTGCTTTACATAAACTCAGTGAGAACACTTCAGTACAACTGCTTTACATAGATTCAGTGAGAACACTTCAGTACAACTGCTTTACATAGAATCAGGGAGAACACTTCAGTACAACTGTTTTACATAGATTCAGTGAGACCACTTCAGTACAACTGCTTTACATAGATTCAGTGAGAACACTTCAGTACAACTGCTTTACATAGATTCAGTGAGAACACTTCAGTACGACTGCTTTACATAAACTCAGTGAGAACACTTCAGTACAACTGCTTTACATAGATTCAGTGAGAAAACTTCAGTACAACTGCTTTACATAGAATCAGGGAGAACACTTCAGTACAACTGCTTTACATAGATTCAGTGAGAACACTTCAGTACGACTGCTTTACATAGACTCAGTGAGAACACTTCAGTACAACTGTTTTACATAGATTCAGTGAGAACACTTCAGTTCAACTGCTTTACATAGACTCAGGGAGAACACTTCAGTACAACTGCTTTACATAGACTCAGTGAGAACACTTCAGTACAACTGCTATACATAGATTCAGTGAGAACACTTCAGTACAACTGCTTTACATACATTCAGTGAGAACACTTCAGTACAACTGCTTTACATAGATTCAGTGAGAACACTTCAGTACAACTGCTTTACATAGACTCAGTGAGAACACTTCAGTACAACTGTTTTACATAGATTCAGTGAGAACACCTCAGTACGACTGCTTTACATAGACTCAGTGAGAACACTTCAGTACAACTGCTTTACATAGATTCAGTGAGAACACTTCAGTACAACTGCTTTACATACATTCGGTGAGAACACTTCAGTACAACTGTTTTACATAGATTCAGTGAGAACACTTCAGTACAACTGCTTTACATATATTCAGTGAGAACACTTCAGTACAACTGCTTTACATAGAATCAGGGAGAACACTTCAGTACAACTGCTTTACATAGATTAAGTGAGAACACTTCAGTACAACTGTTTTACATAGATTCAGTGAGAACACTTCAGTTCAACTGCTTTACTTAGATTCAGTGAGAACACTTCAGTACAACTGCTTTACATAGAATCAGGGAGAACACTTCAGTACAACTGCTTTACATAGATTCAGTGAGAACACTTCAGTACAACTGTTTTACATACATTCAGTGAGAACACTTCAGTACAACTGTTTTACATAGATTCAGTGAGAACACTTCAGTACAACTGCTTTACATACATTCAGTGAGAACACTTCAGTACGACTGCTTTACATAGAATCAGGGAGAACACTTCAGTACAACTGCTTTACATAGATTCAGGGAGAACACTTCAGTACAACTGCTTTACATAGATTCAGTGAGAACACTTCAGTACAACTGCTTTACATAGACTTAGTGAGAACACCTCAGTACGACTGCTTTACATAGACTCAGGGAGAACACTTCAGGACGACTGCTTTACATAGATTCAGTGAGAAGACTTTAGTACGACTGCTTTACATATACTCAGGGAGAACACTTCAGTACAGCTGCTTTACATAGACTCAGTGAGAACACTACAGTACAATTGCTTTACATAGATTCAGTGAGAACACTTCAGTACAACTGTTTTACATAGACTCAGTGAGAACACTTCAGTACAACTGCTTTACATAGATTCAGTGAGAACACTTCAGTACAACTGCTTTACATAGATTCAGTGAGAACACTTCAGTACGACTGCTTTACATAAACTCAGTGAGAACACTTCAGTACAACTGCTTTACATAGATTCAGTGAGAACACTTCAGTACAACTGCTTTACATAGAATCAGGGAGAACACTTCAGTACAACTGTTTTACATAGATTCAGTGAGACCACTTCAGTACAACTGCTTTACATAGATTCAGTGAGAACACTTCAGTACAACTGCTTTACATAGATTCAGTGAGAACACTTCAGTACGACTGCTTTACATAAACTCAGTGAGAACACTTCAGTACAACTGCTTTACATAGATTCAGTGAGAACACTTCAGTACAACTGCTTTACATAGATTCAGTGAGAACACTTCAGTACAACTGCTTTACATAGAATCAGGGAGAACACTTCAGTACAACTGCTTTACATAGATTCAGTGAGAACACTTCAGTACGACTGCTTTACATAGACTCAGTGAGAACACTTCAGTACAACTGTTTTACATAGATTCAGTGAGAACACTTCAGTTCAACTGCTTTACATAGACTCAGGAAGAACACTTCAGTACAACTGCTTTACATAGATTCAGTGAGAACACTTCGGTACAACTGCTTTACATAGAATCAGTGAGAACACTTCAGTACAACTGTTTTACATAGACTCAGTGAGAACACTTCAGTACAACTGCTTTACATAGATTCAGTGAGAACACTTCAGTACAACTGCTTTACATAGACTCAGTGAGAACACTTCAGTACAACTGCTTTACATAGACTCAGTGAGAACACTTCAGTACAACTGCTTTACATAGACTCAGTGAGAACACTTCAGTACAACTGCTTTACTTAGATTCAGTGAGAACACTTCAGTACAACTGCTTTACATAGATTCAGTGAGAACACTTCAGTACAACTGCTTTACATAGATTCAGTGAGAACACTTCAGTACAACTGCTTTACATAGATTCAGTGAGAACACTTCAGTACGACTGCTTTACATAAACTCAGTGAGAACACTTCAGTACAACTGCTTTACATAGATTCAGTGAGAACACTTCAGTACAACTGCTTTACATAGAATCAGGGAGAACACTTCAGTACAACTGTTTTACATAGATTCAGTGAGACCACTTCAGTACAACTGCTTTACATAGATTCAGTGAGAACACTTCAGTACAACTGCTTTACATAGATTCAGTGAGAACACTTCAGTACGACTGCTTTACATAGACTCAGTGAGAACACTTCAGTACAACTGCTTTACATAGATTCAGTGAGAACACTTCAGTACAACTGCTTTACATAGAATCAGGGAGAACACTTCAGTACAACTGCTTTACATAGATTCAGTGAGAACACTTCAGTACGACTGCTTTACATAGACTCAGTGAGATCACTTCAGTACAACTGTTTTACATAGATTCAGTGAGAACACTTCAGTTCAACTGCTTTACATAGACTCAGGGAGAACACTTCAGTACAACTGCTTTACATAGACTCAGTGAGAACACTTCAGTACAACTGCTATACATAGATTCAGTGAGAACACTTCAGTACAACTGCTTTACATACATTCAGTGAGAACACTTCAGTACAACTGCTTTACATAGATTCAGTGAGAACACTTCAGTACAACTGCTTTACATAGACTCAGTGAGAACACTTCAGTACAACTGTTTTACATAGATTCAGTGAGAACACCTCAGTACGACTGCTTTACATAGACTCAGTGAGAACACTTCAGTACAACTGCTTTACATAGATTCAGTGAGAACACTTCAGTACAACTGCTTTACATACATTCGGTGAGAACACTTCAGTACAACTGTTTTACATAGATTCAGTGAGAACACTTCAGTACAACTGCTTTACATATATTCAGTGAGAACACTTCAGTACAACTGCTTTACATAGAATCAGGGAGAACACTTCAGTACAACTGCTTTACATAGATTCAGTGAGAACACTTCAGTACAACTGTTTTACATAGATTCAGTGAGAACACTTCAGTTCAACTGCTTTACATAGATTCAGTGAGAACACTTCAGTACAACTGCTTTACATAGAATCAGGGAGAACACTTCAGTACAACTGCTTTACATAGATTCAGTGAGAACACTTCAGTACAACTGTTTTACATAGATTCAGTGAGAACACTTCAGTACAACTGTTTTACATAGATTCAGTGAGAACACTTCAGTACAACTGCTTTACATACATTCAGTGAGAACACTTCAGTACGACTGCTTTACATAGAATCAGGGAGAACACTTCAGTACAACTGCTTTACATAGATTCAGGGAGAACACATCAGTACAACTGCTTTACATAGATTCAGTGAGAACACTTCAGTACAACTGCTTTACATAGACTTAGTGAGAACACCTCAGTACGACTGCTTTACATAGACTCAGGGAGAACACTTCAGTACGACTGCTTTACATAGATTCAGTGAGAAGACTTTAGTACGACTGCTTTACATATACTCAGGGAGAACACTTCAGTACAGCTGCTTTACATAGACTCAGTGAGAACACTTCAGTACAATTGCTTTACATAGATTCAGTGAGAACACTTCAGTACAACTGTTTTACATAGACTCAGTGAGAACACTTCAGTACAACTGCTTTACATAGATTCAGTGAGAACACTTCAGTACAACTGTTTTACATAGACTCAGTGAGAACACTTCAGTACAACTGCTTTACATAGATTCAGTGAGAACACTTCAGTACGACTGCTTTACATATATTCAGTGAGAACACTTCAGTACAACTGCTTTACATAGAATCAGGGAGAACACTTCAGTACAACTGCTTTACATAATCTCAGTGAGAACACTTCAGTACAACTGCTTTACATAGAATCAGTGAGAACACTTCAGTACAACTGCTTTACATAGAATCAGGGAGAACACTTCAGTACAACTGTTTTACATAGATTCAGTGAGACCACTTCAGTACAACTGCTTTACATAGATTCAGTGAGAACACTTCAGTACAACTGCTTTACATAGATTCAGTGAGAACACTTCAGTACGACTGCTTTACATAATCTCAGTGAGAACACTTCAGTACAACTGCTTTACATAGATTCAGTGAGAACACTTCAGTACAACTGCTTTACATAGAATCAGGGAGAACACTTCAGTACAACTGCTTTACATAGATTCAGTGAGAACACTTCAGTACGACTGCTTTACATAGACTCAGTGAGAACACTTCAGTACAACTGTTTTACATAGATTCAATGAGAACACTTCAGTTCAACTGCTTTACATAGACTCAGGGAGAACACTTCAGTACAACTGTTTTACATAGATTCAGTGAGAACACCTCAGTACGACTGCTTTACAAAGACTCAGTGAGAACACTTCAGTACAACTGCTTTACATAGATTCAGTGAGAACACTTCAGTACAACTGCTTTACATACATTCAGTGAGAACACTTCAGTACAACTGTTTTACATAGATTCAGTGAGAACACTGCAGTACAACTGCTTTACATAGATTCAGTGAGAACACTTCAGTACAACTGCTTTACATAGAATCAGGGAGAACACTTCAGTACAACTGCTTTACATAGATTCAGTGAGAACACTTCAGTACAACTGATTTACATAGACTCAGTGAGAACACTTCAGTACAACTGTTTTACATAGATTCAGTGAGAACACTTCAGTTCAACTGCTTTACATAGACTCAGGGAGAACACTTCAGTACAACTGCTTTACATAGACTCAGGGAGAACACTTCAGTACAACTGCTTTACATAGATTCAGTGAGAACACTTCAGTACAACTGTTTTACATAGATTCAGTGAGAACACTTCAGTACAACTGTTTTACATAGATTCAGTGAGAACACTTCAGTACAAC
This sequence comes from Steromphala cineraria, assembly GCA_916613615.1. Taxonomy (NCBI): domain Eukaryota; kingdom Metazoa; phylum Mollusca; class Gastropoda; order Trochida; family Trochidae; genus Steromphala; species Steromphala cineraria. Next base: position 2,842,463 of record OU744722.1, read on the forward strand.
TGCTTTACATAGACTCAGGGAGAACACTTCAGTACAACTGCTTTACATAGATTCAGGGAGAACACTTCAGTACAACTGCTTTACATAGAATCAGTGAGAACACTTCAGTAAAACTGCTTTACATAGACTTAGTGAGAACACCTCAGTACGACTGCTTTACATAGACTCAGGGAGAACACTTCAGTACAACTGCTTTACATAGATTCAGTGAGAAGACTTTAGTACGACTGCTTTACATATACTCAGGGAGAACACTTCAGTACAGCTGCTTTACATAGACTCAGTGAGAACACTTCAGTACAACTGCTTTACATAGATTCAGTGAGAACACTTCAGTACAACTGTTTTACATAGACTCAGTGAGAACACTTCAGTACAACTGCTTTACATAGATTCAGTGAGAACACTTCAGTACAACTGCTTTACATAGACTCAGTGAGAACACTTCAGTACAACTGCTTTACATAGACTCAGTGAGAACACTTCAGTACAACTGCTTTACATAGACTCAGTGAGAACACATCAGTACAGCTGCTTTACATAGACTCAGTGAGAACACTTCAGTACAACTGCTTAACTTAGATTCAGTGAGAACACTTCAGTACGACTGCTTTACATAGACTCAGTGAGAACACTTCAGTACAACTGCTTTACATAGATTCAGTGAGAACACTTCAGTACAACTGCTTTACATAGAATCAGGGAGAACAATTCAGTACAACTGCTTTACATACATTCAGTGAGAACACTTCAGTACAACTGCTTTACATAGATTCAGTGAGAACACTTCAGTACAACTGCTTTACATAGATTCAGTGAGAACACTTCAGTGCAACTGCTTTACATAGAATCAGGGAGAACACTTCAGTACAACTGCTTTACATACATTCAGTGAGAACACTTCAGTACAATTGCTTTACATAGATTCAGTGAGAATACTTCAGTACAACTGTTTTACATAGATTCAGTGAGAACACTTCAGTACAACTGCTTTACATAGATTCAGTGAGAACACTTCAGTACAACTGCTTTACATAGATTCAGTGAGAACACTTCAGTACGACTGCTTTACATAAACTCAGTGAGAACACTTCAGTACAACTGCTTTACATAGATTCAGTGAGAACACTTCAGTACAACTGCTTTACATAGAATCAGGGAGAACACTTCAGTACAACTGTTTTACATAGATTCAGTGAGACCACTTCAGTACAACTGCTTTACATAGATTCAGTGAGAACACTTCAGTACAACTGCTTTACATAGATTCAGTGAGAACACTTCAGTACGACTGCTTTACATAATCTCAGTGAGAACACTTCAGTACAACTGCTTTACATAGATTCAGTGAGAACACTTCAGTACAACTGCTTTACATAGAATCAGGGAGAACACTTCAGTACAACTGCTTTACATAGATTCAGTGAGAACACTTCAGTTCGACTGCTTTACATAGACTCAGTGAGAACACTTCAGTACAACTGTTTTACATAGATTCAGTGAGAACACTTCAGTTCAACTGCTTTACATAGACTCAGGGAGAACACTTCAGTACAACTGCTTTACATAGAATCAGGGAGAACACTTCAGTACAACTGTTTTACATAGATTCAGTGAGACCACTTCAGTACAACTGCTTTACATAGATTCAGTGAGAACACTTCAGTACAACTGCTTTACATAGATTCAGTGAGAACACTTCAGTACGACTGCTTTACATAATCTCAGTGAGAACACTTCAGTACAACTGCTTTACATAGATTCAGTGAGAACACTTCAGTACAACTGCTTTACATAGAATCAGGGAGAACACTTCAGTACAACTGCTTTACATAGATTCAGTGAGAACACTTCAGTACGACTGCTTTACATAGATTCAGTGAGAACACTTCGGTACAACTGCTTTACATAGAATCAGTGAGAACACTTCAGTACAACTGTTTTACATAGACTCAGTGAGAACACTTCAGTACAACTGCTTTACATAGATTCAGTGAGAACACTTCAGTACAGCTGCTTTACATAGACTCAGTGAGAACACTTCAGTACAACTGCTTTACTTAGATTCAGTGAGAACACTTCAGTACGACTGCTTTACATAGACTCAGTGAGAACACTTCAGTACAACTGCTTTACATAGATTCAGTGAGAACACTTCAGTACAACTGCTTTACATAGAATCAGGGAGAACAATTCAGTACAACTGCTTTACATACATTCAGTGAGAACACTTCAGTACAACTGCTTTACATAGATTCAGTGAGAACACTTCAGTACAACTGCTTTACATAGATTCAGTGAGAACACTTCAGTGCAACTGCTTTACATAGAATCAGGGAGAACACTTCAGTACAACTGCTTTACATACATTCAGTGAGAACACTTCAGTACAACTGCTTTACATAGATTCAGTGAGAACACTTCAGTACAACTGTTTTACATAGATTCAGTGAGAACACTTCAGTACAACTGCTTTACATAGATTCAGTGAGAACACTTCAGTACAACTGCTTTACATAGATTCAGTGAGAACACTTCAGTACGACTGCTTTACATAAACTCAGTGAGAACACTTCAGTACAACTGCTTTACATAGATTCAGTGAGAACACTTCAGTACAACTGCTTTACATAGAATCAGGGAGAACACTTCAGTACAACTGTTTTACATAGATTCAGTGAGACCACTTCAGTACAACTGCTTTACATAGATTCAGTGAAAACACTTCAGTACAACTGCTTTACATAGATTCAGTGAGAACACTTCAGTACGACTGCTTTACATAAACTCAGTGAGAACACTTCAGTACAACTGCTTTACATAGATTCAGTGAGAACACTTCAGTACAACTGCTTTACATAGAATCAGGGAGAACACTTCAGTACAACTGCTTTACATAGATTCAGTGAGAACACTTCAGTACGACTGCTTTACATAGACTCAGTGAGAACACTTCAGTACAACTGTTTTACATAGATTCAGTGAGAACACTTCAGTTCAACTGCTTTACATAGACTCAGGGAGAATACTTCAGTACAACTGCTTTACATAGACTCAGTGAGAACACTTCAGTACAACTGCTATACATAGATTCAGTGAGAACACTTCAGTACAACTGCTTTACATACATTCAGTGAGAACACTTCAGTACAACTGCTTTACATAGACTCGATGAGAACACTTCAGTACAACTGCTTTACATAGACTCAGTGAGAACACTTCAGTACAACTGCTTTACATAGATTCAGTGAGAACACTTCAGTACAACTGCTTTACATAGAATCAGGGTGAACACTTCAGTACAACTGCTTTACATAGATTCAGTGAGAACACTTCAGTACAACTGCTTTACATAGACTCAGTGAGAACACTTCAGTACAACTGTTTTACATAGATTCAGTGAGAACACCTCAGTACGACTGCTTTACATAGACTCAGTGAGAACACTTCAGTACAACTGCTTTACATAGATTCAGGGAGAACACTTCAGTACAACTGCTTTACATACATTCGGTGAGAACACTTCAGTACAACTGTTTTACATAGATTCAGTGAGAACACTTCAGTACAACTGCTTTACATATATTCAGTGAGAACACTTCAGTACAACTGCTTTACATAGATTCAGGGAGAACACTTCAGTACAACTGCTTTACATACATTCGGTGAGAACACTTCAGTACAACTGCTTTACATAGATTCAGTGAGAACACTTCAGTACAACTGTTTTACATAGATTCAGTGAGAACACTTCAGTTCAACTGCTTTACATAGATTCAGTGAGAACACTTCAGTACAACTGCTTTACATAGAATCAGGGAGAACACTTCAGTACAACTGCTTTACATAGATTCAGTGAGAACACTTCAGTACAACTGTTTTACATAGATTCAGTGAGAACACTTCAGTACAACTGTTTTACATAGATTCAGTGAGAACACTTCAGTACAACTGCTTTACATACATTCAGTGAGAACACTTCAGTACGACTGCTTTACATAGAATCAGGGAGAACACTTCAGTACAACTGCTTTACATAGATTCAGGGAGAACACTTCAGTACAACTGCTTTACATAGATTCAGTGAGAACACTTCAGTACAACTGCTTTACATAGACTTAGTGAGAACACCTCAGTACGACTGCTTTACATAGACTCAGGGAGAACACTTCAGTACGACTGCTTTACATAGATTCAGTGAGAAGACTTTAGTACGACTGCTTTACATATACTCAGGGAGAATACTTCAGTACAGCTGCTTTACATAGATTCAGTGAGAACACTTCAGTACAACTGTTTTACATAGACTCAGTGAGAACACTTCAGTACAACTGCTTTACATAGATTCAGTGAGAACACTTCAGTACAACTGCTTTACATAGACTCGATGAGAACACTTCAGTACAACTGCTTTACATAGACTCAGTGAGAACACTTCAGTACAACTGCTTTACATAGACTCAGTGAGAACACTTCAGTACAGCTGCTTTACATAGACTCAGTGAGAACACTTCAGTACAACTGCTTTACTTAGATTCAGTGAGAACACTTCAGTACGACTGCTTTACATAGACTCAGTGAGAACACTTCAGTACAACTGCTTTACATAGATTCCTTGAGAACACTTCAGTACAACTGCTTTACATAGAATCAGGGAGAACAATTCAGTACAACTGCTTTACATACATTCAGTGAGAACACTTCAGTACAACTGCTTTACATAGATTCAGTGAGAACACTTCAGTGCAACTGCTTTACATAGAATCAGGGAGAACACTTCAGTACAACTGCTTTACATACATTCAGTGAGAACACTTCAGTACAACTGCTTTACATAGATTCAGTGAGAACACTTCAGTACAACTGTTTAACATAGATTCAGTGAGAACACTTCAGTACAACTGCTTCACATAGATTCAGTGAGAACACTTCAGTACAACTGCTTTACATAGATTCAGTGAGAACACTTCAGTACGACTGCTTTACATAAACTCAGTGAGAACACTTCAGTACAACTGCTTTACATAGATTCAGTGAGAACACTTCAGTACAACTACTTTACATAGAATCAGGGAGAACACTTCAGTACAACTGCTTTACATAGATTCAGTGAGAACACTTCAGTACGACTGCTTTACATAGACTCAGTGAGAACACTTCAGTACAACTGTTTTACATAGATTCAGTGAGAACACTTCAGTTCAACTGCTTTACATAGACTCAGGGAGAACACTTCAGTACAACTGCTTTACATAGACTCAGGGAGAACACTTCAGTACAACTGCTTTACATAGATTCAGTGAGAACACTTCAGTACAACTGTTTTACATAGATTCAGTGAGAACACTTCAGTACAACTGCTTTACATAGAATCAGGGAGAACACTTCAGTACAACTGCTTTACATAGATTCAGGGAGAACACTTCAGTACAACTGCTTTACATAGATTCAGTGAGAACACTTCAGTACAACTGCTTTACATAGACTTAGTGAGAACACCTCAGTACGACTGCTTTACATAGACTCAGGGAGAACACTTCAGTACGACTGCTTTACATAGATTCAGTGAGAAGACTTTAGTACGACTGCTTTACATATACTCAGGGAGAACACTTCAGTACAGCTTCTTTACATAGACTCAGTGAGAACACTTCAGTACAACTGCTTTACATAGATTCAGTGAGAACACTTCAGTACAACTGTTTTACATAGACTCAGTGAGAACACTTCAGTACAACTGCTTTACATAGATTCAGTGAGAACACTTCAGTAAAACTGCTTTACATAGACTCAGTGAGAACACTTCAGTACAACTGCTTTACATAGACTCAGTGAGAACACTTCAGTACAACTGCTTTACATAAACTCAGTGAGAACACTTCAGTACAGCTGCTTTACATAGACTCAGTGAGAACACTTCAGTACAACTGCTTTACTTAGATTCGGTGAGAACACTTCAGTACGACTGCTTTACATAGACTCAGTGAGACCACTTCAGTAAAACTGCTTTACATAGACTCAGTGAGAACACTTCAGTACAACTGCTTTACTTAGATTCAGTGAGAACACTTCAGTACGACTGCTTTACATAGACTCAGTGAGACCACTTCAGTAAAACTGCTTTACATAGATTCAGTGAGAACACTTCAGTACAACTGCTTTACTTAGATTCAGTGAGAACACTTCAGTACGACTGCTTTACATAGACTCAGTGAGAACACTTCAGTACAACTGCTTAACATAGACTCAGTGAGAACACTTCAGTACAACTGTTTTACATAGCTTCAGTGAGAACACTTCAGTACAACTGCTTCACATAGATTCAGTGAGAACACTTCAGTACAACTGCTTTACATAGATTCAGTGAGAACACTTCAGTACGACTGCTTTACATAAACTCAGTGAGAACACTTCAGTACAACTGCTTTACATAGATTCAGTGAGAACACTTCAGTACAACTGCTTTACATAGAATCAGTGAGAACACTTCAGTACAACTGCTTTACATAGATTCAGTGAGAACACTTCAGTACGACTGCTTTACATAGACTCAGTGAGAACACTTCAGTACAACTGCTTTACATAGATTCAGTGAGAACACTTCAGTACGACTGCTTTACATAGAATCAGGGAGAACACTTCAGTACAACTGCTTTACATAGATTCAGTGAGAACACTTCAGTACGACTGCTTTACATAGATTCAATGAGAACACTTTAGTACGACTGCTTTACATATACTCATGGAGAACACTTCAGTACAACTGCTTTACATAGAATCAGGGAGAACACTTCAGTACAACTGCTTTACATAGATTCAGTGAGAACACTTCAGTACGACTGCTTTACATAGATTCAGTGAGAACACTTTAGTACGACTGCTTTACATATACTCAGGGAGAACACTTCAGTACAGCTGCTTTACATAGACTCAGTGAGAACACTTCAGTACAACTGCTTTACATAGATTCAGTGACAACACTTCAGTACAACTGTTTTACATAGATTCAGTGACAACACTTCAGTACAACTGTTTTACATAGATTCAGTGAGAACACTTCAGTACAACTGTTTTACATAGATTCAGTGAGAACATTTCAGTACAGCTGCTTTACATAGATTCAGTGGGAACACTTCAGTACAACTGCTTTACATAGATTCAGTGAAAACACTTCAGTACAACTGCTTTACATAGATTCAGTGAAAACACTTCAGTACAACTGCTTTACATAGATTCAGTGAGAACACTTCAGTACAGCTGCTTTACATAGATTCAGTGAGAACACTTCAGTACAACTGCTTCACATCGATTCATGTGAGAACATTTCAGTACAGCTGCTTTACATAGATTCAGTGAGAACACTTCAGTACAACTGCTTTACATAGATTCAGTGAGAACACTTCAGTACAACTGCTTTACATAGACTCAGTGAGAACACTTCAGTACAACTGCTTTACATAGACTCAGGGAGAACACTTCAGTACGACTGCTTTCGAAGATTCAGTGAGAACACTTCAGTACGACTGCTTTACATATACTCAGGGAGAACACTTCAGTACAGCTGCTTTACATAGACTCAGTGAGAACACTTCAGTACAACCGCTTTACATAGATTCAGTGAGAAAACTTCAGTACGATTGCTTTACATAGATTCAGTGAGAACACTTCAGTACAACTGTTTAACATAGATTCAGTGAGAACACTTCAGTACAACTGCTATACATAGATTCAGTGAGAACACTTCAGTAGAACTGCTTTACATAGATTCAGTGAGAACACTTCAGTACAACTGCTTTACATAGACTCAGTGAGAACACTTCAGTACGACTGTTTTACATAGATTCAGTGAGAACACTTTAGTACGACTGCTTTACATAGACTCAATGAGAACACTTCAGTACGACTGCTTTACGTGATTCAGTGAGAACACTTTAGTACGACTGTTTTACATAGACTCAGGGAGAACACTTCAGTACAACTGCTTTACATAGATTCAGTGAGAACACTTTAGTACAACTGCTTTACATAGATTCAGTGAGAATACTTTAGTACGACTGTTTTACATAGACTCAGTGAGAACACTTCAGTACAACTGCTTTACATAGATTCAGTGAGAACACTTTAGTACAACTGCTTTACATAGATTCAGTGAGAACACTTCAGTACAACTGCTTTTACATAGATTCAGTGAGAACACTTCAGTACAACTGCTTTTACATAGATTCAGTGAGAACACTTCAGTACAACTGCTTTACATAGATTCAGTGAGAACACTTCAGTAGAACTGCTTTACATAGATTCAGTGAGAACACTTCAGTACAACTGCTTTACATAGACTCAGTGAGAACACTTCAGTACGACTGTTTTACATAGATTCAGTGAGAACACTTTAGTACGACTGCTTTACATAGACTCAATGAGAACACTTCAGTACGACTGCTTTACGTGATTCAGTGAGAACACTTCAGTACAACTGCTTTACATAGATTCAGTGAGAACACTTCAGTACAACTGCTTTTACATAGATTCAGTGAGAACACTCCAGTACAACTGCTTTACATAGATTCAGGGAGAACACTTCAGTACAACTGCTTTACATAGATTCAGGGAGAACACTTCAGTACAACTGCTTTACATAGATTCAGTGAGAACACTTCAGTACAGCTGCTTTACATAGATTCAATGAGAACACTTCAGTACGCCTGCTATACATAGACTCAGTGATAACACTTCAGTACGACTGCTTGACATATACTCAGTGAGAACACTTCAGTACAACTGCTTTACATAGATTCAGTGAGAACAATTCAGTACAACTGTTTAACATAGACTCAGTGAGAACACTTCAGTACGACTGCTTTACATATACTCAGTGAGAACAGTTCAGTACAACTGCTTTACATATATTCAGTGAGAACACTTCAGTACAACTGTTTAACATAGACTCAGTGAGAACACTTCAGTACGACTGCTTTACATACACTCAGTGAGAACACTTCAGTACAACTGCTTTACATAGATTCAGTGAGAACAATTCAGAACAACTGCTTTACATAGACTCAGGGAGAACACTTCAGTACAACTGCTTTACATAGATTCAGTGAGAACACTTCAGTACAACTGCTTTACATAGACTCAGTGAGAACACTTCAGTACAACTGCTTTACATAGATTCAGTGAGAACACTTCAGTACAACTGCTTTACATAGATTCAGTGAGAACACTTCAGTACAGCTGCTTTACATGATTCAGTGAGAACACTTCAGTACGCCTGCTTTACATATACTCAGGGAGAACACTTCAGTACAACTGTTTTACATAGATTCAGTGAGAACACTTCAGTACAACTGTTTAACATAGACTCAGGGAGAACACTTCAGTACGACTGCTATACATACATTCAGGGAGAACACTTCAGTACAACTGCTTTACATAGATTCAGTGAGAACACTTCAGTACAACTGCTTTACATAGATTTAGTGAGAACACTTCAGTACAACTGTTTTACATAGATTCAGTGAGAACACTTCAGTACAACTGCTTTACATTGATTCAGTGAGAACACTTCAGTACAACTGCTTTACATAGACTCAGTGAGAACACTTCAGTACGACTGCTTTACATATATTCAGTGAGAACACTTCAGTACAACTGCTTTACATAGACTCAGGGAGAACACTTCAGTACAACTGCTTTACATTGATTCAGGGAGAACACTTCAGTACAACTGCTTAACATAGACTCAGTGAGAACACTTCAGTACGACTGCTTTACATATATTCAGTGAGAACACTTCAGTACAACTGCTTTACATTGATTCAGGGAGAACACTTCAGTACAACTGCTTAACATAGACTCAGTGAGAACACTTCAGTACGACTGCTTTACATATATTCAGTGAGAACACTTCAGTACAACTGCTTTAAATAGACTCAGGGAGAACACTTCGGTACAACTGCTTTACATTGATTCAGGGAGAACACTTCAGTACAACTGCTTAACATAGACTCAGTGAGAACACTTCAGTACGACTGCTTTACATATATTCAGTGAGAACACTTCAGTACAACTGCTTTAAATAGACTCAGGGAGAACACTTCAGTACAACTGCTTTACATAGACTCAGTGAGAACACTTCAGTACAACTGCTTTACATAGACTCAGTGAGAACACTTCAGTACAACTGCTTTACATAGATTCAGTGAGAACACTTCAGTACAACTGCTTTAAATAGACTCAGGGAGAACACTTCAGTACCACTGCTTTACATTGATTCAGTGAGAACACTTTAGTACAACTGCTCTACATAGACTCAGTGAGAACACTTCAGTACCACTGCTTTACTAAGACTCAGGGAGAACACTTCAGTACGACTGCTTTACGTAGACTCAGGGAGAACACTTCAGTACAACTGCTTTACATAGATTCAGTGAGAACACTTCAGTACAACTGCTTTACATAGATTCAGTGAGAACACTTCAGTACAACTGCTTTACATAGATTCAGTGAGAACACTTCAGTACAGCTGCTTTACATAGATTCAGTGAGAACACTTCAGTACAACTGCTTTACATAGTCTCAGGGAGAAAACTTCAGTACAACTGTTTTACATAGATTCAGTGAGAACACTTCAGTACGACTGCTTTACATAGACTCAGTGAGAAAACTTCAGTACGACTGCTTTACATAGTCTCATGGAGAAAACTTCAGTACAACTGCTTTACATAGATTCAGTGAGAACACTTCAATACAACTGCTTTACATAGATTCAGTGAGAACACTTCAGTACAGCTGCTTTACATTGATTCAGTGAGAACACTTCAGTACAACTGCTTCACATAGATTCAGTGAGAACATTTCAGTACAGCTGCTTTACATAGACTCAGTGAGAACACTTCAGTACAACTGCTTTACATAGATTCAGTGAGAACACTTCAGTACAACTGCTTTACATAGATTCAGGGAGAACACTTCAGTACAACTGTTTCAAAGTTGGTTGAACGTGCCGTGGCAGAAAGACTATCAGAACATTTGAGGAAAACAGATCTTCTGGACAATTTCCAATCCGCCTATCGCTGCAACCACAGCACGGAGACTGCACTGACCAGGGTCTTGAATGACTTAAGACAAGGTGTTGATGACAACAAGGTGGGCCTTTTGACGCTGCTAGACCTAAGTTCGGCTTTTGATACTATCGATCATCAGCGACTCATGGAAAAACTTGAGAGCGACTTTCACATTGGGGGAACTGCTCTGTTGTGGTTTCATTCCTACTTAACGGACAGGTATCAATCTGTTGTAATAAAAGGTCAGTTTTCGAACAAGATCCAACTCACTTGCGGGGTACCCCAAGGGTCGGTCCTTGGACCAATTCTTTTCTCCCTTTATATCAAGGAACTCGGCTCTGTCATCGACCTCCATCGTTTTGACCGTCACCAGTATGCTGATGATTCGCAGCTTTACAGATTCTTCCCTCCTGATCCAGTGCAAACATCTCATGCTCTGAAAGATCTTGGTCTTTGTTGCGACGAGGTGAAGCACTGGATGTTCCAGAACAAGTTGAAACTCAACAGTGCCAAAACTGAGTGTATTCTTATTGGGAAAGCAAGGCATAGGAAGCAGTGTGAGGCAGACTCTTTTCAATTTGACGGATCGTGCATCAGCTTTGCAGAGAAGGTCAGAGATTTAGGTGTCATCATAGATGCTGATCTGTCACTTGATGACCACATCACCCACATTGTACAGTCCTCCTTCACGTCCCTCAGGAATATTGGAACCATCAGACGGTATCTCACCAGAAGCTCTGCTGCTACCCTCATCCTCTCTCTTGTAGTCTCAAAACTCGACTACTGTAACAGCCTACTGATTGGTGCCACCAAATCTCAGCTACAAAGATTGCAGCGAGTACAAAATACCGCCGCTCGTATTGCCACACGTACGAGAAAGTATGAACACATCAGTCCTGTTCTCCAATCCCTCCACTGGCTACCAGTAGAACAACGTGTTTTGTTCAAGTTGCTATGCATTGTGTTTCGCTGCCTCACTGGCTCTGCTCCTGTGTACCTCTCCAGTTTACTCAGTCCTTATGTACCTTCCCGGCCGCTGAGGTCTCAATATCAAAATCTCCTGACAGTTCCAAAAGTACGATCAAGTTTACATGGACGCCGTACCTTCTCCTACTCAGCTGCTGTTGAGTGGAATAAACTACCTGAAAATCTCCGCCTTTGCACTGAACTCTCCTCTTTTAGAAGCCAACTCAAGACCCACCTGTACAAATCTGCTTTCCCTAGTGATACTAAATAATCCTTTCAATGAACTGTAAATAGTGTATATACTGACCAGGGAACTCTGTTTATTGTGCGCTTTGAGCATGGCACTAACATGGACACATGCGCAATATAAATAGCCTATTATTATTTTACATAGATTCAGTGAGAACACCTCAGTACGACTGCTTTACATAGATTCAATGAGAACACTTCAGTACAACTTCTTTACATAGATTCAGTGAGAACACTTCAGTTCAACTGCTTTACATAGATTCAGTGAGAACACCTCAGTACGACTGCTTTACATAGACTCAGGGAGAACACTTCAGTACAACTGCTTTACATAGATTCAGGGAGAACACTTCAGTACAACTGCTTTACATAGACTCAGTGAGAACACTTCAGTACAACTGCTTTACATAGACTCAGTGAGAACACTTCAGTACAACTGCTTTACATAGATTCAGGGAGAACACTTCAGTACAACTGCTTTACATAGATTCAGTGAGAACACTTCAGTACAACTGTTTTACATAGATTCAGTGAGAACACCTCAGTACGACTGCTTTACATAGATTCAGTGAGAACAATTCAGTACAACTGCTTTACATAGATTCAATGAGAACACTTCAGGACAACTTCTTTACATAGATTCAGTGAGAACACTTCAGTTCAACTGCTTTACATAGATTCAGTGAGAACACCTCAGTACGACTGCTTTACATAGACTCAGGGAGAACACTTCAGTACAACTGCTTTACATAGATTCAGGGAGAACACTTCAGTACAACTGCTTTACATAGACTCAGTGAGAACACTTCAGTACAACTGCTTTACATAGCTTCAGTGAGAACAATTCTCCACCACCACATACAGAAACAGCCCTGCAATAGAACGTCTATACATACATTCAGTGAAAGTAGTCAGCACGACCACTGTACATACAGAAACACCCCTGCAGTACAACGTCTATATATACAATTATTGATAGTACTGCAGTAGAACGTCTATATATACATTTAGTGATAGTACTGCGGTACAACATTTGGAAATGCATTACGTGAGAATACTGCAATACAACGTCTATAAATACATTCATTCAGTCAGTGAAAGCACAGCACATGTACGTCTACACGTGCATTTAATTAAAGTTCTGCAGTAGAACGTTTGCACATGCAATTAGTGAGATTACTGAAGTACAATCAATGTACATACATTCAGTGATAATACGTCATATGCGTCAACGAATAATATCATTTTATAATGTTGTTGGTTATGATTGATGAATTTTGTGCTAGAAATTGAAGATTTCGGTGCGTTAATGTACTTTTATTGAACATTAATTTGCAACATAGATTTTGTGAAAACGGAACAACTAAATGCTCTAAGGCCCGGTTGGTTCATGCTTGAGCATGCAATGCCTCTTATGCAATCAACATTTCTAAGCAAGTCAATAATATTTCAAAATTTGACAGGGTATTATTTAATAAGTATTTATCATCACTACTAATCAATTGACCAATTTGTTTGGAAATTCCCATAGGATAATATCCAATTCTGAAAAAAAGTCACTTTTCTGTTAACGTAAGAAAGCATGTAAAACTTGTTTCACAATATGTTCAAAATTAAGTTTAAAGTTTGTGTTAAGAGAAAAATTTCATACTTAACTTATTTGTCAAATGTGGGGATGATTTGTATCCTTTTTTTTGGTGCTAAGCTGGAATAGTGCTTTTAACAATTTCACATTATGTTCATCATTATAATATTGATTTAAAACATGACCAAAGCGGAAACTAATACATACTAAGTAATTATTTTTAGTTTTCTTTGTTTTCCTTATAGCCCATTCATCGAGATATGAGTTATAGATGGCGGGGGGACATTACATTAAGAAAATCTGGATGATTCAGAAACTATTGCTTTTCTTCACATAATTACCAAATGTTTTTAATTTGTAAACATTTCTCATTTGAGAACATATCAATCAATTAATCAATCTTTATTCAATACTTAAAGGCCACAGGCCTATAGTACAATTGATAAATACAATATTTACAGATTTGTACAATTATGTCATATAGCATCATATAATTTCCTTAAGTCATATAACATACTATCTAACTCATCACATATGTCATTAATACAGATATAAATTACTTCATGATATTTTATCTGTGCAAGGAGGCATAGTAAATGTACATAGCAACATTTTGTAGAATAATACAATTTGAGTTTGAAAGTAGTGCATTAAAGTTCATTATGTTAGGATATCTGAAATAATATTCTTTTATATATTTTGCTCTTAGGTTTAAGTACACAGGGCATATAAGCAAAAAGTGATATGCGTCTGAATCTTCATATAGCGTCCTGTCTCAATAAAAAGATCATGTGAGGAACATCTAAAACGTGAAAGAGCTATTCGAAATTTTTAAACAGTAATCTTTGATAAATAATCTTCAATTATTATTTAAGATTTAAACATTTTGTAATAAAAACATTTGTTTGTTAGAGCCATGGACGCTGTCCATGTCTGCACATAAATATCTTTCAATCTCTGAGATAATGAGAGTATAAAAACATCTTTTGAATATACATTTTGGTCCTTCCATACATGTCCAAAACCACTGTTAAAAACTAATTCTCTTACACCGGTCACCCAATTTCTTTTACCATTATTATCAAACATTGTCATCATGTTATAAACTTTTTTGGGCAATCTGTATGATGGCATGTCAATGAGTCTTAGCCAATACTTAATGACATTTAAAGTCGAATGTATATATAAAGGAAATCTTCCACATTCCCCATATATCATCAGACTAGATGTGTTTATCTTAACACCTAAATACTTTTTTACAGGCATATAGATCAATCTTTTCTATTGTATCAAAGTGTTTTAAGCCCCATACTTCTGATCCATATGAACGGATGGGGAGTATCTTTACACCAAATATTTTAAACAAGGATTGGTATGAAATGTTTCCTAAACTTGTCAGATTCTTGTATATAGTTATGAGAACTTTTTTTGCTTGTACTGCAGCTTGGTTTGTATGTTTATGCCATGACAGGTTTCTGCTGAAGTAAACATATCATTGAAGGTGTTTTTGTACCTATATTATTGTTTATTGGTTGATCTGTTCTTGGCAAATCTCGCTATTGTTTTAATAATGATGAATTGCGGACAGAAGTTAGATATTAGATAAATCAGTAAAGCAGCAACCGCGCTATATGATGATGATGTTTGTTCTGTTGACACATAGAAATCAAAGTTTCGAGGAATATGAAGCAATACAATGCATTTTCGACTATGTTGAAAACAAAACTTTATTCTATACCGATATTTGATGGTTTTAATGCTAGGCTAAATACTAGTTGACTTTCCCTCGCATAACCTTGTCAAGTTGAAACAATATACGTCTTTACATTGATGTGCCCAATTTACATGCTTTATGAGCACAGGATCGCCAAATGAAACATTCTTTAATTCCCATTGACCTAAAACGTATTCGTACTTAAATGGCTTTTAGCCCGGCTCATTAAAAAGAGCATTTGGGATTCAAAATCAAATGTTTCATTTCAAGAGAAAGTGGCTGTGGAGCGACCAACCACACATAAGAAGAAAGGTATTTCTTTACATTTCTTTGCCTCATTTACATAGTTTATAGCTATCAGGGTCGCCAAATGAAGATTTTCAATTCCGTTGACCTATAAAGATTTACACTTAAACGCCTTTTAGATTTTGGATAAACTTGATATTTAGAAATCGTGTCCCTGTTAGAGTTGGTGTAAACGTAGCCATCAAACACACAATTTTCATGACAAGCAATAGGAAAGAAACATGTCACGTCAGTGAACTTGGACCTAATCAGTTCATATTAAGAATATAACATTAGTTTTTTTTAACAAAACCAGCCAATTTCCACTGTGCCAATTAAGGGCCTGCAAGATTTCGAGAATTTTGTCGTAGCAATGGTTGCCATTATATTTGTTAGTAAATCTATGATTCGTAATCATAATAACATTAAATAACGTCTTTTAACAGACAAGCAATAGGAAACAGCAGTAAATGCTTCATCTTCATAACGTGGTCTCTATATTTATGATAATTGTTTTCATCACCAGCTTGGGCTTTCACTATCAAGTTGCGACTCTGTCCCTGTTGTCCCAGGACATTTTGAAACATGTTGTTGATTATTTTTCTTGGGACTTTGTTTACACTAGGTTGATCAGACACCCTAGGTGATAACATATGTTGTTGAACTGGGACTGTGTCGTCATTAAGTTGATCAGACACCCCAGGAGATAACATATGTTGTTGAGTTGGGACTGTGTCGTCACTGTGTTGATCAGACACCCTGGGAGATAACATGTGGTGTTGAGTTGGGACTGTGTTGTCACTAAGTTGATCAGACAAACAGGAGATAACATATGTTGTTGAGTTGGGACTCTGTCGTCACTGTGTTGATCAGACACCCTAGGAGATAACAACACCCACCCCTCCGACCCAGGACTGTACTGAGCTCCACTCTCCCTTCTCGTCTGAAACATGTCAACATCTACATTGATACATCACTGCTAACTACCACCCACCCCTACAACCCAGGACTGTACTGAGCTCAACTCTCCCTTCTCGTCTGAAACATGTCAACATCTACATTGATACATCACTGCTAACTACCACCCACCCCTCCAACCCAGGACTGTACTGAGCTCCACTCTCCCTTCTCGTCTGAAACATGTCAACATCTACATTGATACATCACTATTAACTACTACCCACCCCTCCAACCCAGGATTGTACTGAGCTCCACTCTCCCTTCTCGTCTGAAATATATCAACATCTACATTGATACACCACTATTAACTACTACCCACCCCTCAGTGGCAAAAACAATGAAAGTACAGTCTCTATGGAGATAAATGAAATACACACCATTATGACAGTATAATTTAAAGTAAAAGAAAAAAAATCAGCTTTGGCAGCACCTAAGATGTTTTGAAATATCTAAATATGAAGCCCCATAAAATTTCAAATATTTGTACTTAAAGTATCAAACATAGTTTTCTAATGATTCTTTACTGATTTTTCGTCAATTGAAATTTATATCGGTAGTAATACTTTTTAGTTATTTGCAATTTGTTTTACGTTACATGACCATATAAATGCATTGCATCAGTTTTCAATCAGTATAGGAATAGATATTAAACAATGGAGATGACGTCACTCTACTGTGTTAAACAATAGGAAACCGTATCATTTTTTATGTTAGATACGGCAAAAAAAGGCTTCTATAAGGCTGCTCCAACTATCTGCTAAAATCTTTATTTGGTTAAAATTTGTAACATACATGTATGCTAGTCGCAATATTCAAGGCGATTTATAACTGAACTGTTCAGTTCAACAAACATGGTCATTAGAAGAGAAACTGTTCATATCATCAGTGAACCAGCATGATGAGAGAGTTACACGTGAATGTTTATTTGTATCATTGCAGGTCGTGTGAAGATCTCTGAAGTTCACCACTCATCATGTGAAACATAGCTACAACCTGTTCCGTGATGATCTTCAGATGTTTACTGTGAGCTACAACATGTTCTGTGAAGATATTCTAACTTAGAGATACATATCCTGTGAAGATCTTCGGTTGTTTACTAAGCAATACAACATGTCCCGTGAAGATCTTCAGATGTTTACTTATTTCTCAACATGACCTGTGAAGATCTTCAGATGGTAGCATTTCTAGGTAAGGTTATACTTACATTCGTATTACAATGCTGTTGAATATATATAATGTTAATTTGAACTAGAGTAATTAAAGCTCCGTTATCATTTAGCACGCGGTTTTGGGATGAAATTTCGCTATTGAGGATATAAATACATCACTCTGTAGAAAAATCTTTCGTCGAAATTTTTGATATCACATTAACATATCTTTATCGACAACAACATACTTATTTCGATGCCAAGAGCACGGTATCCCCTGTAAAAAGGGCATAGCATTTAACGAACCCGCTTTCGGTGATGTAATCATTATGAGTGTAGGATTTACATGTGTCTGAACTACCGTAATTGCGTTCAATGGGTATCAACTTTGTCAGCAACGAATACCTAATTCGGAGACAATAAAATAAAATCTAGTCGTGGGCGACAAAGACCTATATTTGGAAACCGGAAGTTGAGAGTTGACAACACTTGATTCGCCTTTATGTCGGCTGTCGTTTCGGAAATTTTGGTAAATTATCTCCTATTTAATTAATTTTGGTCCAATTTTCCCTAGTTTGGTCGAAAATGTTTGCAAAAAATACTAGGAAAACAGTATAACTATGTTTTAAAATATTGAACTATGATAATGCATCTTTAAAGCATTCGTCATATTCGTCAATTTGGAACAAACAGAGTTTCTAATTTATGCATTAGCTAACAATGTTTATATATTGAAACTGTATATGTTTCAAATCAGTTATCTAAATATTCATGTGATGCCTTTATTGTGTATGTCACTATATAAAAAACATAAACTATCTTAAAGACAGAAGACGAATTTATTTAGAATAGATATCAAATGAAAATAATTTGCAAAATACTAACAGAAGATAATGAACTGATAAAACATCACTTTCCAAAAACAATCAACAGTACTTTTAAATTGTTTCATATGGTTTGAAGGTATACACTGTTATACAAGTTAATAATCAAACATTGTATCTGTATAAATGTTTATACAGAGAATATCAATCACTGTCGTTGAGCGTGAACAGTGTTTGAGGAAATTCAATACATCTTGATATCTTATATAAAGCCCTATGAAGTCAGAACTATTTGATCTTTTGTGATCAAAACAATAGGTATATGCTTCTCTGATTATGATTCTAAAACTATTTTAAGTTAAAGCAACTCACATTCTAAACTATTTTAGTTGAGGCATTATAACATAAGTTTCATAAATGCTAATGACATTTCGTTTTTCTATGATGAGAAACACAGCATCATGCTACGTGTTAATGTTAATGTTTGATTTTAGTTATCCTTGTTATCACTAACGACATGAATTGATCGAATGTTCATCGAAGGGTGAATCACACTAACATAGCAAAGAAGGTATTAACATTTGAAAACCATTTGTGACTGAATCTCATAAACACTTTCAGTAAGGAATTTGATCTTGTTTTAGTGAGCAATCGTCATAACATTCCAGCGATATTGGCAGAATTAAACTACTTATTATTGCAAACATACGTCCAGTAGTTAGCATGGTGTTGACTTAAGGCTTTTTTCTAATCGTTTTCATTGATTTTACAAAAGCATCTTACTAATTGTCTAATGTTGAATCTTGATTTTGATGCAACCTTGGGATAGAGTCAGTCCGCCGCCCGACTGTAATCATTTCGTTTCTGGAGCATAACTCAACAAGTGTTAGACCAAGCTGATTGAAACTTAGTATTTGGATCAATCAGTTTCTTTGGATATGTCTGTTGTGATTTTCACATTCTTATGATTTTAATATTTTTTGATTTTCATGAAAACAGAAAAGGCCTTGGGACCCGACGGTATTGGTAATAATGTTCTCAAAATATTATCGGTAACATTAACTCCCTTATTGGTCCAATTATTTAATACTTCCCTTTGCAGCAAAACATTTCCCTCACTATGGAAGCAAGCGTCAATTATTCGTCTGTTGCGTTAACCTGTTGCGTAGCAAAAGTGTTTGAAAAATGTGTCTTTAAATATGTATTCCATTTCCTCCGAGATAATAACGTTCTGTCAAATTTACAATCGGGGTTTATTCCAGACGATTCTACTGTAAATCAATTAACCTATCTTTATAACTTCATTGCGGAGGCAGTCGACCAAGGAAAGGAAATTAGAGCCGTTTTTCTGTAACAGATGACAAAAAGTTGTTATAAACGGTTATAGTTCAAGTTACAATCTGTGGAAGCAGGAGTCCCAAAATTAGTCCAATAGTAAATTGCCTAAGAAGCTTAATATACCGTCTATCCCGTAAAACATTAAATATGTTATATTCATCGTTTATCCTTCCCCTGTTTGATTATTGCTACCATATATGGGATAAATGTACAACCGAACAGGCTAAGTTGTTAGAAAACCTACATTTAGAGGCGTTTATAACTATTTGCGGTGCGGTTCGCGGTACAAATCATGAGAAGATTTACAAAGAAACAAATTATAGTAATTTGAAAGACGTTATCGCTATAAGCTCACTACTTTTTATAAGATGTATCACAAACTTACACCAGACTACTTAAATGATCTCATACCTGAAAATGTATCTGAACTTAGCAACTATAATTTGAGTAACAACGCTTCCATTCAAAGAATAAACTGTAGAACACAAAGATATGCTCAATCTTTCCTTCCAAATACAATAACGCTGTGGAATTCACTACCAAATGAGATTACAAACGCAACTTCGGCTTCTAAGTTCAAATCTTTGTTTAGCATAGCTGAAACTCAAAACAATCCATTGTCGCCTCAAACTCGGCTGTAGTGATCTAAGCGCCGACCAATATAATCGACATATATCAGACACAACTACCTGCGGTCATTATAATGAAGATGTAGTCCACTTCTTATCCAGTTGCAACACTATCATCTCCTAAGGTCAAATATGTATTTTTATGTAAATAGATTCCAACTGTGTTTAACTATGTCCCTGAAGCATTGAAGAAGTCGTGAGAGTCAAATTGAATCATCATGTTTAACTATTTCCATGAAACATTGAAGATGTGGTTAGTATCAAACTGAATCATTATGTTTAACCATATCCCTGAAACATCGAAGATGTGGTTAGTATCAAACTGAATCATTATGATAAATTTGAATTTTAATAGACACTATACCATTTGTCATAGATAATTTTAGCCACAATTGATAATTACGACGGTAACAGGGTCATCAACAGCAACCTGAACTAAGTTTTTTGAAATTATGACTTTCAAAATTTGTCGTTTTAAAATTTCCTGAACTAGACCAGATGGGATATTGTAACATGACTTTGATAAATACTTGATTCTGAAAGGCTGATTTCTCTATGTTGAATAACAAATTGCCTCAGGCGAATCACTGTATAAGGATACGTAATGTCCTCTAGATTCGGTCCGACTCAACATCTAATTGTACTGTTTCTCCTTATGTCCGTGCGCTATTTATATTAGAAAGGTGCTGTTGTCATTTTATTACTTGCGTTATTTCATTGATACTATCAATAGAAATATATTTGCTCTAGTAATATGTAATTAAAAATGTTTTAACTTACTAATGTTCTACTAGTTTGCGGCCTTGTTTCATGTGGCAGGTTTTCTTTTGAATGCCAATTGCACGCCATCACAAAGGTCAACGGTTATGACGTGATAATGACCGAATCATCTTCATAATGGTCCAGGCGAATTCAAGATAATTGTACACTCAGGTTTTTTATTCTTGTTGGTCGATCTATTAGTAAAATATTTCACTTATATCACGGCTGTTATTATTATTGCAGACAGAAAGTCCGCAATACAATTATGGCCATACATTGCCGTGAAACCTGCCACCATCGGCTGGAACTAGCCAACCATGTGTTGTAGTGCGCTTGAATCCAATGTAGCATTGCACTCAAAGCTTTCCGCGTGTAGAACAGTTCTCTCCTGCAGATAACTTTGGCGAGCACGGGTGGGATGTTATTTAGATACGGATGTTGAACATATCCATATAATCAATATGCTATCTGCCGGTAAAATCAATATGCTTACCTTTGGCATCCTCTCAATGCATATCACATTTATAAATGTATTTGATTAGAACAAGAAAATACAACAAGATGCAATGTATATCTCTTTATTAGAAACAGGTAAATATACAGCAACTAGCTATGAAGTTAATCAGTTATATACAAATGGTCAATAGATTCCTAAAATTACAATTCACATCAGCTAGGCTGGGAGTTTTAAGACCAATTTTCACCATTTAGATCTTTGGCGATAGGAAGACAATGATTTTTTGTCGATGCCTAATTAGAGGTCAAAGGGTCACAACATCTACAAATTATTAATCTCTTTAGCTAGGGAGTATGTACACATCACTTTAGCTGTCTAGGCCATTTCCTGCAGGAAAGAAATTTGGGCGTGCATAAGAATAAGAAAGTTATAATCCTAAGTGCGCAAAATAACATAATACAATGCTTACAACTCAGCACAGTCTTTGTTTTTAAAAGTCGAAAGGATACAATTTACTGACAGATGGATGAACGGACAGACGGACGTGCAACGTCATGCCATAAGCAATATTGCCCTTAAGCCTGAAAAGGTTACAATGTACATAAGGATAACACATGTGAGAAATTTATAGCATTATGTACACAGCAATCATATTTACAAAGCCATTTGAAATGACAAACAGGGTTTTTGACTAGCAACTAGATAACAGTTTTGAGGTTAAACCATTATTTTTAAACTGAAGCCTATCAAATACTAGTAATTGATTAATATATGAGATAAAATTCAAAGGTTTCAATTTCTAATTTCAGTTCCTAGCCGCCTTTTCGTTAACAGGGTTAAAGGTCACAGGGTTAACAAAATTGCAATAAATTTGACGATTCCACTTTTTAAATTAATATATCATTATTGTCCCCTTATAGGTTTGTGATTTGATTATGCTAACATGAGCTTTTCACAGCTTTTTATATTTTGCCTTCATTTCAATAGTTATTGGCCTCCAAGACTATGAAGTAGTTCCACTATAGCGAAAATGTTTAGTTATACATCTAGTCTGTGAAGCATCTCAAAATGGATGATCAGAATCTGGTTGGGGTTCAAAATCGGAGTCACTCGTCTTGTTAGAGCCAGACGTTTCCTCAATAAGGGAGAATGAGATGTCTCCAGCTGCTAACTGAACATTAGCTCCTGCAGACATTAAAGAGTTGTTTTGCCCACAGGAGCAGGTGCTTCAACTCCTTGAGGGGGTTGTGGAAGTGTGGGGTGCTTCAACTCCTTGAGGGGGTTGTGGAAGTGTGGATATCAGGTCGTCCTGTTGAGCAGCTGTCGCATGTCTATACTGTTGAGTCGGGGTTGTGCTGCCACTGTGTTGATCAGACATCCTGGGAGATAACATATGTTGTTGAGTTGGGACTGTGACATCACTGTGTTGATCAGACATCCTGGGAGATAGCATATGTTGTTGAGTTGGGACTGTGTCGTCACTGTGTTGATCAGACACCCTGGGAGATAACATATGTTGTTGAGTTGGGACTGTGACGTCACTGTGTTGATCAGATACCCTGGGAGATAACATATGTTGTTGATTTGGGACTGTGACGTCACTGTGTTGATCAGACACCCTGGGGGATAACATACGTTGTTGAGTTGGGACTGTGTCACCACTATTTTTAGGTGCAATGTAGCTTGCAGGTCTTGCTATGTTGAGTGGACACTCGCTTAATGGAATACTCTTGGATTTGTCATCGATTTGTTCACAACCAGACGAAACAGCTTGATCCTTTCGAGGCCTGTATACTTGAAATGGATGATCATAGTTGACCACATCAGGTGGTCGTTCCAAGTCAGATGACCAGTCACCAGGTTCCGGTGGATCAAATGACTCTGCTATAAGCGGAATGTTGATGACTTGATCAGTTGCGTGCACATCAACTACTACAGAGAATGATGAGTTGTTGACCACAGGAGCAGGTGCTGCAGCTCCTTGAGGGGGTTGTGGAAGGTGGTCCATCAGCTCCTCGTTGATCTCGACGTAGCTCGGCAGCGTATAGCTGCCGGGTCTGTCGAATTCATCAGAGCTTCGTTGTAGATCGTGTAGTAGTCTGTGTGAAGGAGGAGCAGCTGCCGCCTGGAGCTCGTCTTCCTGTTGATCAGCCACTCCAGCAGCCTGCAACTGGGGCTGGACTTGAAGGTTGTGTCCGGAGTCACTGAGTCGAGGTCTGAGGTAGCTGGTTTGTCTGATTGGTTGGATTGGGCAAACATTTGGAGGAGTTGCTGACAACTCTTCTTCCAGTTGAATGTGTCCATGAGCAGGAGCGGGTCGAGCATCCTGTACAACAGAAGGAATCCTCCTTCTCCACTTGACGGCTTCATAGACCACGCCGTGCATCCTGCAGGAGAAGATACTTTCTGTATCTCAATACTGGATGTGACTTTTGTATTTATTACATTAGGAAGGAAATTATTATAACATCTAGTATTCAGTAAGGCCCTTATCAGCCTCTTACGTCGCATGTCGTTCGTTGGTCAACTATCATAATAAACAAGTAACCGACTATCTCTACAACACAATTAACGAATAAACGAAAAGGCTTTGGAAATTTAATCACAGATCAAACCAACTTCCAAACTTATCGTTCTTTTCTGGATGACGTATGGTCAAACTGAAATTCTTACTGAAATCTCTTCCCCGTATATGACATTCATATATGCCGTTGAAAAACACACCAATTATTGATACTTAAATGACGATTCATCGCTTATTTATTTCTTACTGAAGTCTTGATAGTTAGGGACGTACCACATCAGAATTAGTATGGCTGTAAATGAAAACTGTCATCGATCACTTACCTTTTCAAGCGTCTGGACATGTAGAAGCCTACTGCAATGATGATGAGGACGACAACGGTCACGCCCCCTCCAACCCAGGACTGTATTGAGCTCCATTCTCCCTTCTCGTCTGAAACATGTCAACATCTACATTGATACACCGCTGCTAACTACCACCCAACCCTCCAAACCAGGACTGTACTGAGCCCCACTCTCTCTTCTCGTCTGAAACATGTCAACATCTACATTGATACACCGCTGCTAACTACCACCCACCCCTCCAACCTAGGACTATACTGAGCTCCATTCTCCCTTCTCGTCTGAAACATGTCAGCATCTACAATGATACACCGCTGCTAACTACCACCCAACCCTCCAAACCAGGACTGTACTGAGCCCCACTCTCTCTTCTCGTCTGAAACATGGCAACATCTACATTGATACATCGCTGCTAACTACCAACCACCCCTCCAACCTAGGACTGTACTGAGCTCCATTCTCCCTTCATCGTCTGAAACATGTCAACATCTACATTGATACATCACTGCTAACTACCACCCACCCCTCCAACCCATGGACTGTACTGAGCTGCACTCTCCCTTCTTGTCTGAAACATGTTAACATCTATATTGATACATCACTGCTAACTACCACCCACCCCTCCAACCCAGGACTGTACTGAGCTGCACTCTTCCTTCTTGTCTGAAACATGTCAACATCTACATTGATACATCACTGCTAACTACCATCCACCCCTCCAACTCAGGACTGTACTGAGCTCCACTCTCCGTTCTCGTCTGAAACATGTCAACATCTACATTGATACATCACTGCTAACTACCACCCACCCCTCCAACCCAGTACTGTACTGAGCTCCACTCTTCCTTCTTGTCTGAAACATGTTAACATCTACATTGATACATCACTGCTAACTACCACCAGCTCCTCCAACCCAGGGCTGTACTGAGCTCCACTCTCCCTTCTCGTCTGAAACATGTCAACATCTACATTGATACATAACTGCTAACTACCACCCACCCCTCCAACCCAGGACTGTACTGAGCTCCACTCTCCCTTCTCGTCTGAAACATGTCAACATCTACATTGATACATCACTGCTAACTACCACCCACCCCTCCAACCCAGAACTGTACTGAGCTCCACTCTTCCTTCTTGTCTGAAACATGTCAACATCTACATTGATACATCACTGCTAACTACCACCCACCCCTCCAACCCAGGACTGTACTGAGCTCCACTCTTCCTTCTTGTCTGAAACATGTTAACATCTACATTGATACATCACTGCTAACTACCACCCACCCCTCCAACCCAGGACTGTACTGAGCTCCACTCTTCCTTCTTGTCTGAAACATGTTAACATCTACATTGATACATCACTGCTAACTACCACCCACCCCTCCAACCCAGGACTGTACTGAGCTCCACTCTCTCTTCTTGTCTGAAATATGTTAACATCTACATGTATACATCTCTGCCAATACCACCCTCCAACCAAAGACTGCCAACATTTCTCTATTTGTCAAAAAACGTCATTATTGCTAAACCCACCCAACTAAACCCTTCAACCCAGGACTGCGCTGCACTACTGCTATCTACTTACTACAAGCTTACTGTTTCTGTTCTTAATAAGTCAATTAATATCAGTTCCTTGATAATATTTATGACCCCAGTATCACCGAATGTCTTGTTTTTAGATACAAGGTGTAATATTGTACCTTTATCTGTACATTCTCCGGTGTCCTGGTCACAGTTGCGATCTTTACAGTTCTCACAGGTTAGGTTACAGAGGGAGCCATGATAGCCACTGGTACACCCCTTGGTGCATTCTGATATCATTTCACAGGGGTTTTCTGTGATGCATTTATGACATGCCTGGTTGCAGAAGGGTCCGTAGAATCCTGATCTACAGGTGTTACAAGTTCCCTTTTTTTCATCGCACTGATTATCGTAACAGTGATCTGGACATGGAGATTCGCACGACTTTCCATAGAATCCCTTTCCACACCCTCTAGTACACTTCCCGTCTCTGTCACAGTCTCTGTTGTTCCCTGCACACTCATCACTGCACTCGGACTCACAGGTTGAACCAAACCGACCGGCTACACACTGGACACAGTCTCCTGTCAGCTGATCACACCCAGACTCACAGTGTGGGGAACACTTGAGGTCACATTGGTCTCCATAGCTTCCAGTTGTACATCCATCAACACACGTCCCGTTCCTCTCACAGTTCTTGTCCACACAACCCGCACTACACTGAGACCCACAGTCTGCTCCATACCATCCCCGGGTACAACTCGTACAGTTGCCCGACTCTTCGTCACAGAAACAATGAGGGAAGCAGGGATTTTGACAAAACTCTCCGAACCACCCAGGTTGGCAGCCGTCAAAACAGTTCCTTCTGCTGGCCGATACGCATTTGTCGTTCAAACAGTTATCATTGGATTCACATTTCACACCTGGTTACAAAGAAATAGTATATCTTGATGAGTCAAAATTTGTCAAATTTGTGAAAATCATGCAGAATGTATCGTTCATTCTAACATGAACTCTAGTGCCCAAAATGTATAACAACATATAAAAGACTCAAGCATCCAATTATATTCCCTTGAATGAGTCATGCATCGTCCCTTCTATTAACTGTCAACAGGTGATGATGTGGTAAGCAAAATAAAGATTAAAAATCACTGTCCGTCAATGAACGGGTAAAGCGCAATATGTACATCAGCTCATTTGTATGTCTAGCATTTTGACGTCACAGATGTGACATCATAGACATATTAGTTATTCTCCCTGAAGGGTAAATCGAAACATGTAGGAGAAAACAATTTGTGCTGTTGGTTTTTGGTCTGTTTATAATAAATCTCATATTTGCAAATGTATATAATCAACATTCTTAGTCAAAACTGCGCTCCTATAACTTTTCATAAAAAATCAATTGACAATTGCGAGTAATATCAAAGACATCGGCAACGACGGCATAGTGCACATAATTGCCCACGGCAATTATACTGCACTTTCAAGTAACAAAAAAGGGTGGCAATTTTTCAAAGAATTTTGATTCTTCAAGTCGTGAATTCTCTTGAATTTCGAAAAAAAATCACTGTTACCATTATTATTTTTATCGGCATAACAAAAGCCACTGTTGAAGGTGTATCCAGGACTACAGGTACAAGAACCGTCTCTCTGGTGGCATTTCCTCTCCTCACAGTTGACGTCACACTTCCAGTTGCAAGTGTATCCATGGTAACCAGGAACACAACCTCGAGAACAGACTCCTGTGTCTGTCTTACACGTGGGACGGTCCGGGTTCTTCCCAGGCTTACAGTTCTCTGGGCAGGGTCGGGATCCTGAAACTGAAATGCTGAACTCAATATATTTTCTCTTATATATATTAAGATTTCTGATGTTGGTTTATCTAACATCATGTTTTGAATAGTTTTCAAGGTCACATATCACGAGGCACCAAAACACAACATTATGAAGAGGTAGAGTTTGACCGTCTTCCCTTGCCATGCTTTCTCCATAGCAACAATATTTACTGCCATTTTTAAAGGAACATTAAACGAAAGGCAATCTAGGAAGTTGTAACCTGTTTCTTAAATGTCAACAAAATTCCAAAGGTTATGATAAACACATAAATCAAAGCTCTCAAAAAAAACCTTTAATAATTTCAAACTTAGATTAAATGGTTTATATAACTCATATCTTGTGACCGTCAAAGTAATTCCCAATAGTCTATATTTACCAAATTACTTGACCTTGAATGTGAACATGACGAAACATTCAAGGCGGTATAATCAATACATGTTTAAAAAGAAATGTATAAGGGTGAAACATTACAATTACCAATATCTTGACCTTTAATATTCAAGGTCAAACAATCATTGCTCACTTTTTAATCTTATAAACTTATTACAAGTTTGGAGAACTTATAACTATAACGGTTGCACCACTTAGCATACAATAAATACAAAATTGTAGTTTAATAGCTTTACATATGAAAATGATCATATCACACGGGGTAATCAATCATCCATTTCTCTGAGTAATCAGCCTTTTCTCTTTGCGACAACTGCTTTTCTGTCTCCAAAATTCAAAGGGAGGCTGTTTCTGACACAAAATCGGCTGCGAAAAGTACAGTAAATGATTGTTGACATTTAGTGTAAAGAGAATAAGACGTTGTCATATTAAGTGAAAAGTCGGGGATATTGCGTTTTGAAGTAACTTAAAACTAGTACTTCCAATTAAAGTTGTTTTTTATAACATTAAAACCTAAATGGAAAAATCGACATGCATGAACATCCTTAAACTGTGGTTAATGTACGAAAACTGAGTGAAATTTGACACGAAGCGGGGAGCTTGTTTACCTTGTGCAGCGATTATGAATATAAAAAATGATTCCTATTGAAATGACAACTATCCCCAAATATTGATATGCCTTCCCTCTACTTGATAAATAAATACATGTAGAACTTTGAGAATATCTAAGGACGTGGGAAAAGGCGCCATATAAATGTGCACACTGATATTATGAATTATATGTTGTTTCTTTGAGGTCTAGTTTAAATTAATTTGATATTTGGAATGTTCATCCGGGGTCGAAATACCGATTCTCATTGAGAGGCGACTTTTGAATATAGCAAGGCGAGGAAATACCAGGCGCAGGAGGACTTGTTTATTTACCTTCTATCACAGGTCATATCAAGGGAATATAAAACTATGTAACGGTTTAGTTTTATGACCTGAAAGAAAACCTGGAATACATTATTTGTGACGGTGGATTATATGATCTTAGGTAAAATTGCATGTTGTTACTAATTTCACGGGTAACAAGTAAGACAAGTGTTGCAACACAATGTGAAACAATTGCGAAAAAAGTAACCAAATGTCAAATTGTTACATTTATCGTACGCCACGTACATGCATGTCACATGCGTAATAATGATATCATCTTTTCAACAAAACAAATGTTATTCAACATGCTACTACCGTCCTCAACTTACCATAGCCCATTAATTGTCTGTCAGTAATCTATCGACCAGATTACACAGAAAAAAGAATGTAGTTTTCCGCTGGCATTGACACCAGGTTTAATATGTGTCTTGGGCCTTCCGCAGGTAATGCTAGGGCACAGGGCTGATCTCTGTGGGGATCATAACCTCTGGGTTTTTGAGCGGCATCGACCACCCGGTGAATATTAGCAGCAACTTGAGGTCCGCATCAGGTTCAGTCGCCACTTCGTTTTCACGGCCCCTTTCGGAAGCCCCCTTTAGCGGCATAACGTCCAAAAGCAGGACAGGACGCCAACAGGGTATCGAGGCTTGGAAGATCGGATGGGTGACGTGTCCTTTCGCTTCAGGGTCAGTTTTGAAGAGATTCAAGTGTCTTCTCCCGTCCCTCCTCAAGGAAACGTACCTTCCATAATAAGTGGGTAAAGAGGGGGATGGATTCTGGAGTTTGGGTGTCAGAAACCGGTCGGAAATTCCTTTCCAAAACCTCACCAAAGGGTTTTATTCCCAGGTGTTCATTCGACCAAACACCAAACACTATAATAATTATGGACCTATTCACAAGATGTCGGACTTCAACAGCTCCTTCCCTTCCAGGCACAATATTGTTTTCTTTTGACTGTGACTGTCTCGTCAGTGTTGCAATTGCTTGAGCCCTCGGACTGGGTGATATCCCTGGACCTGCGGGATGCGTACTTGAACATTTTCCGTGAGAACCTCATGTACTTCAATTTCTTCCTGCCACCACTTTGAGTGGAATTGCCTCTCCTTCAGGATAGTGTCTGTTCCCGTGCTCCGTGGTCATAATAGCTCCCTGTTTTGATCAGGGAGCAAACTTTGTGATCGTGATATTAAGGGTACTGGGTTAGCTGAACAATCTGTTCAAACTTGTCTTATAGCCAACCACTTTGCTCACATTCTTGAACACCATTCTTGAAATCTCTCAGTACAGAGGATTTATCCCCCAGGAACGGATATAGACAATCTTGATGGCAGCAAATCATTTGGCTAAGGGGCAAACTACAGTTGAGGCCGCTTCAGGTCATCCTGAACACTTACTCACGTGAACTGGGTAAACAAGTGTCGGCATGTATTCTGTTACGGCAGGCCCTTACCTAACTTGGAGTATCTTCAGCGATGTCCCCCTCCGGCCGCCAGTGGGGGCAATCCATCTTTGTAGATGCAGTACAGACAGCGGGTGTCTGGTTTCCAGGTCAGCGCCTGCACCTCATCAACAAACTGGCGGTGGGCACTATGTCAGTTCGACAGCGAATTTGGTGAAAAACAAACAAGGTTGGACTAAGGCAGATGGCATCCTCCAACTGGCGTAAGTACCGTTTTGCCTGTCGGAATGTCTGCACATGACAGTACGTGTTCAAAGAACAGGTTTGCCATCTGCCACTGGTCCTCTCTGGTGTCGACAGCGGATTGGGCGATAAACAAGCAAGATTCGACCAGGGATGACTCCATTCTCCAGCTAGTGTTGAAACTGTTTGGATTGTTGGACTGTCTTCACAGCGCATTGCAGGCTGATTTGCTAAGATTCGAGTTGGCAGATAGGGGTAGAGCCGTGGAAGGACTTGCACCGGACTTCGTGTGCAAGAACCAAGAGGCCGACGAGAGGGGCAGTTTGTTTCACATCCCTTCTCTGACTGGGTCTCGCTCTCCAACCGACGAGTTGAGTTGAAGCCTCTGTCTCTTTCGAGCTCACGGCATTTACGCGGAACAAAAACTCTTTCTATCCCACTTTCAGCAGAGTACAAAAGAGATTGAAAGATGAGCCATGGCCGTCTATCAGTGGTCTGCTTTTCTTGAGGCTTACAAGGCCGGGTACTTACAGGTGCAAGCTTGATATATCGAACTCTCACTAGCCCACCTGGTCTCTGCTACGATGGCTTTTCAAAGCAACTTTGCTGTGTCGGACATCATGTTGGGTTGAGACTTGATTCGGTTTTATGGCACGTTACATGTAAATAATAGTACATTTTTGAGTAAACATCATTATTTTTGTTTACCGTCAATGACTCACCGTAGCACATTGATTGACTTTTGACCAGATTACACAGATGAAAGTCAACATCTTGTATCACTCATAATGATCAAATCAGACCAGAGTTAAAGTTGATATAGATTAGCGGTTAGTTTTATTTCAATAACCATTTGATCTGTACAAGAATACGTTTATTGTTTCTTCATGTAAAATCAACAGTTACTTTGCAGTTTATATGTGAATCACAGACACATGGTGATACCAGTTGTTATTTTGCGTCTGTCTCACTTAATCGAATGGATGTCTTTATTCTGTATGTCACATTGTGTAACAATTGCTAGGTTTGCTGCCAGAAAAGCTGTCTTAATGATGACAAAGATGAAGATTTTAATACACAAAGGAAAAGGTGGTCACTAACAAGTCCCCCAACAGTTTTTGCCTGATATCTAAGAAACATTTGAACGCCCCATTTAACGTGGGACAATGTATTTGTCTTTTCTAATATTCAATATTTGATATCATTGACAAAAAGCTTTTTCAACATACCACATTAATATTAGAATACATGATATTGAATCATTTATAGATATCAATTTCATTGAGTTTGGTTTTAATAAATGTATAGTCGAATAGCATTTGATGATACTGATTCCATGAATAAATGAATGAAGTGTATAATTCGTATAGGTATTGGGAAACAAAGGGTTAATAGATATAAGTAAGGGAAGTAATTCAACATGCATACAATAGACCATCCAGATAACCAGCAACACGACTCCTCCTGATAGCTGATATTGGGAAACAAAGGGTTAATAGATATAAGTAAGGGAAGTAATTCAACATGCATACAATAGACCATCCAGATAACCAGCAACACGACTCCTCCTGATAGCTGATATTGGGAAACAAAGGGTTAATAGATATAAGTAAGGGAAGTAATTCAACATGCATACAATAGACCATCCAGATAACCAGCAACACGACTCCTCCTGATAGCTGATATTGGGAAACAAAGGGTTAATAGATATAAGTAAGGGAAGTAATTCAACATGCATACAATAGACCATCCAGATAACCAGCAACACGACTCCTCCTGATAGCTGATATTGGGAAACAAAGGGTTAATAGATATAAGTAAGGGAAGTAATTCAACATGCATACAATAGACCATCCAGATAACCAGCAACACGACTCCTCCTGATAGCTGATATTGGGAAACAAAGGGTTAATAGATATAAGTAAGGGAAGTAATTCAACATGCATACAATAGACCATCCAGATAACCAGCAACACGACTCCTCCTGATAGCTGATATTGGGAAACAAAGGGTTAATAGATATAAGTAAGGGAAGTAATTCAACATGCATACAATAGACCACCCAGATAACCAGCAACACGACTCCTCCTGATAGCTGATATTGGGAAACAAAGGGTTAATAGATATAAGTAAGGGAAGTAATTCAACATGCATACAATAGACCACCCAGATAACCAGCAACACGACTCCTCCTGATAGCTGATATTGGGAAACAAAGGGTTAATAGATATAAGTAAGGGAAGTAATTCAACATGCATACAATAGACCACCCAGATAACCAGCAACACGACTCCTGCCGGTAGCTTCATCATACATCATACATTCACGTACATACCGGAGATTATACACAGAGTTTGATGAAGTTAACTGTACTTTTGGATAAACTAGTAATTGGATTGCACTAAAATTCCAGTAACAGGAAGAAGCATATTTTTCATACAGGAATAAAGGAACCGAAGGTTTTATAAACATTAGTAAGGGAAGTAATTAAACATACATACCAGAGACCACCCAGATAACCAGCAACACGACTCCTCCTGATAGCTTCATCGTTACTACTGCAGAGAGGAAACTGGTGTCAGCTGATTTAACTAATTAATGTTTCCTCATCATGACTAATTATGAAACCCCTCTGTACAAAGTTTTTTCCATTTAGAATTCTGATAATATTCACGAATTACATAGAAGTTTGTCTTAAAAAGTCAATGTATCATTTTCTGATAAATAAGTAAAAACATGATCAATGCTGGCAGTATAATTAGTATGCATTTTTTTTGTTAATGTGTAAAACTTTGTGCCATTTAATAAACTTGTATTTGATTGGTATATCGTTCGACCAAATTTTATATTGATAATGTCTTTTAATACGCAGCATCTTTCAAAAGTGAATATCACTTCCCCTTATACGTTACTGTACGCAATGTTTGTGTTTGTTGATAGAGTTATGGGATTTACTTGCAATAGGTTTGTTATAATTTCTGGTAAATATTACATTGAAGTTCGTGGGGTTTTTTGCAGGTTGTCTTATCCTGCTGGCCAGTGTCTCGTCGGTGTCCGGACTGTGTTCAACGTGTCTGGAAGAACGTTGCTATGACAACGGAGAGTGCATCATCGGGTGTGTACCTGGGTATATCGGTGAATTCTGTGATGAAGCTTGTCCATTCAGATGTCTGAACAAGGCATGTCACTTTGACATAAAAGATGGAACAGTCACATGCACAGATGGGTGTATTCAAGGCTACTGTGACATTCAGTGTGACGAGCCGTGTCCAGGAGACTGTTCGACTTGTGACAGACAGTGTGGCTCCTGCAATGTGACCCTCTGTCCTGAACGTCGTTATGGAGATGATTGCAGTAGAATCTGTGATGAACGCTACGGGAAATGTGACCGAGAAAATGGACAGTGTATCATCTGCAGACGAGGATACTACGGGAACAATTGTGATGAGATGTGTACAGCTTGTTTT
The DNA here is from genome assembly GCA_916613615.1 of Steromphala cineraria. NCBI lineage: Eukaryota > Metazoa > Mollusca > Gastropoda > Trochida > Trochidae > Steromphala > Steromphala cineraria. The sequence goes on from OU744722.1 coordinate 2,877,082, forward strand.
ACACGAGCAGAAACCTTATTGGACGACTGCCTATCGGGTTGTGACATTTGCCAGTCAAAAGGTAATTCTAATGGCAGATACTGATTCTCTCTAACGTTAAAAACATATTTGACATGTAACAATATAGTATCAAATACGGTCAATTGCTTGGGGCATTAGTATTTAGCAGCACCAGGGATTACGAAATGGAATATCTAAATAATTGTTAACTGGATTATTTTTATTTTTTGTATATGGTTCATCACCATGAGAGTAGGATCCTTAATATAGGTATTTGACCTTGGTCTTCATTTTATCCTTGTCAGGGGTATATCTCAAGAGCCATTCACTGACTATTTGGGTGACCTCAACAATTTTGTTCAGCGGGCTCGAGGCTTTGAAAATGTCAGCATTGAAAGCAGCATATAAAGCCTGTCAGCGGAATATCTCAATAATCATTTATTGGATTTTCGGGTCCATTCGTTTAGGATTATCTTCAGATTGTTTTAATGTCACAGCCAGAACTTGCATATCAAGGTTATCAGCATACATGCGGGATATCTCAATTCTCCTACACTCCACTCAGTACTACAATTAGTTGGCACGTCATATGCGGTGCATTCGTTTACTTAACACAAATAATAATAATCATCATCATCATCAAACTACTCGTACGTATAATCATGGCTCGTCATGAATCACAGTATATATAATTATCATCCAAAACTGTGTTCAACAGGAGATATCGTTTGTGTAGGATTAATGCCCTGCAATCAGAAAGTACATGACATGACAAACGTTATGCACCATCAGTAATGACGGCAATATGCTATGACGTCATGAACATGATGACGCTTAGGCGTTTTAGGGAAGTGCAGTGTTGAGAAATTTAAACGTTTCATGCAGACATGATGAGACATGATAACGAATGATAAAAATAATCTCACTCTCGTGTCACCCATGTAAGTGTCTTCTGATATAAAATATATCAATACTCGTTGATAAAACTGAGTAAAATATCCACGACACGCCTCGGATGGTTATTACTTTTATCAGCTCGAGATTCTCTATAAGTCATCGCACCTATTATCATTGCTCGTCAGCAAATATACATATGAGCACACGGATTATCATGGTTCTTCAGCAAATATACATATGAGCACACGGATTATCATGGTTCTTCAGCAAATATACATATAAGCACACATATTATCATGGTTCATCAGCAAATATACATATGAGCACACATATTATCATGGTTCTTCAGCAAATATACCTATGAGCACACATATTATCATGGTTCTTCAGCAAATATACATATGAGCACACATATTATCATGGTTCTTCAGCAAATATACATATGAGCACACGGATTATCATGGTTCATCAGCAAATATACATATGAGCACACGGATTTTTTTTTTTTCATGGTTCTTCAGCAAATATACATATGAGCACACGGATTATCATGGTTCTTCAGCAAATATACATATGAGCATACATTTTATCACGGTTCATCAGCAAATATACATATGAGCACACATTTTATCATGGTTCATCAGCAAATATACATATGAGCACACATATTATCATGGTTTATCAGCAAACACCCACATATAAACAAATAATCATACGTATTATAATGGCTCGCCAGCAACCGCGAATGTTCAGACTTGATCTATCTTCAATAATACGATGAATTCATTTCGACCATTATGTGGGTCTGGTCAAATATGATGGAAGGTCGCACATGTTTAAACAGAAACAAAAAATTAACTAATTAGCAATACCCGAATCGAGCGCACCGCAACTGAGCGCTTTTACTTATATACTCATATCAACGCCCTCTAGCTGCCCATCTGTATGTGAAGTACTTTCCTACAAGGATAAAACAATTTAATTATAATTAGTACCTAAAAAAAATAATATGAAAAAATTGACAAGATTCCGTTTTTAACTTACTCAAAACTTCTTAGTGGGAAGATGCTGGACACAGTCGATTCATGTGACATAGATTTGTCTATACATTGTTTGCGGGGAACTTTTCACCTATGTAGTACTTGTCATAAAACATCATAAAAGTATATATCCATAAGGCAATGTCATAAATCAATAGCTCAACTATTGAACAAATGATTATTGTTTTGGCTTATTCTGATTCGAATGTGACTTCAAATAATGTAATCAGTAATGCTAAAACAAGAAAGTGTTTGGTCACTTGATGTATGATAAAGGAAAGTACAGCTCGTTTTCGTTTTTTTATTATTGAGAGCTGAGATGATGTACTTTCCGTTTTTCGCACATGAGACCCGCAAGGCGTCCGTCCGTTAACTTTGCGCATTTTTGACTTTCTTAAGAAGCAAAAGGCCTTAAATGCTGAATCTTTGTGTACAGATTCATTGAGTAGTGTGGGTTATAATTTGTAGCTTTGGTAGCCCCGTTGAAATGTTGTTCTTCTTTTCTTCTTCTTTTCAAGAAGCATAAGTTTAGAAAGATTCAACATGCACAGACTCCTTGACTAGTGAGGATTATAAGAAGCTTTTTTGGCCCTTTGGTCTATGATAAAACACGCAAGGCCCACGTCGTTAAAACCCATTTTGTTCTTTTTTTCCAGAAGAATAAAGCAAAGAAAGCTAAAACTTTTGGATGCTATACCTTACGTTACCAGTTTCAGATTTACATGTATTGAGGACCACTCTGTTATACCGTTTGACATTGTGAGAATTAGTAAGCCCATACGCCCTGTATTCATCTTGTGCTTCAAAAGCACAAAAAGCAATTGACCACACCCTAAAGTAGAATTAATTAGGAAGCCTGATCAGCTACAGAGCCAATGGCTCTTTTTTTATGGTGATAAATAACGGATTAAAAAAACTACTTCTCTCTATTATATTATGTCATACAGTGACATGCCAGTCGGGCTTTCATGGAGACTCCTGTGAACAACCATGCTCCCTTGGTTGTGAGAACCTTGAAGATGGATGTAACAGGGCAACAGGAGAATGTTCTACTGGGTGTGTGTCTGGATACCATGGACTGACCTGTAACTACACTTGCAGTGAACACTGTCTGTCTGGGATATGTAACAGGGCAACAGGAGAATGTTCTACTGGGTGTGTGTCTGGATACCATGGACTGACCTGTAACTACACTTGCAGTGAACACTGTCTGTCTGGGAGATGTAACAGGGCGACAGGGGAATGTTCTACTGGGTGTGTGTCTGGATACCATGGACTGATCTGTAACAACACGTGCAGTGAACACTGTCTGTCTGGGAGATGTAACAGAGCGACAGGGGAATGTTCTACTGGGTGTGTGTCTGGATATCATGGAGTAAACTGCAGCTTATCCATAACGCAGGGTAATACTTCAAAATAATTGATAACAACTGACTGACTGTAGTTAGCAGTTATGTTTTGTTTCTTGAAAAAACTTATGTTTCTCTATCTCTGTTTCTTTAATTCAAATTCAATTCAAATAATTTCTTTGGATATCTTGATTCCCACATCTCTCTTTTCGCATCATTGCATGTCTGTCTCTCCATTCGATTCCTTTCTTCAGTTAATTTGGTCTTACTATGTCTCTTCTTACACTTGACATCCTCCTCAAATCTCCTCTCACTCTATATCGAACTTGCTCACTATTCTTACTGCCTCACGTCCAGCTCACTATCCCCTCTTCTCTAGCTCATTATCCTCCATTTGTCTCTTTTCTAGCTTTTTATCCTCTCTTGTTCTCTCTTCTCGCTTACAATCCTCACTGTCTCTCTCCTCTCGCTCACTATCCTCTCACTGTTTCTTCTCTGTCTCAATTCTTGCTCACTTTCCTCTTACTGTCTCTCCTTTTGTTCACTTACCTCTCTCTCCTCTCACTCACTATTCTAACTCTTCTCTCGTGTACTTTCCTCCACTTTTCGGCTCACGGTCCTATCTGTCTCTCCTCTTGCTCACTATCTTTTATCGCTCACTATTCTCTCTACTCTCTCTGTCTCAATCGGTCTCTATCCTCAATCTCACCCAGTCTCTCCTCCCGCTCCCTATCCACCTTCTGTCAACCGCTCACTAACCTCTCCCTCCTCTCTCTCACAATTTTAACTTTTCTCTCATTTACTATCTTCAATTGGTCTCTTTTGGGCTCACGATCCTGTCTGTCTCTCCCCTCTTACTCACTATACTCATTCTTTTATCGCTCACTATCCTCCCTCTATCTCCTATTGCCCAATATCCTCCCTCTGTCCCTCCTCTCGCTCAGTATCCTCTCTCTTTCTCTTATCTATCTTAACCCTTGTTGACTTCCCTCTACTGGTCTCTTTCAGCTATCGATCCTGTCTGTCTCCCCACTCTTACTCACTATACTCATTCTTTTATCGCTCACTATCCTCCCTCTATCTCCTCTTGCTTACTATCTTCTCTACTTTCTTTCTTCCATCGGTCTCTATCCTCAGTCTGTCTCTTCTACCGCTCAGAAACCTCTCTTTTTCTCTCCTCTCGCTCACAGTCCTCACTGTCTCTCCTTTAGCTCTTTATCCTCTCCTCTCGCTTACTATCCTCTCTCTTTCCATACTCTTGCTTACTATCTTCTCTCGTTCTCTCCTCATGTCTCTTCTCCCGCTCTCTTTCCTCTCACTGTCTCTTCTCTTGTTCACTGTCCTGTATATGTCTCTCCTCTCTCTGTCTATCAACTCTCTGCCTCCTTCTCGCTCACTATCCTCTCACTTGTTTTGCTCATTTTCCTTCACCTGTCTCTTCTCTTGCTTATTATTATTTTTCTCCCGCTCACTATCCACTCTATGTCTCTCCTCCCACTCCCTACCCCCTCCAATCTATTGCTCACTATCTTAACTCTTTGTCTGTTCTTTCATCTATTATCTGCTTTCGGTCCCTCCTCTCGCTCACTAACCTCTTCTCTCGTTTACTATCCTCCATCAGTCTTTTTTCGGCTCATGCTCCTATTGGTTTCTCCCCTTGCTCACTTTGCTATGTCCCTCCTCTTTACTATGGATGGTAAGCATCCCCTGTCTTGCCCCTCTCTCTTACTATCCTCTCTGTCTCCCTCTCTCTTTTACTATCCTCTCTCTGTCTCCCTCTCTCTCTTACTTATCCCCTCTCTCTGTCTCCTTCCCTGCTCACTATCCTGTCTTTGTCATTCTTCATGCTTACTATCATTTCTCTGTATCCCTCCCTCTATTACTATCCTCTCACTGTCTCCCCCCTCTCTCTTACTACCCTCGCTCTCTGTCTCCTCCCCTGCTCACTATCCTGTCTGTCATTCTTCATGCTTACTTTCATCTCTCTGTCTCCCTCTCTCTATTACTATCCTCTCTCTGTCTCCCCTCTCTCTCTATTACTATCATCTCTCTCTCCCCTCTCTCTCTTACTATTATCTCTGTCTCCCCTCTCTCTTTTTTACTATCCTCTCTCTCTCTCTCTTACTATCATCTCTCTCCCCTCTCTCTCTTACTATTATCTCTGTCTCCCCTCTCTCTCTCTATTACTATCCTCTCTCTGTCTCCCCTCTCTCTTTCTTACTATCATATCTGTCTCCCTCTCTCTCTCTTACTATCATCTCTGTCTCCCCTCTCTCTCTCTTTTACTATCCTCTCTCTCTCTCCCCTCTCTCTTTCTTACTATCATATCTGTCTCCCTCTCTCTCTCTTACTATCATCTCTGTCTCCCCTCTCTCTTTTACTATTCTCTCTCTCTCTCCCCCTCTCTTTCGTACTATCATATCTGTCTCCCTCTCTCTCTCTTACTATCATCTCTGTCTCCCCTCTCTCTCTTTTACTATCCTCTCTCTCTCTCTCCCCTCTCTCTTTCTTACTACAATATCTGTCTCCCTCTCTCTTACTATCATCTCTGTCTCCCCTCTCTCTCTTTTACTATCCTCTCTCTCTCTCCCCTCTCTCTTTCTTACTACAAGACCTGTCTCCCTCTCTCTTACTATCATCTCTGTCTCCCCTCTCTCTCTATTACTATCCTCTCTCTCTCTCCCCTCTCTCTTTCTTACTATCATATCTGTCTCCCCCCTCTCTCTTTTACTATCATCTCTGTCTCCCCTCTCTCTCTTTTACTATCCTCTCTCTCTCTCTCTCCTCTCTCTTTCTTACTATCATATCTGTCTCCCTCTCTCTTACTATCATCTCTGTCTCCCCTCTCTCTTTTACTATCCTCTCTCTCTCTCCCCCTCTCTCTTTCGTACTATCATATCTGTCTCCCTCTCTCTCTCTTACTATCATCTCTGTCTCCCCTCTCTCTCTTTTACTATCCTCTCTCTCTCTCTCCCCTCTCTCTTTCTTACTACAATATCTGTCTCCCTCTCTCTTACTATCATCTCTGTCTCCCCTCTCTCTCTTTTACTATCCTCTCTCTCTCTCCCCTCTCTCTTTCTTACTACAAGATCTGTCTCCCTCTCTCTTACTATCATCTCTGTCTCCCCTCTCTCTCTATTACTATCCTCTCTCTCTCTCCCCTCTCTCTTTCTTACTATCATATCTGTCTCCCCCCTCTCTCTTTTACTATTATCTCTGTCTCCCCTTTCTCTCTTTTACTATCCTCTCTCTCTCTCTCTCCCCTCTCTCTTTCTTACTATCATATCTGTCTCCCTCTCTCTTACTATCATCTCTGTCTCCTCTCTCTCTTTTACTATCCTCTCTCTCTCTCCCCCTCTCTCTTTCGTACTATCATATCTGTCTCCCTCTCTCTTACTATCATCTCTGTCTCCCCTCTCTCTCTTTTACTATCCTCTCTCTCTCTCTCCCCTCTCTCTTTCTTACTATCAAATCTGTCTCCCTCTCTCTCTCTCTTACTATCATATCTGTCTCCCCTCTCTCTCTTTTACTATCCACTCTCTCTCTCCCCTCTCTCTTTCTTACTATCATATCTGTCTCCCCCCCCTCTCTCTCTTACTATCATCTATGTCTCCCCTCTCTCTCTTTTACTATCCTCTCTCTCTCTCTCCCCTCTCTCTTTCTTACTATCAAATCTGTCTCCCTCTCTCTCTCTCTCTTACTATCATATCTGTCTCCCCTCTCTCTCTTTTACTATCCACTCTCTCTCTCCCCTCTCTCTTTCTTACTATCATATCTGTCTCCCCCCCTCTCTCTCTTACTATCATATCTGTCTCCCTCTCTCTCTCTCTTACTATCATCTCTGTCTCCCCTCTCTCTTTTACTATCCTCTCTCTCTCTCCCCCTCTCTCTTTCGTACTATCATATCTGTCTCCCTCTCTCTCTCTTACTATCATCTCTGTCTCCCCTCTCTCTCTTTTACTATCCTCTCTCTCTCTCTCTCCCCTCTCTCTTTCTTACTACAATATCTGTCTCCCTCTCTCTTACTATCATCTCTGTCTCCCCTCTCTCTCTTTTACTATCCTCTCTCTCTCTCCCCTCTCTCTTTCTTACTACAAGATCTGTCTCCCTCTCTCTTACTATCATCTCTGTCTCCCCTCTCTCTCTATTACTATCCTCTCTCTCTCTCCCCTCTCTCTTTCTTACTATCATATCTGTCTCCCCCCTCTCTCTATTACTATCATCTCTGTCTCCCCCCTCTCTCTTTTACTATCCTCTCTCTCTCTCTCCCCTCTCTCTTTCTTACTATCATATCTGTCTCCCTCTCTCTTACTATCATCTCTGTCTCCCCTCTCTCTCTTTTACTATCCTCTCTCTCTCTCTCTCTCCCCTCTCTCTTTCTTACTATCAAATCTGTCTCCCTCTCTCTCTCTCTTACTATCATATCTGCCTCCCCTCTCTCTCTTTTACTATCCACTCTCTCTCTCCCCTCTCTCTTTCTTACTATCATATCTGTCTCCCCCCCCCCCTCTCTCTCTTACTATCATCTCTGTCTCCCCTCTCTCTCTTTTACTATCCTCTCTCTCTCCCCTCTCTCTTTCTTACTATCATATCTGTCTCCCTCTCTCTCTCTCTTACTATCATATCTGTCTCCCCTCTCTCTCTTTTACTATCCACTCTCTCTCTCCCCTCTCTCTTTCTAACTATCATATCTGTCTCCCTCTCTCTCTCTTACTATCATCTCTGTCTCCCCTCTCTCTCTATAACTATCCTCTCTCCGTTTCCCCTCTCTCTTTTACTATCCTCTCTCTGTTTCCTCTCCTGCTCACTATCCTGTCTTTGTCATTCTTCATGCTTACTATCATCTCTGTCTCCCCTCTTTCTCTTACTATCATCTGTCTCCCCTCTCTCTCTTTTACTATCCTCTCTCTGTCTCCCCTCTCTCTCCCTTACTATCCTCTCTCTCTGTCTCACTATCCTCTCTCTCTGTCTCCTCTCCTGTTCACTAGCCTGTCTTTGTCATTCTTCATGCTTACTATCATATCTCTGTCGAACCCTCTTTTACTATCCTCTTTCTCTTCTCTCTCTCTTACTATCATCTCTGTCTCCCCTCTCCCTCTTTTACTATCCTCTCTCTGTTTCCCTCTCTCTCTTACTATCATATTACTGTCCCCCTCTCTCTCTTTTACTATCCTCTCTCCGTTACACCCCCTCTCTCTTACTATCATCTCTCTGTCCCCATATCTCCTTTCACTTTCCATCTTGATTCCATCTACTCTCTCGCTCTGTATCCTGTCTTTTATCATCTCACCATCACATCTCTCAATCAACTCACTCTTGCTCTCTTTTCTTGACTCGATTATCTTTCTGGCTGTCTCACTACTTTCTATCATTCTATCATTTCTCTGTTTCGCACAGCACTCTATTTCTAGCCTCTATTTCTTTCCATTCTGGTTTTCACAGGTCTCTCAATGTCTCTCTGTCTCTGTCTCTGTCTCTGTCTCTGTCTCTCTGTCTCTGTATCCAAAAACTTGGTAGGTAATTACTTTAATTCGACATATGACAATTTGTTGATAACCAAAGATCTGTGCATCTATATGAATAATTTGTTTTCTCCTGTTTCAGAAAAGAATGAACCACATGCACTTATCTTAGGCGTTGTGCTTGTGTTTGTTATGTAAGTGTCAATATTTGTATATCTTTCTGTTTACTATATGCCTCTATATACATGTATAATGGGCCGGTGGCACCTTTACGGAAATAAACACAGTTTCACTCACCTCTACTCTCTTTTCCAACCTCTGTCTGTATCCTCTCTCTATCCTCTACCGCTGTGTATCCTCTCTTTATCCTCTCTCTCTTTGTATCCTCTCTCGCTGTATCCTCTCTCTATCCTCTACCGCTCTGTATCCTCTCTTTATCCTCTCCCGCTCTGTATCCTCTCTCTATCCTCTCTCTATACTCTCTCTATAGTCTCTCTGTGTCCTCTCTCTATCCTCTCCCGCTCTGTATATTCTCTCTCTGTATCCTCTGTCTTCTCTCTATTCTCTCTGTATCCTCTCTGTATCCTCTCTCTCTACTCTCTTTATACTCTATCCTCTCCCTCTTTCTTTTCCTCTCTGCATCTTCTCTCTATCCTCTCTCACTCTGTATCTTCTCTCTACCCTCTCTCTTTGTATCTTCTCTTTATCATGTCCCGCTCTGCATCCTCTCCTGCTTTGAATTCTCTCTCTATTCTCTCTCTGTGTGTCTCTCTCTCCCGCTCTGTATCCTCTCAATATCCTCTCCCGCTCTGTATTCCTCTTTATCCCCTCCCGCTCTGCATCCTCTCCTGCTTTGAATTCTCTCTCTATTCTCTCTCTGTGTCTCTATCTCTGTTTCTCTCTCTCCCGCTCTGTTTTCTTTCTTCATCCTCTACCGCTCTGTATTCCTCTTTATCATCTCCCGCTCTGCATCCTCTCCTGCTTTGAATTCTCTCTCTATTCTCTCTCTGTGTCTCTATCTCTGTCTCTTTCTCTCTATCTCTGTCTCTTTCTCTCCAGCTCTGTTTTCTTTCTTCATCCTCTACCGCTCTGTATTCCTCTTTATCATCTCCCGCTCTGCATCCTCTCTATTCTCTCTCTGTGTCTCTATCTCTGTCTCTCTCTCTCCCGCTCTGTTTTCTTTCTTCATCCTCTACCGCTCTGTATTCCTCTTTATCCCCTCCCGCTCTGTATCCTCTCTATACTCTCTCTCTATTCTCTATCGCTCTTCATCCTCTACCGCTCTGTATCCTCTCTTTATCCTCTACCGCTCTGTATTCCTCTTTATCATCTCCCGCTCTGCATCCTCTCCTGCTTTGAATTCTCTCTCTATTCTCTCTCTGTGTCTCTATCTCTGTCTCTCTCTCTCCCGCTCTGTTTTCTTTCTTCATCCTCTACCGCTCTGTATTCCTCTTTATCCCCTCCCGCTCTGTATCCTCTCTATACTCTCTCTCTATTCTCTATCGCTCTTCATCCTCTACCGCTCTGTATCCTCTCTTTATCCTCTACCGCTCTGTATTCCTCTTTATCATCTCCCGCTCTGCATCCTCTCCTGCTTTGAATTCTCTCTCTATTCTCTCTCTGTGTCTCTATCTCTGTCTCTCTCTCTCCCGCTCTGTTTTCTTTCTTCATCCTCTACCGCTCTGTATTCCTCTTTATCCCCTCCCGCTCTGTATCCTCTCTATACTCTCTCTCTATTCTCTATCGCTCTTCATCTTCTACCGCTCTGTATCCTCTCTTTATCCTCTACCGCTCTGTATCCTCTCTCTATACTCTATGTCTATTCTCTACCGCTCTTACTTTATCCTCTACCGCTCTGTATCCTCTCTTCATCCTCTACCGCTCTGTATCCTCTCTTTATCCTCTCCCGCTCTGTATCCTCTCTCTATCCTCTCTCTATACTCTCTCTATAGTCTCTCTGTGTCCTCTCTCTATCCTCTCCCGCTCTGTATATTCTCTCTCTGTATCCTCTGTCTTCTCTCTATTCTCTCTGTATCCTCTCTGTATCCTCTCTCTCTACTCTCTTTATACTCTATCCTCTCCCTCTTTCTTTTCCTCTCTGCATCTTCTCTCTATCCTCTCTCACTCTGTATCTTCTCTCTACCCTCTCTCTTTGTATCTTCTCTTTATCATGTCCCGCTCTGCATCCTCTCCTGCTTTGAATTCTCTCTCTATTCTCTCTCTGTGTCTCTCTCTCTCCCGCTCTGTATCCTCTCAATATCCTCTCCCGCTCTTATTCCTCTTTATCCCCTCCCGCTCTGCATCCTCTCCTGCTTTGAATTCTCTCTCTATTCTCTCTCTGTGTCTCTATCTCTGTTTCTCTCTCTCCCGCTCTGTTTTCTTTCTTCATCCTCTACCGCTCTGTATTCCTCTTTATCATCTCCCGCTCTGCATCCTCTCCTGCTTTGAATTCTCTCTCTATTCTCTCTCTGTGTCTCTATCTCTGTCTCTTTCTCTCTATCTCTGTCTCTTTCTCTCCAGCTCTGTTTTCTTTCTTCATCCTCTACCGCTCTGTATTCCTCTTTATCATCTCCCGCTCTGCATCCTCTCCTGCTTTGAATTCTCTCTCTATTCTCTCTCTGTGTCTCTATCTCTGTCTCTCTCTCTCCCGCTCTGTTTTCTTTCTTCATCCTCTACCGCTCTGTATTCCTCTTTATCCCCTCCCGCTCTGTATCCTCTCTATACTCTCTCTCTATTCTCTATCGCTCTTCATCCTCTACCGCTCTGTATCCTCTCTTTATCCTCTACCGCTCTGTATTCCTCTTTATCATCTCCCGCTCTGCATCCTCTCCTGCTTTGAATTCTCTCTCTATTCTCTCTCTGTGTCTCTATCTCTGTCTCTCTCTCTCCCGCTCTGTTTTCTTTCTTCATCCTCTACCGCTCTGTATTCCTCTTTATCCCCTCCCGCTCTGTATCCTCTCTATACTCTCTCTCTATTCTCTATCGCTCTTCATCCTCTACCGCTCTGTATCCTCTCTTTATCCTCTACCGCTCTGTATTCCTCTTTATCATCTCCCGCTCTGCATCCTCTCCTGCTTTGAATTCTCTCTCTATTCTCTCTCTGTGTCTCTATCTCTGTCTCTCTCTCTCCCGCTCTGTTTTCTTTCTTCATCCTCTACCGCTCTGTATTCCTCTTTATCCCCTCCCGCTCTGTATCCTCTCTATACTCTCTGTCTATTCTCTACCGCTCTTTCTTCATCCTCTACCGCTCTGTATCCTCTCTTCATCCTCTACACCTCTGTATCCTCTCTTTATCCTCTCCCGCTCTGTATCCTCTCTCTATACTCTCTGTCTATTCTCTACCGCTCTTTCTTTATCCTCTACCGCTTTGTATCCTCTCTTCATCCTCTACCGCTCTGTATCCTCTCTTCATCCTCTACCGCTCTGTATCCTCTCTCTATACTCTCTGTCTATTCTCTACCGCTCTTTCTTTATCCTCTACCGCTCTGTATCCTCTCTTCATCCTCTACCGCTCTGTATCCTCTCTTCATCCTCTACCGCTCTGTATCCTCTCTTTATACTCTCTACAGCTCTTTCTTCATCCTCTACCGCTCTGTATCCTCTCTTTATCCTCTACCGCTCTGTATCATCTCTCTATACTCTCTGTCTATTCTCTACCGCTCTTTCTTTATCCTCTACCGCTCTGTATCCTCTCTTCATCCTCTACCGCTCTGTATCCTCTCTTTATCCTCTCCCGCTCTGTATCCTCTCTCTATACTCTCTGTCTATTCTCTTCCGCTCTTTCTTTATCCTCTACCGCTCTGTATCCTCTCTTCATCCTCTACCGCTCTGTATCCTCTCTTCATCCTCTACCGCTCTGTATCCTCTCTTTATACTCTCTACAGCTCTTTCTTCATCCTCTACCGCTCTGTATCCTCTCTTTATCCTCTACCGCTCTGTATCATCTCTCTATACTCTCTGTCTATTCTCTACCGCTCTTTCTTTTTCCTCTACCGCTCTGTATCCTCTCTTCATCCTCTACCGCTCTGTATCCTCTCATCCTCTACCGCTCTGTATCCTCTCTTTATCCTCTCCCGCTCTGTATCATCTCTCTATACTCTCTGTCTCTTTCTTTATCCTCTACCGCTCTGTATCCTCTCTTCATCCTCTACCGCTCTGTATCCTCTCTTCATCCTCTACCGCTCTGTATCCTCTCTTCATCCTCTACCGCTCTGTATCCTCTCTCTATCCTCTACCGCTGTGTATCCTCTCTTTATCCTCTACCGCTCTGTATCCTCTCTTCATCCTCTACCGCTCTGTATCCTCTCTTCATCCTCTACCGCTCTGTATCCTCTCTCTATCCTCTACCGCTCTGTATCCTCTACCACTCTGTATCCTCTCTTTATCCTCTACCGCTCTGTATCCCCTCTCTATACTCTCTCTCTATTCTCTACTGCTCTTCATCCTCTACCGCTCTGTATCCTCTCTTTATCCTCTACCGCTCTGTATCCCCTCTCTATACTCTCTCTCTATTCTCTACCGCTCTTCATCCTCTACGGCTCTGTATCCTCTTCATCCTCTACCGCTCTGCATCATCTCTTCATCCTCTTCCGCTCTGTATATTGTCTCTACCCTCTCTCTGTACATCCTCTCTTTATCTTTTTCCGCTTTCTATACTCTCTCTATTTTCTCTTAATGTCTCTCTCTCTGTCTATGTGTGTGTGTGTCTCTCTCTCTCTCACTCTCTGTGTGTATCCTTTCTTTAACCTTCTGTCTTCTTTTTTAGGTCAACCCCTATATGGTCAAAAAGCATAATCATTAGCAGTAGCATAGACGTAGTAGCTCTCTTTGTGAAGAAGTGCCATTGTCTCTGAATTTCGTTGGCATCCATTTGTTACTATACTTTTTTAACGGGTTTCTGTATTCAGCTTGGCGGTCGGAGTCATCCTGACGATTGTATATCGGCACACTTTGCGGAGAAGGTAAATAACTATAATATCTTCACTAAAAACTCTAAGGAAACATGCGATAATAATAATTCATTGTAGTTTAATATCAAACAATTATCATTAAGAATGGATTTTCAAATCAAAGGGATTTTAAGCAGGTTATAGTCTACGACAAATAACGAAAAGGCTAAATTGATATTCATCAAAATCGCAAAGGATCATGTTCTTTAAAAAACCACCGGGAAGAACTTGAAAGCAAGTTTAATGGTTGACCATTGTTCTTGTATGTGTGGCAATATTGTTTTCTTTGGTCATAATAGTGAAAATGTGAAGCAATCGTAGAGAACGACACTAAACTAAACCACTGTAACAGTCTGATATGGAATAAATATACGTAATGCTCGCGCCAAAACATGGAGTTATAAATAATAACGTTCCGCACATCTTTCAGATGCAGTCGATGCTTTCCAGGAAGTAAGTGTTCTTAATTGCATAATCACATAATTACATGTAGCTTTCATTATTAACATTTCCATAGACGTACAATGCTATTTATATTTTCAATTATAGTTGAAGAGCATGAATCAGTCAATTTGAAAATAATTCATTGTCGACTGTACATGTTGTATAATCATTAATTCAAGATGCGTTCATGAACTTTATGTTTTCCAGCTTGTAATGATATCCTAGAATCTCATGGAATATGCACAAGTGTTAAAGTGTAAGGTTATGGTATTACTGGGGTCTAGTATTTATCCTTGTTGTTGAACTTTAGCAGTGATTCGACCTATGCTTTTCCTTGATGTTTAATTAAAAAGATTTACAAAGATAAGCACTCACCATCATGTATTTTACAATAAAGTATAGATTTTCTCTTGAACTATTATGGTTAAAGCACTAGTATGTCGAGTTTTATCTTTCTTGGGTAAATTTACAACAATTTAAAAAAATTTATATTGCTTATTCATTAACAAAATTAAGAAATAACTACTTGATTGTTAGAAGATAGGCATATCTACAAAACATTCATGATAAAGTTATCAGTTACGACAGCATTTTGCCACAGTAATGCACTCATCGATCGTAGCTTCGATGATTGGCTTCATTTTACGATGATTTTATTTTTTGAGCGATTCACTTTACTCTCTCCCCCCTCCCCATTATTTTGTGTTACAGGCAAAATATACATTGTAGATAAACAACATATATGAACAAAATACATAGATCCACAGATAGCTGATAATCTCATTACTTCAGCAGAACAGGACTATTTATAAACAATAAGTGGAAAGTTAACCAATATTTGAAAAACATTTCTTTCGTTTCTGTCGATAGAAAACCAAATGTTTATACATCTTAATATCGTAAAATTTCTTTTTTCACATATCTTACTTTGGTTTAAAACCATTAATGCTGTATCTTTAGCACATGAGTTATTGGCGACATGGACCGTTGTTTCGTGATGTCACTCTGAAACTATACTTTATTGTGGAATGAAGGATGGGCGGCGCCTTTGATCTATGAGGAAACAAAACTAGGATGCTAGATTATACATGGACTTTTATTTTGAACCAAATCTTACAGAGCATGTCCCACCCGCCACAGCAACTGACCACCCGCAGCCCAGAGATACAATCAGAGCAGAGTATAACAGAGGTGAGGTCTTATCGTTAAAATATAGAACGTTGAACAATCATCATTTGTGGTATTGATTTCTGCAGAAAGTTTGACTGTTTCTGTTGAACACGAGTAAATGATACTGTTTCAAGCGCAATGTAACTAAGGATGAAACATAGATAGCTGGTGAAAGATGATTCATTACCATTGATCTGCTTCCATGTGGGTCGGTCAGACAGATCTTGTGTGGACAGTTGTTGTATCAACATTAGAAACATCAATCTACTATTCTCAAGTCCTCTTTTCCACTATCCATTAGTCACAATGGGTATAGAGATACTTCCTTGTGGGTTGGTCAGACAGATCTTGTGTGGAGAGTTGTTGTATTTACATTAGAAACATCAATCAACTATTCTCAAGTCCTCTTCCCCACTATCCATTTGTCACAATAGCTATAGAGATACTTCCATATGGGTCGGTCAGACAGATCTTGTGTGGAGAGTTGTTGTATCAACATTAGAAACATCAATCTACTATTCTCAAGTCCTCTTTTCCACTATCCATTAGTCACAAAGGGTATATAGATACTTCCATGTAGGTCAGTCAGACAGATCTTGTGTGGAGAGTTGTTGTATTTACATTAGAAACATCAATCAACTATTCTCAAGTCCTCTTTTCCAGTGTCCATTAGTCACAATGGGTATAGAGATACTTCCATGTGGGTCAGTCAGACAGATCTTGTGTGGAGAGTTGTTGTATTTACATTAGAAACATCAATCAACTATTCTCAAGTCCTCTTCCCCACTATCCATTTGTCACAATAGCTATAGAGATACTTCCATATGGGTCGGTCAGACAGATCTTGTGTGGAGACTTGTTGTATTTACATTAGAAACATCAATGTACTATTCTCAAGTTCTCTTTCCACTGTCCATTAGTCACAAAGGGTATAGAGATACTTCCATGTTGGTCAGTCAGACAGATCTTGTGTGGAGAATTGTTGTATCAACATTAGAAACATCAATCAACTATTCTCAAGTCCTCTTTTCCACTGTCCATTAGTCACAAAGGGTATAGAGATACTTCAATGTGGGTCGGTCAGACAGATCTTGTGTGGAGAGTTGTTGTTTTTACATTAGAAACATCAATCAACTATTCTCAAGTTCTCTTTTCCAGTGTCCATTAGTCACAAAGGCTATAGAGATACTTCCATATGGGTCGGTCAGACAGATCTTGTGTGGAGAGTTGTTGTATTTACATTAGAAACATCAATCAACTATTCTCAAGTTCTCTTTCCACTGTCCATTAGTCACAAAGGGTATAGAGATACTTCCATGTTGGTCAGTCAGACAGATCTTGTGTGGAGAGTTGTTGTATCAACATTAGAAACATCAATCAACTATTCTCAAGTCCTCTTTTCCACTGTCCATTAGTCACAAAGGGTATAGAGATACTTCCATGTTGGTCAGTCAGACAGATCTTGTGTGGAGAGTTGTTGTATTTACATTAGAAACATCAATCTACTATTCTCAAGTTCTCTTTTTCATTACAAATACTATTAACCGTAACTACTACAATTAAATGTAAGTGTGAAGATAATGTGTATCAACATGAAATTACTTTTTCACTGACTTTCAAAACTTTGACGAAATCTGGCTTTCGTTCACAGATGACGAGACTGTGCAGCTGCTGACTGAAGTTCCTAGAGGTGAGGTTTCTTGTACACACAATCCGTTGGTGAAGATAAACTATATATTTCACTCTTTATCAGTACACCTAATATTGAAATCATCTTTTAGAATATAACTAAATCACTTAATCTTAGCCGCCCAAACTGAAGTTCCTGGAGGTGAAGTCTTGTCTTATATTGTGTTGTCAAAATGAAAAATATATTTTTCTCTATATTAGTTAACTTACAAATTAAAATATTGGACTCACCTTCTAGAAGATTACCATTATCACTCAACCTGACCCTCTTTTACAGACCGAGAGCCTATCCAGCTGATGACTGATGAAGCTGACCACACAGAAGCTGTTGCAGGTGAGGTCTCTTGTACTCACTGTCACTGGGGAAGATACTGGTGATTGTGTAGACATAATAAGAATTATATATCTATCGACACTGGTAAACTATATATTTTACTCTTTATCAGTACACATATTATTCAAATCATCTTCTAGAATAAAACTAAATCACTTAACCTGATCTCCTTCCACAGACCGAGAGACTGTCCCGCTGATGACTGATGAAGCCGACCAAACAGAAACTGTTGCAGGTGAGGTCTCTGGATTATAGTAAATAATATGTGTTATCACTTAAGTGTAGTACTGATGGAAAATACCTTTTCTTGATATAAAGTGTAGGGTAACGGCATTACTTGATAATTCTGTATTAAAATGTCAGATTTTACAAGAACATGTGAGTATGTTTGCATATAGAAATCCAAGTGAGTGCATGATTATACCCTCTGCGAAGTAGGAGATGGTATATTGCGGTCATTTCGTCCGATCTTCAAGTAGTTGACGTGTTCAAAACAGGTGTTCATGTTGAGATACTGAAATGATTTTTTCCTCTCCACTTTACAAAGGAATGAAGGGGTATATATGTAGGACTCAGATCTGTGGCGGGTCTCTAATCCATGGCGGATTTCTTAATCTATGGCGAGTTTGATTGTTTGATTGTTTATTGACGTCATGTGAAGAGACGTCATTGACGGATGACGTCATAATCACTAACTGTTCGCGTCGCTAGACGAAACCGCTGTTCAATGGGAAGGCAAGATATTTTGAATTTCCAACAGTAAGAAATGAATTCAGCCGCTATTGCCGTCCGAGATAGCATAATACCAATTGTATTATGTTACTAATTTCTTTATTTTTCTTCATACTGTCTATTTAAGCCTTGGAAAATTTCAGCTCTCCTTTGTAGACCTTGAATTCATTGCAACTGTCTTCTTTAGTCATAAAATTCGCTGAAACTATCTTCTTTAGCCCTTGGATTCATACTAAATGTCTACTTTAGCCCTTAGATTCATATTAAAAGATTTCTTAACGGTAAGGGTTAGGGTTAGCGTTATAGGTTCACTGTACAATATGTTCGCCACTTTATCTACAATATACGTTACCGATTTTTGCACTAGACAAACTAACCCTAAAACATTTTCAATACGGATCCAAGGGTTAAAAAAAGATAGTCAACAAATATCTAACTGCTAAAAAAGTCAGTCTAACGAGAATCCAAGGGCTAATTTCCTAAAGATATTAATTTTTACTTGTTCAAAAACTAAACTGGATATAATTATGCTGAATAGAAGATATGTGTGTGCAATTCTTTGGCTAAAACAGAGCCCATAAACTGTTGGTCCATTTAAACCATAAACTATGTTGGCATAAATGACAAAAGGTGAAATGGCGTCAAGATGATGTTTATTAACAAGTTTAACAGGCTACTGTAGGTGAAATGAATCACAAAGTGAAATGACGAAACTTTAATTATAATAAACACCATAGCACCAACAAATGTTGATATAAATGTAATAACTTGAACCTCAAATAGAAAAAGAAAGGGTAGGGTGGGTGGGGCTTGAAAAACACAGTAGCCAACTGCACCCTTGAACAGACATTCTAAAACTAAGAAAAAGGCGGTAAGCATTGGAACGCCCGAGGAGGGTGCGTTTGTGCGAAGTGTAATGCCGAGAACATGAGTAGATGTTAGAATAGTCTAAAATAAAAATTAATCAGCATGATACATGCTTACACAATTTACACAATTTAGTGGCGAACATATTGTTGTACCGATTCCATTACTTATTGACCAATTGCAGATTTTGGCCTATAATACAGTTAAGTACATGTAGGAAAACACATAAATTGAATGTTGGTAACACAATTCTACCCAGCTGAAAATGTCTCAACACAATCAATACAAAATCCGCCACAGCTTTTGATAAGTACGGCAATTTTCCATGCATTTGAAAATCCGCCACGGATTTGAGGCCTGCCGTGGATTTGAGTCCTACATATATACGATGAATGAAACCTGATTTTAGGATGTACTGATACCTCTAAATAATCTACAGACACAGATGTGTATATGAAGCTGATTCCTGGTCCGCCTGTCACAGTAGATGCTTCGAGAGGTGAGTTGTGGTAGATAAACTTTAACCAACAGTTCTCATCTCTAGTCTTATCTATCATAGTTTATTAACGATAGTCTCGCAGTGATACTGGTTAGTTGAGACTGGTTTGAAGACATTGCATCTGTCATCCTGACATAAGTACCACTGTGAATTTGTAATGTTTATGCAAGATGTATTATTTTAATGTTGACCTATGTTAAGAAATATTTATATATATTTATATTTTATAACATTTAGCTGGAAACATGTACATTTATTGTATATTTTCATGTGGTAGTCACATTTTCTCTACTTTCCTTGCATGGATTCCCCGTCAAGTCTTTGGATCATGGTAGACAAATAATTAGCAGCAAAAAAGGATCATGTTAGACACTTGGATCTAGTAATTTATCAGGCATCATAAAAATGTTGAGAAAATAGCATCCTCTGAGATGACCAACTTACCGGTGTCTCAATAGCTGACATTCCTTCACAGACCCAGAGACTGTCCAGCTGATGACTGATGAAGTCGGTCCAACAGAAGTCCCTAGAGGTGATCTCTCTTCTTTTATTTTGTTGGTTCAAATGTTTCTTATTCAGTGATTTGCCTTTCATACATGACACGTGTAGTGTTTTTCAAAATACTAAAGTGATCCAACACGTCATATCTTGAATGAAAGTCGAAATTCCCCATTATACTTACAGTTTAATGTTGAGTAGAGAACAATAAATCACATGACAGGGGTTGTTCTGTGTACAGAACGGTTAGCTGGAAACATTTCATAGTATTTAAATATGGCTGTCAAATTGTCTTAACTTGCCTTTTATGAATTCCCTGTAAAGTCTTTGATTGTGATTGAGATATAATTGTCAGCATTAAGGATCAAGTTTGACATTTGTATCAAGTGAATTTGGCATGCATCGTAAGAAAATTTTTCAAGAAAATTGCATCCTTATATATGAGTAACTTCACTGTAACGAACAATCATTGATACATTTCAGCTTCACGTGATCTAGAGAATGCTGCCCAGCAGCTCCCGGAAGATATACAGCATCTGAATAGTAAGTATTACTGTCATCTTATACCACTAGTTAGGATGTTTGATTCATTATTGTGATATTTGATTCAGTTAAAAATAACAGTATGCTAAATATAGTTATAGGCAGAATGTTCATACTTGATTAATTGATCTTTTATCTTTGTTCTTATAAAGTTTATGTATTTTAATATTCCAGCTAGAACCAAGGATGAAATAAAGGTTATCACAGCTGGGATGATTCGAGTGTCTGCTGTGGACATTGTTCTAAAGAAACTGAAGGAAGGTCAGCGATGGATCACAATTACAGGGAATGCTGGGGACGGCAAGACGGTTCTAGGTTACCTGGTGCTGAAGGAGTTCCTGCAGAAGAATGTCAACGTCTTCAAAGTCGATAAACCTGAAGAATATGATCAGATAGAAAAAATGAAAGAAAAAAGAGTCATCATGTTTGATGATAGGTTCGGTGCATTTCTTGCAGATGAACAGCTGATAAAGAGCTGGTTAGATGTAATAAGAAAATGTTTAACCTTCAATGAAAAAGATGAAGTCAAAAGCAGTGTCATCTTTTTAAGCAGGAAGAACGTTGTGAATGAATCTAGGGTTTATCTTGGCCATTTCACTGATCAGATGTTTGACCCAAAATGTGTTGTTGACTTGAGCGAAAGAAAAGTGACAGAAGAACGCCTAAATATCCTTGAATATCATCTGCACCATGAGAATGTGACTGTAAACCATGAACTTAAGAAGAAAGTTGCTGACAAAGACATTGCTCATGGTTTTCCGCATTGTTGCAAGATGTATTCAAAGCTGAGGTCACATAGATTTGATGTAGACATTGAAGAGTTCTTTGAATCTCCTCTGAAGTTTCTGGACATGACAACAAAGGTTCTGTACAAGGACAACTGTAAGGACTTGTTCCAGCTGTTGGTCAAGAATGATGGAAAGTTCAATGTTTACAACATAACGGATGAAGACAAGAGACAGGAACTTCTTCAAGTAGAGAAGGAGCAAGAAGGCAGCTACATCACAAAGTGGAAGGACGGAATCTGTAGCTTTGCGCATCCATCTGTGTATGAGAGTGTACTGAATGTCATCAATGACATTGACCCTATATACTGTGTTCAGTATGCAACTCTCTCTGTTATAAGACAGAAGATGATCATCTCAACATCTGATGAAGAAACCAACATCAGAGCTCCGTGTTACATCATTGTGAAGCCAATCCCTGCTGTACTGAAGGCTTTAGCTGGGAGGTTCCGAGAAAGGATAGTCAGGGGAGACTACTCTGTATTCAAACACAGACTTTGTAAGAGCAGGGAGTTCAGTGAAGCTCTTGTTTCCTCCTGTGTCACTTCACATGAAGAAGAGGTAGGTAATATCTTAACTGTTTTTCCCATGTTTTTAAATATAGTTGATAATTCATTTTGATTAACGTGTCCACAATTGATATAAATCATCTATATATGTATTAATTATAACGTATCAATAATCGTCTTTCCTTGGTTCTAATGACTGATGTTTGATATTACTCTGAATACGTGAACTATTGTAACGAATACTGTACAGTTTTCAGAAGAAGCTCAAAGTTGTCGAACTTAATAACTGCTCCTTATTTCGATTTCTAAGGAAGGTGAATTGGCTTTGTAAAATTGTCTTTTAACAGAAATCTGAGGGTCAATCATTCATGTATTTTTATTGATTACGAAAAGAGAACGTGGGTTTATTTATGACATTGTATTATACAATTTGAACATGAACTTGATCACAATAAATTTTATGATGTTTGTGTACAACAATGATCATATCACGTTTTCATGATATAAAGAATACATGACTCCAGTGTTCAATTGTAAAATCTGATAGTAAAAGGTATCATAGTATAAAGTACTAAAAATTTATCAAACTTCTTGATCAAAATAATTGTGTGTGAAGAGAATTTTGAAGGTATTTATTGTCATTTCAGAGTGGTTTAAAACAATTGATCAACCAACCTGGAAAGAAAGGATACACCATGATGTTGACAGCTGCGAGGAGTGGACACATGGCTGCTGTACAGAGTTTAGTGAAGGCTGGAGCCGATGTGGACATACCAGATGAGAGAGGGAAATCACCCCTGCATTATATGTGTCAGTTGTTTAACTCTCTTACTGATAGTGAAGACACAATACAATCGATCATCACTGAAGGAAGAGGGGATGTGAACAAACCTGATCAGTATGGACAGACTCCACTTCACTGTCTGTGTCAGGTGATGAGCTCTGCTGATGGACAGGATGATCATAAACTACAGAGTGTGCTCAGCTGCGTTAAATTCATCATCACTGAAGGAAGAGGGGACGTCAATATTTCTGATAAGTATGGTCAGACACCTTTGCATTATCTTTTCAAATGCCAAGCACTTTCCAGTGAAGAAGTCAAGTGGATCACCACTGAAGGAAGAGGAGATGTGAATAAATGTGATCAGTATGGACAGACTCCTTTGCATTATCTTTTCAAATGCCAAGTACTTTCCAGTGAAGAAGTCAATTGGATCATCACTGAAAGAAAAGGGGATGTGAATAAATGTGATCAGTATGGACAAACTCCACTTCACTATCTGTGTCAGGCGAGGAGCTCTGCTGATGGACATGATGATCGTAAACTACAGAGTGTGTTCTCCTGCGTTAAATTCATCATCACTGAAAAAAGAGTGGACGTTAATATGGCTGATAAGTATGGTCAGACTCCTTTGCATTATCTTTTCAAATGCCAAGTACTTTCCAGTGAAGAAATCAATTGGATCATCACTGTAGGAAGAGGAGATGTGAATAAACCTGATCGGTATGGACAGACTCCGCTTCACTGTTTGTGTCAGGTGAGGAGCTCTGCTGATGGACATGATGATCTTAAACTACAGAGAGTGCTCAGTTGCGTGCAATTCATGATTACAAAAGGAAGAGGGGACGTCAATATGTCTGATATATATGGGCAGACACCTTTGCATTATCTCTTCAAATCTCAAGCACTTTCAAGCGAGGAAATCAAGTGGATCATCACTGACGCTGAAGGTGATCTTAACCAATATGAACAACACAAGAGTACCCCACTGCACTATCTCTGTGCGTTCTCAGGCCTTCAACTGGACACTGTAGATCTAGTCATCAATGAAGGTAAGGGTGACTTCAATAAAGGTGACGAACATGGTACTACACCACTTCATTACCTTAGTGGAAATGACAATGTTGAACTTGATGTAGTCCGTCGAGTTGTTAACACAGCAAGGGGAGACCTCAACAAGCAAGATGACAAGGGTATTACTCCGCTCCATGTTCTCTGCAAGGGATCACTTCAGGTGAAGGATGTTCTAACATTGATCAAAGAAGGAGACAAAGCCGACAGTTACGGGAACACTCCACTCCACTTCCTGTGTAGGAGGCGAGGAATCAGTGACGATGAAGTACAACAGCTGAAGAAAGAAAGAAACATGAAGAAACAAAACAAGCTCGGGTACACTCCACTGGACTACCTCAACAATCAAGGTAATAATCAGCATGTTGTTATACAATGAAGGATATACCAAATTTTGTCACAAAGTAGATACAATAAGTCTCACATCCTTAGAAAACCTTAATTATTTGATTGTTAAAATGTATATGTTTCTTTTATTTATTCCTCAAGATTAAATTCGGTCATAACTATCAGTATATTACGAGTCCTAATATTCGTAGTAAACTATTTAACAAAACATTTTGACTATTCAAACCTCAAATGGTGAGCAACCACGATTTTAAACTCTTGTCCAGGAGTTGAAAGTTCTAAATTTACACAAGAATAGGACAGATGTACAGATAAAGTGTCATTGAATTTTATGTCACAATAATCCAAATAATTCCAAGATACAGATAGATAGAATGTGTCATTGGATTTTATGTCACAATAATCCTAATAAGTTTAAGCATATTAAATTATATTGAGTCTAATCAATACATCACTTTTGAGAGAATCTATGGAATTCCTTACTTTATTATTACCACATTTTAATCTTTCAATTTTGCAGATGACAGTCTACCCTGGACAGACGGGATGATAGCAAGATCTGCTGCTGACCTGGTGCTGTGTAGGATGAAACATGGGGACACGTCGACCCTTGTACTTGGTAAGTTATTTTGCTAGCTTTAATTTGACCAACAGCATAAAAACATCCACAATAGTCACATAAATGATCATTTAGATGTTTTCTTGATGTTTCCTTGTAACAACTGTTTCATTGTAAAGTTGTGGCAGTTGTTCCTACACATGTGTCAGTTGACTGCTATCAGTTCAGCAACATTAGCCGCGACTCCGGGATGGGTTGGTACCCGGTTTATAGCTGTGTTGAAGGGCGATTCCCTGCGTTGCTGAAACACGAGTAGTATTTTATGACCCGCTAAGATGTAAGAGGGGTATATAATGGTCATCCCATCCGTCAAAACCGTTAGTTCTACAACAACCAAACTTTTCACACTTGTTACCCACAACCTTGTCAAGACTTTACACTAAATATATTTTACTGGAATTCAAGTGTTTGTTGATTATGGTTACAATGAAGCACATTTTCCGCGGAAACTATTACCCATACAAAAGTGACAATTGAGCTCGGACTCTCTATTATCGCGGCACGTGAAAAAATCGTAAATCCGGAAATACCGCGACCCCTATCAGCTGTTGAGATATGCATGCATATGTTGTCATTGTTTATATCATCATGGAAAAAATAAACTACTTTTCAGGTAATCATTCGACCAGCAAAAGTTTGTCTGCATCCATAAGTTTCTAAAAATAGGAAGTGACGTTTCTCACATTATATGTTTCAGTATCCTGTTTTATGGCCAAAATTTAAGGTCATTACGACTGATATCATTATCCTTCCATTTTTAGGGGCACCTGTTTATTTTTGTTTTGTTTCTCTGAACTTAAAAATTCAGACCAATTTATCTTAGGTTGTACTGAGAATAATTTATATTGAATTATATATACTATTTTAAAATATTCTCGTTTGTTTCAATTTAAATCTTTTTTTTTTCCTCAAATGATATATTTTCAAAATTTAAATTTTTTTAAATTATCCACCATCTTAATGTTTCATTAATTATGTATATTTATAAACCTTGTTTTTAAAGAATTTAAACATAAATTTATATAAATATTCATCCTAAATCAAAAAAAGAATAATCTCTGATGACACCTTAAAGTTCGAAAGTAATTTCCTAAATGGCAATGGCTCTTCTTTGTGTAATTGGACATGGAGCGATTAACAGGTTTAAAGCTCTAATTGGGACATGTTGTCTCAGACACTATTACACCTAGATGAATGAAATTTTGGTTTAAATAATTTATTGACATGTAATAGGACATTTAGCAGAATGGGGGGGGGGGGGGGGGGGGGGGAGATTTCTTTTGACATTAATGACGCTGTCACGAACCCTGCACTTACCAAGAAAGCTGGTTTGATGTCATAGATGTGTCCATTTGGAGGTTGTTTGATCCGTTACTTTGTGGACCTGCGTGAGTTCCCGGTTTATAGAACGATGTCCATTGAAGCGGCTATGAAACAAAATTGGGATCCTAGTGGAGAAATGAAAAAAAGTTTAATAATCTCATTGAAATAAGATTAAAAGCAGCAGCGAACCTCGCTAGTTTCTGGAGGGTTCACATCATGTAAACAAACAGACGGCCACTGCAGTCATCTTAGTTTGTATTCATTGAGTCCATTGTGTCCAGAGATCAAGAGTGGAATGTTTTGTTCCGTAATTCTGTTAATCGGTAATTCCCTAATTCTATAATTCTTTTTCCAACTGTTTTTACAATAAGGTTTGTTTTTTTGAAGTCCCATGATCAGAATTTTAGTAATATAGATAATTGTTAAAGTATTTTTGACGTATTCTCTGAATATTCAGAAATCAATAAATGCAACCAAACCAGAAATCAGATTATTATTCGTGAAATAAGAATTAGAAAATCGAAACGGCTTTCCCGAAGCGGCAGGTTTATGGGTTAAAATATTTAGCCACTTGAACAGAATTTTTCTTTATTTGTACGAATAATACTCTCCTTATTTTATTTAGTTCATAACCAAAACAACTTTCTAAGAAAATAATTGAAATATTAACGATCGGGTGTAATCTTTATATTGGTCGTTTAGTCAAAATTACCGTTACATGTTTTCTGTGAAGTTGTGATATGACAGCAAGTAATTAAAATAATGCAGATGTTTGATATTTGTACTTTAGTGTCTGTAGCCAGTCGGAGCGCAGCGTAATACACTCAGGGAACCTGAATGGCCATGATTTCGATAAACAGGAAGTGAGGTGAATCCTACGCATGAAACAGTGATGTCACTTATTGTGGGGTCATTTTAGGCTACGGCAAGTTTTTGAGGGTGGTATACTTCAAAATTCAAGTTAGGTACTTTCTCGTTCAATCTCAATCTGATTTTGGTATCAAAAATTTCCTGAAATATTTTTTTACTCGACTATGTGCTCCTGTGCCACACTTTTTCGGAAGGCTTAGATGGATATGCAAGTCTGACAAAGGGACTTTAATCTAAGTTTGATTTTGATAATTTTTTTAAACGAGCTGGTGTTTTCCTTTTTTATTTTAACTCAAGATTGTAGTTTGACATACGGCTGACAGTGACCAAAATTGCTTGATATTTTACGGATTGGATTTATTGAAAGTTATGTTACATATATGTTTACCACAATTCAAACTGTGATTGTGATTGAAAATACATGCATATGGTAAAATCTACGTGGAAAAGGAATTTTGCCAAATTCGCAATGCCAAAACCGCTGTGTTCTCGCTATTTTTTCGCGCTTTTGTCTAATCGATCCTTTTGAATTTTCTGTTAGAACATACATGGAAAACAGTTCCAATAGTTTGCTAATGAATTCTATTTTGATAATCTGAACTTTTTCATCATTTTAGTTTATTGTACAGCAATATATATTGAGTTGTTTATGCGCTTGCAAAAATGCGACTTAAATCATGATTCTATCTGCTTGAAACTGCTTGTTTTCGACCTTGTGATAACAACATAATGTCAGCTCTAATGTTTCCGAAAGTTATATCATTTACAAGATCGAATCCATAACTTTCTGTGAATGGAAATTCAGTCATGTGCACGGGCTGTGGAAAAATTGCAAGGACTTTGTGTGCACAGTACGTTGACTGCACTTTGTTTGTCAATGTTGAAAATACAAGATAACTTGTATCATTTCGTGAACAATCGGTCGTATGTAGGAAGTAAACACATCAACGTGATCATTGTCATCCACTTTCTTAATAAATAACAATTGAATTACTTTGTAGATAACGGCAATTTTTTAACAATCGATGAAATCAGGATATGCTAACGTTCCTCAGCTGAACATTGCATGGAAACTGTCTCTGCCGTTTACAATTAGATGAAATTCATTTTTAGCTCACCTTTACAAAGTAAATGTGAGCTTATGTCATGGCGCTTCGTCCGTCGTCCGTCTGTCTGTCCGTCCGTCCGTCCGTCCGTCCGTCTGTCCGTCCGTAAACTTTCACGAAAAAGACTACTCCTCCTAAACGAATTCAGATATCATTCTGAAATTGTAGTATGTTATACCCATGGTGATTCCTCACAGAAAGGTAGACGTTTCAGTTTTGAGAATCCAAGATGGCCGCCATGACAGCCATATTGAATTTTCAATTAGATTTCATGAAAAAGACTACTCCTTCTAAACGAATACAGATATCATTCTGAAATTGTAGTATGTTATACCCATGGTGATTCCTCACAGAAAGGTAGACGTTTCAGTTTTGAGAATCCAAGATGGCCGCCATGACAGCCATATTGAATTTTCAATTAGATTTCAGGAAAAAGACTACTCCTTCTAAATGAATACAGATATCATTCTGAAATTGTAGTATGTTATACCCATGGGGATTCCTCACAGAAAGGTAGACGTTTCAGTTTTGAGAATCCAAGATGGCCCCCATGACAGCCATATTGAATTTTCAATTAGATTTCATGAAAAAGACTACTCCTTCTAAACGAATACAGATATCCTTCTGAAATTGTAGTATGTTATACCCATGGTGATTCCTCACAGAAAGGTAGGCGTTTCAGTTTTGAGAATCCAAGATGGCCGCCATGACAGCCATATTGAATTTTCAATTAGATTTCTTGAAAAAGACTACTCCTTCTAAACGAATACAGATATCATTCTGAAATTGTAGTATGTTATACCTATGGTGATTCCGCACAGAAAGGTAGACGTTTAAGTTTTGAGAATCCAAGATGGCCGCCATGGCAGCCATATTGAATTTTCAATTAGATTTCATGACAAAGACTATTTCTCCTAAACCAATCTAGATATCATTTTTATATTGTAGTATGTTATACCTGTAGTGATTCCGCACAGAAACGTAGACGTTTCAGTTTTGAGAATCCAAGATGGCCGCAATAGCAGCCATATTGACTTTTCAGCTGCAGATGACACATCATTATTATTAAATTTTAAGCTTTCATCAAGTGATCACTGGCACCATATAAATTCTCTAATTTGAACTTACTAATCATAATATTATCTTAAATATGGAATATTTAAGATTGTCGTGCAAGTTGTTCTATATTTTTAAGTGTTTCTAAAAAAAATTAAGATGAAAGAAAAACATAATTGATTAATTTGTTTGAAATCTTTATGGCAACTAGCTGCAAAAACCAAATTACATTAAACATGTTAAATTTTAAACAATGGTATCTCCCTTATATTCCTTTAAATACCACACGTAAGGGGTCAACCAGAGTTCAGATATTCCACTATGCTGTCTATAATACACAACCCAAGGCAGGCTGCTAGCATCACAGTGTCAGCTGCTAGTCTGTTGCATAATCAACCTGACCCAATTGATATGGTAGAGCATTATGCTATATGGCCATGGCCCATGTGTATGCAATAAAAGTTATGGACTTGTATTCTCATGACAGTGATATGTTCTTTCTAAGAATAACAACTTACACAAAACTTGTCTACAATAAGCTTTGTGTTTAGCAATCTACATGATAAGTTGATGTGGAATAAATATGCAGATGAAAATCGAAAAGGGTTTAGTAAGAAAAGTAAGGAAATTTGATTTGTCATATCTCTCTGTTGATTTGACAATGCAAAAATGTTTACCATTATAATACTGTATGAGTGTTAAATAAATTGATACTTTAATGAAAGACATCTCATGGTCACTTGACATGTAAATATTATGTGAACAAAATAAATGTCTTATGCATTGCTGTGTTTATGACTTTCCTCTCAATCAGTCATTCATTTTCCTTGAAAAATTTGTACTTTTGAGCTTCTCAATATCCCATGCAGCATAACCATCAGTGAAATAATCTTGAAATCATATTAATGATTCACTACAAAACAAATGTAAGTGGCCACCATCCTGTAAGTAATGAATGACATTTAAATGGATACACCTAAACCAATCAAGATATCATAACGAAATTAATACGGATGCCCACATAAAAGTAGCATTTTGAAGATTAAAAAGTACAAGATCACCAAAGTCACCAATTCAGCCATAGATATACAAAAAAGTTATACAAAAACCTACTGCTTGTTAACTTATCATGATTATATCATTTGTGTATTAATGTTTGTTCAAGCTCTAGTCGTTTCCAAAAGAAGACTAGTATTTTAAAAGATAAAAAAATCATGATGGCAGCCATAATCAATTATATAAAAGATGGTTACATGTATAATTAAACCATTTTACCACATCATTCATTTTAAGGTGAGCTTCTGTACCCTCGGTACTTTTATTATTGTTGTCATTTATGATCCAAAATTACACTGATTGAATGGGAAACAACTCAGCTTTCTTCACTTAAAATTTCATGAATTTCCGAACAAAGATAACGCCTCAGCGACATTTTGTGTACAACGTTGACCAAAATCTCCAGTTAAAGTTAGCGGCGCATAGCGTCAAAGCCCGGGCACTGTAAGGGTTAACCCTTTAATTAAAAGAAGGCGCAATATCAAGCTGATCAATTTTTGCAAAATGTACAAACACCTCGCTCCGGATTTCTTATGCGACTAAGGCCGTGTTCACATGCCATCAAATACTTATATGAGTATATTTGCTCACATAAGTAAATTTGCTCATATGAGAAAAAGCAAATATACTATGCGTTCACATGGATAAATAGTGTAAACACATTTGCTTATATAAGTATTTGCATTTAGTTGTCCTATGAAAGAATTCGGTCCATTTTGAAGATGGAGAGACATGTCTAATTTGCAGTATCAAGTGTCCGTATCCGTCTAACAATATCTTTGTCTAGTGATTGGAAGAAAGGGGACGCTATAACGCCAGTTTAAATCAGAAATCACAGCATTTTAGAATCTGCACTGAGTTTTGCTGACAGACTTCCTAAAAACTTGTACCTTGATTCCAAGGACCTGATGTGCTTCACTGTTTCAGAAACTTAGAGAAGCTATCAAGCTAAAGCGACTTGATATGATTATCAACTTTCGTCCTCATTCTATCAGATAAAGCTATCCCTAACTCCCGTGCAACACCCATATTGTCCTCAGCCAGGAGCACGGGTTAATGGCCAAACAATCTTTCTCACCCTCCTTCAAACTCTTTTGATTTCACGGAGTCATTTGGTAGAGAGATACATATTTTGTAGAGGTTGAAACACTCATTTGGAAGTTATATAAAATTGTGGATGAAAAGTTTTACTCTAATGTTGTTATGTAGTGGAATATAGATAACAGTGCCAAGTCCACTGCAAGTTAGCCTTGGGGAATCTTTAAAGAAAGCATCGGCTTTTCGTATGTTTGCTGTTGCCCTTGATGGTTCGCATATTCCAATCATAATTTTTGTCCTTGCCAATAATGACTATTAACATGTTTTTTATACTGTGATTCAACATGTGATTTGTGAAAATCTTTACTGACATTAATGAAGGCTGGACGAAATGCTGTCATGGTGTGCGAGGGTTTGACAATTATCCTTTGCCAAAAGAAGCATGCTTTGTGCAGAACACAACCATTTTGTTAAATAATTTCTCAGTTTTTCTGTATCGGTTAAGTTTTCTCAGTTTCTGTTGCATTCTGTCGATCCAAATGCCTTCTTTTGACTTTTGTCTTTCACCATATGACCTTCTTTCATTCAAATGATCATCAAACTAGAGTTTCTTTTTGAAAACATGTCATACTGTCTGACTTTAAAGCCCCATTGTCATACCTGCATGCGGTTCGTGATGAAAAGTAGCACGAGAAAATAAATACAGACAGACGGACAGATGTGATCAAGATGGCGAGGGAAAGGTGTTGATGTTGTCAGCTCGTACATTTTTAACGGATATTGTCCTGCAAATTGTTCTAGATATCTCGTAAGTGTTTGCGAAGAAGACCTTGTTCCCTTTATAGACAATGATGAATCCCTGTGAATATACAGAGCATACATACAAAATCACCAGAATACGGAAATCCAAACGCCCATATTACAAACCACCCAAGCGAGACGAGATTGAGCAATGGTGGACAACGACACGTCATCATGTCAACATGTCATCATGTCAACAGAGCAAAATCAACTCCAGGCACAACATCAGATCTACCATCCTCATGAACCTCCTCCCTGGGTCAGAGACATTATGGTGAGATTAGATGACATTGATACGAGAATGAAGAAGCTTGACATGTTAGAAACATCTGTGAGAAATACAGAAATAGATATAAAGAATGTTATGGTGAAAGTCCAGAACTTAGAAGCAGGACAACAGAATATGATCCTCACTGTAAACGATCTTGGAAATAGAACTTTAGAAAATAAGACAAGACTTGATGAACTTGTTGCAGGAAATAATTATTTGTTAAAGACAGTCGAAGAGAATAAGCAACTCAAAGGAGCCATAAAAGAAGTGAAAGAAGCTACCTTAGAATTGCAGTGCAGACAAATGAGAGAAAATCTTGTATTTTTCAACGTAAAGGAAGAACAGAATGAAAACTGTAGACAAATAATCATACACTTTTGTAAAGAAAAAATGAAAATTCAGGAGGACATAGACAAGGTCTTTGACAGAGTACATAGATTAGGTCCAGTAAAGTCAGGGACAGTAAGACCAATCAAATATATCAACACTCGTTGATAAAAGTAAAATATCCTCGGCAAGCTGAATCTCTTAAACAGAAATATGACATAAGAGGTACATTTTTAGATTAGCAACATTTGTTAAACAATATTCCCAAGAGCTGGAGAAAAACATTAGAGAGAACTAATTATAATTTTTCTCAACAAACTGTTATTTATGTCCATCAAAGTATGTTATCTTGTAGTAAGGGTTCTAAGATTTTTTATGACAAGCTGATTCAAAATGATATTACTCCAAAAGTGTTAGAATATTGGAATGATGTTTTTCAACATGATATTACGTGGAAAGATATATTTCTAATCTATAGGAAATGTACAAAAGATTGCAAGCTTTTGGATTTCCAGTATAAGTTTATTTACCGTATAATATATACAAAGAAAGAGCTTTTGAATATGAATTTAGTTGATGTCATGATGATATAATATTATGCACTTTCTGTAAAAATACTCCAGAAGATCTTTCTCATGTTTTCTTTGACTGTGAAGTGGTAAACAACTTTTGGATCAAAGTAGAACGATTTCTCAATACCAATTTGCATTGTAATATCATTCTAACAAAATGTACTGTTGTATTTGGAGTATGCTAAAGTAATCATTTATTGAATCATATCATACTCCTTGCCAAAAGCTATATTCATATTTCACATATTAAGCAAAATGTACTCTTTTGAGTTATTTATTAAGCTTTTGGCGGAAACCTGCTCAATAGAACATTTCATTGCTAGAAAAAATAATATATTAGCTCCCTTTAATATGAAATGGAGACAATTATCAGACTCACTTTTGACTCAATAAATGAAGCATCATAAAATATCCCTCTGTACCATCGCACCCTCTACGTCAAGGACCTGGACTCATATGTGGATGTCATGATATATCTACTATATGCTATTATTATATTGAATTCAAATGTCTGTGAACTTACTGTAGTGCCATGTCTAACTTTGATGATCTGTATACTATGAATTAAAATGGAATAAAAAAAAACAAAAAACAAAATTAAAAAAACTTGTGTTGATATATTTGATATCAGAAGAAACTTGGGTGAGATTCTCTATGTAACCTACTACATACTCCTGAGTTCATTGCTGTGAATGGTTTTTTTTGCTACTGATTCCCGTCTGAGTTGAATAGACTTTTACTCGACGATCTTTGTTTACAAACTCACACGTGCTTTCTATTTTTAGCCATAGCTATGTCACTGCTGAACCGGAAGTAAATTAGAAACCGGATGTTTACTACTAATCCTGTGCTTCAGTGCTTTCCACACATGTGTTTTTCACTTCATGTTGATCAAAGTAAGGATCGATATATGAAGTAAGTTTTCAGTTATTTATATGAACTCTATTAACACCTTTCCATGATTTTTATGGACCGCAAAGACTCAATCAGAAATAATTGAATAAGGCGACAGTGACAATATGTCGTTCATTTAGAACATCGGCAATGTGATGCCATCAACAATTATTATCTTTGTTTATTTATGATGAAGGACAATGTTATTTCATGTTACATAACTATCCTCCTGGGAAGACAGAGTATCGCAATTCCAACCTTTTCTTTGCTTTTCTTTTTCTTTTTCTTTCTTTTATCTTTTCTTTTTTTGACAAAATGATGTTCCCATTTCATCTTTTAAATGAAATACATTTATCTCATATATCAGTCACAAGACAGACTTCCATGATACTTGCAGCATATTGCCTATTACCATATTTTCTACCTTAGTTATGAATCTACTTAAAACACTATACCTTTATTATTATAGATAAAGGTAACATAAAGAAAATTAGAATGATTTCAGCAAACTGTAGGGGATTAGCAGATAAGAATAAAAGAAAGGAAGTAATTAATATTTATGGTAAATGGATTTGCCACGGATCCCTTTAGAATTGAACGTGGATGCCGACAAGGAGACCCCATTGCCCCATACTTATTCATTCTTTGTGTAGAAATATTAGGAATAATGATACGTAATGATAGTAAAATCAAGGGAATTACTATTGGTGACATACAATATATTCTTGCTCAATTTGCTGATGACACAACCCTAGCATTAGATGGATCAGAAAAAAGCCTCTATGCAGTTTTAAACGTTTTACAACTATTTGCACGCTTTTCTGGATTGAAAGTAAACGTTGACAAAACAAAACTCATTTGGATTGGTTCAAAAAAGAGGTCACGTTACAAACTATGCAAAGACTATAACTTCGACTGGTCAAAAACAGACTTTAACTTATTAGGAATTAATTTTGATATTGATCTCGATAGCATGATTGAAAATAACTATAAAGATAAAATTGAAAAAATTGAGAAACAAATGAATATTTGGTCAACTCGTTCTTTAACTCCCTTAGGAAGAAATACTATTTTGAAATCCCTTTTGCTTTCACAGTTAAATCATTTATTTTCATCCCTACCTAATCCACCAAGGCAACTACTTTAAAGGTACAAAAATCATGCTTTCGTTTATTTGGAATGGTAAACCGGATAAAATAAAAAGAAGTATAATTACGTTAAATCCAAAACACGGTGGGATTAGAGTTCCAGATGTGAGAAATGTTATCTATGCAAAAAAATTTGAAATGGATAAGTAGACTTATTACTGACAACAATAAATGGAGTCATATCATCAAGAAAAAATTACCTTATTCATACCACATCTGGTCTGGCAGTTCAAAATACATTAAAGAATTTTGTATTCCAAAATTATCCAATAGGTTTTGGAAAGATGTTTTTTCAGTACTTGCGATATTTCTCACAAAACATGAATCCAATACCTTATCAGAAGACCAAATCAAAAGTCAAACAATCTGGAATAACCATGACATTACTATTGATAACAAACCGATATTTTACAAAAATTGGAAAAATAAAGGCGTTGTTTTCGTTAACGATATTATTCATGAAGAAGGCAGATTGTTAACATTCGAAGAATTTTGGGAAAGATATAGAATAAAAACAAATTTTCTAACTTTTGAAGGACTAAAGGCAGCAATAAAATCACACGCACGTAAATCTAATATTCATAATTTTGGAGAACGATTGCACAATCCTATCTTTCCATTTAATTATCGAGCGATGAACACGCCTGCTGGAAATAAGCACCTTTATAATACCCTATTGAATTCATCATTTTTTATGCTACCATGCTATTCCAAATGGGAACGTGTTTTAGATACATATTTCACTGAAAAAGAATGGATGATTTTTAATATTATTCCAATAACATGTACCAAAAGCACTGAGTTAAGATGGTTGCAATACAGGATTATTCACAATATTCTGCCAACAGAATGCTTACTTTACAGAATAAAATACACAGATTCACCTCTTTGTTCTTTCTGTGAACAAGATCTAGAAACAGTGGAACACCTTTTTTGGCAATGTGAAATTGTAAAAGCAATATGGTCTGAAGTAGAACAATGGCTTCAATCGGTTCAAATAAAAATTAAGTTTTCCTGTGAAAATGTTTTGTTTGGTTTTAAAGGTGTTAATAATAATCCTGTTAATGCAATCACCCTCGTTATAAAACAATATATTTTTAGATGTGCTTTGGGGAGTTATATGCCTAATATCTGTTTCACTAAAAGAGAAATTATTAAATACTATGAAATCACCAAATATATCAATTTATCAAATGGTACTGAACAAAAAAAATTTAAATTCTGGTCAACGTTGCATTTGTTATTGAGTTAATTTTATACAATGTATTACTTACACTTTGAGCTTCTTATGTTGTATACAATTTCATTCATTATATATATGTAATGTACTGTTTGTTAAGGACTGTATGCCTGTAAATGCAAAAAAAAAGGTAAAAAAAAACCAAAAAAAACCCAAAAAACTCTATACCTTAATTATTATAGATAAAGGTAACATAAAGAAAATTAGAATGATTTCAGCAAACTGTAGGGGATTAGCAGATAAGAATAAAAGAAAGGAAGTAATGAATATTTACTGAAAAAAAATCATTTTCGATAATCTGTTTGCAAGATATACATATTGTCAAGGAACATGTAGAGTGTAGACATAATGAAGAATGAATGGGGTTTGTAGAGTATAATTGTACCTTTTAGATCTAATTGCAGAGGAGTGGCTATACTTTTTAATAATAACATTGATGTTACTATACATAGAACATTGGAGATGAGAATAGAAATTATATTGTTGCCGACATAACCGTTGAAGAAAAAAGATTTACACTCGCAAATATTTATGGACCAAACAATGATTACCCTAAATTTTATGTAAACCCATTTGAAAATATTTGTGATTTGGATAATGAATCTATAGCTATTGTTAGAGATTGGAATCTGGTATTGACCCATCAGTTGATTTGGAGAACTATAAAAACATAATAATCCTAAAGCCAGAAATATAGTATTAGAGCAGATTGAATCGCTTGACCTTGTTGATGTTTGGAGAAACTTTAATCAAGATATAAGAAAATTCACATGGTGGAAACACAAACCAAGACAACAAGCAAGATTAGATTTCTTTTTAATATCTCAGGATTTATTGAATCTTACACTTGACACTGATATTTTGCCTGGATATAAAACTGATCATTCAGCTGTTAGTCTTAGTTTCTCAAACTCATTAAACCAAGAAAGAGGGCGGGGTTACTGGAAATTTAATACATCATTACTTTTAAATATTGAATATACAGATCTGGTCAGGAAGATTTTAAAGGAAACAATTGAAGAATATTCAAATGACACTAATGAAGAAATTAATGATGATGCTGACGTTAATCTCAAAATTAATGACAGTCTATTTTTGGAAACGTTTTTGATGGAAGTAAGAGGTAAATCAATCTCCTATTCATCTTTTCTCAAAAAGAAAACAAGAGATAAATCTAGAGAATTAGAAATCAAGATAAAAGTTTGTGAGGAGACAATAAGAAGAGATTTTCAAAATATTGATGATCCTTTACTTGCAGAACTAACAAAATCAAAATTAGAATTGCAGCAGATGAAAGAAGAAGAAATAAGAAGAATTCAGTTGAGAAATAAAATTCTATGGTATGAAGAAGGAGAAAAACCTACAAAATATTTCTGTCATCTAGAAACTAGGAATTATGTAAACAAATTAATAAATAAAATTATCACAGACAAAAATCAGGAAATAACAGATGGTGACTCAATTTTATATGAGGTTAAGCAATTTTACAAACAAACTTTATTCTTCAGATAGAAATTTCGAAGCTAACTGAAACTTAGACAATATTATAACTCCGGTCTTAAGTGGAGAACTCAAAGAAAAATTGGAAAGGGAAAATGACATAAATGAAGTTGCAATTGCTGTAATAGATGGTTTTCCAATAGATTTTTTCAAATTCTTTTGGAAAGAACTTAAAGTTTAGGTTTTCAGGATTTTAAAAAAAAAATTTTTTTTTATTATTCCTGATATCATTGTTCATATACACACATAGTCTTGAAACATGGTCAGGTTTTTTTTTTAGACATACAAGAAAAAAACTTAAAAGGACAAAGACAATCATTCACTCACACATTCACACCTTTGTAATTTAAAAAAAATGATTAATATGTTCTGAGTTTGTTCTCCATACTAATAATTATCAAAAACAAGTTTGGCATACACTGGCCATTTACTTTCAAATTCATTAAACTTAGACTTATTCCAAAATCTTATTTTTATGCCCCCGAATCGGAGATTCCGGGGGTATATTGTTTTTCACCTGTCCGTCTGTCCGTCCGTCCGTCCGTCTGTCTGTCCGTCTGTCTGTCCGTTTGTCCACAAAAACTTTAACCTTGGTCATAACTTTTGATTGGTCAGAGCTAGGTCTTTGATACTTGACATATGGATCCCTTGTGATGAGACCTTTCAGATGACACCATGACATTTGACCTTGTGACCTTGACCTTGACACAGCGAGCCTTTTCCGAAAACTTTAACCTTGGCTATAGTTTCTATACTGTCAGTGCTAGGTCTTTGATACTTGACATGTGTATCCCTTGTGATGAGACCTTTCAGATGACACCATGATATTTGACTTTTTCCGTCCGTCCGTCCGTCTGTCCGTTTGTCCAAAAAAACTTTAACCTTGGTCATAACTTTTGATTGGTCAGAGCTAGCTCTTTGATACTTGACATATGGATCCCTTGTGATGAGACCTTTCAGATGACACCATGACATTTGACCTTGTGACCTTGACCTTGACACAGCGAGCATTTTAAACTTTAACCTTGGTCATAACTTTTGATTGGTCAGAGCTAGCTCTTTGATACTTGACATATGGATCCCTTGTGATGAGACCTTTCAGATGACACCATGACATTTGACCTTGTGATCTTGACCTTGACACAGCGAGCCTTTTCCGAAAACTTTAACCTTGGCTATAGTTTCTATACTGTCAGTGCTAGGTCTTTGATACTTGACATGTGTATACCTTGTGATGAGACTTTTCAGATGACACCATGATATTTGACCTTTTCCGTCCGTCCGTCCGTCTGTCCGTTTGTCCACAAAAACTTTAACCTTGGTCATAACTTTTGATTGGTGAGAGCTAGCTCTTTGATACTGGACATATGGATCCCTTGACATGAGACCTTTCAGATGACACCATGACATTTGACCTTGTGACCTTGACCTTGACACAGCGAGCAGGATGCATCCGGGGGCATTCGTGTTTCACAAACACATCTTGTTTCTATTGAATAATAATATTTAAGCCCATGCTTAAATTGTGATAATTTTGGAGCTATCTTCCTCAACGTGCACTTATAAATATGGTATTTTGCTAAAAGTAATATCAAATCAAAGGTATCATCTGTATGGAATGTGGGTGAACACCCAAAAAGAATCAGCTGACAATGAGGATTTATATTCCCTGTATGCATACAATTCATCTCCACCCATTGTGAAAAAGCTTGCCAGAAGTTTTTAGTAGCTCTACAATTCCAAAAAAGATGAATTATTGTCTCAGGTTCTGCAGCACAGAATGTACAGAGATTACTTTCAACCAAATGCATCTTAATCAAGTGGGTATTTACAGGTAGGATTCTGTGAAGCAGTCTGATTTGCATCCACCTCAATTTGGGATCTAATGTTGTTTTGAAAGGTTTAATAAAGATATCAAGATGATTTATATTAATTAAAGTCTCTTCTTCCCATTTCTCAATTACCTTAATTTTTTCATCATTATCAGTTAATTTAAAATAATATTTTTTTGATCCTCTTTTACATGCCAGGAGATTCCTGACACATAAGCATGTATTGATATCTGGAAATACTTCTGTTTTGTGAATACTAAGGAGCTTTCGGTATTTTTCAATTACTTTTATAATTCCATGAAATAAAAGGAAATTTATCTTAAAATAGACATGACAAAATTGTTCAAGAGACATAAAGTCGCCATTATCATTTAGCAGGCAGGAAATATTGATAATGTCATGTTAAAAAAAAGTTTTACTTTTTATAGGTTGATCACCAATAAGTATATTTTTATTATACAGAAGTGGTTCCCTAAGGAAGTCTTCATAAGTGCTTGGTCTAGTATTGTAACTGTATTTAGCATAAGCATTCATAGTATCTCTCCAAAAGCTGTTTTTTAGTGATTCTGCAAGTATAAATGGAAATTCACCACCATAGGTTAGTAGCTTTAAATATTGTGGACAGTCATTAGTGAATAAGTTCTTCCACTTCCTGTTGTAATCAACATAAAGTAGTTTTCTCATCCATGTGATCTTTAGAGCATCAACATAAGCAAATATATTTATCATTCCAAGCCCACCTTCAGCAACTGGTTTACATACTACTGACCGCTTAATTCTGTCAGGCTTGTTTTCCCAGAGGAAACTAAACATAACATTATTCAATTTTTTCAGATGGGTTTTCAGATTTATTAAAGATGTTTATGATAGAAACATGATGTCTGTATCAATGAAGACAGGTGTTATCACCTGTATCCCAAAGCTATTAAAGATAGAACTCAATTAAAGAATTGGAGGCCAATTACTTTATTAAATGCTCTTTATAAAATTGTAGGTGCCTGTATAGCTAACAGATTAAAGAGAAGTTTAGATTCCTTAATACATGATAATCAGACAGGGTTTATGCCAGGCAGAACTCTAAGTGAAAATACAAGATTACTTTATGACATTATGTTCGAAACAAGGAAAAGAAATTTGAAAGGCCTTTTGATTTTAATTGATTTTGAAAAAGCTTTAGACACAGTTTCTAAAGATTTCATTAATTCTGTCTTGGCAAAATTTTGATTTGGTCCTGAGATTATTCGCTGGATTAATATATTGACTTATGAAACCACCTCATGTGTCATTCAGAATGGACATCTATCTGATTTCTTTCCCAATGAACGGGGCTGTAGGCAAGGTGATCCATTATCACCATATTTGTTTTTATTTGTAGCTGAAATCCTTGGATGTATGATCAGACAAAATGATGATATAAACGGTATTGTTATTGATGATCAAGAATATAAGTTAGGCCAATATGCGGATGATACTGAATTATTTTTAGATGGCTCAGATGATAGTTTGTATGCTGCTATTGACACACTAAATACTTTCTAGAATATGTCAGGGTTGAAAATGAATATTGATAAGACTAAGGCAATCTGGATTGGCTCAAAATCAGGTAGCAATGATACATTGTGTCAAGATTTAGACATAGAATGGCAAAGAAAGGAATTTGGGTTTTGGGGATTAAATTTACTCATACACTGCAAGATCTATGGGTTATCAACACAAGAAAAAGACTAGAAGATATAAACAGACTACTTGGAGCATGGAGAAAAAGAAAT
This sequence comes from Steromphala cineraria, assembly GCA_916613615.1. Classification (NCBI taxonomy): domain Eukaryota; kingdom Metazoa; phylum Mollusca; class Gastropoda; order Trochida; family Trochidae; genus Steromphala; species Steromphala cineraria. Next base: position 2,918,471 of record OU744722.1, read on the forward strand.
TTGACATTGATTGGCAAAATTACTGTTATCAAAACACTAGCCCTTTCTAAACTAGTTCATATTTTCAATAGTTTACGAAACCCTCCTGACGAATTTATAACCTCCCTTGAAAGATTGTTTTTGGAATGATAAGATAGATAAAATTAAACGCACCAATTTGAAAAAAGATTTTAAAGAGGGGGGTCTGCGTATGATAGACATTAAAACTATTATAAATTCCATGAAACTGTCTATTCTCAAACGCTATATTAACAAACCTAAGGTTAATAAACCAGGTAAATTCCCACTTAAAGATATATTGAAATATGGCGCCAATGTTCAAGATATTGTTGAAACAGATAATCCTTTTTGGAGAGATGTATTGAAAACATGGAAACTTACTGTCAAAAAAGCCAAATTGAAGAAAATATAAATGAAATCCTATCCCAAACAATATGGCTCAACCACAACTTCAGGAACACACACCACTTTATTAGACACTGGGCTAATAAGGGAATTCTGACAATTCAAGATTTGTATAATGATGAAGGTTTTGTGCGTTTTGAAGATTTGAAAAATAAATTTGGGATAAGTGGTACATATATATATAGATCTTGCATATATTTTATATATTTTGCCTTATTCATGAAAAAAGACTTTGAAAGAACACAGTCACATACAGGTAAACCAATTCCACATTAATGCCTTGCATAAAGTCTTCATGACACCCATGAAGGGTTCTTGAAAATTCTATGATAAACTGATGTCTGACAGCATTCTACCTTCTATTTGTCAGAGATGGGAAATTTTATTTCAAGATACTTATTTTGATTGGCATTTGATCTTTACTTTTTAGCTCATCAGGTCTGAAAGACCCGATGGGCTTATGGCATGGCGTCCGGCGTCCGTCCATCCGTCCGTCCATCAGTAAACTTTCTTTTCCAGAACCAATGACTTTAGAGAGCTGAAATTTGATGTGCAGACTCCTTGGCAAAAGGGGATTCTAAATTGTAGATTTTGTGACCCCATGACCCCAATTGGGGTCACAGGGGTCAAAACCTTGAAAACCTATTTTCATCTTCTTCTCCAGTTTCAAAAGGTCTAGAAAGCTGAAAAGTTGTGTGTAGACTCCTTGGCCCATGGGGATTCTAAATTGTAGATTTTGTGACCCCATGACCCCAATTTGGGTCACAGGGGTCAAAACCTTAAAAACCCATTTTCATCTTCTTCTCAAGTTCCAAAAGGTCTAGAGAGCTGAAAAGTTGTGTGTAGACTCCTTGGCCAATGGGGATTCTAAATTGTAGATTTTGTGACCCCATGACCCCAATTGAGATCACAGGGGTCAAAGCCTTCAAAACCTATTTCCATGAAAATTCTGATGAGCTACAGAGCCCATGGCTCTATTTTTATAGGAATATTATAAAGGATGTGAAAATACTTGATTTCCAATTAAGATTTTTACATGGAACTACTTTTAAAAAAAAATAACTTAAGAAAATGAAACTTGAAAATACTGTTTGTATTTTTTGTAATGATACAGATGAAAGTTTAAGCCATGTATATTGGGAATGTGAGGAAAAAAATAATTTTTGGAAAGAACTTCAAATTTGGATGATTCAAAATAAATTGGAATTAAATTTGACAAAATTTGTCGTTTGGTTTGGTACTTTAAGAACCCAAAAAGTAATTAATCATATTCTTCTTTTGGCTAAAAGACACATTTATGTTTGCAACTTGAAAAATAAAATTCCAAAAGTCAAAGACTTTGTTCACATTCTAAAAGATACCTTTATAGTTGAAAATTTCATATCTTAAAGAAATAGTATGACTTCATTAGATTGGAAAAAAATTGTCTCCTCTATTCCTAATCTTTTACTAAGATAAGACTGAATAAGAAGTGAGATTGTTTGTTTATTTCAATAACAAATTCAACTTTGTTATATATCATATACTTGTATATCATGCTCTCATATATCTTATGCTGGTAGCTAACCCCTGTCCACGACAGCAAGGAAGAACAAGACGTGTTAGCGTCGGATCAGCTTTTATTTTCTTCCATATCGTAGACAAACCACGGTGTGTTGTGGATTTATGTAGGGTGAAAAGCTGTAATAAATAAACTTACAGTCATAAGTCACAAGTCCTAAAATATTTAAAGACAATCAAAAATTCCTAAATAATCAATGTATAACCATGTAAAATACACTGAATAATACTGATAAAGTTCCCAAGATATTACGTTACGCTGGAGCATTACAGAAAATGCATGAAAGTACACCTAATTTGCTTAATACAAATAAATTATGTATACACTGCAAAAACACTGCGGAAATAGACAATATTGTTTTACATACACTTTGGTGGCTGTATCTTTCCCGAAACATTGAGTGATTCCCAAAACATATGTCCGGCGGCGAAGGCTCATTCCGAAACACAATACAGAAAAAATGCCTGCCCGCTGGAAACAGCTCCATACAGCGACACTGTGCACGAAAAGCACATGCAACCAATACCGGAATAAGGTTACAGGTAAACCGGAATGGGATTAATAAAATGAAAATAAAGTTAGCGCACTGGAAGGCAGCACACTCCCCACCTAATATCTTGAACAAAGATATTACATTCCAAAAGCGACATTTGTCATACACTTACGACAAATCCAAAAATATTCAAAAAGTGACAAGAAATACAGGTACCTGATGCAGAAAATGTACCTTTTTATTATATGCTAAGCGGTGAGAGACTGAGTTTTCTCTGAGTTCTAGAAAAGTGTTCTCGCCACTGAGTGTGATATCACTTTTTCAAGTTAGTGAAAATATCACAGAGGGGATGATGTCATGTGTACAATGGTTTGACGTCACTTCTACAATCAACGCGACGTCATCCCCGTCGCTAAGTTACGATCAACAATGGTATGACGTCGCCCGAAAACTCTTGAGTCAAAGCCTTTTGGACATAAATTACCACATTTTTGATCCCAGAGGCATATAATAAACAGAATATCTTTTGTTATGAGTGTGATATCACTTATCTCTGGCTCTACCCCGTCACTCGATGAGAGATAAGTGATATCACACTCAAAACAAAAGATATCCTCTATAACATTCCAAAAATATGAAAAATACAATATATGCTATCAAGCATTCCTAAAGAGGGTCCAAAAACATTGTGATCACAAAAACAAATGCCAAAATAGCCTTTAGCAGTACAACTGCTCCAAAATTGAGAAATTGTCCTAAAAAAAAAGAAACAGTATATTATACATGAAATATACTATTCTGCCAGAAAATATTGAAACAAATTGTTTCATACATCCAAAATTGTCCAAAATGTTATACAAAGTATCATACATCAATAAACTATTTACATCTATTTACAAACAAAAGTGTGAAATCTGAAAGAAAACAAGTTATTAGTTTTCTGACATCAGAAGGATCATGTCAGTGATTGGTCAGGTGAGATGTGTCGCTTTACCATCCCTGATCTGTCTCACAACCGCTTTACGCACTTTTCCATCATTGCTTGTTAAAGCGTTCTCAATGATTCCTACTGGCCATTCAGTTCTATGAATGTTCTTCTCAATAAATAAGACAAAGTCTCCATCCTTAATGTTAGTTTTCACTTTGTTCCATTTCCTTCGATCTCTTTTGTAGAGTATGCAAATATTCGTTGCGCCATCTTTTCCAGAATGTGTTCGCAAGACTCTGTACTTGCTTCCATTGTGCTTTGAATAAAGAGCTGGTATCATCATCACTGATAGTGAATGAAGCCAGTCCAGTGCCTGTCTTTTGGGTCAACAGAACAGATGGGGTCAATATGAAAGGATCTGGATCTGGGTCAGTTGAGACTGGCACAATAGGTCTACTATTGACAATAGCACATACTTCTTGCATAAGTGTGCTCAACACCTCATGAGTGAATTTCCTGGGTGAAATATCTGCTAACATGCTGTCGAGAATGCGTCGAACAGTTCCTATCATCCTCTCCCAGGCTCCACCCATGTGAGAGGAATGGGGTGCATTAAAGATCCATCTTGTTTGATTATCATTCAGAAACTGTCCCACTTCCCCATCTTCCACATTCAAGGAGTGAAATCCTAAAATATCTGAAGATCCAACAAAATTGTACCTTTGTCCGAGCGAAATGCCTTTACCTTGCCTCTTATCGCTAAGAAGCGCCGCAATGCGTTTATAAAAGACGAAGAGGACATTTCTTCTACCAGCTCAATGTGTATTGCCCTGCAGACTAGGCATGTAAACAATATTGCCCACCTTTTACTTTGAGCTAGTCCACCTCTAGTTTTCCTTGACGCTACAGTCCACGGCCCAAAGGCGTCGATGCCTGTGTAAGTAAATGGCGGTGCTGGTGTCAGCCGATCACTTGGTAGGTCCGCCATTATCTGGTTCTCTTGTTTACCGCGTAACTCCTGCATTTCACACAGCGGTGAATTACTGATGAAATCAATCGTTTTCCACCAATGATCCAGTATCCCGATTCTCTGATTGCTCCCTCTGTGAAATGGCGTCCTTGGTGTTTGACGAGACTGTGGTAATGTCTCACCAAAAGCTTGTCGATTTGATGCTGTCTCGGAATAATGATTGGGCTCTTCTGTTTTGTTTCAACTTGTAAATGTCGAAGTCTACCTCCGACACATAACAGTCCATTTTCATCAAGATATGGGTTCAAAGTTACAAGATTACTACTTCTTGGAAGTGGTGAACCATTCTGTAGACATTCAATTTCCTTCCTGAATACTTCCTTTTGTACCTCTCTGATAATGACAAGTTCTGCATTCCTGAAAGCATCAATACATGAAACTTGCTGTTTATTTCGACTGCATATGAATCTCTTCAGTAAAGCGATGGCTCTGACAAGTCGTTTCCATTCAGAGAATTGTTCAAACCTTTGCGATCCTAAACCTTGACAGATTGATACTTTAGTTGATGCTGTACAGACCGTTTCCTCAATGTCCTCATCTGTAGTCAGACTTGAAGAATCTTGTGTAGATACAGTTCTGTTGATTACTTCAGGGGAACCTTTCAACCACCTACTCTCATTGAAGTTGAGAACTGACACGGGTCTGGTCGCAGCATCGGCCGGATTCTGACTGGTTGGGACATAAGACCACTGGTTAGACTCTGAAAATGCTTTTATCTTCTGTACCCTGTTTGAAACATAGACTTTGAATCTCTTTGTTGTGTTGTTAATATAGCCTAGAACTATTCTACTGTCAGTGTAGTAATGAACACAATCTAGGGGCAAGTCTAGATGATTTGTCACTAAGCCAGCCACTTCTACTGCTAGAACAAATGCACAAAGCTCCAAACGGGGAATAGTATGTGCATGATTAGGAACAATCTTGGCTTTTCCGAAAACAAATCCTGTATGTGAAGATCCATTCTTGTCTGTCATCTTCAAATAAGCTGAGGAGGCTATAGTTTTCTCAGATGCATCGGGAAAAACATGTAGTTCTTTTGTGTTTGATTCTCTGAAAGATGTAGGTATTTCAATGTTCTCCAGAGCAGTCAGGGAATCTCTCCATCTCTCTCACTCCATTTTCTTGTCAGGTTCAAGCTCTTGATCCCAGTCATACTTGTCTTGAACTAGTTCTCGGAGAAATACTTTTCCCTGAATCACGATGGGTGCTATAAATCTAAGGGGATCAAAAGTACTATGCACTGTAGACAAAATACCTCTCCGGGTGCAAGGTTTCACATCTCTTGAGGTTTGAAATACGAAGGTGTCTGTATCTATGTTCCAAAGCAATCCTAAGCTCCTCTGTAGGGGTTATGTGTCTGTTGTAAGATCCAGATTCATCAAGTCCTTGGCCAGATCCTCCCGAGGGAAAGCTGTCATTACAGAGGTTCTGTTAGAGACAACTTTATGCAATCTCAGACATCCATTTTCCTGAAGTGATTTTTGTGTCCGTTTCAATAAATCTGCCATTTCTTCTTCGCTTGGACAAGATGATAATCCATCGTCTACATAGAATTCATTCTCCACAAATTCTCTGGTGTCATGTCCAAACATCTCTTCACCTTGAATGGTCGCTTTCCTTAAACCATAGGTTGCAACAGCAGGCGACGGCTTGTTTCCGAATACATGAACTCTCATTCTGTATTCGATAAGTTCCTTTGAAGGATTGTTATCTTCATACCAATAGAAGCGAAGAAAGTTCCTGTGTTCCTCCCTGACCTGAAAGCAATGAAACATGCTTTGAATATCAGCCATAACTGCAACCTCTTCCTTCCTAAATCTCATTAGCACTCCCAATAAACTGTTCATAAGGTTGGTTCCCTGGAGCAGAACGTCGTTAAGGGATACTCCATCGTATGCTGCGGACAAGTCAAACACAGCACGTATCTGTCCGGGCTTTTTTGGGTGATAGACTCTGAAGATGGGTAGATACCAATGTTCGTCTTCGTTTTTTAAGTCAGGTGCCACTTCGGCATGCTTGGAGACTAGCAGTTTCTTCATGAAATCAACGAAGTGTTTCTTCTTAATTTCATCTCGCTGAAGACTTCTATCCAAGGTGTAAGCTCCCTTCAGTGCTTGTGACTTCTTGCTTGGTAAGCGTGGTCTTTCCTGTTTGAAAGGCAGAGGTGCGATCCACTGTTTCTCAGGTCCCATTACCATTTCTTTGTCCATAAGCTCTAGAAATTCCAGATCTTCTGCTGAATAGGCAAGTTGTTCATCTTCTTGAGTTAAGGCAAATATCTCCTTCAGATGAATGTCGTTGTGGCAGGGCTGGAAAATAGTAGCACGCTGATCGTTCTTAGTCCTGTACAAGTGTGTCTTGTTCACAGTTACCTGATTAGGTTGATGTTCCTTGCCGAGACAAGACTCGCCGATCACCACCCATCCAAGTGGCAGCAGTTGAGCATATGGCGATCCGATCCTCTGGTCCAAAACATGGTGTGCCTCGATAACGTCTCTTCCTATTAGAGCAAAATGTCAGCATCATTAGCAAGTTGGGGAATACTGATGTCCTGTAGATGAGGGTAGTTACAAACAATCTCAGGAGTAGGTATCTCATCTCTTATGTCTGGTACTTGAGAGCATTCAATCACATTAGCAATATCAAGATTGTTGCTTCTGTCAAGTGATTCCACAACTAAATCAGAAACTTTCCTGCCATTAGCTTCTGTGAGGCCTGCACAAGATGAGATTGTGTACTGAATGGGTTCACCATCAACGTTCAAAGCATCAAAAAGGACGAACTAAGGACACATTACTTTGATCATCCAATATGGCATATGCTTTCACAGATCTGTCTGGTTGACTCTTATGATAAACTCTCACCAACACAGTTTTGGCACAGGATTTACCTCCAAATGTCTGTCCGCAGATCTGTGTACACTTGGACGTGACAGGGTCTCCAGGCTTCTCCCCACCATAGTCTGGTGCACAAACAAACTGGTCAAGGTGAAGAAAGGTTGGGTGTTTACAATGACCACACAAGTTACATTTCACAGTTTCCATACCGTTTTTGGCCAAATGTTTGTTACTTGTACAACATCGGTAACAAAATCCATGCTTCTTTAGGAACTCTTTCCTTTCACTGTAACTCTTTGACTTCAATGATCTACACTGATTTAGTGAATGTTTTGTTGTACCATGGTAAGGGCAATAAAGTGTTTCAGCTTGAGGGTTAATCTCAGTCTTCTTTGTGAATACCTTATTGGTCTTGAAGATTGTCTGCTTACTCTGGTTCCTGTCGGTCTTGCCACCGGTCTGCTCAAACGAGAAGCTTGGGTCATTCCTTATTCTGCTCAGGTCTCTGATGAACTTCACGAAGAAAGTGAACGGTGGGTAGGGCACATTGTGGTCTTCCTTGTATCTGAAAGCTGTGCTCTTCCACTTTTCCTGTAAACTGAAGCAATTTGCATACAATAGGGGAAACACCACTGGCGGATTCAAAATATGCTAACAATGACCTATATTGCTTACACATTTTAACAGCTTCAATCTCTGACAATAAATCTGACAATCGAAACAACTTCTTATTGTCTTTCATGCTTAACTTAGGGAAATTATCTAATTTCTGTCTTAAAGTGTTCTTGACCATCTCAGGTGAGCGGTAGTGCTCATCGAGTCTCTGCCAGATCTGCTGAAGCCCTTGTGTGCTGTCGTTGAAGTTTGATGCCCTCAGACTGAGCGCTTGCTTCGACGACTCCGTGCCAAGCCACTTGATAAGGAGGTCCATTTCTTCACTTGGCTTAACATCGAGCTCTCTCATCACGCTGAGGAAGCTAGTCTTCCACACTGCATATGTCTCTGGTTTCTCGTCATAGGTTCTCAGACGAGATAAGAGAAGATCCTTCCTTAGAAGAAACTTGCCTAATTCTGCAGTTGCATTAACAAGGTTGAACACTGGTGCGTAAGGGTTCAGTTCATACCTCGGCTGAGTTGTGTCTTCTTCAAAAGGTTCCTCGGTTGAACCCTTGGGTCCATCTGTAGGAGTTCTGCCGTTTTCTAACTTCTGGATGTAGTGTCCAGTTCTCTCCCTGGGGTCCTGCGAGGTTAAGTTGATAGTTCTGTGAGTTGAGTTGTCGGCGAGATCACCTTCCTCTGCAACCAATACCTTGGCCTCCGCTACAGCAACTTCCTTCTCCACTTTCAGCACATCAAGTTCCGCTTCTAATTCCTTCTTCTTCCTCCTTGTCTGTGCAAGACGTATCTGTTCATCTTCCTCGAGAACAGCCTGCTTCATCTTCAGCTCGCTCTCCTTCACTGTGTACTGCAACTGCTGTTTGGCAGCTTCAGCTTTCATGCGGGCCTTTAAAGAAGATTGTTGTGAACTTCTACCACGTGAACTTGATTTAGATTTCCTATATATGCTAGACAAGTGTTCATTTGCCAGTTTATAATGAATTGCTTCATCCACAATATTCTTTGTCGATTCAATTTCTGAATAGCGTCCATCATACACAAGAAGATAATCTTGCAGATCATCTCTACTCTCACTAGTGTATGTCCTTTCTAGAAATAGCTGATAATTACTGCACACAGCGAGATATTTATCAACCTGCCTTAAAAATGTCTTTTCCTGTTCACGAAGATGTATCATGTCACCATCTAAGTCAACTTGAAAGTTAATTTCATTCCATAATCGTTCGATGTTAGCCAATTGACGATTCCTTATTGACTCATACATAGCCTGTCCTGCTTCTGTCTTTTTCCTAGACCGCTTGTCCTCACTGCCCACAGCTCCATGCTCGTCTGACATGATGAGATGGTAGTCCTGGATACAGCCCTTAAAGTCTTTTCACTATGCTGGTAGCTAACCCCTGTCCACGACAGCAAGGAAGAACAAGACGTGTTAGCGTCAGATCAGCTTTTATTTTCTTCCATATCGTAGACAAACCACGGTGTGTTGTGGATTTTTGTAGGGTGAAAAGCTGTAATAAATAAACTTACAGTCATAAGTCACAAGTCCTAAAATATCTAAAGACAATCAAAAATTCCTAAATAATCAATGTATGACCATGTGTAAAATACACTGAATAATACTGATAAAGTTCCCAAGATATTACTGAATAAATAAATGTAAAAGAAATACAGTTTTTGTTGTTTACCAAGTGAATTGAAATACTGACAAAGATCACTGAAATCAAGGGAAGCAACTCTGTCACTCCTAAGCCTTGTGCTGATATGAGATATTTTATGAATGCTTCAATTTCACACCACTTTCAAGGGTGCTTTACTGGGATAGAAATTCTGCACATAAATTACTCTAAATTTGCTTATTTACTGCTTAAAAGATAAAACTTAGTGAAATACTACTGGAAAACGTAAAAAGATGCTAAAATAGAAACTATATTTGACAGTATGAATCGAAATACTGTTACGCTGGAGCATTACAGAAAATGCATGAAAATACACCTAATTTGCTTAATACAAATAAATTATAAATAAACAGCTCCATATAGCGACACTGCACGAAAAGCATGTGCAACCAATACCGGAATAAGGTTACAGGTAAACCAGAATGGGATTAATAAAATGAAAATAAGTTTAGCACACTGGAAGGCAGCACATATCTTGTAAAAGAAATCTATGGGAACAATAAAAAAAAACAAAAAAACTTTACATCATTTTATCTGCAAGAGTAAGCGATTTGATGAAACATCTTAAAATGAAAACATCATATAAAAACCAACTGCTGGCAATATGTCACCTAGTTTTGAAAGATAGATATGTCATGTTCTGAATTTCTTGGTTTTGATATATGTCTAGTTCTTGTGTATTTTGTCTATCATGTTTTGTACCGGTGAGGTATTTTTATAAAAGTATATCTTATAATATTTTCTGTATAAATATAAAGATTTGCTTGTTTACCGAACCGGTTTCTTTAATGAATTAAAATATGTTTAAACCAAATCAATAATGAAACCAAACGTCCAGCGTGAGAGTTTACCACTATCAATCATGGACAGACAAGAAGTCATTTTGCTTGTGCTCTTGGACCTCTCAGCGGCCTTTGATACGGTGGATCACAACATCCTTCTCACACGCCTCGAGCACACTTTGGGAATAAGTGGCATTCCATTGAGTTGGTTAAGCTCCTATCTTAGTAACCGAGACATGACTGTTACTGTATCTGATTCAAAGTCCGATCATCGTCTCCTGACTTGTTGCGTACCACAGGGTTCGGTACTGGGTCCCGTGCTTTTTCTGATGTACATCACTCCGCTGGGAAACATCATCCGTCATCATGGGCTGGACTTTCATGGATATGCTGACGACAACCAGCTGTATGTCAGCACAAAACCTGCCAACATCACCAACTAGAGGGAAATAATGCAGAACTGCATAGCTGACATCCGGCAGTGGATGTCACAGAACTTCCTCAAGCTCAACTACGAGAAAACAGAGTACATCATCATTGGCACAAGGCAGCAACTTGGGAAAGTTCGAGGCTCTCCAATACTGATTGGTTCTTCCCACATACCTCCAGTTGACAAAGTCAAAAACCTAGGGGCTGTATTTGACAAATCACTGTCACCCGAAAGTCATGCCCTCGCCGTAGTGAAGAACGCCTATGTCCACCTCAGGAACATCGGGAGGATTCGGGACTACCTGGACATTGAAAGCACAAAAGTCCTGGCACAGAGTTACATAATGTCCCGCCTCGACTATTGCAACTTCCTCCTCAGCGGATCAGCAGCCACAAGCAGAGTACAGCGAGCCCAGAACACAGCCGCACGAATCATCACAAGAAAGAAGAGGACGGATCACATCACTCCTGTCCTAAAGGATCTACATTGGCTCCCAATCAAACAACGAGTCCAATTCAAGATCCTCACTTTTAACTCTCTCAAAGACGAACATTTTCCACTCTACCTCCAAGATCTTCTCTCAACCTACAAACCCTCCCGGCATCTGGGATCCTCTGACTCATTTCTTCTCTCTGTACCAGACACTAGGACCAAACTTGCAGACAGAGCCTTCTCTGTCCTTGCACCAAAGTTGTGGAACTCTCTTCCAACTGATCTAAAGAAATCCCCAAGCATAGACTCTTTCCGCAAAAGACTAAAAACCTTCCTTTTCAAGGAAGCCTACAACCACTAAATTTCCTCTTGTCACAGCGCCGGTGAGCAGCTCCAAAGTTGGATACCTATGCGCTATAAAAATCCATTATCATTATTATTATTATTAATCAAGTATAACGTGTCTCTGATTTTCATACACACTAGGTTTATCTCTATTCTACTTTTACGATATTTGATTATGAACTCTTTTCCTTATCGGCTTGCACTTTGTAAAAACTTGCAACTTGCGGGAACAAAAATTAACTGGTCTGTTCCGTGGATTTGCTCCTTTGTACTCAAAGAAGATTCAGCCATGAGCAAAGATAACTCTACAACTGCATGTTCACCAATTATATTTATCACTGTACTCCACACAGATTCTTTCTTGTATTTACAGTTTTATTTTAGAAGTACATAGGTATCAAATTATCAATCACACAATATGTTTACATAAACAATAAATGACAGGATGTCCAGAATTTGCACTTCATTTGACATTTCAGCTGCACATTTGGTAACATTGTAATAATCATAGGGTTTGTTTTTTTAAATTAGGATAATTGCATTTAAAGGGTCATAATTTCTTCTGGGAAGCCAAGGAGTATCTTCTCTTTATCTAAATGTATTTCAACTTGAGCTTTTTCTCTAAGCCAGTCTTCCAATTTTGTCCACAATGGTCGTAAAAAGTCCCAGTCCCAGAATAGATGGTACAGCGTATCTATTTCTGACAGACAAGTTTATTTCGTAACTAGGCCATAAGCCCATAATACACAGGAATTACAAATTATTTTCTTGCATGCATTACAATTAAGTTTCTATAGATGATTTTAGAGCAAATACTTTAAATAAATAGAGTCCAAGTTTATAACTGATGTCTTTCTTTGTATTCTCCATTAAGTTCATGAATTTGTTTGTTGTTGGGTTGTCAATAAAGCCAGCTGGCAGGTATTTTCTTCTTAGGTGAGAGTATTTATCACATGTCAGGAGCACATGATATTCATTTTCTACAGTTATAATATTTGTCTTTAAACAGTGATCACAGTATCTTTCTTCAGGGGGTATATTTAAGTGTGTCTCCGAGTTTCAACTTTAAGTCTAAAATTGTTACATCTAAACTTTGCTATAATATATTTCAAATACTGTGGAATGTCATTTCTTATGTATGATTCCACATTGAGTAGAGACTTATACTGATGATAGTATTCATATTTAGAGGAAGATTCTATTGATGAATGCCAGTCTTGGTAGAGGTTGTCAGAGAGTCTTATCTTAAAGTTTTGAATAAAAAGATTTCTGTCCTCAATATCTTGTTGTATCCCTACCACTCCAAACCCCAGGCGAAAAAGTATGTTCTTTACAGCAGTGGCCCATGTATATCTTTCTACTTCATCAAGAGATTTGAGCATGTTATATGCTTGATGTGCTAGTCGGTTATTTCCAAGATGTACATGTATATCTTTCTACTTCATCAAGAGATTTGAGCATGTTATATGTGGTAGTCTGTTATTTCCAAGATGAATTAATCTTTTCCAATATTTAACTGCTCGTGCCATGTATGTCGCAGAGGTCTTATGTGGTTATGGAAAACACAACAGGTTGCGTTGGATCAGGGATTTATTCATCTCATTGATTGATTGATGCCCTTAAAATAAGAATGACAATAATATAAGTATATGTATAAAGTATATGATAATAGTACAAAGAATTACAGTTAGAGGTTTACACAGCAGTTACTTTACATTAATTGTTAAAGTAGACAATTAATACATTATGAATACCTTCTAATATTCATAGAAGTATACAATACTTTATGAAACGGAGAGCGTTACAAAACTCGTGGCAAAATACACCAATAGCATACATTATGGAATACATAATACATACAAAGTCATAGCATATAATATACATGGCAAAATGATTATAAAAGAACCCTCACCTCGTCTCAGGGACGCAGGCATAACAAACATGTGCTGTTGAGATTGCCACCGTGCACACAGATACCTATGATAAATAATACCAATATGTACTTATGATATTATTATAATGAATGCACATATGATAATAACATATTTATGTATATTTAGATAAGATAAAATCAGGAAATATAATTACAAACATGATATACTGAAATGCACTTTAAATGAATCTCATTCATGTTCAATAACTGAACATGGAAATATAAATGTACCACATGGTACAATACTAGTTTAAGTATACTACTAGTATAATAGATACATAAATGATTTACGCATACTCAAGAATATGAATAGACAAAGATTAATCTATTCCATAAAATAAACATATACACAAAAGGCTAAAGAATATATCTTACCCCAAATTATGATCCTTCCCGTGCGTGACTGTGCCAGAATGTGTGCGAATAGAGAAATGTAGCCACTTTTATAGATAAAAGTGCTATGAGAAAGAGTGAAAAGCATGGCCAAACATAGAAGCTGATCAGCCAAGAACAATAGCCCGGGCTGAGACCTGAGTGGCCTGAGCACAGAACAATGAAGCCTATTACATAAGCTAATTGATTAGTCTAAACAAGAGTGCATTAGTACATTAAGGTTTGAGTTGGTAAGCCTAACTTTAGGTTGTAGTAAATTGAAATTAAGTTAAGATATTGTTGAAATAAACTAAGAATACTATGAATAATAAGTTAAAACTAACAAAATAAATATATTAGCGTAAACTAAATATTTATATCCTGTCACATGTAGATATTGAAGGGGGAGCCTGCCACACTCCCCGGGTGCCATGTTGTTTGGAGTATTCTGTGTAAGTCTGAGAAATCTTTTACAAAATGATGCCTTTACACTCTCAATCAGCTTGTTATATGAAGTTCCCCATACTTCAGCTCCATAACACAATATTGGGACAATCATACTATCAAAAACTGTAAATTATCTTCATAACATAGATTTCCAAACTTCTTTTGAAAGGACATTATATTGAAGATGGCTTTCTTTGCTTGTGCAGTCAGACAGCTGAATGTTTTACTCCATGAGTAAATACTACTCCCAGATATCTATAGAAATTAACAACTTCAAGTTTATTTCCTTTTTTAAGTCCATTTTTCACTTTTTTTTGAAGTCCCCCCTCTTCTGAACACCATTACTTTTGTTTTCTTGAGATTAACTTTCATTCCTGTAGAGTCACACAATTGTGCTATCACATTTATTTTCTTCTGAAGTTGTAGAACACTATCAGCTATTGATGACACATCATCTGCATACAAAAGTGCATATATGTTGGGAAAATAAGTTGTTACAAATATTCCTTCACCACCTTTCTGCTCTAGTTGGCATATGAGTTCATGTAAGTAAATGATAAATAATTTTGGGCTTAATACACATCCCTGGCTGGTTCCAATGTTACATTCAAAATATTCTGATAGCCCGGTTGATGATCTCACATGCTGAAAGGTTGGAATACATTGATGCCAGAAGTTTGATAAAATTTCCTTTGAGACCCACTTTCCTCAAACTGTTTAATAAAACATCATGATCCACTCTATCAAACGCTTTTGAAAAGTCAACAGAGATGCAGTAAAATCTGCCTTTTGTTCTAGTGAGGTACTTGTGTGCTATTGCCTACAAACTGAAGATGTGATCAATGGTTGAGTACAGTGTCCGAAATAACCACTGCCTGGGCTAGTAGAGGAAAAGTAATGATAGCCCCGTTGGCTAGTGAAGATTGGTATATCAAAAGTATTGCTAGTGATCTTGAAAAATTATTTCATACACTGGTTGAGTACCCAGGTCTGAAACCAGCCTGACATTCCTGAATAATGCCATTGTAGTCACACCAAGATTGTAGTCTTTTATCCAGTAGATTTGTCAAAATTTTACAAAATGAGTCAAGAGTAATGAGTAATTATCAGTAATGTTTATGTTTCCTGTTTTGTAAATAGGGCATAAATTTAAATGTCCCTATATCTCAAAATCTTCATAAAAGAATGCTCTGTCAGTATACCAAGTTTCATGCTTGTCAAAAATAGCACAATTTTCCCACTTATCTGCTGGACTATGTAGTCTGTTATCCAGTAGATTTGTCAAAATTTTACAAAATGAGTCAAGAAGAGATATTCCTCTGTAATTATCAGTAATTTTTATGTTTCCTGTTTTGTAAATGGGGCATATGATACTTTTCCCCCATTCTTTGGGGAACACTCCTGAAATTAGAATATTATTAAATAGTTTAGTGAGTACTGGTGTGATATAATTCTTAGTTGACTTGACAAGTTCATTTACAATTCCATTGGGTCCTTGAGATTTATTATTCTTTAAGTGCAAATGTTTTCTTGAATAGAGAGCGTAATTTTCTAAAATTATCAAAATCTTCTTCCAAGTATCTATGTGCATGGAGTGCGCCATATTTCCTGTTTTTTAAAACCTCAAGCTCATGATCCCACCATGGAGGCTGTTGAGGCTCTGATGTATTTCTAGAATTTGGTTTTACATATTTCTTCTTTGATTGTTGTGCTGAGGTTTGATATAAAACAGTCAGTGTATTGACAGAAAGGGATAGATTTTCATCAATAAGTCTGTAGATTTCCTCACTCATTTCCAGGAATTTCTTATGAAATGTATCATTAAATATCTCCAGAGTGCTATCTGAGGTTGACCACACATTTCCACCATGTAGTGCTAGTATTACTGATCTGATTGTCACACAATTCATCTTGGCTTACATGTACATTTTAATCCTTCTTAAATGACAGAGAGTAATATAGAGTCCCGCCCCCTCGTGTACCTCGATGTCCCTTCGTTACAGTATCGATCAGTGTTAAATTCATTGTGTGATCATCCACTGTTTTGAATAAACTTTGAATATGGGATTTGTTTAAAAAGCTTTGAATGATAATTTATTCAATGACTATTTCGTGAGAATAGCAAGGGTTGATAATGACTTTGGTGAAACTATTGATATTTGTCAAAACTCTATATTAATTCATATATTGGCAAGAGATTCTTGACTATAATAATCACTTAGTAGCCACTTTTGAAGCGAGGTTATCTTTCGATCGGACCACTGAAATTACAACAACAAGGTTATATTGGGTGAAAAAACAATCTTCCTAATAAGATTTCCAAGTAGGCTCAAGATACGTAGACACATATTCAAGAATATATATAATAAATATCACTCCTACGAAATCACCTTCTACAATACAGATCCTCCTACGAAATCACCTTCTACAATACAGATCCTCCTACGAAATCACCTTCTACAATACAGATCCTCCTACGAAATCACCTTCTACAATACAGATCCTCCTACGAAATCACCTTCTACAATACAGATCCTCCTACAAAAATCACCTTCTACAATACAGATCCTCCTACGAAATCACCTTCTACAATACAGATCCTCCTACGAAATCACCTTCTACAATACAGATCCTCCTACGAAATCACCTTCTACAATACAGATCCTCCTACGAAATGACCTTCTACAATACAGATCCTCCTACGAAATCACCTTCTACAATACAGATCCTCCTACGAAATCACCTTCTACAATACAGATCCTCCTACGAAATCACCTTCTACAATACGATCCTCCTACGAAATCACCTTCTACAATACAGATCCTCCTACGAAATCACCTTCTACAATACAGATCCTCCTACGAAATCACCGCTTCTACGAAACGGATCCTCCTATGAAATCACTGGTTCCCGAGTAAAACATGTGAAATTTCCTTGTTTATCATTAAATAACCTTCCATTGAGTGTGTGGATGCCAAAGGTGCAACACAAATCAGCTAGTTTGTTCCCAAATTTGTTATAGGTTTTGTTAGGCAAGTTACAGTCATCAGATGGGTAATTATCAGAATCATGCATGATGTGATCCAATGAGTCATTTGGTATGTTATCTAGATAATCTTTCATTCTGGCATTAAAATCTCCTGTGAGAATTAATTCATGGTCTGTATATTCACAAAGGATAGATTCAAGATATGATGAGAGCACATCGATACCATCTAAGTCACTATCTTGATAAATTGGCGAGTTCTCTGGGGAAAGGTAAACATATACCAATATCGTGTCATTCTCAATCCTAATAATGAAGTTTTTACTAATAATGTCACGCAGTTTTCAAATCTGCCGAAAATTCGTTCAACTATGTTATTATCGATAAGCAGACTTTTAACGAAAACTGTTACACCACCACTGTAACAACCATGTTTTTTCTCCCTTAGTCGTACACTATTAAGAGTATGATAACCCAAAAGAAAAGCGCTAAAATCGTTACTTTTCTTTACAAACGTTTCACATAACCCAACAATGTCATACCTTGAGAGAAATTGCTTTATGTTGACTGAAGATGAATATTTGTATAATCCTTCTATGTTCCATGTGAGGAAATTAAGCTGAGTGAACCCACGGCCACATTCTCATTTGTTGTTGTTACGAGGTGGATTTAGAGTTGTCTTCCTTGTGCTTCCGGGTCTAAACAAAGAACACGTTTCATTTTGGATGTTTTCATGGCTACTTGATGTTGCTGATCCTAGTAAGTTTTCTTGAGAATTCGTTACACATACCACTTCATTGGTCACCCGATTACGCTGATACACTTTCCTGCCAATGACTAGCTTATTATGACGGATTTTGGGGTTCTCTCCTGACTCCTTCGCCTACATAGTAGTAGGGGTATATAGTGCTCCGTCTGTCCTTCCGTCCGTCCGTCCGGGCTTGTCCGTCTTGTTTAACTGATGTTTTTTTTGGTATTGATATTTATTGATGAACTTTATTATACTCTAATCTATAAAATATTGAGGGTATATGACATGCTGTGGTCCCTCCATGTGTATGTCTGAGCATTAGTCAAGATAACCTGTAGAAGTCTTCCACATTTTATTGATGGATGAAGTTTATTTTATTTGCATACAGAATTTATCAGTAATTAACAGGAATTAAACAATGCCGTCTAGAGCTTTTCGTTTTACCTCCCATGAAACTATTCATGACCTTATTTGGATTTAGGTTCATACCGTGCATAATTTCATCTTTCAGACTCTACTTCAAATTTATTGAAATTGTTCTGCCTTCTTAAAAATTCTTGAAATATTTTTTGGCATTATGTATGAGGTTAGGTAGTGCATTGTACATTACCAACATGTTTGTTAGGGACAGACTTTTGAAAATCTTTAAAAACAACATTATTTTTTGTTAAAATTGTATATTTCATAAAGCCTTTGCCAGACATATCTTAGCTACATACCTACCTACAAAGTGCTCCATCTACCTGTCTGTTTGGAAACAAATTCTAAAGACTAAGCCATATTTTCTTGAATTATTGATATGTGTCTATCTTTCAGACTTAAAATGCATAGGACGGAGACAAGAATACCTGACTTTTTTGCACAATAAGACAATTGAATTTTGCTACTTTTAAAATAAGTTATTTATTTTTACTTTATGAAAAATCTAAATTCTATGAATTTAAAACAGACAAATTTAACTATATTCAAGATGTATTGCAGCTACTATCAATGCCTTCAAGAGATTGTCCCTTATATTTACCCAAATGTATAAGAAAAGAGTTCTGTGGTTAATATTGTTGTGAGAAAGGTTTTGGGCATATTTTTCAGGGTTTTTTGTGTATGGTTATGAGTAATGTGTCTTATGTCTTGTCCTCAGTATTTTATACAATGCAATTTTCTGTTTATTGCTCATCTAACAGCTAACCTTATCTCACGAAATTATGCAATATACATGGTTGTAGCAAGAACAGACAAATGATAACACAAGTTTTATAGTTTATTCATCTGAACCATATTATGAACACTTTATTTCCATTGACAGTTTTTCTCTCAGATGTGACAATATGATGCACTGATAGTCTGGCAATAAGGGTTGGCAACATTTACAGGGGACATCATGGCAATAAAAGGGCCCGAGAATTTATTCAGCTCCCATTATGTTGCCTTGTTTTAAGTTTGAATTGTTTAGCCAAGTGACCAATTTGTTGTTAAATGGTGGCATTGAAAAACTACAAAAGAAACAGAAAACGGTTTCCTTACTTTTTTAGCTCATCAGGACTGAAAGTCCAGATGGGCTTATGGCATGGCCCGTCGTCCGGCGTCCGTCCGTCGTCCGTCCGTAAACTTTTGACACTTTCGACTTCTCCTCATGAACCATACACATTAGAGAGCTGAAATTTTGTGTACAAGTACCATATGGAGATTCTATTTTGTAACTTTGGTGACCCTGTGACCCCAAATAGGGTCACAGGGGTCACAACTTTAAAAACCTATTTTCATCTTCTTCTCCAGTTCCAGAAGGACTAGAGAGTTAAAAATTATATGTGCAGACTCCTTGGCCAATGGGGTTTCATATTTGTAACTTTGGTGACCCTGTGACCCCAAATAGGGTCACAGGGGTCACAACCTTAAATACCTATTTTCATCTTCTTCTCCAGTTTCAAAAGGAGTAGAGAGTTAAAAATGATATGTGCAGACTCCTTGGACAATGGGGATTCTAATTTGTAACTTTGGTGACCCTGTGATCCCAAATAGGGTCACAGGGGTCACAACCTTAAAAACCTATGTTCATCTTCTTCTCCAGTTCCAGAAGGACTAGAGAGTTAAAAATGATATGTGCAGACTCCTTGGCCAATGGGGATTCTAATGTGTAACTTTGGTGACCCTGTGATCCCAAATAGGGTCACAGGGGTCACAACCTTAAATACCTATTTTCATCTTCTTCTCCAGTTCCAAAAGGAGTAGAGAGTTAAAAATTATATGAGCATACTCCTTGGCCAATGGGGATTCTAATTTGTAACTTTGGTGACCCTGTGATCCCAAATAGGGTCACAGGGGTCACAACCTTAAAAACCTATTTTCATCTTGTTCTCCAGTTCTAAAAGGACTAGAGAGTTAAAAACGATATGTGCAGACTCCTTGGCCAATAAGGATTCTAAATTGTAGATTTCGTGACCCCATGACCCCAAATAGGGTCACAGGGGTCACAACCTTAAATACCTATTTTCATCTTCTTCTCCAGTTCTAAAAGAACTAGAAAGTTGAAAGTGATATGTGCAGACTCCTTGGACAATGGGGATTCTAATTTGTAACTTTGGTGAACCTGTGACCCCAAATAGGGTCACAGGGGTCACAACCTTAAAAAACTATTTTCATCTTCTTCTCAAGTTCCAAAAGGTCTAGAGAGCTGAAATTATATGTGCAGACTCCTTGGCCAATGGGGATTCTAAATTGTAGATTTCGTGACCCCATGACCCCAAATAGGGTCACAGGGGTCACAACCTTAAAAACTTATTTTCATCATCATCTTTAGCTCCTAAAGGTCTATTGAGCTGAAAGACTGCATGTAGACTCCTTGGCCAATTGGGATTTTAAACTGTAGGTTTTGTGACCCCATGACCCCAAATAGGGTCACAGGGGTCACAATCTTAAAAACCTATTTTTCTCCATTAGATGACAGTCATGGGCAAATTTATTTCTCCTTTGATATTTTAGTGTGGACTTCTTTCACTGTCTGATATTGGCGATCTAGAAAGTGTTGAATAATAATACATTTGTTTTGTAATTTTGTTATAGGTTTTCTTGCAATAGGTAACATCAGTTTCATTTTTAGCTCATCTTGCCTGTATAAAGCAAACTTGATATGATGCCTGATGAGCTACAGAGCCAATGGCTCTATTTTTTACAATTACAGAACAAACAAAAATTAATTAAGATACATTTTACAATACAACTTCATTGACAATAAATAACAAGAAATTGTCTCAAGTAGTAAATGAATATAACCAAGAAAATTTGTCTAAATTATACAAATACAATTAAAAATAAATATTTTATCAATAAGAAAATAATATAAAGCTTACCTTGATAACACAATAACTGAAGGTAAAAGATTACTTCTACTGAAAATATCTGCAAATGAAGCATTATGATTTATGATAGATGTTATCACTGCAATAAAAAGCAATTCCAAAGTTAGATTTAATAATTCTTACTGAAAATCTTCTTTTTTTACTTGACAAATTCATATTCAAATATATTGATACACAATAACCTAAAAAAAAGTAAAGTTATTGTCAATACATACAAAATTCCCATCTCCTGCTTGCTGGCTTTTTCCATAGTAACAGGTTAGCTTGAGACTGGTAGATTGCCTAAGTACAGGCCTGTGGGGCAAAAAAAGCTAGAAGATCATGCAAGGTGAGGTTAGTTGTATGCAGCATGAAAAGATCATGCAAAGAGAGCTAAGTCACATGATCATGACCATGACAGCCTAAGCCATCTAGACTTGAGCAAGACTTTTATTGGTCAAATAATAATACATTTTTTAACAAATAAAAGTGTTTCTTGATTTTATTAACTTAACTTTTGGAAGTAAAAATCCATAATTGAAAATAAGATGAGATTCTACCGTTGTTGTTTTTAAAACAAGATTTAAATAATAATGTGAAAATGAGTCTTGCTTGCTAACTGGCACAAGTTGTGTTGATATGCAAATAAGGTCAGCTGACCTTTTGTTTATAAACATTGACATGTGCATGTTTTGATCAACATCAAGGAGCATAATTAATGGTTTTATTACAGAATTTAGTTAGCCAAATTATAGAATTAGACAAGTAATAGAATATAGATAATGAAAATAAATATGAATATGCTTAAAAGTGTTTTTTATAAGCATTTTTAGATGAAAATATAATATATATAAATATGCTTTTAAGTGTATTAATAACTATTTTTTTTATTAAAAAAATTAAAAAAATTTTTTTAGCCTTTTCACTGCTGTACTTAGGATTATCAGATTTTGTTCTTGGCTCTCTGTCTGTGATCATTTTTTGTAGAGTATATTGACTAATCAACACATGCAATTGTATCTTTTTTGGGTTTTCAACTTTCAAAGATTTTGAGTTTTGTAAATTACTCTGGAAGCAATACTTAGACATTTATTTCACAAAACATATCTCCATGGAACTTGGTATTGATCATCACAAGAAGTTGTGCTTTTCAGGGTTTTTATGCTTTCTCGACTATCATTTTTCAATATGATCAACTTTCAAATTAATTCCTTCCATGACTTAACACAACCAGTTTTCCTGACTAATCATTACAAAAAGTTCATTCAGTATTCTTGTTTATTTTGGAATTACAGATTTTCTTGAAAATTTAGATTTAGGTACTTGTTAAAGGGCTGGAAAGATAAGGCATCTTCTAATAATATTTTTGTTTGTCCCATCGGTTTAATTTGGTCACAGCCTTCATTGGGGGAACTTATATAATGCAGACACCAGTCACTTTGGCTGACCATGACCTTATTTTCAAGGTCACCACATCACTTTGAACACTTTTGAATTTATTGTCAAATAGATATCTCATGAACCATTATAATTCTTGTCTTCATATTTGGTCACAGCATACATTAGGGGATTATGCAAGCACCTGTCACATTGGGTAACCGTGGCCTTATTTTCAAGGTAATCACAGCACATTGACCACTTTTGAAACTCTTGTTTACGCCGTATCTCTTAGCTTAGCATCAGCCTGTTCCCCGTTTCACAAAGGCCTCCTTAATTTAGGAGGTCGTAGCATATACGACCTTGTTTACGACCCTCTTACGACATGCCTTACGACCGTTTCACAACGGGGTCGTATCCATGTCGTACCACCGGGTCGTAAATCCATGTCGTATATCCAGTAAGAGGTACTTGGTTGCATAGCAACACATGATTTCGTCACGACGCGCACCTGTTTCCTCAATTTTGTATATAGTTCACCTCTCTGTCTCAACAATTTAAACAATTTGATAAATTTTCATCAAATAATTCCCTTTTTGAATGCATGTTGTTCTATAACAAAGTTTTAGTTCACCAAAATAATAATCATTCGAATTCCAAAATTGAAATAATAATTAAAAAACAAAAAAAAAGATTTTCGGATAAAATCTATGAGATTTGAACTTGAAACACTTTCGTCTGAAAACAATAACATAGAAAGCATGAGTTAATTCCCTTACTTTCCTTCTGTCGCGTGACGGGAATGCCGACGGTAAATGTCAAAACACTTAAAAGATCCTTGATCGGTCACCATGAGCCTGTTAAACTTGGTTGAAGTGTTTTGAAAATATGAATCATCTGTCAACGGATACTCTGGTAGAACTCGACCTCATTGAAAAATTAGGTAGGTCAAGATTGTCACTGTCTTATTTCAGGTAAAAATTGAAGCGTTAATAAAATATCTACTGTAGGGATTTCAACATTTTGATGTATATCTTAATCAATAGCATATAAATAGATAACTCATGCTTCCAACTGTAAAATACTTTCCAAGTCTGAGTCACAATTGTTCATGATTACAATATAATCCTTTGCTTGAACTGTTTGATTTGTACTGTATACAGATTTGCCTTATTTCAAGAATTTCTATAAGATAAGTCTTGTAAACAAGACTATTCCAATTATGATATTCTGTTTTGCATGTAAAGTGCAAGAAAAGTAACTTGATTTTAATAAGAATTTTTCAAACAAGGATAAAAATAGTTTTTTTCAAATTAGTAATCTTTTGGAGTTTTAGATTGTCAAATACAATTTCATGTTAATTTATCAATCCCAGTGAAGAAAAAACATTCACCAACAAAAGGAAAGGAATAGTGTATATTATGATTACATGTTCATTTAAGTAAGTAAACTATACAGGGGCACTCTTCAGTCTATCGTAGATATTCTCAGTGAATCTAGAATCTAGTTATAATGACGTCTCAGCCTATTACACACTATAAAAATATATCATTTGTGTGT
This sequence comes from Steromphala cineraria, assembly GCA_916613615.1. Classification (NCBI taxonomy): domain Eukaryota; kingdom Metazoa; phylum Mollusca; class Gastropoda; order Trochida; family Trochidae; genus Steromphala; species Steromphala cineraria. The sequence continues at coordinate 2,942,766 of OU744722.1, forward strand.
AGCAGAAAGGAAACAAATGCTGCACAAAATCCATGAATTTCAAACAATATTGTTTCAAGAATATAATATGCACATGTTTTGTATAAGTTACAAATTTTATACTATATAGGATTAAAATAAGAATATGTTGTTTTTAAAAATGAAATAGAAAATGTATCCTTCTAAATGTACTTATTAATCATATTTGCACATATAATTTGTGCCATAAGCTCAACAGGCTCCAATTACAAGCTGAATTCCTAAATTAAATTTGTTTTAAATATTTGTTTAGTTTAAAAGTTGTTGGGAATAATGTGTAAGATTTTGACTTTGTACAGCAAAACAAAAATAAATCATTACTGACTGAACCCATAAGCTAACAGTGATTATCTTTGAGACATTGTTTTGGGCCAGTAACATGATCTATGAATAAAAATTTCATAGTTGGAAGATTAATACAAATAATTTTTACATGATTTAAAATGTTTCTTAACTGATTATAAAGTAAACCTAATAGAGTTACTTGTACTAACACATCAGTGATTCCAACAAAATAGGCAATCAATAAAATTCTGTTTGGCAATAACAGATAAGTTTATTCACAGCTTATGAATATTAAAGACTATATTTTATCATCAAGTGCAGTTTGTTGATATCTAAATCATGTTTATCTGCCACCATATGTGGAAATAAGGAAAGATAATCAATATTACAGAATAACACATTAAAATTGAGTCTTTAAATATTTATGAAATGATGAGTACAGTGGTTGGACTATTTTAGTCTTTATATTACAAAAAAATGTTATTTGATTATTTTCAAACTCCTGGGCTGGTGTAGTTTCTTGTGGTAGGATCTTTTAGGGATATAGCCATTTTTTAAAATAAAGCTTGTCTGTCAGTCCTTCAACTGGCTACTTTTTGGTCAGGACTGGTAATTTTTCAATTTTTTTCTTTAAGGAATTGACCAATTAATTTTAAGATCAGGCAAGGTTTCCAGTCTATTTCAACTACACTGATAGAAATTTAATTAAATACTCATAGTAAATGCTAAACAGCAGTTGCTAAAACATAAAACATAAATAAATACACAATTAGACAAATTATATATTATCTATGGATTTAATTCCAAATATTGTTACTCTCGGTATACATTTTCTCTTAATCATATCAATATTTTATTGTTCATTCTGATTGTATACAGCTGAGCTTGAATATGCATAGAAAGTTTAAGCTAGAAACATTTGTGGCTTTTTAAATGTAGGCATTTTAGTACATAAACTGACCATTTTTTAGAACTTATTTCACCGAGAATATGTAAAAAATAAAGTACAAGAACTACTAAATTTCGTTGAAGAAATATAATTTATACTAATAAAATGCAATAAAAACGACTAATCGTCATTTAAAATCATATTCTTGAAAACAAGAGCCTATACAAAGTCTAGAAAAGTGACCAGCAAAGTGACGCTTCATCACAAATATCTAGCCTACTATCTACGAATTAAAGGCTAAGCTACCAGTTTGTTTGCTATTAATTTTTTCCCCCTTGCCAATCATTCACTAACGAAAAACGTACTAATTATCTTCGAATATTATGAAAGTGCGCGGTACATTTAAGAAAATGTGTACTGAATAGAAATCCTTGCATGTGATTGTTGACATGGAAAGGTGAAGGTCACAGAACCGGCAGTCGCCGCAGTTTTAGACGGCTTGTTGCACGAGTATGCTTTCGTGAAAATTACATTGTCAGGCATGTCGGACCATCTAACTACAGTTGAGAAAACTATTGTTTGTGACCCACACATAACTCAATACCATATGAATGACTTATTTGCAACTACAAGAGTTTGGTTGAGTGAGGGGTGAATCCATCCGTCAGTGAATGAAAAGATTGAAGTTCCGACGAATTTTTACTCGACAAAATGTTCGGAAACACAGATAAACTATGATTTTTTTAGTCCAAGCGGGAGCTTGCCGCCATGTTTTTTATAATTTACGACGTCCTAAATGATTTAGGACAGGTCAATCGGGGTCCTAAATTTTGGGCCGTTTACGACGCAGTGTAAGTTTAGGGGCTCTTTGTGAAACGGGTAAAAATTGTAAGAGGTTGGCTAAGACCTGCTTTACGAGGTCGTAGCGGTAAGAGGTCTTTGTGAAACGGGCTACAGGTGCATAATCCTTATGGCTTTGAAAACATGTCTCAAATGATACCTTATGTTGGCTTCTATCCTTCTCTGAAAGACAAGCTCATAGTGGGGGTATGTGAGCTTTGCTCACTTTTTTCTTGTGACAGCGCCCGTCGATCCTCTCGTACCTGTCGTGTGAGATACTCTGTAACACGAACAGATCTATTTCACAAACTACCGAAACAAGTGAACGCTTCACAATTCGCTGACGACGGGGCCCTTTGGGTCAGTCATAAACATCAACATGTGGCCGCAGAAATATTGCAAAAAGCCTTAATCAAAGTAAATGAATGGACCCAAAACTCTGGATTTCAATTATTCACAAGCAAAACTGTATCATTTCCCTTTCGACCAACACCCAGGGCCGACTGCAGGCCACTGAGATTAATGAAGAATCATTTAACCTAGTTAAGTATGTCAAGTTCTTAGGCATTACATAACAATATCTAACATGGAATCCATGTAAGTGGTTTGCTCATAGAGTTGGATACCCGATGCTCGCTATACGTCCAACCTCACATGGTTCATCTGAAGCCAAAATGATGACAAATATTATTTAAACTTTCAAAGTTTATTCGAGGCGATCATTAACTGCGCATGCGCCAGACGCACATTTTTGTAACAATGCTGAATGACATTAAATCATTTTCTTTACCATAAAGGTGTTTGTTTACTCATTACACAGTTGACACACTTTATATGATCTGCAACATTTCAACTGATAACATAAACTTGGAATGAACTTTAAATTCAACTTCAATACAGATCATCTTAAAACTATGACAATTGATAAAAATACTTATTCATGTATCAATGCAAACATTTACCATTAATACACATATACATATATTTAAATAACATCAATCAATTATAATTGTTACAGTATCCTAGCTTTATTCCCTAACAACATCAATCAATTCAAGAACATAACTACACAATGACTCTGAATTATCTCCCTTTGACTACATGAAATAGACCATGAAACTACCAACTATTCAAATGACAAGTGATACAGAGTTATCTCCCTTAATGCCATCTAACCTTGGAAATACTGCGATATTGCTCACACCAGCTGAATATGATAACTTGACAATCCAACAAAACTGTCTAACACACATAATTGAAACTAATAAAGAGGAACCTCATGAAGCTTTATCAACAATACTACTGGCTGACACAAGTGTGGAAGATAATCCTATTCTGCCAACTGAGACAAATTACTAGAAGACAATAGAAATGAACAATGTCCCTTATTCAATAATAAATCATTACTGAATCAAAATTTACCTGAACTTCACTCTACAGAACAATAATCATAACTCAATTATATACTCATCATAAAGAAATATTGTATTGAAGACTATCAACAAATTTAGCCATTCAAATACTCAACAATTCCTGGAACTAGTAAAACAATAACATACATACATACATACATACATACTAATATTTATATAGCGCCAATATCCATAGTCAGCTCAAAGGCGCTTTGGCTCTAAGATGGTAGGTTCAAAACATAATGTTCAAATGCCTCCGAGAAAAGACAAGTCTTTAGGTCTGATTTAAAGGCAGATAAGTCAGGTTGTGTTCTGAGGTGATATGGAAGATTATTCCAGAAGTGAGGACCAGCTGTTTCAAGGCTCCTGTCACCATACGTTTTTGTCCTGGTCACATGCGTTGTTAGCAGACACTGATCACTTGATCGGAGGGAACGTGCAGGGGTATAGGGCTGGAACAGATCAGTTAGGTACTGTGGAGCGAGGCCATGGATACTCTTAAAAACAAGGAGGAGAGTTTTATACTTAATACGGTACTGTACAGGAAGCCAGTGCAGAGAATAAAGCACAGGAGTTATGTGTTCAGATTTCTTTGACTGGGAGATCAATCTGGCTGCAGTATTCTGCACCTTCTGTAGCCTTTGTGTCAAAACATTTGGGAGACCGACAAAGAGCACATTACAATAGTCGAGACGAGATGTCACGAGGGCCTGAATAAGGGTTCTAGTTGCATCAGTATCCAGATGTCGCCGAATCATAGCGATGTTGCGAATTTGAAAGTACGCCTTTCTGCAAATGCTGTTGATGTGTGGCTCCATGGACAGTGAGGAATCCAAGATAACCCCCAAGTTGCGAACTTCTGATTTTGGCTGAATGTAACACTGACCAATGCTAAATTGTGGAAAAGAGATACGGGTTTGAAGACGCTGAGGATGAAATACAATAAGTTCTGTTTTATCGTCATTCAGTTTGAGGTAGTGTGATGACATCCAGTGTTTAATACAGCTTACACACTTTTCAATGGCGAGGAACGTGGATTCAGCTGAAACCAGTGGCTTAAATGACATGTAGATCTGGGTATCGTCAGCATACAAGTGCAGTCCGAGGTTGAATGATCTGACCATGTCACCAAGCGGAGATGTGTAAATGGTGAAAAGTAGAGGTCCTAGAACCGATCCTTGGGGTACTCCATAAGTGAGATCCTTGGGACTTGACATATGACCATCAATAAGTACTGATTGATGCCTATCTGATATGTAGGAGTGAAACCACCGCAGAGCAGTGCCTGTGATACCCATCCTCGTCTCAAGTGTGGAGATCAGAGTAGTATGGTCAATGGTATCGAAGGCACTACTCAGGTCCAGTAGCACCAGTACTGCAGCGCCATCCTTGTCGACTGCTCTCAGGATGTCATTCTGAACTTTAGCAAGTGCAGTTTCAGTGGAATGGAAACTTCTATAAGCTGATTGCATTTCTTCAAAACACCCATTTAAGGTCATGTGTTCTGTGAGTCTTGTTTTGACAACACGCTCTATCATCTTTGAAATGAAAGGTAAATTGGTAATAGGCCTATAGTTTTTATGGAGTTCTTGATCTAATCCTTTCTTCTTCAAAAGTGGAGTTACAACCCCATTTTTCAGTAAATCTGGCATCATCCCCTCCTACTCAATAACTACTCAATAATAATACTGATGATAATGATGAAATTAATGACAATAATAAGTAACTATTATGACAATAGCAACAATAAAAGAATCTATTTCAAAAACCTTGATCAAATTATGTCACTTCTTAACTGTGACATGAAGTGATAGGAAATATTCATAATTACTATCATAATCCTGACTTCAATAATCAACACTGACAACTTGTGAATCACAGACGTAAACTGAACCTTTAAATAAACTCTACCGATGTAATTTACTTGTGACACTTTCTTACTGTGACACAACATAAAACGCCTTATTGCGACAATAACATTACTTGACATTGTCTCACAATACTATTGGAATATGAAATACCTCATATTGAATCTATAAAATCATATTGAGGATACATACCAACAATCACGAAAGAATTTAAACCTAGCGCTACATCTCGCATTGATTGTTTACTTCCGCTCTTAGCTTGATCCAAGGGACGCTACTCTCAGACTATGACCTTAAGCTGACCGCCGCTATGAAGTTACTGCTAGCCCGTAATTCAAATATAGACGTACAGCTTACTTTTACTTAGAAAGACTACTTAGCCTATTCCATGAAATAAATCCTCAAGAATATATATATATCTACATTAAAGATAATATAAGCAGTTATTGCTAAATTCTTAGGAAGAACCGACCGACCTGTCAATAATGACAGCGGCCAATTTTGTTACGCTCACATCAACTTCAATATCATGAATATATGTGTAAGATGAATATAATATACATAGCATGATAGACAAACATTGCCTATGTGTATTAGGGGATGAGGGGAATGTGTTTCTGTGCATTGAGAACTCACCTGAAGCCAAAATGATGACAAATATTATTTAAACTTTCAAAGTTTATTCGAGGCGATCATTAACTGCTCATGCGCCAGACGCACATGGCGAGTCAATGCTATTATGGCCACAACTAATGTTATATATTTATCAGGCTTCTGTTGAATTCTCGCACATTACGTTAATTATACAACCTCTTTACATCCACATATTCTTTAACTGTCACAAAGAGATGCAAAAACAAGAAGATCTCAATATCTTACGATTGCCGGCTCACGCCAGGTGTGGCAGCAGCAAGGAAATGTTACTCTCACTACATAAATCTCTGAATAAATCCAAACTGCACTATGGAGCAGAAGCTTTGTGCGTAACTAGTCAAACCATCATACAAAAGCTAAAAACAATACAAAATCAAGCTTACAGATATATATCACGATACCTAATTGAACTAGTCAGACATGAACTAGGGGAACTCTCGCTAGAAAATGAATGGGAAGATAATATTACCAACTTTATTGTTAGATCACAGCATAAGCCATGTTTACAAAATAAAGCAAATAACTGTTGATTTGTTCTTGGCGCTATATTCATTTATCAAATGTATATCCATATTCTAATAACTAGTGATATATTCATTTATCAAATGTATATCCATGTTCTGATAAGTAGTGCTATATTCACCATTTAATGTATTTATTATGTGTGCTAGGTATCAAACTGAATAAAATATTGAAATTTTATTTCGTTTGTTTGTCGTTGCTGATTCCCGTACGACCCTGTTACTGTAACAACATGTTAATTCTATAGCTTAAATCCACTGATGCACATCATCCAGGTCCACAACATTTGCGTTTTTGTTGTTACACGACATCAAGGTACACCAAGGTCGACATCAAGGTAATGAACCAGCGATGGGCGCATAGCATGGCATGGTGTCCGGCGTCCGTCCATCCATCCGTCCAACCGTCCGTAAACTTTGTGGAATTTCGACTTCTTCTCCAGAACCATAAGGCCTAGAAAGCTGAAACTTTGTGTACAGACTCCTTGGCTAGTGAGGATTATAAATTTTAGCTTTAGTGGCCTGTAACCCCTAATAAGGGCCACAGGGGCCACGCCCTGAAGCCTGTTTTCATCTTCTTCTCCAGAACCATAAGGCCTAGAAAGCTGAAACTTTGTGTACAGATTCCTTGAGTAGTGAGGATTATAAATTGTAGCTTTAGTGGCCCTGTGACCCCTAATAAGGGCCACAGGGGCCACGCCCTAAAAGCCTATTTTCATCTTCTTCTCCAGAACCATGAGGCCTAGAAAGCTGAAACTTTGTGTACAGACTCCTTGACTAGTGAAGATTATAAATTTTAGCTTTGGTGACCCTGTGACCCCTAATAAAGGCCACAGGGGCCACACCCTAAAAACCTATTTTCATTTTCTTCTCCAGAAGAAAAAGGCCTAGAAAGCTGAAACTTTGTGTACAGATTCCTTGAGTAGTGAGGATTATAAATTGTAGCTTTAGTGGCCCTGTGACCCCTAATAAGGGCCACAGGGGCCACGCCCTAAAAGCCTATTTTCATCTTCTTCTCCAGAACCATGAGGCCTAGAAAGCTGAAACTTTGTGTACAGACTCCTTGACTAGTGAAGATTATAAATTGTAGCTTTGGTGACCCTGTGACCCCTAATAAAGGCCACAGGGGCCACACCCTAAAAACCTATTTTCATTTTCTTCTCCAGAAGAAAAAGGCCTAGAAAGCTGAAACTTTGTGTACAGACTCCTTGACTAATGAGGACGATGAATTGTAGCTTTATAATAATAATAAAGGCAACAGGAACGTCCTTCAAATCTATTTGCATCTTCTCCTGAAGTATAAGGCCTAGAAAACTGAAACTTGTTGCCTATATACAGTGTTTAAAATATTGCCCGTCAGCCAGTCCTTGAACTGGCTACTTTTTGCCAGGACTGGTTACTTTTTGGTCAGGACTGGTAACTTTTTGGTCAGGACTGGTAACTTTTCAATTTTATTTTCCCAAACTTGAAAGGAATTGACCAATGAATTTTCAGGACAGGCTAGATTTCCAATCTATTTTATACACTGCTATATACTTAATTTTATGATTGGTGACCCTGGGCCTCTACAAAGGGGGAATCACATTGGCCACACTCTACATCATAGTTGATGATGAAGCCTGATGAGCTACAGAGCCAATGGCTCTATCATATTTAACAAAGTGGGGAGCGGGGGTATGTGAGCTTTGCTCACTTCTTTACTTGTAATTGATAGCTTTTATGGCCCTCTGGTCCCTAATAAGGGCCTGAGGGGCCACACCCGTTAACCTAATTTCACATTAGCCACACCCTCCTTATCAGATCGATTATTCATCGCTTCTATTATAGAATTCAAATTGACATAAGCATATGAGTACATGAATAGTTGGGTTCTAATATAAATAATGCGGTAAGTAAAAATCACTCTGATAAAAGTGACATTTTATATTTTTGAAGCAAGAAATGATACTCGTTTTCAATAAAGTTATCTTTGCATAAAATAAATAATCTATTTTGGCTGGGTCCATTTATATACCTAACGGTTTCCATTTGGAGGCAATGTGAAGGTAGAGGTAGAAAATTCAATATTTAAACTCATGGCTGCGCCACTCGTGAAGATATAAACTTTCTACCTCACTCGATGAAATAAACATGGTATTAGTCAAGAAAAGACAGATATCCTCTATTTATTAATAATAATAATAATATGAATATTTATAAAGCGCTAAAATCCATCCAGTGGAGAGCTTTCAGGGTGGGAGTGATGTGAGCGAATCATTGGCGGTGAAATACCAAGATCTACCAATGACAATAAACCTTGTTATCAGTCACTAGTGACAATATCAATGGAACGTGTTATCAGTCACTAGTGACTGATAACAACAATGACCTGACGTCATCGAACAATGCTCTGATGCAATGACGTCATATTGTTGCTTTAGGCTTAACGTAAATACACTTTAATTTCGTGAGAAATACAACGATTAAATCATAAAAGAAATAGAAAATTAGTGTTTTCTTGACAAATACCATGTTTATCTCATCTCGTGAGGCAGAAAAGTTACATATTTTCACTCGTGGCTGCGCCACTTAGGAAAACATAAGCTTCTTTCCTCAGTCGATGAGATAAACATGGTATTTGTCAAGAAAACACTAATTTTCTATTTCTTTTATGATTTAATCGTTAATCGTCATTTAATGTAATGTTCCTGTCTTTAGTAAGCTTTGTTTAATTTTCGTATTTTTACAACACATATCAATAATAAAATAATCAAAAATACATTATATTTGTAGGACTCAAATCTGTGGCGGGTCTCAAATCCGTGGCGGATTTTCAAATCCATGGCGAGTTAGATTGATTGATTGTTTTTTTACGTCATTCTCAGTGACGTCATTGAGGAATGACGTCATAATCGCTAACTGTCCGCATTGCCAGGCGAAACCGCTGTTCATTGAGAAGGCAAGATATTTTCCAACAGAAAGAAAAGAAATCCCCATTGGCCAAGGAGTCTGCACATATAATTTCAGCTCTCTAGACCTTTTGGAACTTATAAGAAGAAGATGAAAATAGGTTTTTAAGGTTGTGACCCCTGTGACCCTATATACACAAAATTTCAGCTCTCTATTTGGGGTCACAGGGTCACCAAAGTTACAAATTAGAATCCCCATTGTCCAAGGAGTCTGCACAATGTCATTTTTAACTCTCTAGTCCTTTTGGAACTGGAGAAGAAGATGAGAATTGGTTTTTAAGGTTGTGACCCCTATGACCCTATTTGGGGTCATGGGGTCACGAAATCTACAATTAAGAATCCCCATTGTCCAAGGAGTCTGCACATATCATTTTCAACTCTAGTCCTTTTGGAACTGAAGAAGAAGAATTTCAATCGCTTTATTTGAGGGACAGACAACCCAAGGATGACGAGAGTTTGTTTAACCATAATTCGAACGTTTTATTCAACGCGGAACAATCACCTGTCGTCTGGTGAACAGCACGAGACATGCGAGTCCTGACGTCTTGGGCGCGTTTGATTATACAACACTCGAGTCGAGTCGTGTTGTGTTCGCCAATCAAACGCTACGAACGAAGCACTCGGGTTGGCTAACTAGGTCAAGTGTGTACTCGTCATTTTTGCGCGAGTGTGCCGTGTTGTGACGTCATCAAAATGGCAGCCAGTGAGAAGAAGCATTAACATGAAGAATGTGATGAGGAGTTCATATTTGGGTGTTGGAAATTGAATTTAAACCTAATAAATTCCAAACTGAATCACTCTTCGTCAGTTTGTTTAGACGAATAGATACAGCATGCGCTCCCATGTTTGATTTTAAGCGCGGGTCTTGTTCTTGTCGTTTTGTGACAGGGTGAGGTCTACTACTTCCTACTGGCTTCGGCTGGAGGGATATCTCTTTGGCCGAACAGGTAGAGCGTAGGACTCTCACCCGGAGGTCCCGGGTTCGAATCCCGCATGGGAAATATTGCATTTTCATTCCTGCTACAATTGGCGCCCAACGTGGGGCCGGGACTATTCCTTAATGTCACATCACCTTTAAGTCCTTTATAGGTTTGTAAATCCATATTGGTATGTAAATCCTTCATAGGCATATCTCCCGAATGTTTGACTCGAGGACGAGTCACTTCGTGGAGGGGGTGAATGTGACAGGGTGAGGTCTACTACTTCCTACTGGCTTCGGCTGGGGGGATATCTCTTTGGCCGAACAGGTAGAGCGTAGGACTCTCAACCCGGAGGTCCCGGGTTCGAATCCCGCATGGGAAATATTGCATTTTCATTCCTGCTACAGTTTGATTAAAACAACACTACATCCGCACTGAGCATGCGCAATTCCAACCCGACTCGGCACTCGTGTTCTCTAATCAAACGCACTCTATGTCATGTTCTGCCGTCATATCCGGTCTACTTTGCTCGCGACCATTAGCACTATTTATAGTACGGGAAATCCCTTGTTATCGAAACCAAAAGTATTTTGTAAAACCTTTTATTACAATGACAGTGACAATAAAAATCTAGACGATGACGGCTGACTCTTGTCATGTCGAGCTTTGGTTTAGCTGTCTTGCTCAATGAATTTGACATTTTCTTATATTTATCAAAGTCATACATTATATAGGGCTATATCTTAATTATTATGATAAGTTTACAAAAATACTTAACATAGGAATAAAATGAAGTGGCATTATGGAAATTATGTCTGGAATTTATCAGATGGAAAGTGATCAGACAGTATTCCTTGAATCTATGAAATGAAATTAAAAAAACAGTGATCATGCCAGTTTTCAATTTATAAGTGCCATCGCACATTTCCTTGTGCATGATAAATATCAACATGCATGTTTTTTGAAAAAAATACATAAATATGAAAAAAATTATGTATACATCCTCGATTTTTATTATTTTTTATTCTATTTTCTATAATAATTCAATCCCTTTTTAACAATCTATTTTTTTTCATTTGAATTATATTATCCAGTTTTTACGAGTTTTTACGATATTCTAATTTGAAATTTATCTAGTCTCAATATGATTTTTAAGTTGATTAATTTCTTAAAATATAAAATTAGTTTTTTATTTGTCATCTATATTTATGAATTTATGAATGAATCCCTGGATGCAATATAAAATCTGATATAATAGAGAATGTGAAACAAAGTGTGTGCTTATAAAAGTTTGATCAAAAAACAAAAAATTACTGGTCTATTCATCAATATGATCTTAAAGTTGAAACCGATTGTTCGCTGATCTAGGGGCGTGGCCAGTAACAGACGATGCTGAAGAGCGTCAATGTTGGCTTTCGAAAACCTCGAGAGAGATGAAGAACATTATAGATATATAAGTTTTGCTTGATAAATTTTAGGCACGCGAGAAATTTAAAGAGTAGGCCTAAACACCGAAGTACGACAACCTTTCCACCATATTTATTGCGCGAATTTCATCGTGCATAATACCCCCATTTCACTGAGCTACGAGCCGTTGCCTGATGAATAGAAAAGGAGAGTTCAACATCACCAGTCGCCGGAGCCGAGTTATTTATAGAAACACGTCATTATGGTGCAATATCCAGCCTATTGTTACATTTGGATTGCCCAAAGGTTAAAAAATAACTCGTGAGGCGTTCTGTAAAACAGTGTTAGACAGCCTATTGAATGGGTTATAGTCAAACAAGTAGATGCATGACCTTTTTAAGTCCGACGAGGTTCGTACTTTTCAACCGGAATTTCCAGAAATTCCATTGACGTCGTATTGAGTCGTATGTTGCTCGTATCTGAGTCTTATTGAGTCGTATGGAATCATATTAACATGCCGACTCACTTCCAACTAGTGCAAACAAATGTACGACTATAGCCAATAGGCCTACTCAAAGACGACCAGTGACGACCCGTTCCTGACTAATCATAACAAAAAAGTCGGCGGTTGTTGGCCTTTTATATGCCCGATTCCGGTCTAAAATTGCCGATTTTATCGTACGTGGATCGTCTGTGACTCGTACGTGAGACGTTTCTGTGTCGTGAGGAGTCTTAATTGTCGTGAACGAGTCGTAAATAAGTCGTTCAGGTCGTGAGTGGGTCGACAGTGAGTCGTTAGAGAGTCGGAAATGAGTCTTTGTCAGAGTCGTGGTGGTGACTTGGTGTCGTGAAAGACTCGGCAGTGAGTCGTGAACGAGTCGGTCTCAGTCGTATTGAGTCGTATCTGAGTTTGAATGAGACGTAAGTTCCTCAGTTTATTGTCGGGGGTCCCTCGTAGGTCTGTCGGGAGTTCCTCTTCATTGTGTCGTATGTCAGTCGTGTATGTCGTAGGTAACTCATAAGAGTGTCGTTAGTAACTCCTAGAAATATCAAATTTCATAATTTGACCTCTATTTGCTCCCGACTCATGCCAACAAAGTCGTAGTGGAAAAGTCGGGAATAGTCGGGAAGAGTCTTGAACACTTTTCAAAGTCGTAGCTCAGTGAAATGGGGGTATAACGCCGCGAGTGGGCGACGCGTCAATCAAGTAGGCCGTGTTCGGGAAGCAGGCCTGTTTTTATCTTCTAAATATTTTAGTCATTTTCTTCCATGTCAAGTAAAGACATTATATCCAGTTGATCGTATATAAAGTTTGCAACCTTCCTTTGTGTTATTCAGGGTAAATTACAGTTAGATTTGTCTTTTTAATCTTATTTTGATTTTGATAATTTTTTAAACCGAGCTGGTATTTTCCTTTTTTATTTTAACTCGAGAGTATAGTTTGATATACGTCTGGCAGTGACAAAAATTGCTTGATATGTTATGGATTTATTGAAGGTTATATTATATATATGTTTACCACAATTTAAACTGTGATTGTGATTGAAAATACATGCTAATGGTAAAATCTACTTGGAAAAGGAATTCTGCCAAATTCGCAATGCCAAAACTGCCGTGATGTGTTCTCGCTATTTTTTTGCGCTTTTGTCTGATCGATCGTTTTGAATTTTCTGTTAGAACATACATGGAAAACAGTTCCAATAGTTTGCTTATGAATTCTATTTTGATAATCTGTACTTTTACATCGTTTTAGTTTATTGTGCAACAATATATATTGAGTTGTTTATGCGCTTGCAAAAATGCTACTCAAATCATGATTCTATCTGCTTGAAACTGTTTTTGTTTTTGACCTTGTGATAGCAACATAATTTCAGCTCTAATGTTTCCGAAAATTATATCATTTACAAGATCGAATACATAACTTTCTGTGAATGGAAATTCAGTCATGTGCACGGGCTGTGTAAAAATTGCAAGGACTTTGCGTGTACAGTACGTTTACTGCACTTTGTTTGTCAATGACGACACGGCGAACAATGTTCAACAAATGAAAACAAAAAGACTTGTATTATTTCGTGAACAATCGGTCGCATGTAAGTAAACACATCAACGTGATCACTGAAATCCGCTTTCTTGATAAATAACAATGTAATTACTTTGTAGATAACGGCAATTTAATTACAATCGATGAAACCAGGATATGCTAACGTTCCTCAGCTGAACATTTGCATGAAAAACTTCTCTGCCGTTTATAATTAGATGAAATTCATTTTTATTGTTGTCATTTATGATCCAAAATCACATTGATTGAATGGGAAGCAACTCAGCTTTCTTCGCTTAAAATTTCATGAATTTCCGAACATAGATAACGCCTCAGCGACATTTTTTGTACAACGTTGACCAAAATCTCCAGTTAACTCCAAAAGTTAGCGGCACTGCGTGAGCACATAGCGTCAAAGGCCGGGCACTGTAAAGGTTAACCCTTGAATTCATAGTAAATATCTACTTTAGCCCTTGGATTCATATTAGGTGATTTCTTAGGGTTAGGGTTAGCGTTTTAGGTTCACTTTACAATATCACCCCTACTACACTGAGTAAGGTAACTGAAGTTATAATCTATGCGCATGTCTTGGGCATGTATCAAAGAAAACAAGCTATGTGTTTTTAGACAATTAGTACCGTAATTAAATACTTAAATAATGTGTCTAGTTCTTGCGAGAGAGGTTATCTATTTGATTTGAAAGGGTAAAAAAACTCTTCAGCTTGCAAAATGTAGATAGAAACTGAATATATCGTTTCAAAGTGACTTTGGTTTGTTTGGATTAATAAGCCTCAATTTCTTGTTGACACATTTTCTAGTTATTTTTATGTTTTCACAGATTCCTTCATAAGCAAAGGCGAGAAATTTATAAATACATTAAAATAGACCTACATTTAAATTTAACAAAATGCATGATCGCTTTAACACTTAAACTTGTTAAGTTAATAGCACTGTTTTAATATAGGCCTAATCAAATCTATAACACGTTTTGATATTGACTTTGGATTTTTTGTGAAAAATACATATACAATTGTGCACTTACAATGAGAATGAGCGAGTGAATGGAAGTGCCTTAATTAGGTCCGTTTTTATGTCAAATATAAATGAATAAGAATAGTGAATGAATGAAAGGAATCAATAAATCGGCAACACACTGATATGAGCTCTGAAAGCTATTACCTGGATTTGGTTATAAACATTGATTGTAATTGTTTATCTTTCTTTATAAATATATCATCACAATTACACGTTTTTGAAACACAGGATGAGACAATCATGCAAGGTACACATTAATTATGACGGTTTTGTTTGTGTTTGGTTCATTTACCCTGTTTTGTAAAAAACTTTTGAACAAAGTATGATCCTTTCATTTATATATACAATACAATATTGCTTATCGTTCAAATAGACTAACCTGCATTTATTAAACAATTTGTATTGTTTGTTTGTTGTCTTTTGTTTGTCCAAGCTTATCTTATTTGTTTTATAAGTCAATTTTATCAATAATGAATAGATTACATATTTTTGAGTAGCTTAAACAATGTAAAAAGACGATGTCGCGCTCATTCCTAAAAAATAATGCTATTCTAAGGTGTAAAAATGTTGTGTTACATATAAATCATTTTATTTGATATCTATTGAGGTGTTCCCTATACAAAAAAAGATGAATGTTTTATAACAATAAGGTGATTTTTACGAGGATATCATTTTGAAATACCTATACATCATTTCTTGTGTAGAACTTCATCAATGTAAATGATATGTATCATTAGTCATTATTCATGCTATCACGTTGGAGAAAAGATAATTTTACAGTTACCTTTCTCAATGTTTCAATTCTTCTTACAATTACCTTACTCCACATAACCGAGTTACCTTACTCTCGCTTGAGTTTTTAAAACAAAGATTGTGATTTATTTACACACTCTACGAATGGTGACACATCACCTAATGAATCTTTGATACATGCCCAAGACATGCGCATAGATTATATGACTGAAAATAACCTTGTATTGTTGTGAAATGCATTTGAAGAAAAGTCACAATCAGCGATGTTTTGCTGTTCCGCCATTTTTTGAGAAGGTAACTGCAGTTACCTTACTCAGTGTAGTAGGGGTGAATATGTTCGCCACTTTATCTACAGTATACGTTAGCGACCATAGCACTAGACAAACTAACCCTAAAACATTGTCAATACGGATCCAAGGGTTAAAAAAGATAGTCAACAAATATCTAAGTACTAAAAAAGTCAATCTAACGATAATCCAAGGGCTAATTCCCTCAAGATGTTAATCTAGCGGCAACCACATTGTTGTACCGATTGCATTAGTTATTGAGCAATTGCAGAGTTAGGCCTATAATACAGTTAGGTACATGTAGGAAAACACATTAATTGAACGTTGGTAACACAATTCTACCCAGCTGAAAATCTCTCATCACAATCAATATAAAATCCGCCACAGATTTTGATAGGTACGGCAATTTTCCATGCAATTGAAAATCCGCCACGGATTTGAGGCCTGCCATGGATTTGAGTCTTACATATTTACCAGTGGTTGATCTATTTAAGCTATGTAAGATAAGGTTTTGATTCGTATTGAAAATGCACCAATGTTATGTTCGGGATCACACTGTTTTGCATATCATATTCCGCATTTTATTTCAAAGCGAATCTGACAACAATATCGACTCACCGTTTCATAAAGTTCAAGTACAGATTATTGCTTGGTTCCCCAAAGGGCACTAAGCATTATGATTTGATTTTTCTAAAACTTTTCTGAATTCTCTCTATATTACTGTTGATATTTTCAAAGGGAAGCCGCGCCAATCACATGTGTTGTATCCAAATCAAAAGACCAATGAACAGAGCTGTAGCAAAAAATGCATTACGTCACCATGTGGGTAATACAAAATATTTGGCACATTAAACTGTGGAATATGATTTCGCTTTAAATGTTATATTAAAAGAGAAACAATGTTTTCTATTAAAGATGCTGGTAAATGTTAACAGACTCAATCAAAAACATCTTCATTTGAAAAAGAGTCTGCATTTGTTCCAGATAAAGCATTAATTATTTCGTATTCAATAATCGCAAAATCCACTTTTTTATAACCCACGCGATTTAATTTCACGCTGGGCTCGCCTGGCGAATTAAAAGTAATGTTTGTGTAAGTACGATGGTGTCATCGAAATAAGATTTATGTTTACTAATAGGTAGATCACTTACGACCACGTGACAAGTCATACTTAACGATGTCACTAAATGTTTACGTTGAAAACATGTATTTATTATCAGAGTACTGAAATTGACTCATGCTATATTTAGAATATGACCTACAGCGCTTGTTCCAAACGTTAGCTCAGCGGACCTGGGTTGAAATCCCGTCAGATCATCGGAAAGTATTTTCTTTATTATCTGTTATACTACTGTTAATAATTAACCAGCATGACAAGGAGATATCGTTTTGGCAGTACGTTTTGCACAATTTCCTGTCATTGTCAACGCTATACATGACAACACAGTGCTTTTACTTCAAGTAACTACATCACAATATGCCACAACATCATAAACATAGTGACCTCACTATGCAATGACATCACTGTCTTGAAAATCTAGTGTTGTTGTGTTCAGAGATTTACATTTTTTCTCTGAGATGTCAAAAAGAGTGAAATTGTGATGATATGAAATATACCAACAATCGTGATGAATGTAAAAAATATTCATAACTTTCAGCAATTCGTGTTGATAGAAATTAATTTTGTGAAGTTAACAATTGAGTAATACTTGTGTTAATATTAGCGCTGTTATCCAGTGTTGTATATTTCACTTATCACCCGAATTGTTCGACAAATCACAATTAATCTCCTTCATCTGCCTATGTGGCACCAAGCATGCCTTTTTAAAGGCTTTTCTTGTTTCTTAGTACTTGGTTTTGGCCTTTTTTATAAATCATAATTTTACACATAAATCGTTAGTTTGTAGGAGTTTGTCTCCAGACGTTATGGTATATAGGCCTACGTAAATGAAGACAAACCCGGCATGGACGGGGCCATGCAGTCACGATTATTTGATTAAAAGTCTAATTTATGTGTTTATCATCCAAAACTGTGTTCCACAGGAGATATGTTGAAGATCAATTGATATCTTCTAGGAGATATAGAGGATATCTTTTGTTTTGAATGTGATATCACTTATCTCTCATCGAGTGACGGGGTAGAGCCAGTATTTTCACGAGTGGCGCAGCCACGAGTGAAAATATAGGCTTTACCCCGTCACGAGATGAGAGATAAGTGATATCACACTCAAAACAAAAGATATCCTGTTTATTATATGCCTATGTTGTCGAAAATGTGGTAATTTATGTCCAAAAGGCTTTGACTCGAGAGTTTTCTGGCGACGTCATACCATTGTTGATCATAACTTAGCGACGGCGATGACGTTGCGTTGATTGTAAAAGTGACGTCAAACCATTGTACACATGACGTCATCCCCTCTGTGATATTTTCACTGACTCGAAAAAGTGATATCACACTCAGTGGCGAGATTACTTTTCCACAACTGAGAAAACTGAGTCTCTCATCGCTTAGCATATAATAAATCGCTTTGACAGTAGATTTTGAACAGTGCACTGTAATCAGAAAATACATGACATCACAAACTTTTTACTGCATCAGTAATGACATCACAATGTTATGACGCCATAAACACAACGACGTCACAATGATATGACGCAATGGCATGACATCACTTGGTTAGGATTTTTAGGGCAATGTAGTGATCTACATTATTCATGCATATTTGATGAAACATGATTTTGGATGATAAATATAATAGATCTACTACTTTTATTGAATTTCAAAAACGGAATGGAACGGGCGACATGTCAGGAAATAAGGGACGTTTTTCAGCTATTGTTTGTGCTCAATGATGTTTCATAGAATACTGATATTTAGTTTTTGTTTCCGTGCTTTCTTTTTTTATTGTTTATATGTTGTTCTGTAATAAATGTGATCCAGTAAATACTGATCTTGTTCTGTGATCAAATAATATCCATGGTTCTATGTGTTACATCAGTATTACTGTCATTGGCTAATATTACGTTATATAATTTCAACGTTTCAGATTAATTTGATTCTATAAATGGCGTTAGACAAGTTTGCATCCTTAGTCCTCCATCATGTTCTTGTTATTTGATGATCAATTTATTTCTTTGAGAGGCATTAAGAAGTTTGCATTCGAAACTGTATGAAGATGATTTCTTTGCTCGCATAGTTAACCTTTGGTCTTCAGAAAATAAATCAATGTTTTGTAAAAGTTTGATTAAAGATGGGTTTTGACTGTACATTGTTGATGTGTTGGGTGTTGATGACCATGTGTTCTTGTTATCCATAAACTTAGTTTAAATAGTTATCACAAACAGTACTATAACATGTTACAATGTCATGGTAAAGTTGTTAGAAAAGGGCGTTTGTTCTGTGCGAAATACTGTTCATTATGGATTTGTTTTGGAAAGCACAGAGTGTTGATAATGAGAAAACAGTTCTTTAAAAAAATCCATATTGTTGTAATTATTATAAGAATTTTATATCATATTTTATATCTATTTCTGAAACTGCCAAATATTCAACAATATTTTCTGTATAGATATATTTAATCTGTGAAGAACTCTAAAGACGCGAAGAACAACACTGTTGAAAATATGTGCATTGGTAGATTTGGTGGATTATCAAATACACCGGGGAAGTTATCATATTTGGAGAGATAACTCTTTGGAAAATGAATTTCATTTTCACTTGAAAAAACCTAGGTAGGTGTTGTTTATCGAAGTTCAGCGTATAAGTACTTACTTTGGTGTAGTTATATGTTGAGTAACTTACTTCAACGACAATGTGTTTAAATGAAACTTAATAAGACATATAGTTTAAAAGTTCAGATAACATAAGTTGCCGTACTAAAATCTAGTTTGCTGCACTTAAACCTTCTTTAACGGAAATGTAGTTCAATAAAGTACTGTATAGGGTAGTATAACGTATCCGAATATAACTAGTAGAACGGACTGCATACCGAACGAAATGTTGTTAACCCTAATTATTCGAGACAAGGTTTTCTACGTTTATTGTCTCATAATGATAACTTTATTCTCCGTCATGTTTACTTGTACATGTATAATCTTGATGAAAGAGGAATTAATTGCAGGGCCTCAAGAGTTGAATTATTAAGAAAAGTATGGATAAGGAAGAGTGTAGAAGAGGGTAGGACATTTATAGTGATGTTTAGACAAAGGTGTATTGATACTGACAATCAGTCCTATTCAGATGATATCGGTTAATTCTTAAGCTTTTACTTGACAAATATCTTCATCTTTCATGTCTAAATGCAGCCGGGACGCTATCTCGGCAGATTCGCCCCGACCAGCGCCGAGCGCACATGTATCTCATGTAGTTTAGTGGTCTCCTCTCTCGAGTCGGTCCAACTTAGTTAAATGAAGGGGGTTGGGAAATATGCCCTGCGTCTACACTGACCTGTGAATGTACATGTACTACCGGCTCGAGTCATGTTGTAACTCCAAACAACAATAAAATAATTGTCGACATCACAAGATCTCTCAAGTCAGCATCAACAACGTCACCTTAACGTTGCTTTCATCGTTCCTCGTCGACGTCGTTCCTTCCTGTCAAATTATCACTCGTGACTGCCTTTTTCTGCCTCACGAGATAAACATGGTAGTTGTCAAGTAAAGACAAATTCTATTCATTTATGATTATTTTCATGACATTGCATACAATTTAGCTAAAACAGTAACTAGTGGCTGACAACACGTTCCATTGGTATCGTCACTAGTTAAGAAATAAAGTAGCCCTGACCATCATGTGTTTTGCAATAAAGTATAGTTTTTCCCTGAACTATTATAGTTAAAGCATGAGACCGAAGGCCGAACTACTCTATTACTTTTCTAGTATGTCGATTTTTACGCATTTAAGTTATTTTCACTCCAAATATAAACATATTTTGTAAATCACGTCTGGCCTCAAATTGAAAATCCTCGATTAGGGACATATCAAGTGACGTCATAGCTGATTGTTATTGACGTCATGGGTCATTGTTTGACGGCATTCAAAAATTATACTTAATTGCGGAATAAAGGGTGGGCGGCGCCTTTGATCTTTTCGGGAACAATACTAGAATACATGTAGGGCAAACTGACCGAGGTTCTGACACCACCCGAGGTCGCCCGAACTTCGGACACTTTTGATTAGGAGCTGACGCAATTATATTATTAGTTTCTGCAATCTATATGTCTCAAAATGTTTCTTTTCAATCTGTTTTGCTATATATTTCTTTCAAATAACATTTTATCACCTGACATATCTATCAACGAAGTTTTTAGAATAGGGACAATTTACCGATTCACAGAAGAAATTGGCCAAATATTTGTTTTTATGCAAATGTTTTCTCAAAGTTTAGGAAATGTAGGGAGCGCCAAAACATAATACATTATATTTATTTTGAAAGAGAAACTACTAGAGAATCAAACTGTTATTGATATTTGCAATTTAAAGTGAATTTGGAAGAAAATATCGAGATTTAAAAATATATATCAAAATGACCTTGGTTCGGACAGTTTTGACCATGGTTCGGACACTTGTTAACTTATTGTAGCGCTACTTTCTGATGAACTGAATGTGTGCGACGTCGCATAGGAGTTCGTTGGGTACAAGGACCACAGAGTCAATCTGTTTGGAAAGTTCAAGTAAATGATGTTAAATTCAGGTGCATACACTGCACAAGTTCATAATCTGTTCATTAAAGCCAGTGAATAAGTAGTTGAAAATAAAGTGTAATGTACGGTTCACATAACAATGTTCATTGCAACTGTCATAATTGTCCCACACACTGTATGTGGATGGTATGTAATAAACAGAACCATGTCCTAAGGTAAGTAATAAAAAATATCAGAAAGAACATGAACTTGTGTGTTATTGTGTAAGGTTGGGAATACTTATTCCTAGCAAACTACAGAAACCCTTTTTTTTTTTTGGTTGTACAATTTACATTGAAGCCCCCCCCCCCCTGTTCCTACGCCCCTGAACTATCTTTATAGGAATTTGTAATATTAAAAATTTTTCCACTAAATGCTATGGAAACGAAAAGGATCATTCAAGCGACATATATGAAAAAACATTTGACTTTGAAAACGTTTGGTTTAGCTTGTACAATGTTTTTGCGTCAGAGCTTGAATATGCCATTGTGACGTCATCAAATTCAGACTACGAAAGCGGGAGTTGCCGGATATTTATCATCGGAAAGAATGCCGTGTGTAATTAAAATAATGATTCATGTTTGCGATATAATGCTATGTTATTGTACATAGATGACTTAATACTTGTTTTGTGATGATAGGAATCATTTTGATGAATTTATTAAAGCATTGTGTATAACGATCAAATAGGGTGATACCGTCCGATGTTAGGGCACAACTGTCCGAACCTCGGGCGAGTTGCTATATATAACTTAAACCGTTATTTTCAGGCAATCTACAATCAAATTTGCAAATTTTGATAATAAACATGTAGATATGGCTATTGTTAATAACAAAGTATGCTTAAAATAATTATCTTCAGATGATATTTGGCAAAGCAATCATTGAAAATATTTGGATCGGCATACTGTCCGAACCCCGGTCAGTTTGCCCTAACTGTTAAGAAGGTTTATTATATGATCAGAGATGAAATACTGGGTTTTATCAGTGAAATAAACTGTCTATCAGGCAACAGTGACGATATATTATATTTTCACTGACCAGTGATGATATATGATATCGTCACTGGTCAGGTGCCGGAACTACTTTCAGCCATGTGAACAAAAGGGGTTAACTTTCCAGATTTTAAGTCTTTTTAATTACACTCGTTACACTCGTTAAATATCAACTTTACCCATGACACTCGATGAAATAAACCTGGTATTTGGAAAACAACATTAAGTATCCTCTATATATTTTCATAGATAGATCTTGGTATTTCACCGCCACTCATGTATTAATATGTCTGCTCTGCTGATGTGCATTTGTGTTACATGAAAATTGATTTTGAACAATTAATAAACATAATTATAATTGCATTGTTTTGGAGAAAAAAAATAAAATTAAACGCATTATTTGAGTGATGACTTTACTTTTGTTCTTATCAGTGTAAGAATACATCAAATATTTGAGATATTTTAGATTGAATATCTTACACATGATCTATTCAGTTTTTTGCCTGAGAGTTTAAAATAAAAGATGTTAGAACAGAATTGCCATAAACAGTTTGCACTTAATACTAAATATTGGTTTTACGACTACGGAGCATTGGGTTGACTTCCTGGCAATCTGAAGATAATACATTTAGCATAAATCCTTGTTTATTGTGGACAATTTACAAAATAAAAACTCCGAAAAACCTGCTACACTCCCTTTAACAGTTTAGTTTAGTAAAGTGGAGCTTTCGTTAATTCCTTCATCTAAACATCATAGAAATTGTTAGTCCTTATCTACATGCGATTCTATATAGGGTTTTATGTTCATACGTATATTCATAGACATTTAGAGAGTGCGATTCTATTTTCATTCTATTTACACATCAAAGACAGTTACAGGGGCGATTCTTTACTGTGTATATTGTAAGTATGTATATAATTTAGAGGGGTGATTCTAAACGGGGATTCATATATACACATACTTTGTTACATTTGCATGGGCGATTTTATATAGGGTTTGATGATTAGTTCCCCCTTTCTTGTATGTTAGCGTACTTCTTGTATGTTAGCGTGCTTCTTGTATGTTAGCGTACTTCTTGCATGTTAGCGTAGTTCTTGTATGTTAGCATACTTCATGTATGTTAGCGTACTTCTTGTATGTTAGCGTACTTCTTGTATGTTAGCGTACTTCTTGCATGTTAGCGTACTTCTTGTATGTTAGCGTACTTCTTGTATGTTAGCGTACTTCTTGCATGTTAGCGTACTTCTTGTATGTTAGCGTACTTCTTGTATGTTAGCGTACTTCTTGTGTGTTAGCGTACTTCTTCCCACTTAAATTAACACATTTTAATGTAGATGTCAATTCGAAGGTGATTTCAAGTTAGGCGTAGGCCTATACATATATAAATCATCGTTTTTCTAAGTTTTGATATCAACTAAATAGAAATAGTGCTCTAATTTATCGCAAATAAAAATCAATTAACGTTTTAATAATAAGAATGACATTTTATCAAATAGTTGAAAATCAATTAAATGTAAACTTTACAAAAGCAGCATACTTTTGACGAAGGTAATTAATATATTAATGTGTACACAAACGGGTCCATATAAATGAAATATATCGTTTGTGTGAGCTTATATATAAAGAGTTAAGAGTTTGTTAATTGTTAAATGAAAACTAGTTCATAATGAAAAGCCATGTATATGTACGCCTGTCAGCAATATCAACTGTATAATGACAGGGAGAGAATTGTCACTCATTGATGAATTTCTCACCAAATTAGTCAGAATCTTGATTAAATATTTCAAGATATGCAATTAATACATGTTTGGAGCGACAAGGTGTGTTTATTCTAAAACGCCTGAAGGTCAAAAACATATTTTGGATAAATACTATATGGAAAAAAAACTATCAAATTAGTAATTCTCAGCTCTGAGAAAAAGCTGAAATCCTATTTTGTCAGCATGAGTTGTAGAAGTTCGTGGAGTTTATCGATTATTTTATTATAAAATATCTAAGATGATTAACTCAAAATTTGATATATACTCTTTAGACAAAAATTTTACTATTTTTGCAGGTCCATCTGGTCTAAAAGAAAACTACTTAAATTTGTACAATTTTTGATTTATTTGACGAAAACTAAATGGCAACAGGAAAAGAATTTTAGAAATGTTTTGTTTTTCAAATTATTAATGATTTATAGTCTATATATACAGCTATCGTGAAAAATGTAACTATTTTAGATACCATGTTTGCAAAACACGACGTACAATCAGCTTTCAAAATGTAACCCTTTTATCAGTTTTAGTGATAAACTAAATTATAAAAAATATTTCAATTGTTAAATATTTCATCACCAAACTATTTGAAACATGTAAATAAACAAATCAAGATGCCATTTGTACCTTTTTTGGAAACTCATTTTAACATTAAATTTTATTGCTGTTATTTACCGACCGCAATTGAGAAAGCAGCTGAATTATCTGTCAGTTTGGCAGCAATCAAAGTTTAAATTTATTTTGCAACTTTTAAAATATTTGGTCACCAAAGTATTTAAAACTGTAAAATAGACATTTCAAGATGCCATTTGTATATATTCCGGCAACATAATGTTAACAACACAATTGATGTTATTTACAAACCGGGACTCACAGCTCTGAGAAAGCAGCTGAATTATCAGTCATTTGTCAGCGATCTAAGTTTAAATTTATTTTTGCAATTATTGAATATTTTGTCATCAAAGTATTTGAAACTGTGAAATAAACATTTCAAGATGCTATTTGTATATATTTCAATCAATGTTTTCACAGAAAATCTGTATTTCGCAGACCGTAACTCCAGCTTTGAGAAAACAAATGATTATGTCAATTTGAGTAGCAAACAAAATTTAAATTTTTTTGCCCAATTATAAAATATTTGTACATAAATGTATTCAAAATATCAAAATATAGATTTTAAGATGCCATTTGTATAGTTTTTATAAGAGCAATTTGTTTTATGCTTAACGCAAATGGATCCATTTTGAAACCGACTGTCGGCAAAATCAGCGGCAGATCTAATATTGTGCACGTGTTTTGCCGGATTAAACAAAGTTTATATTTTTTGTTCCAATCATCGCTAATTTTGTCGTAGAATTATTCAAAATACTGAAATAAACATTTCAAGATATTATTTGTATATGTTTGGATAACAAAATTTGTTTATTCACAGGATAATCAACTCTAAAATATCAGACAGTTTTTTTGTTTGAGCGGTTGAACTAATTTTCAAAATATAGCTATAATTATTAATTATTTTATCATAAAACTACTTAAAATATAAAAATAAACATTTTAATATGCCATTTGTTTATGTTTTGATGAAAATTTTCTTTTTTTTTGATGAACTCTGAAAGTTAGCCATTTTTTTTACTTTGCGCGGTTGAACAAAGTTTTAAAAAATCTTGGCAATTACCAATAATTATATCTTCAAAATGTTTGAAATATAAAAATAAAGATTTTAAGATGCTATTTGTATATGTTTAAACAACAACAAACATGTTTATTCCAGGCCGGGCGATGATTCTCAACTCACAGAAAGTGTACAGCGAGCTACAAGTGGAAGATTTTGGACGGGAACTGAACAACATGGCGCGGAGTGGAGAGAGAAACACTCCGGGTCAGTTCGAGATGTTCCAAGGGACTTGTAGCAGTCCGCTCCCCCTCCCTCCCTCCCCCTCCCCCCTCACGTCTCCCTCCTACTGGGAGACTCAATCTACACTGAGGTGGAGGGAGAGAGGCTTTATCCTGCTGGAGATGGGGGTGAAGGAGGGAGAGAGCAACATGGACAAGGGGCCCTGTGTTTCTCGTCTCCCCGGCGGGGTCTGCGTGTCTGTGTGTGACAAGTGTTCCCGTCACCCCGGCCAGCTCTGTATCCAGGTGGAGAGGAGAGGTCAGGAGGAGGAGAGGTGGGGGGGACATCAGGTTGGTGAGTGTGTCTCTCTCCCCCGCCCCACATCTGGTGAAGAGGTCACCTTCACCTTCGGGTTGGTGCTGGATGTGGGGAGGGGGAGGGTAGCGTTCCTAGACGTGGGGAGGGGGAAACTCTTGTGTAAATTAGACCTGAAGTTCACCCAGCGGGTTTTCCCCATGTTTTACGTTGATCCACGCGACAACCGCTGTGCTACAAGAATGAGACTGGTCAGCGGGCGCGAGATCTCCGTCACTGACCAGAAAATACAACTCATTCAGCAGGCCTTGTCAGACTGAATATAGTTAGTTTATCTTGTTTGTGAATTTGTAAATAATAATAAGTTAGAGTTAGATCAAAATTAGAATGTTATACATGTTACATTGTGAATGTTGTTAGTTTGTGACCTGTCAGTTAGAATATGGAACGATGATTGTGTAAAAAAGTATGAGATACGTGGTTAAAAATACTCTCATTGTATTTCTTATGACCTAACATGAAAAATAAATATACATTTGAACCATTTTTAATTACTTTTGGAAAATAAAAACCCCAATTTTAATCACTACGAATGTCCGTCAGAAAAAGCTGCCTTAAAATGTATATTCCCATCACTGTAACAAGCAAACGATTTGTTGAAAAATTGTCTAATATCTGTTTTAAAATGTTGTCATTGTATTCATTATAACATAATATGAAAAACAAATATACATTTTAACCCTTTTTAATTACGTTTGGAAGATAAAAACTCAATTTTAATCACTACGAAAGTCCGTCAGTAACGGCGACTTGTTGAGTGAAGCGGCCTTCAAATGTTCATTCTCATCTCTGTAACAAACAAACGATTTGTTAAAAAATTTTCCAATATCTGTTTCAAAGTGTTGTTATTGTATTCATTATAACATAATATGAAAAACTAGACCGCATTTGCATACCTTTAAACATTATCAACATTTTCATACATGAAAGTAATCAATATAGGGTTTGCGTGCAAAATTACCGCTAACAATACATGCACAAAAACAAATTTGTAAAAAGTTCCAAAATACCTGTTTGAAAATATCATCATTGTATTTATCATTATAAAACATGAAAAACAAGACCCCATCTTCATGATTTCAAAGATATTTATTTATCTACTTTATTTCGTTGGTCTAATAATACGAAATCTAATAATATCAAAGAGGTCGCTCTTAAGTTACATTCTCGTAACAGTGTGAAATCCTCTACACAAAGTTTAGATAAGTTATAAAAATCATTCTTGAATTTTAAGAGAACCATATCACGATTTATTTTATGATAATTCATCTCGTGTTAAAACAGTAGGCTACTAAAACTGTCTAGTGGAAGGAATCGTCAACCAGTATTCGTTTGATTATTCTGTCATAATAATTGAATTATTATATGTTGAGAAGCGATTCACATCACTGATTTCAGCATTTGTATTATGTCAACTGTGGTAATTCAGAACGAGGCGGAGAATGACAAAACATTGCCACACTTCGTCACAGATTATTTATTGAATAATACATTATGGGTTTATTGTTATCAGGATTGAGAACTCATGCTAATGGTAAATACGTTTTATCATTTTCAAAGTCGAATCCAAACCTTCCTGTTGATGAAATTACATCTTATGCACGAGTTTGGACAAAAAAAACCAGCACGGAGTTTGTGCGCTCTTTGTATGTCAATGACGTCATGGCGAACAATGTTCAACCAATTATAACAAAAAACTTATTTCATGAACAATCGGTCGCATGTAGGAAGCAACAAAATAAAGTGATCACTGAAGTTTTCTGTCTTGATAAATAACAAAATAATTTATTTATAGAGAATAGCAATTTAATTACAATCGACTAAACCAGGGTTTGCTTTGATTTCTCCACTGGACATTTGCATGCAAAACGTCTCTGTCGTTTATAATCAAGTTATTTTCATTTCTATATTTGACTTTTATGATCCCAAAATACATTGATTTAATTGTAGACAACTAAGCATTCTTTCCATAACATTTCACGGATTTCCTAAAGTATATAACGCGTATGTGACATTTATTGTACAACTTTGACTATAATTCGAGCTAACTTTTTTACTTTATTTAGAAGATGACTAAATATTAGTGTTTGTAACAGTTGAACATTGTCCGAGTAGACCCATGCATATTCGAACAACCGATGAAAGAACCAGTCCTTTTAAAATTCTGCTGTTGTGACTCTTGTCAATACAAAAGTAGTCTATAGATTTTGTTAAAGGCATTACACCGATACCGTGAGGGATAAAACAGGAAGATTGTTATCTATGAGTATATAAATGAGCTTGTGGCATTCTAGAAGTTGATGGTATAAGGAAGACAAGAGTAATTCTATTGATGAACAACTTCTTTATTGGATTGTGGCGACGTTTTGGTAGAGATTCTTATACCGTTCTCGTTCATAGAATTACTCTTGTCTTCCGAGTATATTAATGATAATGAACATTTTAAGTTACCGTAATTTTGACAGGAAAAGCAGGGCAATGATACGACAAAACACAATGAAGGTCAAACTACCGGCGTCGTACCTAGAAGAAGATGTTTGTTATTACAGTAAAATCTTATGATGTAAGAGGGATGTACATGTAGACATAATTGTGGTGTTTTAAAAGATTAACTCTTTGGGTTATACTAATTTCTGAACTATCTGACGAAACAGGAGCACAATTATTTCAACACCAACTCACATTAACATTAGTTGAGTAGTTGGTTAATACAAAACAATAATTGTTTAAGGTAATTTTGTTGAATTTCATTTTAGTCGGGTTTGAGGTTTAAAGATCATATACAATTATCATTGATAAAAATACAATGAACAAACAATTAAAAAAAATGACATTCATCTCGAATTTGATCTAATTAAACTATATAATAAAATAATAAAACGCGTAAAAGATCTTTACCACAACGCAGCCCTAAAATACTTTTCGGTAAAACGAACTTAGCACACAATTAGGAAATGCATCTCGGTACAAAATCTAAAGTTTAATAAAAAAACTCATTTGACCTGACTCTTTACCCAACTTATCAAATCACTACGTCAATGATTTCAAATCTGTATTTAATTCCAATATTCATATTGATCGTTATGTAGACTCGAGGCGTTGTCAAATCCTTCACTGTCGTCTGTATTTTGGGTGTTGCGATCTTGATGCTGATAAATTTAACAAACATTTATCTGAAAAAGCAAATTGACAATGTGGTCACGCCAGTGAGGACGCACTTTATTCCTTTTTCGTGTCTTCAAGATTCCATTAAATTAAATCGAACAATGTTGTTATCAAAATGGCTTTCATAAGAAGAAACCTAAAATGGCCATTCATCCATTAGCCTGGTATCCAATCTTCTGTTACAAAGTTGTTGAATTCAATGAATTGGAAATTGTTAATTGATGATTTGATATTACCTTGAACTTTGTACATTTAATTAAATCTATTGAATTAATAATTCTTGTGACGATATTGGATGTTAAAGTTTTTTGGTGTTTAAATCTGTTTGTCATTTTGTTTAGGTCATTGTCATAAAACATACATTCTCTAACATTTGGTTTATCTTTTCATTTTCGTTTTTATTTCTATTTGGGAATTTGGTGTTCCCCGCATGCTTATAATCACAGATTGTGTCCATTGTTCATCTTAGATAGCTTATTTCTAATTGGGAATTTGGTGTTCACCGAATGCTTATAATCACAGATTGTGTCCATTGTTCATCTTAGATAGCTTATTTCTAATTGGGAATTTGGTGTTCACCGAATGCTTATAATCACAGATTGTGTCCATTGTTCATCTTAGACAGCTTATTTCTAATTGGGAATTTGGTGTTCCCCGCATGCTTATAATCACAGATTGTGTCCATTGTTCATCTTAGATAGCTTATTTCTAATTGGGAATTTGGTGTTCCCCTAATGCTTATAATCACAGATTGTGTCCATTGTTAATCTTAGATAGCTTATTTCTATTTGGGAATTTGGTGTTCCCGCATGCTTATAATCACAGATTGTGTCCATTGTTAATCTTAGATAGCTTATTTCTATTTGGGAATTTGGTGTTCCCCTAATGCTTATAATCACAGATTGTGTCCATTGTTAATCTTAGATAGCTTATTTCTATTTGGGAATTTGGTGTCCCGCATGCTTATAATCACAGATTGTGTCCATTGTTAATCTTAGATAGCTTATTTCTATTTGGGAATTTGGTGTCCCGCATGCTTATAATCACAGATTGTGTCCATTGTTAATCTTAGATAGCTTATTTCTATTTGGGAATTTGGTGTCCCGCATGCTTATAATCACAGATTGTGTCCATTGTTCATCTCAGATAGCTTGTTTCTATTTGGGAATTTGGTGTTTCCCGCATGCTTATAATCACAGATTGTGTCCATTGTTCATCTTAGATAGCTTATTTCTATTTGGGAATTTGGTGTTCCCCTAATGCTTATAACACAGATTGTGTCCATTGTTCATCTTAGATAGCTTATTTCTATTTGGGAATTTGGTGTTCCCCTAATGCTTATAATCACAGATTGTGTCCATTGTTCATCTTAGATAGCTTATTTCTATTTGGGAATTTGGTGTTCCCCTAATGCTTATAATCACAGATTGTGTCCATTGTTCATCTTAGATAGCTTTGACATTATTCAGTAGAACAATTCAGTATTACAGTTATTCATTAATCCTCAAACTATCCAACCTCTCACCCTGCAAGTGTATGATTGTTATAGGTTGTGATAGCTTGTAGAAGGAAATCACAAACCTCACACATTATCTGTCGTTATGAGTGTAATCAGTTTCACATTGCTTAATTCCGATGACGATTTGTAATATTTTTTATGCTGTAGGATATCGTTCAATTTGTATGGTGACATAGTTTTTATTTTTGTTTATTTTCCATATTTTTAATACAGGCAAATACATGAGTTGAAATGCTTACAATTATCACATGTATACAAATACGTAATCCACAATTGGCTGTTTCACTTAAGCTAAATACGATAATTTCTAAATAATTAATGCACACTTGACCAATATTGAAAAAAAACATTCTAATTTCTAAATAAATAATGCAAAGTTGACCAATATTGAACAAAAAACATTTCTTCAGTTTCTGTAGATAGAAATATATATATCTTGTTAAATTTTAGTAACATGCAATTTCATTGACTTTGGTGTAAAACCATTAATTCTGCATCTGTAAATATACTGTTTAACTAATAAAATGATTGCATTTACAGGATTATTGTTCTTTCCTTTCATTCCCAATATGATGATTTTATTTGTAAATTCTAATTTGAGTTTAACCACGATTCTATATCTTTCAAACATAGCTCCAGATAGAGTGCGTATTTGTGTATTTTACGCAATAAATTAACAATTTACTCAATCAAAAAAAATCAGGGAGTACAAAAAATGCATGAGATTCACTTAAAATTCCTTTCAAATAAATACCTCGGTACTTTACTCAATTTACGATATAGGCTTGCGTACCGCACTCATCGGCATTTCAAACTCTACAATAGGGTTAGCGAGAGCTACGCCTACAACTATTTTATCTAAGCAGTAACCCCCATGCGTAGTCACGTGACCACTAGAGCGTTGTTTGATTTGGCGGCTCGTTCAAAAGTCGCGTTCATAAACTACAAGGCAAACTTTACCCAGCATTTGATAAGATACCTTAAGGCGCATGCGTCAAGTCCAACTCTGAGCCCTCAATCAAATGAAGTAATATGGCTGCTCGAGGGAAAAACGCTACCCACTCGTAAAAACAAAAATATTCGATTTTTTTTTCAAAACAGATAAAGCTAGTAGTGAGGCAAATGGTTGATTAACGAAGTGTATGAATATGTGACCAAGAAAAAAGGCACACTAGTCATCAAGTCTGGAAACGAAAGTACCCATGGCTAATATTACATAAAATCGACAACGATTTGTATTTCAAATGCGAGTCTCACGTTTTATTAAATTTATTAGATAGTTTTAGTATATTTCTAAATTCTTATTTTCACAGATATATTGTTGAAAAATTTAACAATATTTCATACAAATATTAAAGAAAAGAAAATTTGAATAGCTAAAACAAAATAGATTAATAATGGACTAAGAAATGCCAGCTAGCGTTCTTATCCTAACCCCTTCTGGCTTCAATTAGTAATGAATTACAACTTAAATGTTCTTTGAAATAACAATAACTATTAATTCTTGGAATCTTTCTTTATTTCCTTTTGTTTTGGAGGCCTGGACTACCCAGGCGTGTATTACATTCAGTTGTTAAAAATGTGCACATACACATTTACACTTAATCAATTAGGTCAATTAAAAGCATTCCTATTTGAAAATGTAAGTTTTGTTGATAACTCAATAAGGTTCAGAAACTATGAGTAAAAGTACTCAATTCCTTTAATTTCTGGGAGTACACAAATTTCAGCTTCCTCCTCAAAACATGTCAAATATATTCAACCCTAGGAGTATAACCCAATTGCCTCAACAGTTATCTGGAGCTCTGTCATTATCTAAGATTGGTTCACATTCACATAACATATGGTTGATTGTTTCTCTTTCTCTTTCGCAAAATAGACACTACGGCGATGATTTATAAGTGCTTTGTTGGGAGTATATTATGAATAATTCTGTATTGCAACCATTTTAGATTTGTGCTCTTAGAACATTTATGATCAACAATGTTGAAAATTTTCCAATTCTTTTCATCAAAATCCGTTTGTAGAATTTTCTCCTATTTACAATTTCGAATTAACAAAAGAGGCAAATAAACTTTAACTCCCAATGATGGTATCTACTTTTGACACATTGAAAGGGTTTATTGAGTTTGCAAATTTCTTTTCAAATTGATTTATGTTCAATGACGGAACATATGTCATTACTGCTCTTTTCACGGCTTCATAAGTTTAAAAGTTGTTCTTGATTGAAAACGGTGTAGAAAATTCTTCAAAATTTAACAGTCTTCATTCGACATGTAGCAAATCATTCACAAAAAATACACCTTTTTACACAGAGGTTCGAATCTCGGAGTGGACAATATAATAAAACAAAATATTCAAAACCTGGACTTTTGCACCTAATATATCGTTTTGATATGTTGAGATAAACCTACATCTAAAATTTGAACGAAATCGGTCAAGAAATAATTTTAGCGAAATCTCGACCTATTACATAGAATACACAAGGGAAGTCACTCCCAGTCGCTAAAACCTGATTATATTGTCCACTCCGAGATTCGAACCTCTGTGCCTTTTTATACGTATCATAATACAGAAACGGCTGATCATCAATCAAAATATTAGCGTTGTTCCATAACGACTGACATCGTATATCTTCCCCATTTACAATATTCTTTTTACTTATGGATATTTGGACATTAATGATCTTAGACCTATTAGAACGCCACGAAATATACAAGGAAGATGGGGGCTGATTGAATCTTGACTATACCAAATGTGCAGAGTGGTTGTCAAATAGTCACAAATGCAACCACTGCCCAAAATATGTAACAAAGAAAATGACGTCACCGTCGGATGGATACAAGTTGTGATTTTGATTGAATTAGATAATAAGGTGAAGTTATCTATTCACTGTCTTCAAGTGCTTCGTTTTTACACTTCTGTCGGAATTTAAGATCGGATGTATGCTTCAAATTATTTACCAGTGCGTAGCCAGGTAATTGCGTACACGGAAGCTGTCTGCACTGTACATTGTCTTGTATTCCACACACCTACCAAGTTATGCCTAATTGGAAAATGGGAAATTGATTTTGAGTCACATTTTCAAAAGGAAGAATGGATAATATACAATTATATTCCATTCCGAAACACAGGTAGTTATAAATTAAGATGATTTCAGTATCGCATTATTCATAGAATTCTAACAACGAACAAAAGTGCATTTCTTTAGAAAATACAAGATCCCCCACTTTGTACTTTTTGTAAATGTTCAAACGAAAATATAAAGTTCTTTGAGAGGCATTTTAGAAGTTTAAATGATAATATTGCAGAGGATTATATGGATGACAACTTCTTTTTCCTTGTATATGACGTTTCGGCACAGATTCACACAAGAATCTGTGTATTATAAACTATAAAGCATCTCCTATTTGATTGTGTACATGTAAAGAGTCTGTGCAATCAGCTGTTGAAATGGATCAAATGCAAAACTGATATAAGATTGAAATAATTTTATGTTTGGCTACAAAGGAAAAGAAAATGACGTTTTAAGCTTTTTCTTTATTGTAACCAAACATTTCATATATATACATGCAAATGCCAAAACAGAAAACCACACATAAACGGCCTAAAATCCGTTTTTCCAAGACCCATAAAATGTCAGTAAACAGATTCTTTATACGGATTGTAGATATGAACAATTTATATCCTTTTGGTCTTCTTGCCACAGTCTTTTCACATAACTTATCTCTCATTGTTTTGTTTTACAATATTGTCGCATTGGATTGAGAATGTATACCATGAAACCACCCATGTCAATTTGATACAATGTACTACATGTTGCAAACGTTTTTGCTGAATAACCTTGTACATGTATGGTAACCCAAAACGAAATAAAGTGATGAAAAATACACCCACTTACAAAAGAAGTTCGGTGTAAAGTTCCCCAAAAGAGATAAGGTGATAAATATAAACAATAAAGTTTTAATCTTTATGAAATAACCTATATTCTTCAAGTTATGTTATCTAATTAGACCTTTTAGGTCTAATAAACGCATTGTTTGCTTTACAGAGCAACTCCATGATTTTCATCATATATCCTTATTCTTTGATACTATATAAATTGAAAAAATATTCATCCCCATTCAACTTAATTTCATAGTCTGTCAAACCTTAAACTCGTTAGTGTCTTTCTGACTGCTTCCGAAAAGTTTCAAAAATTAAGTTTGACTGAAGGACGCGTAATTGTCCGGTTTTCGATCATGATCCGGACTTCAAACCTTACCACTCTTGTCACTCTTGTCACTATTGTCACTATACACAATAGATTACCTTTAGAATATTTTTTGCACAACTGTCGATATTTTTAATCCAACTGAACAAGTTTTGTGTTTTTTAAAGGAACAGCAACATGATCTGATAACAAGTGTACATCACCTGTAGTACAAACAGTGTTGATTTATTTCATGTAATATTATGTGCTGTGAACATAAAGCATCAGTGGCTGCTTTTAGGAATCATCCTGAAAAAGAGAAAGTTTTATTTATGTTAGGTGTCAACATATTGTTTATAGATCACAAGCAACTAGCGAACACTTTGCGCACCGTGTTTGTAATCTCTACTTTCAATTTTAAAGGGACACAGAGTATCTTTCTTAAAATTTTATTTGGTTTTGATAAGCTACACAATATCTAATATGCTGATTGAAATTCATATCTCATCACTGGACTTGCAAATATATCCATTTTTGCATAATATCTCTAAAATGCTTGATTTTATGGAAAAATCAAGAAAACATCTCAAATACATTTAGTATTCGATATTATGCATCCAATTTATCTACCTATTAGTTACAATACCTAATAAACACTATCGAATCTAATATATCTTCCTGTCAGCTTATGACAAGGTTTCAAAATTACGTTTGGCAAAAATGCGCGCGCCACTCGAGCAACATTGTCCGGTTTTCGATCAAAATCCAGATTTTGAATGGCCGTATTTTCGCTCTTATGTACTGATTGACCTTCAACTTGTTATTTTCGGTAACAGTTAGTGGTTCCCGATGCAATAACATCGATTTCAAAATTTGACAAAGTTGACATATGTGATCTTATCAACATACAAAGCTTTGAAATGGGTTCAAATGTGCTTTCATTATTCACTATAATTATCATTCAAGATTTATGAAGAGTTACCTCCCCTTACGGAAAAAATTTCCATAGGCGTTGGACTTCGGTTTCAAATAACTCAGAAAATTGATCCGTGACATATCTTTTTTTCAAAAGATTATTGTTCAACAATATGTTAGCTTCGATAATTACCATATTTAGAGATTTTTTCATTTATTATTTTCTTAAAACAGGTCTTTTGAAGTTCTTTATGGACTTAGTGCTGTTGAAACATTACATTTTCATATTGAAGAAAAATTCAAAAATTCAAACATAATGTAATATAAGTAACTTTTTTATTACAATAAAAACGCGTTTGTTTAAAAAATTCAAATCAGCTCTGAATTTTTTTTTTAATTTAAAAAAAAAATTAAATTCGGAAAAAATTGAATATTCCCCACTTTTTGGGTCAAAACCTGAAAAAAACGTCATTTTCTTGAAAAGTAGGTCCGTGAAATGCCTTTTTTAATCGAGAACCTGATATAATACATTATCAGCTTTCACCATGTCAATTTACAGCATTTTGTCATTTATTTTGATTATTGGTTGAAACCTCTTTAAGCAGACATTTTAAATCTGCATCATGGACCGCTACATGTATCTATTGTCGTTTATTTTGCGGTTCCATTAAAATACCAATAAAAACTAGTCCCATTTAGTTTTGATACGAATAATCAGAAATACGTCAGAATTTGTATATTCCTTTTTGAATTCATGAACTGACATAATCCTGACGAAAGTCATGTTCTAAGGTGACCAAAACTAGTTCAAAGTAGTAAATATAGCAAATTCTAAAATGAAATTAAAGAAAAGGTTATAGGCATGTATTTCATATTCTGGATTGTGGCAGTGAGAGGGTTAAACCTAAAGTCGGTGCATGTACGGAATAACAAGTACTCTGTGAAAGCAGTAAACTTAGAGGCATGTTATTCCATGCACTTTTGTTCAGTCTTATTTCATCTTTAAATTACGGAGTTTTCATTTGGATATAAAATACAAATATTTATCTCTTATCAATTATCTTATTCCGATGATTTAATGTTCGTTGAAATTTCTTATTGACCAAGGAATTACCTGAATAGTGTAAAGATTAATAATGACTTTCAATGGCAATTTAAAATGTCAAGGTAAAGAAATGGGTGTGACCAGATTTATTCAACAAATCAACATTTCATATTTGATCCTTTATGACAAACAGATAATGTTAGATTCCAAAAATGTTTCGCTATGATGGGAATTAACTTCAACACTTTTCAAACCAACCGAGATGCGTTAGAAGCTTAGTATCAGGGTATGCGTGCACCTTAAATGATAGTTTGATTTTACATCCTTAGGCTTCAAATTGTTTTTTAAACACCTTATATTATTCATTAGGGTCTGAGTAATCAAGTTCGATTTTTTCCGATTATGTATGCTACAGAGAATAGATGAACATTTTTGATAGAGGTTTTGGTATAAAAATATGTACCTGTATTTATATAAATTATGTATATATATGTATATATCTACCATACACCTATATATACATATTCCCCTCAATGATACAACACAATGATCCACCGAGAGATTATATTTAATTACACACCTTCATTATAGAATATTCGGATTAATGTTGAAAATCTTAGTTTTACTTTATCTTATTGTGGCACATATACGTTTGTATGTAAGATCCCTCCTACTTACTCCCTGCTGTGAAATTTGACTTTCTTCTTGATGGGAAATATTTTATATTTCTATTGTTAAACTTTGTATTATCTTAATTGCAATGTGTAAATTATAATTCTTTTTTTACTGTAAAATCCTGTATTTCATTTCAGTTTATATAACATAAAATTTTGTGTTCATTGTAGTTCCTTGATTTCAATGCAGTGTTTATGATATAGATTCTGTTTTCGCTGTAAAATCTTGTATTTCATTTCAGTTTATATAATATACATTCTATGTTCATTGTAAAATCCTATATTTTAATGCAATGTGTATTAAATAGACTCTGTTCTATATGAGCTTGTGTTGTCTTGTATCACGTGTCACACAAAACAAGGATTGTCTATTTAGTTATCCTTTCCGCTGTTGAGTTTGATACCAATTATTATCCAAAAATTGCTACCAGAGTACATGTAGATATCACTTGTGTGAGATCAAACGATTATCATATCTTCTAGCGATATCTACATTGTAATTATCCCTATAATCAAATCGTCATAATACAATAAAACCATCAGTCAGTGATATCACGAGGTATTGATATCACTTAGAACATTCTCTAAACTGTGACGTCACAAAGTTGATGACCTCACTGTAGAAGATACTTGCTGGTAGTTTTAAGGTCAGAGAGACTGATTTAATTATAGTCCTGGAATGACTTTGGGTGATAGAAAATCTGACCATCACGTCTTCTAATGTTGATTTCAGTAAAATATTCTGGAATAGTAGAAACTTGCATGAGATCCTCTTTGTATATGCATATACAAGCGAGATTAGAGACTGGATTTTCCTGCCAATAAAATGGATATAACTTTTTCAAGGTTCTCAAGTCAAGCAGATTTTAACGTAGATCAGCAAACCACAACCGCACATGATAGAGATAATATTTTGTAGATATCACTAATAATTAAGGTTATCAAATCTCATCAAGGGGAAAAAGCCTGTTTTCAATTGAGGCCACAATTAAAACAAAATATATCCTTTGTCTTGTAAACCACGTTATCATAGAGACCCTGTCAATATTGTGAAAGTGCCCTCTTCTCCGTATTATAGGGACGGTATAATGATAAAAGACATTTGTGAGATGTAGGTTAGTGAGTAATTTGAATCGCCATGATTACCTTGAAAACATCATAGAGTTAAAGGGAGATAATGAAAAGATGTGCCACTGTTAAGTATACGTTTATGATGACTCACTACTAGACCTTTCTAGACTCAGTATAGGAGTGAAACGGATAATATTGAGTCTTGGTTTGCTAAGACTGCTTAATATGTCTAAAACTTGTCCTAACATTAAGTATAAGAAATACAGTTATAAACATAAAATTTAATGCACGCCTGTCACAATTTAAACGGGTACTTTGTTGTTTAACATTGAGAGTAAAAGCATATCTCTCATGAAAAAAAGAGAGTTTTTTGTTATGTCCCAAGCCTCAATATCCCCAAATCTTCATTTGTAATCACCATTGGGTAAGGTATCTGTACCAAAGAGTTTTAGACTTGGATTTGTTCTGGGAAAAGAAATTGAAAAAAAAATACCCCGCGAAAAAAAAAGGTTCGTTAAATATTTTTCGTGGAAAAACCTTAGTCTTCCTAGAAGGTCATCCAAATATATTCACAAAATCATTGTCTGAGCAGGATGCTGGAGTCATGACATCGCTGAAACGGATCTTTATTCGTGCTGCAATGACTTACGTCAAAACGTGCTTGAACGTACTGAAATAGAGTATAAATATGCCCACACATGAGGTTAGACGTATAGCTGATGAAAGCACCAAAACACTCGGGGAGCGAGAGCGAGCTCTTTGTTTGAGTATAGGGTAACAAAGGTCCAGATTGCTTTAAAACTCTGGTGTACTGCTTTGTCCATTCATAGGAGTGCTCTTGATAACTCAACATCGACGTGAAAAACTACGATTGGCGTCACAATGTTCACGTTCTGCCATGACTTGGCTATGAACCCAATAGAACAACTATGGCACCATCTGGACAGACAATTAAGGAACCGTCAGCGACCACCTGTGACGATAAATGAGACCGGAATGCCACTAAGGGAGAACTGCAAATATTTTCAACTAACTTCATCAGATGTACATTTTTTGTATGACGTCATCGATGAGGACACGTAATACTGTTTGCACCGATGCCAAATGTGAACATGCAATCTACTAAAACCTGTGGTGTAACGTTTGAGATATTTTACAACTAAACATATTGACTCCGATATTGCTGAAAAGTAAGTTTTTTTTACCCAAATGCTGTTCAATGAGCGCCCACTTATGATGTGAAAGTTGTATGGTGATCATAATGTGTCTCAATGATGACCTGAAAGCATGCTGTTGTATAAAACACTCCTATGAAGATGGTCCACTATGGATTTGAGAATTTTCTGCCCCAAATCGACTTCTCTTTGCATCTTTTCCGCTTATATAAAACTGGTGAGAGGCGTATGTGCTTTATTTCAAAACCACGCCAAAACAGATGTTAAGAATTTTTTTAGCTAAAGCTGTCTTTCAACATGAGTAATAATATAAAGCCTATTGAAATTCAAAAAGAAGTAACATGATTCATATACAAAGGAATATTCGAACCTTTAACGTCAGGTTTACCGTCTGCGAATTCGTGTCGTGTGAGTGAAACCGGTATCTTGTATGACGAACAAACACTCACACAACTGTCTTCTTATAGCAAATATTCAAATATATAAACACGGTATCAGGTAAGTATCCAGATATCCGAAACTCAACAAGTGTTTGATAATTTTGATTTAAGAAGAGAGGAGGGTAAGATTATTTTATAATCCTAAATCATTTCTCATGTCAATAGAAAATGTACATTTCTGAGTGTTTTCAGTGTTGTTAATCTGATTTTAGATTAAAATTAATCCATGTCTCCAAATACATCATGATCAATTTCCCATTGCAGTTTAATACAACAGGGTCATTATGGCCCTTTAATATGATGATTTAAAACAATATTACGATGAAATTGTGTTGTCACTATTTGATGGTCTTTAATTATTGTCACGTCAAGCCAATGATGATGATGATGCGATGTGTACAATAACAAAGGACCTGACAAAACACACGATGCCGATTGTGTCTATTTATGACAACGTTTGACGTCATTGGCAATCAATAGCGACGTAAACAAAACGATATGTCACATGACATTCAACAACTAAAATTAAAATCAAAATACATATTTTGTTTTAGTTTATTTCGTCAAATAACATTTGGAAGACATTGTCAACACTGATGACATAAATGGTAGGTAGATTTTCGTTAAAGCAACCATTTCTTTTTGAATGAAAAATTGAACTGAACAATCAACACAAACGATTATTGTTTCTTCTTATCTATTGTGGAACATTTGAAAACATATTTAACATTTTGAGGATAGACTTGTATGATTAAACAATGGTTTATTTTCGTAAGCGCAAAACTCCAGGTTAGTACCGATATACACACACCTGTCCAAGGATTATATACAGGAGTAGGTATCAGTAAAATCTCTATTCTTAGGCTTAAAACAGTTTGAAAAGGCTCACAAGTTGTACCATTTGCACCAGGGCTTACCAACAAAGCTACTCTGATTGACAGTTAGATACACATTCTGGTATAGATTAGTTACTTGTGTCCATATATCGTGATTAATCCGTGGAGTGTTATCGAAGCTACTTCTAAGACCAGAAGTCTTCTTTAACCAAGAGATTCAGACCTTTATCTATTGGTTGCTTTGGAGATTAATCGTAATAAACTTGTTCATCATTCTCAGTTAAACCAAATAAAAAACATCGGACGCAATTGCGGTAACTGAGACACGGTGTAAAACCTATACAACCTATAATGATGATGTCACTTAAAGCGGATTCGTGAAAAAGCTATGGCATTTATGCAAAGGGTAATGTACATTGGACTTCGAATTAGTATTTTATCGTTGATTAAAAAATGTAGATATGATATCAAACTTTCAATGACAAGTGTTTCTTCCGAGTGATTTATTTCTTTACTTAATAGCCAAATTTTATCACGAACCACATACATGTACAAGTAAGACAATGAGGCTTAAAGATTAGATTTTTACTCCAGGCATTACACTATAAATGTAAAGAGTCTAAATTCAACTTGTGTCTCAAAAAAAAAACTATGGATTAGAAATAAGAAACGACAGCACTTTGGTATCGGATTGGTATTTCTGTGCAAAGATTATGAACCTAGGAGCAAACAGACAGGACGATGTATGAAATACCGGGGTAACAAACTATGTGATTGAAGAGGACGATTCGAATATTATCACAGTAATGATATTAACATTGATAGTTACAATGTACATCCATTCTTTCTTACTCTTCACAGTGCTTTCACGTTCTTCAGCCTATGTAGCCTTCATCGACATCTCATCCAACCCGTGACCTCTAAGCAGCGCGTTGACCCAGCGATGTTTTGGGCATAAGTTTTGCTAGTTATGCAATCATACCTTAAGGAACTGTGATTCTCAAATGTTCATGCCAAAAGGCAAAATAGAAAACTCCGGCCAACTCGACCACCTGAGTCGACCTAATTTTCAAATAAAAGCTTTTGAAAATATGAATATCGAAACATCCGAAATACACTGATAGAGTTTCATTTTTGATTGAATAAAGCTGTTTGGAAGGCCAGCAATCCTGAGTAACACAAGTCGGTGGACCAAGGGATGAAAGTCGATACTAGGGTCGAGGATTTCCTTCTTCATCGACTTCTCTCGTGTTGTTTAGAGTTATCTCCCTTGTTCAACTAACTCTCGGCAGCGCCTGCACGCTTGCTAACACTCTACCGTTGAGGTTCCTGGACTGGTTGAAGAGATTCCTGTTTCCTTGTTGCCTTGACAACAGTGGTGGACTGTAGTCAGGTTGAGGAATATACGGGCTTGTTGTCCTGCTGTGAGTGGGTCTCCTGTACATGTCGGCTTCCATGCTTCCGATGGTATATATCTCCTCATTCTGGATAAATATGTGAGGGCAAATGTTTAAATAACCGATTTTCTTACTCTAATATAATTGCTAAGCATAGAAATCCTAAGCGATTTTGTACATACCGTCAAGAGGCTTTCCATAGTGACCAGGTTAACAGATGTAAAGAATATAGATCTAATCAAGAACATCAGTAAACCTTCTTGAAATATTCTCGATTGTCATTTGTTTATGTTGAAATATTTGCTTTATCTATTCTCTATATGAGAATGGTAAGGATGTCCACCATTAAAAAGAAAACTGTCACTAACATTTTAGTAGACAATATATATATCAGTGCAAACGAAGAATCGTCAATTGAAGTCATAATAGTGCATACACTCTACAAGTCGGTTAGCAATCACAAAATTCCAAAAGACGAAATAAATCACTCTGCCAATACCGAAACGTCCGTTGAATTGTAAGTGCATAAAGTCTACAGAGTGCCCAGCAAAACAGGTTACAGAGATAAGACAACACGAATCAGACATGAAAAGCAGTGAAAAGTCAAAATATAAGCTAAAATGCACTCTGATTGGAATCGACAGTATCGAAGTTTCACTCCATTGGAAAGTCAGACCTTCATACGGTCGCCGAAATATTTAAAACTTTTCAAACAGATTACTAAACGAATAGTAACTAGAAGAACTAATGATAAGTGATTTTAGAACTTTAAAACGTTTTGCGTTAATGTTATTTTCATCCATTGATGTGAATAAATGCTATCAGCCAGAACGACAATATGATATGTAC
This sequence comes from Steromphala cineraria, assembly GCA_916613615.1. Lineage (NCBI taxonomy): Eukaryota > Metazoa > Mollusca > Gastropoda > Trochida > Trochidae > Steromphala > Steromphala cineraria. The sequence goes on from OU744722.1 coordinate 2,986,567, forward strand.
GTATAATAAATATACTTTTTTTTTATCAAATAGTATTTCATTTATCTGTTAAATATGCTAACAAAAAATTATGATTGCAGACTCAATCTCATTAAAATGATTTAAGATCTCAAAAGGCCCCGTAAGTCCAGCCGTCAGGGTAACCTTTAACCGCTTGATGTGAGGAAGATTTCATCCACCAATCAAATCGTACGTCTCTTAAAGGACAATTCAAGAGATTAAACCGTAAATCGGCACAGCCCAAATGATTAAATGATAACTTATGACCTTTCGAATTTCCCAAAAAGCAGTGTTAGGAAATTTGCATAGGTCGTAAATTCATTTGTAATGTTTGACTATTTGACAGAACTAGATTCTTTCTAATTTGCATATGTACATCGAATATGTGTGATATCAAATCAACAAGACTTGATCTAATGTTTTTATGTGAGTTCTGGTCTTCTCATTTGTGTCAGTATATTTATGGATACAAAATACACCGAATTTGATGAACATGAATCGTTTCATATAAGATTTAAAGGGAAACGTTTATATAACGTAACTGTTCCAAAAATAGCATCTACAGCTTACTGTTTGAATTTGCCCCGTTTACGGTGATTTCTTCGATAATGATAACATTAAAGTATTTACCTGGACGATTTTGGACCAACAAATTGATAGGAGCGATATAACGCACAGTTTGAGTTATTCATTCGGACATGACAGGAAATATTTGTTGTCGACATTTAGAAATAGTCGGAAATGTTCGTTTTTCGAGTTTTGAAGATCAGATATGAATACCCGTCACCAGCAACTCGCTGATTGGCTGAGTCAAAGGATACTCTGACGGCTGTTATAACTGAGCCTGGTAAGATCTACATGCGTAGCGTAGTGTAGCAAATAGATCGCATTTTAATAAGATTGATGGCAGACTATTAATTTAGTTGGTTTTTTAATATTTCAGAAGAACAGTTCTCTTCAAAATGTCTTACCCTAAAGTATCCATTGCCGACGTCTCTTGTCACGTGACCATTGCTGAGACTGGTTATGCTTCTAGATGGTTGGACAGTGATCTGTTTATCCACAGCTATGATGTTGACGTTAGAGTCGTAGGGCTGTGGACCAACCCAGCTGAGCACCACAGGGAGATACACCAGACCGTGGAATAAACCAAATATCACCACTGTCACGAATACCTGCAATAACGTTTAATCTCAAAGTTAGATGCAAGGATGGGGAAGGGGATGTTTGAGGGACGATTGGGTCATTAAAGGGGGTGAGTTAGTGGGTGTAAGGGAACATGGGGGTCGTTTTGTTTTTCTCTCTCCACTTTTGTGAATAAACTGACCGTGAAAAAGATGACCCTCATTTCCCCCTCACATTCCATGGATGAAACCTCTGTCCCTTGACATTACGGATCTCTCACTGCATGCATTATAATGAAAGTATAGTACTAAGATGGCTTGTTCGTTCCTACCCTGAAGAAGACGACGAAACCATAACTTGTACTGTTAACTAGAAGCACAAAGGCTAGGAAGGTGCTCAATCCCCCGTACAATACAGCCGGTCCTATTGTTCCCAGGGTGGACCGGGCTCTGTCTGCAAGTGTAGACAACATAGACATTATTAAACAAAAAATATCCATTGAAGCTTGTCGAATATGTCTCTCAAATACATTTACTTGGCTTTGGCAAAAGATGCTTCCAAAAATAGGCAAATTTACCTTATATATGGATTAATTAACACTATAAGTTTAAGAAAGCATTGATACATAAAGAGTTAACAAAAATGTTACAACAACGACATCGTATTCCTTTTCAAGCAAATTAATCATATTTTTCGAATCTTGTAACAAAATAAAATATAACTAACTCAATTTGCTTCTTTAAGAGGCATTTTAGAAATTGAAATGACAATAATGCAGAGGAATATATGGATGACAACTTCTGTGTTTATTGTATGCGACATTTCGACACAGATTCTTTGGTTGTTCTAAATAAGAAAACGTCGCATACAGTGAAAAAAGAAGTTATCATCCAAACATTCCTCTGCATTAATACAACTCAGATTGCTTAATCCGCCAGGCTACTGCCATAAACCGACCTCTATCAAACAGGATTCTCTCCCCACAGAGACAGGTCAGTCATAGGACACTATGATCCTTAAACTCACCATTACGTTCTCCCTTCAGTGTCATGAAGGTGTGGCCGACGTGAGCGGAGAAGTCGACGGCGATACCGACACAGAGGATGAGGACACAGCAGCTAACAGCGTCAACTGACGTCCCCAGCAGTTCTATAGCACCCGCTACATTGATCTGGTGAACAATCGTTAGAATATAAGCGAGGAAATTCTAGAGGTAACAGTTAGAAAGGGAGAACGCAAGGACTAATATGAGCCAGCGAACAAATTCAAAAACAAAATGGATATTCTAATTGTGGTTCTACACAAAGAAAGGGACCAAACTAGAAAACAATTTAAAGGTTTAAAAACAGGTGAGAGAATGACAATTTGATGAATATAAATTGTTAGGAAATTCGAATCAAGCTTTGTCTTTCTTTTTGCCAAAGAACTCATCTTTGAACCGTTTCTCTGCAGAATTCTCCATCCATACCCACCAGAGTGAAGACGACGCAGGTGAAGACGAGGACGGAGGTCCAGATGTCTGCGATGAGAAGGAGAGTGACAATCAGAACACACACAGCAGCCAGACCAAGGTTCCTGTATAGTTCAACTAGGATCACCTGCAATAAGATACACAGTTATCAGGACACACACAGCAGCCAGACCAAGGTTCCTGTATAGTTCAACTAGGATCACCTGAAATAAGATACACAGTTATCAGGACACACACAGCAGCCAGACCAAGGTTCCTGTATAGTTCAACTAGGATCACCTGCAATAAGATACACAGTTATCAGGACACACACAGCAGCCAGACCAAGGTTCCTGTATAGTTCAACTAGGATCACCTGCAATAAGATACACAGTTATCAGGACACACACAGCAGCCAGACCAAGGTTCCTGTATAGCTCAACTAGGATCACCTGCAATAAGATACACAGTAATCAGGACACACACAGCAGCCAGACCAAGGTTCCTGTACAGTTCAACTCGGATCACCTGCAATAAGATACAGAGTTATCAGGACACACACAGCAGCCAGACCAAGGTTCCTGTACAGTTCAACTCGGATCACCTGCAATAAGATACACAGTTATCAGGACACACACAGCAGCCAGACCAAGGTTCCTGTACAGTTCAACTCGGATCACATGCAATAAGATACACAGTTATCAGGACACACACAGCAGCCAGACCAAGGTTCCTGTATAGCTCAACTAGGATCACCTGCAATAAGATACACAGTTATCAAGATACGCACAACAGCCAGACCAAGGTTCCTGTATAGCATAACTAGAATCACCTGCAGAGATGGTTATCAACCTAATATATAGATCTATAAGTGAAAAACTTTCAAGGATCGTACCAGATTGGTCTCGTTGTAGAGGTAGTAGTCGGTGTATGTGAAGACGCTGTAGCCAGTACCCGAGAGAGTAGGCATGTTCTCTGCAGCACTGTCACACATGGCCCGCAGGTTCTCCATGACCAGGATGTTGCTGGCGGAAGTAGATTGGCGAGTGTGGCGGTGGGTCATGTATGAGGCCTGGTGAATACAACAAGGACTATTTACTGTGCAATTTAAAACATCAAACACAAATTAAGACTCTGGCTCTGTAGGATCATCAGGATTCATATTAAATTTTGCTTTAGACTTTGGTCAAAGTAGTTCATCCCTCAGTAGGGGCCAAATTGTCAAATGTGCATTTTTAAACGCGACCAACCTAAATTGAGTAAAATGGCTACACATTCTTCAATTGATATGGATTAGTACATGATATAAAGGTTCACTGTGGCCCTTGTAAGTGGGCATAGGACCACCAAAACAGTAAGTCATGATCTAGGCTTTGACATCACTAAGAACACACTTATCTATGCTATGACGTCACAGAGACGGATGGACGGACGGTCGGACGCCGAACAAGATGCCAAGCCATAAGAAATCCGGCCTGATCAGCTTAAAAATGACACCACAGAAATCGACGGAGAAAAAAAGACAGTAATATATAAAAAGATACAAAGAAACTAACCCCTGTATTCGGTTTGACAAATTATTTCTACCTGTATGCTAATAGGCTTAGTTGTAGAATTCATTTTGACGTATCTGTTGAGACTGACTCCGTCCCCCGTCAAAAAGTCGAACATTTTGTCATAAAACTCCTCTTCTGATGTTATCACAACACCTGCAATATAATTGATATGAGTTGTAAGTCGTTATTATGAACATTAAACCAGGACACTGGTCTGTAAAATGTTAAAAATAAATCCAATACCAGTAACTTTTGGTTCATGTTGACATACTTGATACCTTAAGTGTAAAATCTATCTCTTTTAAAACGAAAGGCTTGTCCACAATCTTAAAGACCTTAAACAATAACTGTAAATCATCGTCATCCTTTTACTTAACTTAAAACTCGTAATCCTACCAAAGTTGTTGCATCTTCTTAATCTTGTCAATACATTACACTACACATCAACAATTACATTTTCTTCAATCGCATCATTGTCTGATTTTCTGACTGAAGATTTTATAGAATAGTGACAACTCAACTCGACCTAACCGTGTTTCGAGTCCTGCACCTCATTGCCATCAGCGTAAATCCTTAAAATCATTGTAACACAATAACATTCATGAAGATATCTTATTAGGAACACGTTGTTACTGACCATTTTCATCTCGCCAGTCGTTGTACCACTGGAACCAGCTGAATAACGTTCCATTCTGTGTATCAGGGCTGTCCCGTATTTTCTGGTGGAGATATTCTAGTTCGCTAGATTTCCCGTAGTAATCTATGTCTCCTGGACAGATCAAGAGTTAGAAATATCCGTAAGTACACAAACAAACTATTCAGTGCTGAAGCGTTTTGATTTCTTTAGTAAAACAGACTAAAACAATGTTATGAAATCAAATTAATATTTATATTAATAAATGAAAGCATATTAAAAAACATTCATAAATAAAAATATATAAATTATTATTGATAATCCAAAGCACAACCTATATTAATATTACAAAATAAGAAACCGCTCTATGCATCTCCGCATATCTACGTCAAACTACACAAAATCTATACATGATTCTTTTTTGGATAATTTATTATGAAACGCATGTTTGCTCGTATGAAACTATATTGTTTACTAGTATGATTAATTTAAAGTTAGATTGTGTCACACTTAATGTCATTTGGTATCGCTGAATATTACTTGTACACATGATTTCTGATACACCACAAAACTCCCTCACGTCACCATGGGTGTGACAAAATAAGAGATTACAAAGAGTATCTTGTAGCAAAATAAAACAGGAACTCTAGTTTTCACAATATTACCACTACATCATCAAACTTCATCATAAGAGTTACGTGAAAATATAAACATACAATGATACAACTCACATACCAAAATACACAGCCGTGTCAATCCCTGCATCAGAGAAGTAACGTTCTTTGGCTTCACCATAAGCATAGGCATAAGAGTCCGTGGGGATGTAGCTGAAAAGATCGAACTCCTGCTTGAGCAGCGAGAACCGCCAGGAGAACACACCGACCATTGATGCTGTCACCAGAAGTACCAAGATCTGAGAAGAGAGGATATGTATGTACCTGGTTACCCTATAACTCCTTCAGGAGAACTCACCAACCATGGCTGCTGTCACAAGAAGTACCAACATCTGAGAAGAGTTGTGTATGTACCTGGTTACCCTACAAGTCCTTCAGGAGACTCACCAGCCATGGCTGCTGTCACCAGAAGTACCATGATCTGAGAAGAGAGACTATATATGTACCTGGTTACCCTATAAGTCTCTCAGGAGACTCACCAACCATCGATGTCGTTATCAGAAGCACCAGGATATGAGGTGAGAGAACAGGTATTTATCTGGTTACCCTAAAAATCCTTCAGGAGAACACTTCAACACCGATGTCATTATCAGAACCACCAGGAGAGAACATGTATGTATCGTGTTACATTATAAGTCCTTCAGGAGACTCACCAACCATCAATGTCGTTATCAGAAGCAACACAATATGAGAAAGGAAGATCTATATGTATTTTGTTGCTCCAAAAGTTCTTCAGGAGACCTCATCAACCTTGGCTAGGCCTACTGTCACCACATGCAACAAGATCTGAGGTGAGAGGATATGTATGTTTCTGGTTACCCAGTGAGTCCTTAAGAACGCATCAACTATGACTTCCGTCCTCAGAAGAGAATATGTATGTGTCTGGTTACTCAATAACATCTACAGTACAAACCAACCATCGCTGCAACAATAAAATATCACATGGAGATCTCCTTATGTGGATCAGTTTGTATCCTTCAGTTTAACCCTAATGATCACGGCCTCAATAGATCCAATGAAGATCCCCTTATGTGACTGTAAGTACTCACTGTTTCCTCTAGGCTAACCCGAACCATCACTGCTGTCAACCGATATACAAAGATATGAGGCTCTCTCAAAACTAACCTTAACAGGTAACTTCATCAGGACCCGACCATAGTATTTCTCCATGAAGACTGGAATGATCGTCCTCTGACTGCAGGGGTTTGGTGTGTAGTTTCTGTGCTTGTAGCAGCAGATGCAGGCGTTGCGGTTTAACTCTCGACGTCTCTGGTCCAGGGTCAGACACGCCACGAAGAACGTTGACTGGAGAATGTACAGGGCCAGGATTCCCAGAGCTGCGTACACACAAAATGTACTCAAGGCCGGAATCACCTGAAAATTAACCAATAAATTTAAATGGTGTTTAAAAGCGTTCATCATTTTTTTAGTTTTAGTTGTTCTTCTGCAATTAATAATAATTAATTTAATAATAATAATAATTCATTTGTAAAACGCCTAATATCCACCTTATATATTAAGCTCGGTGGCGCTAAAACATTGACAAAACTTGAAATATATACACAAAAAGGAATCTACTTTCACACGGATAGAAACAGGTGGGTCTTAAAATTGTCTTTAGTTGTTGTATTCCTTAGGTTTTGGGGAAGTGAATTCCATAGGTGTGGACTGGCAAAAGAGAAGGCACGTTCGAAAACTCTGCTTAGCGATTTAGGTTGTGTCAAAAGTGAGTCACTAGCCGGGGAGGATCGGAGGTTCAGCTGAGGGGAGTTAGGGGAGATAAGTTCTTTGAGATAGGATGGGAAGTCATCGTTGTACAGACAATCGCGCGTTAGGATGAGGAGTTTAAAGTTGATTCTTGGAGAGATGGGAAGCCAGTGGAGAGATAGAAACACAGGGGAGATATGGTCAAAGCAGGAAGAACGGGAGATGCAGCGGGAAGCTGAGTTCTGAATTCTTTGAAGTTTCTGGATAGATGTTGATGGCATGTTGGCATACAGTGATGTACTGCTGATGTTGAAGATGTTGAAGTAACAAACCTAGCTTACAGAAACAAAATGAGCTTCCATCGACATGGTGGAGTCAAGAATGACACACAGATTGCGAGCGCTGAGTGTTGGCGAAACTTTAGCATTGCCAATCCGAAGATATATGCAGGTAGAATCTAGCTTTCTGAGCTGGTGTGTTGATCCAATTAACAATAACATGAGAAAGTTTAAACCCATCCACACTCTGATTTACTGAATATACTGTTCCAATTTTGAAAGGTTGCCTAGATCTGAAGATTTGAAGCTGATATACAGTTTGGTGTCATCTGCATCTAAATGGAAGTCAAGAAAATGCTTTCGAATTCGCCTACAGGAAGGATGTAGATAGTAAAAAGAAGTGGTCCAAGAACTGATCCTGGAGGCACACCAAACGACAGAGTTGATTTTGGGGGATTACATCTTAGACATCTTAAACACACACTAGTTATAAACAATGTAAATATCTTTAAATAACCACATAGCATAAAGGGGCTGTTGCAAAATTTCAACGTATGTTTCATCATTTAACATTGCATTAGGGATACCTTGAATTGGTAATTTAGGCAAACTAAGTGTCTTGTGACAGGAGGAAACACCATCTTCTCTCTTGTTCACCTACCGTTGTTGAACCAATGCCAAAAGCAACTATATCTGTGATGGATGTGACTGTGACGGACACGCCAGCGTGCTTCATCATCAGTCCGACTCGCTGGGGCAGGGTAAGTAACTCTTCCTCCGGGGTCAGATTCTTCCAGGCTTGTAGAATTACGAACATATCATCAACCCCGACACCTGGAGAATCAGATAGTCTTATGGATACCGGTATAAAGGCTTAAAGCTATGGGATGATCGTCATTCAAAATGAATTTGTGAAAAAGTTTGTAGCAAGTTCGTACCTTTTATTAAATTTAACGTTCACAGACTTCACATTTAATCCAGAAAGATGATAACAAATTACAATTCAAAGAATATCACCATTAATAGGTTATATTTCGTATTTCTTTGATTGTTCACAGTGTAGTAAATAACAAAGGAAAGAAGCAACCTCCCTCGTCTCTATCACTTGCTTGCTGCATTGTACCAGAATGAGTTGGGTTGTTGTAGTATTTGATGAACATGTACTTACCGAGAAGCAGGAAGGGCAATATAGAGTGTATAGGACCATACAGCACATCGAAGGCTATAGCAAGTCCGTAGGAGAAGAGGATAGAGAGAGCTACACTGCCCAGTCCCATCGAGGTGACCACGACCTGCATACAATTAAGTTCAAAGTCAAAAGAATCAGATAGATATTACTTCTCTAACTGCAAACCGTCAAAACTTCACAGTGACAAGTCCCATCAACATGACCAAGAACTACGCACAAGTGTGAATGTTTATGATAAATGTACCAAGGTAGGTTGGAGTAGGAGAAATTGGGGTACAAAATAGTTCAGGCTGTTTATAATTCAGTTCTTGATGGACTTACCCGATGTTCAACGAGAGAGTATTCGCTGGTACAGAGCACAACGAAAATAAAGACGATGCTGAATCCAGCAGAGAGAAGCAGAAGGTCCTTGTCTACAGCCCCCAGAGTCTCATCGTCCACACTGAAACACCGCAACAATCTTGTTTAATCACAAAAATTGGAACCTTGAATATTTTGACCACTGGAGGATTCTATGAGTAATAAACGGTGATCTTTTATTATGACGACTTGATACATGTTTGTATTATTTCTCTGCATATTGGTTCTTAGCGAGCCAGTGTCACATCCAGCACTTCCTCTCCACATCAGGCTGCCCACTTTATTTTCAAGACTCACTCAGCGGACCGACTTGGACGATTAAACCCCGGATCATCAGGCATTCGGATCTGCATCTGGTCGAATTGAGTCTCCAGAATATTGATTCAAAGAATGACGTGGACACTGGTCAACTGCCTCGGTTGGAGGGAACCTTTCTCACAGAGCGATGCATACTTTTGAGGGAGTGATGCAAATCAGTAGAAGGAATTTGGTGTGAATAACCATTTGTCAATTATTTTCAAAATGTCCAGTGTGAAAATGATAAATTTTCTAAACAACAAATGTATTCTTGTGAACAAACATCTCGTTTTGCTTTCTTGCCAGAAGACTAATAATGTAATGTAATGGTTTGAGAAATGATTGAACGTTTTAGATACCCTATTGATATTTCTTTCTTTCTTCTAAAGAAACACCCATCAAGGAATCGATAGATGACAACAGACCACGTCAAGCCGAAGTCAAGGTTATTGACAAAATAATACTTAGCATTCTGATTTACATCTTCCACAACTGAATGATACCTTGCATTTTGACCTACATCTTCCACAACTGGGCGTCCTCATCAATCACAATCAGAAAATATTCAAAAAAATATTGTGATTTTTTAATAACAGTATCTACTTTTAATTGTCTCGACGTTTTCAGTTGATTATCTGAACCTTTCTTCACATCGCAATACTAATAACATCATGTAGCCTAATAATGTTGATATAATGTTATTTCGGGTGTTCCTTCTAATATAGTCTAGATCAAAAAAATATTGTTAAAAGATTATAACCAGTGGTTAAAGATATATGTCCCCTTGCAAGATACCGATGATGCACATTGCACATTGCACTCAGAAACGGATTTTTTAATTGTTTCAATCAATTTCTTTTAAAGTCATTTCTCATATTGCATATAAGATATGAAAAGATATATGAAATAAAATCATTTTCAGCTTAGATAAACGGATATATAAAACTGTCATGGAATTCAGATATGGCCTTACCTGCGAGAAGCGAACACATAAAGCCCAGAAATTCCAGAGTGTCCAGCCTTTGCTAGATCTATCATGGCCAGCTCAAATTGTTTAGAGGTTTCAAGAACCTGCAATAAGGGAAATAGATGCCATTGCATTGAGTTAAAAGACAACGTTTGAATTTTAAAATAGAAACTGATTATGGTAGTAATTGTTAAAATGTCAAATAACGTTTCAAGATTCACAGTGGAAACATGACGTCATTGTAATAAATTTTATATGTAGTTCAACATTGCCTTGAAATGTTGTATGTGTAACGCTTTATGTATTGCTTCTTTTGCATGTTATCCTTGGGGGTTTGTTTTTTGATAGTCCTATGATGTATACACATTCAACTTAACTATTCATCTACCCATTTTGCTGGGAAGACACAATAAGCAAAGACCCCTTACCCCTTCTTGCATAGCCCACGTTCCCCATCCCTCCTTTAGGTATGGCCTTTTGGACGTACCTAGATATTCTTATTATGATATACAAATGTGAAAATTACACATTTCATTACTTATCTACTTATCTCGTCTATCTACTTCCCCTTCCTACACACCCCGCCCTCCTTCCCCTCCCCCTTCCTTCTCACCACGCTCTTCCCTACTTCCCCTCCCCCTTCCTTCTCATCCCGCCCTCCTTCCCCTCCCCCTTCCTTCTCACCACGCTCTCCTTCCCCTCCCCCTTCCTTCTCATCCCGCCCTCCTTCCCCTCCCCCTTCCTTCTCATCCCGCCCTCCTTCCCCTCCCCCTTCCTTCTCATCTCGCCCTCCTTCCCCTCCCCCTTCCTTCTCATCTCGCCCTCCTTCCCCTCCCCCTTCCTTCTCATCCCGCCCTCCTTCCCCTTCCCTTTCCTTCTCATCTCGCCCTCCTTCCCCTCCCCCTTCCTTCTCATCCCGCCCTCCTTCCCCTCCCCCTTCCTTCTCATCTCGCCCTCCTTCCCCTCCCCCTTCCTTCTCATCTCGCCCTCCTTCCCCTCCCCCTTCCTTCTCATCCCGCCCTCCTTCCCCTTCCCCTTCCTTCTCATCTCGCCCTCCTTCCCCTCCCCCTTCCTTCTCATCTCGCCCTCCTTCCCCTCCCCCTTCCTTCTCATCACGCCCTCCTTCCCCTCCCCCTTCCTTCTCATCTCGCCCTCCTTCCCCTCCCCCTTCCTTCTCATCCCGCCCTCCTTCCCCTCCCCCTTCCTTCTCATCACGCCCTCCTTCCCCTCCCCCTTCCTTCTCACCCCACCCTCCTTCCCCTCCCCCTTCCTTCTCACCACGCTCTTCCCTACTTCCCCTCCCCCTTCCTTCTCATTCCGCCCTTCTTCCCCTCCCCCTTCCTTCTCACCACGCCCTCCTTCCCCTCCCCCTTCCTTCTCATCTCGCCCTCCTTCCCCTCCCCCTTCCTTCTCATCCCGCCCTCCTTCCCCTCCCCCTTCCTTCTCATCCCGCCCTCCTTCCCCTCCCCCTTCCTTCTCATCTCGCCCTCCTTCCCCTCCCCCTTCCTTCTCATCTCGCCCTCCTTCCCCTCCCCCTTCCTTCTCATCCCGCCCTCCTTCCCCTCCCCCTTCCTTCTCACCACGCTCTTCCCTACTTCCCCTCCCCCTTCCTTCTCATTCCGCCCTTCTTCCCCTCCCCCTTCCTTCTCACCACGCCCTCCTTCCCCTCCCCCTTCCTTCTCATCTCGCCCTCCTTCCCCTCCCCCTTCCTTCTCATCTCGCCCTTCTTCCCCTCCCCCTTCCTTCTCATCCCGCCCTCCTTCCCCTCCCCCTTCCTTCTCACCACGCTCTTCCCTACTTCCCCTCCCCCTTCCTTCTCATTCCGCCCTTCTTCCCCTCCCCCTTCCTTCTCATCACGCCCTCCTTCCCCTCCCCCTTCCTTCTCACCCCACCCTCCTTCCCCTTCCTTCTCATCTCGCCCTCCTTCCCCTCCCACTTCCTTCTCATCCCTCACTACTCATCTACCCATTTTGCTGGGAAGACACAATAAGCAAAGACCCCTTACCCCTTCTTGCATAGCCCACGTTCCCCATCCCTCCTTTAGGTATGGCCTTTTGGACGTACCTAGATATTCTTATTATGATATACAAATGTGAAAATTACACATTTCATTACTTATCTACTTATCTCGTCTATCTACTTCCCCTTCCTACACACCCCGCCCTCCTTCCCCTCCCCCTTCCTTCTCACCACGCTCTTCCCTACTTCCCCTCCCCCTTCCTTCTCATTCCACCCTTCTTCCCCTCCCCCTTCCTTCTCACCACGCTCTCCTTCCCCTCCCCCTTCCTTCTCATCCCGCCCTCCTTCCCCTCCCCCTTCCTTCTCATCCCGCCCTCCTTCCCCTCCCCCTTCCTTCTCACCCCACCCTCCTTCCCCTTCCTTCTCATCCCGCCCTCCTTCCCCTCCCCCTTCCTTCTCATCTCGCCCTCCTTCCCCTCCCCCTTCCTTCTCATCTCGCCCTCCTTCCCCTCCCCCTTCCTTCTCATCCCGCCCTCCTTCCCCTTCCCTTTCCTTCTCATCTCGCCCTCCTTCCCCTCCCCCTTCCTTCTCATCCCGCCCTCCTTCCCCTCCCCCTTCCTTCTCATCTCGCCCTCCTTCCCCTCCCCCTTCCTTCTCATCTCGCCCTCCTTCCCCTCCCCCTTCCTTCTCATCCCGCCCTCCTTCCCCTTCCCCTTCCTTCTCATCTCGCCCTCCTTCCCCTCCCCCTTCCTTCTCATCTCGCCCTCCTTCCCCTCCCCCTTCCTTCTCATCTCGCCCTCCTTCCCCTCCCCCTTCCTTCTCACCACGCCCTCCTTCCCCTCCCCCTTCCTTCTCATCCCGCCCTCCTTCCCCTCCCCCTTCCTTCTCACCACGCTCTTCCCTACTTCCCCTCCCCCTTCCTTCTCATTCCGCCCTTCTTCCCCTCCCCCTTCCTTCTCACCACGCCCTCCTTCCCCTCCCCCTTCCTTCTCATCTCGCCCTCCTTCCCCTCCCACTTCCTTCTCATCCCGCCCTCCTTCCCCTCCCCCTTCCTTCTCATCCCGCCCTCCTTCCCCTCCCCCTTCCTTCTCATCCCGCCCTCCTTCCCCTCCCCCTTCCTTCTCATCCCGCCCTCCTTCCCCTCCCCCTTCCTTCTCACCTCGCCCTCCTTCCCCTCCCCCTTCCTTCTCATCTCGCCCTCCTTCCCCTCCCCCTTCCTTCTCATCTCGCCCTCCTTCCCCTCCCTCTTCCTTCTCATCTCGCCCTCCTTCCCCTCCCCCTTCCTTCTCATCCCGCCCTCCTTCCCCTTCCCTCTTCCTTCTCATCCCGCCCTCCTTCCCCTCCCCCTTCCTTCTCATCTCGCCCTCCTTCCCCTCCCCCTTCCTTCTCATCCCGCCCTCCTTCCCCTCCCCCTTCCTTCTCATCACGCCCTCCTTCCCCTCCCCCTTCCTTCTCACCCCACCCTCCTTCCCCTTCCTTCTCATCTCGCCCTCCTTCCCCTTCCCCTTCCTTCTCATCTCGCCCTCCTTCCACTCCCCCTTCTTTCTCATTCCGCCCTCCTTCCCCTCCCCCTTCCTTCTCATCTCGCCCTCCTTCCACTCCCCCTTCCTTCTCATTCCGCCCTCCTTACCCTCCCCCTTCCTTCTCACCACGCCCTTCTTCCCCTCCCCCTTCCTTCTCACCCCACCCTCCTTCCCCTCCCTCTTCCTTCTCATCTCGCCCTCCTTCCCCTCCCCCTTCCTTCTCATCCCGCCCTCCTTCCACTCCCCCTTCCTTCTCATCTCGCCCTCCTTCCCCTCCCCCTTCATTCTCATCTCGCCCTCCTTCCACTCCCCCTTCCTTCTCATTCCGCCCTCCTTACCCTCCCCCTTCCTTCGCACCCCACCCTCCTTCCCCTTCCTTCTCATCTCGCCCTCCTTCCCCTTCCCCTTCCTTCTCACCACGCCCTTCTTCCCCTCCCCCTTCTTTCTCATCCCGCCCTATTTCTCCTCCCTCTTCCTTCTCACCCCGCCCTCCTTCCCCTCCCCCTTCCTTCTCATCCCGCCCTCCTTCCCCTCCCCCTTCCTTCTCACCACGCCCTCCTTACCCTCCCCCTTCCTTCTCACCACGCCCTTCTTCCCCTCCCCCTTCTTTCTCATCCCGCCCTATTTCTCCTCCCTCTTCCTTCTCACCCCGACCTCCTTCCCCTTCCCCTTCCTTCTCACCACGCCCTCCTTCTCACCAGGCCCTACTTCCCCTCCCCCTTCCTTCTCACCCCACCATACTTCTCCTGCACCATCCTTCACACCCGCCCTTCTTCCCCTACTCAATTACCTCCTCCTCTCGACTCAGCAGCCAGGTGATCTGGATGGCGGACGCTGCCTCGATTCTGACCCCGACCCCCCTCTTCAAGTTTCCCCCGAGCATCGTCGTCACATCCAGCTTCGTGCCGAATACTGGGCTGTTGGGGAGGATAATAACATAACTTCAAATAGGCTACGGTGTCACATATTGATAATTAACTCAAAGAGTCATATGATAACCAACAAATCTTCTGTATTTGTTCACAGGAGAGCAACACATTAAATCAATTTATTTACAATACAGGGGAAGCATTACATGGTTTAATTCAAAATAGTTATGGGCTATTATCACCCACTGCTACTGTGAAAATCGGTAACACTTTTTTCCTCCCCCATTTCCAGTCCCAACCATGAGTGCTGTTCTCCCAGCAGTGCGCTCTTTCACTAGAGGACTTTCCAAGGACTTTGTAATGCTGCTTAGAGTTTTCAGGTTGACTTTGAAGCAGTCCATGAAGCCATTGTGTTGTCTGCAAAACCTCGATCAGCATAACAGCATGGCTTGAACCAAAGTTTCCTTGACCTCGGTTACACCTTTAGGATACGAAGGTTGTAGAGCTAGCTGTCAGGGCAATGTCTGAGGCCAACCACCGAATTCTTAGAAGATATATCAGTTGGTTCAGAAACATTTTGGCTCAATGTTGTATGCTATACAAAGGACATTCCTTGTTTATTTTTCTTGTACAAGTGGGCAATGGAAGCATCATTGAATTCCTGGGGTAGTGAACCCTGACTTCAGAAGGACAAGAACTGCTCATGACGTTTTCAGTGAGTCTCATCCAGTTTGTAGATTTCAGTTGAAATTGAATCTTAAAGTGACACAGAGAATCTTTCTTGAAATTTTGTTTGGTTTTGATAAGCTACAAAATATCTTATATGCTGATTGAAGTTCATATCTCATCACTGGACTTGCAAATATATCAATTTATGCATAATATCTCTAAAATGCTTGATTTTATTGAACAATCAAGAAAACATCTCAAATAGATCTCTTAATATTCGAAATTATGCATCGAATTAATCTACCTATTAGTTACAATACCTAATAAACACTATCGAATCGAATATATCTTCCTGTCAGCTTATGGCAAGGTTTCAAAATTACGTTTGGCGAATTTGCGCACGCCACTTAAACCACATTGTCCGGTTTTCGATCAAAATCTCGACTTTGAATGGCCGTATTTTCGCTCTAATGTACTGATTTACCTTTAGCTTGTTATTTTCAGTAACAGTTAGTGGTTCTCGATGTAATAACATCGATTTCAAAATTTGACATATTTGATCCTATCTCTTTAAACTGGTTTTTTTTCCGCATGAGAGCTGATTGATGGCTTTATTCATTTCTTGCATAGAGAGTTCAATATCTTAAGCATTATTTAACTGTGCTTTTGAAACGCAATTTATGGATCGTCGCTAATGGATGATGGTCAACTGAAGACGCAATAGAAGCGTCTTACAAGATTTTATTCACGGTCAGAAATGAGTGTTGAGCAATCACAGCCAAGAGGGACTATAGACTGCTTTCAGAAACCCGAAGAATTGTTTCCAATTGTGCAAAAATCCTACATCTAGCTTAACTTTGTTATTGTGAGCAATGTGAACAAAGCACCTTATCTTTGCAATGGCATTTTTAGGGGATGTCGAGTGAGGATCTTGGCTGTTGGCTCTGTAAGGCAGGCTTATTTCTCAGGGTTATAATATTGACATAATAAAAAAATCATTGCAAGAGCATCATGGCTGTCAACAATTTTGTAGAGGACCCAAACATGTGATGTGAAGCACTCACCTCTGTGTGGCACTGTTGATGTCGTCTTGTATCTGAGTTCTAGTCAAGGAGTTGAGAAGAGTTTGGTTGTAGGACCAGAGCTCCAGTAGACTGCTCACGTAACATCTAGGACCTTTAGGGGTCTGCACGCTGGTACAAAGAAACGGAAAACAAATGATCTGATAAAGATTTATTCAAACAATTAACTCATGTCAATTCTTTCTTCGGCGGTTCGTTAGTCAAAAACATCACAAAGAGCATCCAAACAAAAAAAGTCTACATAGTAAATGGCCTGACAAAGATAATATGATCTTTATCCTTAAATGCTATTGTGGTGTCAGATTTCAGATTGTTATAAACAGTTCCATATCAGGCATAGAAGTATATAAGAAGTAATCAATGAATAAGAGTCATATGTTCATTTAACAAAGAAGTTGATTCATTGTAACTAAACTTTTGATTTGTCTTTTAGGGGAAGATACATGTAGCTTGTTTTTTTGAAAATATGATTTTTTCTAAATTGTCAAAAAAATTTATTATGCTATGATCTTCAGAGGATAAAGGGTCTCCATAGTTGAAGATCAAATTACAAGATTCATGCAAAATATGCGCTTTTAATCATGTGAGGCAGGTAAATGTACTCTTGTAGGTTTTTGTGCTCAACCTTAGTTTAGTAAGGTTTTAATTTCTTTGTGATAAACACAAAGATATAGAAATGATAGTCAGAGTAGATTTGAAAAATTCATAACTCATAACTCATAACTCAAACAAGGAATATTGCTTGCTGATGGTTCAATGTTGAAACCGCCAGAGAAGAAATATATCTCTTTAGAAAACTGTTCATGTCATCACTTTCGACGACTTCTGATGATTTTCTTTTCTGTTCTTTTTTTAATTTTCACAAAATCACATTCATTATTACATTTGACAACATGAACTATTTGTTGAAGAACACTGGGAGTATTGATCTACAGTTGGCAAATGTATGGATGGAACATTTTCTTTCATGAAGGGTTTCTTATTCCTCAATGCACAGTGTATAACCTATGACATTATTTTGTGTAGCACTGTCGATAAGTCGGTAATTATGCTTTGCGGGAGGCATAATGTTTTCAGTTCCGTCCTTGGTTCCTCGGTTCCTTGATTCAATAGGTCCATAATTCCGTAATGCAAGTAAGTAGGAGTGGTGCCTTTCGCTACTTTGGTTATTCTGAATTTTGTTATTGTTGTCATGGAAGCAATTTGAACTTAGTACATATATGGGGTAGTTTCATTTTCTGATTGTCTGGACGGGGGACATCACAGTGCATCACATGCACATATTTCTAGTTGCCTATATAAACTAGAATCTGGTTTTGATGATAATATTACATACCTGTAACATATCTCACTGTAATATTTCCCCTGAACCTTCAGATCGCCGGTTTTCGAGTAGAGGTCCATCGCCTTAATAAAAAAACAGTGTATCAGAATATAACGTATATATTACCATCCTGTAAAACAGGCGTCTTTATTTCTATCGCTTCACTACGAAATAGACCCTGTAACCATACCCTTTATTTTCTCCGACACGGCAGCTACCAATCACAACAAAGTCTATGGCTTATCTATAGATCCAATCAAAGCTTTCCGTGTATAGTCGTGTGACGCCCCGTTTCAAATAAACTTACTCTCATTACTCATTAATCAACCATTTCCTGCTCGTTGTTAATGTATTTTTTAACACAAATATGTTGACATCTAGTTTTAATGATTCATTGCATTTGTTTTCATAATGGTTCAGTCCTGAATTTAATTTTGACCATTGTACATTTGTTTTATGCAAATGATTTAAACTGCACGAATGTTTGTCCTTGAAAATACAAGACTTCAAATTTAGCGGTTTGCTGAAGATACCGAAATCGCAGCATGAGAGTAATGTAACTGTACGATAAGGAAGAAGAGGCCCAAAGAAGAATATGAATTTTGCTTAAGTCGTGTTAATCATTTGGAATACACCGGAAACACATTTATTAAAGACTCACTTTCAGGTCTTCAAACTTAATCTAACATGCTTATCAAACAATCAATATTACAATAAAATAACATCGATTTATTAGATAATACACATAGTAAATAAAGTATAGACAAAAATTCTCGAGTCGGAGTATTGAACCGTGCATTACCTCCAGTTAGTTGCTCCTTGCATCTGAATGAGACGCGTTTCTTGATTAGTGTACTATTAATAGAAAATGGACTTTCCATTTTGCTGAATCGGCGGATATAACGGGTATGACTACAGGGTCTATTTCGTAGTGAAGCGATAGAAATAAAGACGCCTGTTTTACAGGATGATATATTACATGACTATAGGCAAATTATGCTGTATCCAATTTATTTAAGAAGAAAAAAGAGAAAACATATTTCAATCATACATATACACATTTTGAAAAATTGCACATAACGAAGACAAGATTTTCTTTCAAGCAACGCAATATGATAGTTCATTGCTTTTTACGTTTAAATGTATTCATATTATGTAACGATTTTGGCCCTTATGCATTGTGCTTTAAATCGAAACTGGGTACTTTTTAATCATATGTTACAAATATTGACTCTACCTAACAGCATTAAGCAATGAACGAGATAAAGAGACCTTATCTTATCGAATTTAAAACCGGAATTGTATTTAACTCATAGTGATTGTTCCCTTTACCGTCGCGAAATGACGAACCTTATCGGTATGGTAGGACTTCAAGGTGAACTTGGGCGATATAGTAATGTTATAAGATCATTGCGCTTATACAGAGTATTTAAATTGGATCATATTGAAGATGAATTTCATTCTATTATGTTTTTTCCAGCCTTTAACGACTTGAGATTAACATTATGTACTGCCCGTCTGCAGGCCATATGATTTAAAATACAGTTTCATCAATTTAATGTCATCATGTGATACAGACGTTATTATTTTACTACACCTCTTTATTCATCATGCACTCCGTCTGAGGAGCTAATTGTTATTGTAACAAAACCTGCTCACTGTTACCTGTATATGGACCGGATGCCACGCATACCGAAATAAAGAATTGAATTGAGACCTTATGGAGGTCCAATACTTACCTCGCAATGTGCGTTTCTAGTATTTACATATAAGGTAAAACTTCAAACCATACATTTCGAATATCGACTTCTACACATAACAGTATGAAAAACAGAAGTAAGGATATATTGGATTCATCAAAATCATAAAGGCGGTGAACTGGTTTATTCCTCATCAGTGTTTCAAACATATAATCAACCGAACTTTGTTTATATAAACGACAACCTACAATATAAAGAAAGGGATACAACAGATTTTCTCAACCAGCTCCCTTCAGAAACAAATCCAAATACCGGTTAGTATCATTTGATGTGACAAACTTTATTCAAATATCCCTCATGACAAGTACAGAGGCAATTCATTATTGGTTGGATAAACACTCCCATGAGTTACCTGAGAGGATTTCAAAAGATTTCATTATAGAAAATGTGAAATTTATCCTTACAAATAATAATTTTCATTTTAATGGAAACTGGAAATGGAACGAAAATGGCGCCAACGTACGCTACACTTGTACTAGGATACTTAACAGAGTTATTATACCGTTAGGTTGGCCAAAAGTTTGGAGATGAAATGGGAAAGGTATTAAAAAAAAGTTGGAAAAGGTTTTTGGATGACTGTTTTATATTATGGACACAAGATAATGATTCTTTGAAAGACCTACATAATATACTTCAGTATTTAGACTTTAGGTTCTGCCATCCCCGCCATTTTAAAAATAGCATTCCATATTCACTAGCCCGTAGAATATGTACCATAGTATCAGACCCTTCTGATCTAAACTTGAGGTTGAGAGAATTAGATATGTTATTAAAAGCCAAAGGGTACCCTGATAACATCATTTTGGATGCTGTAACAAAGGCCCATTCCTTTAACCGAGAAGATCTTCTAAAACAAAAACAACTATAGATGTTTACCTCTTAGCGCACATATAGATGAATGCACAAAGAATTGCAATCCTCAGTTCACAATCTGTCAATATACAAACTGTGCACAGATAATGAAGAGTTGAGGAAAATAAAAGAACGATTCTTTAGTGACGAATATACCCCTATATTGAACTGTAACTAATATGAAATCATGTTGACATCGCATTTACTATACATATTTTTAGTGATATGCATATGACGTCATGAATTACGTCCCTTGACATTGTTAACGCTATATCATTAGCAACACAATGTATAAATTACCCTGATGATTACTATGTTGTGAAACCGGTTGGTAATGAACTTATATGAAGACCAATCTTCGGTTTGTTATTTTTAAAGAATATATAACAAGAGAGTTCCTGGAATAACTAAATAATAAACGCAAACACACATTAACCCCTCACGCGTACGATATTATAGATTAACCTAAATCGTTCTGAACTTCTGGTAATTCTAATACTGACTCACAGCAATCCTCCACCACGAATCGTGACGAATCCCTTAAGACAATATGACTTTAATATGTCCGTTACAACAATTGACTACTCACAGCATTAAGAAGTCGTGACGAATATCGTATGACAATGCCTTATCGTATATGGTTTCTTGAGATGAAACATAGGACAAGGCATTACTCACAGCATTCAGAAAGGCAGGAGCGAGAAGATCTTCCCCGTCCACCCATATCCCCGAGGATCATGGAATCTAGAGTCTGGAGGAAAGGTCCTGTCCACCCATCTCTTCTCCTCCACTATCCTGGAGCTCTGAGGCACCCACAGGTTATTGTACTAAACGTATGTACTGCTGATATATATATAAACTACTCACAGCATTCAGAAAGGAAGGGGTGAGGACATCTTCCCCCGCCAGCATCATGGTGACGAATCTGGAGTCTGGAGGGAAGGTCCTGTCCACCCATCTCTTCTCCTCCACTATCCTGGAGCTCTGAGGCACCCAAAGGTTATTGTACTAAACTTATGTACTGCTGATATCTATATAAACTACTCACAGCGTTCAGAAAGGAAGGAGTGAGGACATCTTCCCCCGCCAGCATCATGGTGACGAATCTGGAGTCTGGAGGGAAGGTCCTGTCCACCAATCTCGTCTCCTCCACTATCCTGGAGCTCTGAGGCACCCAAAGGTTATTGTACTAAACGTATGTACTGCTGATATCTATATAAACTACTCACAGCGTTCAGAAAGGAAGGAGTGAGGACATCTTCCCCCGCCAGCATCATGGTGACGAATTTGGAGTCTGGAGGGAAGGTCCTGTCCACCCATCTCTTCTCCTCCACTATCCTGGAGCTCTGAGGCACCCAAAGGTTATTGTACTAAACTTATGTACTGCTGATATCTATATAAACTACTCACATCGTTCAGAAAGGAAGGAGTGAGGACATCTTCCCCCGCCAGCATCATGGTGACGAATCTAGTGTCTGGAGGAAAGGTCCTGTCCACCCATCTCTTCTCCTCCACTATCCTGGAGCTCTGAGGCACCCACAGATCAACCTGCTCGGTGCTCTGCTGGAAGGTTTTGAAGCCGATACCACACAGCCCGCAGGTGGTTAGACAGAAGACGATCACAACTACTGGGTTTGCTCCCACAAACAATCCCAATCTGAAACAATAAGTGGATATGTACCATACAAATATCACACTTCTTTTTCTTCCGATAAGAGTTGTTTTTTTTCCATCAAAGTACCGTTTCCAATAAAGTTGTCTTTCAAAGATATCCAATATTAATCAGAGTCCTTCTTTTTATCGTAATTAAGTTTCAAGAGATGTAGCCGTATATACCTCAAGATTCTATTTTCAAAAAGCTTGCGATATATGTGTATTCCAAGATCAAATTGTAGGTTTTCCCTTCGTTCATATCTTAAGTTTTCCGTACATATCTTATCGTTTTGAAAAGAGAAATTTTGAAAATATTTCTAAGATATAAGATTGCATAATACATATACGTTTAACACAATAAATTCCTATGGATGTAAATCATTTGTTACGTATATTTTGAGTGTTTAATTGTTCTTAATGTTTTAGACTTATTTATTCTTTTTCTAAGTTTGCCATGATTTGAGAAAAAACATCTTCCAGCTTATTTTTATCCTTCTATAGAATGGTTCAAGTTAAATGATTTTGACCGTTTCATACATTTCACACACATAAATGGAAACTTAAGTTGGTTTTAACCTTTTTTAATTGATTTCCTCTTCTTCAGGCTAAATGATTGTTACCCCTTGTCGAAGCATGCCCAACATGCAATGATGTGAGGAGTACACATCTACCAGCTTATTGTCATCTTTCAATTGAATGCTAAATGAGAATTTCTTTTATTTCTAATGAATGCTTACTGAGAGGGAATGGGGTTGATTATATCTTTCTTTGTTCTAAATGCTTAGTTTGCTTACGTCACTACAAATGTTTCATTACAACATTCTTTTCAAAGAACGATTCCTTCACTGAAATGGTTTGATTATACAATTCTTACTGAAGAATGATTCGTTCTTGTAAACTTATGTAAGAAACAAATGTAAGAAGAGTAAGAAGAGTAACGGTTTAAACAGAAATAAACCTGCTGTTACACACGCGCTAGCATTGCGATTGTGCATTGATAAATCAAGCTTTAAATGAACTTGTAAATAAAACAAATTCCTGACACAAATATAGCATTCTACTATCTGCAAATCATTGAATTTATTAGGCTAAGTCACTAGATATCTAGATATCATCCAAACCGTCGAATCTGTTATTGCAGATTATGAAACATATTGGCATGTATTAATAAGACACTAAACTCGAACAACATTTGGAATGAAAAGAACTATCGTCAAAAAAGGTTGCACGTGGTTTCAATGTCTTTTATACGATTATAAAAGCGTTAAAGCGCTGTCTACGGCTTTACCTACTGCTATTTGTAAGGGTAGAACATAACGTGCAGCGAGTCCACGGTAGTAACATAGAAACAGATGAGTAATGGATAGCAGAGTTTATCAGTGCGTGAACCTGTGTAGCTGTACGTTAAGCTCATTGTTCAGATAAACTGATATCGTGCCAAGTTCGCATGTACCGATAAAACTGATGCCGTGTGTTTTAAGTTTATTCAATACTCTTTAATTCTTTTGGTGCACATTTGACCGTAGTCGCAGTCTCGGTAAACCTAGCCTCAATATTACCCGTTTCACTCCGATATTGAGTCTAGAAAGGTATTGTAGAGGGTCGCGTCAGCCAACGTATATATCGAATTGACCAATCAGATATCTTTTAACTTTGCAGGTGTTGAAGAAAATATAGAGGTAACTCATTCTTATTAGGATTTGGGTATTTGGCTTCAGATTTGCAGTATACAGCCAAAGCAATAGCCACGTTAGCCAGTGGGACACTTGGGGTTATATTAGTATGAATTATGAAATATTCACAACACTCTATGATAATTTGGTTCAATCAATTCTGTCCTATGGATCTGCAATATGGGTCACGAAAGAGTCTAGTTGCATTGATGCTTTTCAGAATAGAGCAACCTGTTCTAAGGAGTTGGTTGTAAGACCCCAACTTTGGCTGTTAGGGGGGAAATGGGGTGGCTTACTAATTTAACTAAACGACGTATCGACATTGCTGGTTTTTGGAAAATAATATCTTCCGCAAGAGAAAATAGGCTTACATGTATTATTCGGGAGTGGTCTTTAACAAAACGAAAGTCGTGGGATTGTATGGTAAGGAAAATATTTCGGAATGTGGAATTGTTTTTAAATACATACTTGAATAAGTGATTAATATATAGCGAGGGCAATTTCTGATATTCTTTGCCAATCACTATGGTTTAATAATAACATCAGGATTGATGAAACTTTCATATACCATGAAAATATGGCTAAAAATGGTATCAACTTTGTCTGCGATATGATTGATCAGAATGGAAATTTTCTAGGAAAAGCAGAGGTTGAGAAAAAATATGGAATTGACAATATTAACTTTTTATACCTTGAAGGAATTAAACGTGCAATTATAGCATATTGTAAGGCACAAAATGTGGCAGTAATAGGTAGAACTTTCTATCAAGTACATTACCCAATATTACCGTTTAATGTTTCTTGTATATGTGGACAAATTCGAAGGAGCAGAGATTTTTATAATGCACTTTCATCAAAATTTCAAGGTAATCCTACTGGTCAGGCAAAATGGGAAGAAATTCTTGATAAACAATATGACAAAGATGAATGGTCAAATATTTATTTGATGGCAAATAGGTGCACAGAAAGTGTACAATTAAAATGGTTTCATTTCAAAATTGCCCACAACATTTTAATGACCAGGCATAAGTTATATTTGATGAAATATATTGACTCTCCAATGTGCTCCTTCTGCAAGTCCGTACCTGAAACAATAATACATTTACTGTGTGAATGTCCTAATTCTGTGACTGTATGGAAGGAACTGACCAAGTGGCTGGAAAGATTGTCAGAGGGAAATATTGTACTCTCACATGAAAACATTTTATTTGGCTTTAAGGGTAAAAATAATAACCCACTAAATGTGGTAATTCTATTACTAAAACATTACTTGTATAAAACAAGTCTTAAAAATACTAAGCCCAATTTTATATTTGCCCAAAGAGAAATATTAAACTACTACAAAGCCACAAAATATATAGCTTTTTCAAATACCAACCCAGCAAAATTCTATACTTTTTGGTCATCTTTCCATACACTTCTATCCAATGTATCTGATGCATGATCTATTGATATATGAACTCATCATACTTGTATATGAACCTATTAAGGGTCAAGCAGAATGATAATACAGAATGTACATCAATAGGGAACCTACACAATTGTCTGTGTATATATGTATATCTTCTCCAGTACCAACAGCTGAAAATGAATGTATCATGTATATTGGGAAATAAAAACATATAAAAAAAAAAATATATATATATAGCGATAGAGAGTATTAAATGTACACTAGTAAACTATAACTGGGTTAACAGCAAAACAGTTGTATATGTGCTTGAATATGTAAGTTGACTATAAAGTAACAGTGTAATACAGTGTATGTGTTGGAAGAAGCGATTAATATATAGCGATACAGAGTATTCAATGTACACTAGTAAACTATAAGTGAGTTGAATATACAGGAACACAATGGTATACGTACTTGAATATGTAAGTTGACTTTAAAGTAACAGAATGTAATAAAGTGTAAGTGTTTGAATAAGTGATTCAATATATATATAGTAACAGAGAATATTAGATGTACACATGTGCTATTATTACACATTTGATACACAATTGAGCATTACACTTTCGTATCGTATGTGACGATACAGCCCAGGCACTGTGTATAATCCAGCAAGCTACTCGTCAATTGAAAGTGTACGTGCAGCTTTGTATTCAAACATCCATCGACAAATCTCACCTGCAAAAGGCCGACTCCAGGGCCCAAATAATGGAATTGCTGAATCTCTTCAGACAGGAGGGTTTCTTCTTCACTGATGCTATCCTGACCGGGGTACCATCCACACTGATCTGCCTCCGTCCATCCATCGTATCATCGTCTGTATATCACTCACACTAACAAACTGAACTGTCACATCATCCTCGGTCCACCCATCACAAACTGTACATCACAATGGCGTATCCCACACGCTCTCATTCATAAAAAACAACAACACACGCGGAGTCAATTCATCGTTATCCTCAAAACGAAAGCACTGCAGCGTATATGGCTTGAGAGTTAGGAAGTATCAAAACAACTGTTCAGTCCACGCTCCCAAAAACGATACATCGATCCACTCATTGAATCGTCATTGGTATTGTTTCCGAGGTTATGTACACGGCCAGGGCAGCCCTGAACTCAACTTCGACCCACATAGGTATCCGTCTGTCTACTTAACATTGCACGACATAACAGTGTAGATATACATGTATAAGCAATGTCGAGCACCTGCCGTGATGACCGATACCTGTGAGGAGCAGCCACGCTCCAGTGATTTGAATCAGCCGCCACGCCTCAGTGCACTGATCTGTAGTCCGCCATTACACAAGATCGTGTTGCTTGTATCACATTACAGCTGGTCGGGATACCGACACGCACAACCAGGCTCAGGGCGAATCAGCATAAAAACAGCTATATAATCAAATAGGAAATAGCGAGATGGGTGCTTTTGGGTGAGAGCTAGGTTTATTGTAGTGTAAAACATTATCTGTATTGTAAACTCGACATATAAAAACCCAACTCCTCTGATAATAGCTGTTTGTTCCTTTCCTTAATGTTAAGATAAAATGCTAAATACCCGAGAACTTACGCATCTCACTTACACAATAAATTACAAGACTAGTGAAATAGTCAAAACATATAAAGGTCTGATGTCAATATCAGGGATGTTCTGTCTTAGGTTTTAAATATCGTTAAGTTATACAGATATATTATTTGATTTTCGAGAGGAAAATTGACCATGAAAAACTAACATTTTAGGTATTAACATTCCTTTATATGTATTATAACCTTAATAACAAACAGAACTTTCATAAATTCAATGTCAAAGTTGTTTGAGAGGCATTTTAGAAAATAAAAATATCAAAAAGATTTTCTTGGATGATCAACTTCTCCATTGTGGACTGTGGCGATTCTATAGAGCATCGTCGCTAGGAAGTGTTATAAAGATCTATACCGAAACAACAAGAAATTGATCATGAATATACCTCTTGTCTTCTTGAATTCAATGTGAGTTTGATATGTGGCTTTTATTACCTATTATTTATTCAATTCAAATGAGATAAGCATAAACAATTAATATGAAGTATTTGAAAGTCGTTATAAGTAATGTCTTAATCTACATGAGTGGGTGTAAGAATGCCTGTCTTGTTTGATAACAACTTTGTCGCAGGAATCATGACATTTTGTAGAAGTGTGAAGTTAGTGTACAAGGTTACCCCTTCACTCTTTGGTGAAGTAATATGCTGCATCAAAAAAGATATGATGTATTTCACCTTAAAGGGGTAGAAGCACGTTTATTCTTAAATTTCTTATTTTCAATTTTTCACTGACATTTGTATGCTTTTGCTAAATGTATTTCACCTTAAAGGGGTAGAAGCACGGTTTTTTTCAATTTCATATTTTCACTGACAAGTGTATGCTATTTCTAAATGTGTTATTTTGATGGTTTCCAAAATCTCATTACACAAACAAATCATCAATTTGGAACCAATTATTTTCATTTCATTTACCCCTAAAACGTGCTACTGCCCCTTTAAGGAAGTCGTTAGTTAGATAGTTCTTCTTTTCCTTAGTAGTCAATGGTTTTCTTCTTCAATCAACTCATATTCATATCGTGTATAAATACATACAAAGAGTCTTATTTGACTAACTTGGCAAAATGTTGCTCAGTGGATTTTGATGAATTATTATTTCTAAATAGGAAATGAAAAAATACTTTATTTACTTTTTAGGTAAAACATCCATACATAGCTGGTTCTAATATCATAGTGAGTGGATGTTTTATCATTCCGTGACCTTGTTAATATTTATATGATGTGTCTAGCCTGTGTGTGCATGTGTATCGTGGGTTATATGTGTGCATATTATATAACCATTGTATAATTGATTAACAGGGACCGATTCAGCATTTGAAAATAGAAAACATTCAGTGCTTGAATTCGTTTCATATTAATGGGAAATCGTTGGTCTGTAATCAATGTATTCTCTGATGTGTGATTCATAGCTTCGTGTGAATTTTCTTGTTTAAACTAATTGTTACAAGAATAACTTGGATATTTGTATATTGTTCTTGTGATATTCATTAAAATGGACATTATTCCAAAAGGCTTTATGTAAATGACTTCTACACTCAATATCAATGTGATGTAACTGTGTGACTAACTTTGAATTGTACCGCACTACTTGTTTATAACGTGTAAGGGTGTTTCTCTTAATTGTAT
Source organism: Steromphala cineraria (assembly GCA_916613615.1). Classification (NCBI taxonomy): domain Eukaryota; kingdom Metazoa; phylum Mollusca; class Gastropoda; order Trochida; family Trochidae; genus Steromphala; species Steromphala cineraria. Next base: position 3,014,815 of record OU744722.1, read on the forward strand.
ATCATTACATATACACCCAGTGCATGTGACAAAAGATGACGCGACATGACCACGTGACTCCGTGACATGCATCCAGGTCACTCTCGGCCTGAAGGCAGTATACACGAGTGTATGCGTCTGTCCTCTTCTGTCATGTTTCATGTAGTTGTAAACATGCTGTTGTATGCAAACAAATATACATTCCGTGCACATAGGCAATTGTAATGCTCACTGCAGTATAGAGAGAAATATAACTGCTTACTGACTCAAAACCCACATAAATTATTGTGCTTCACTGACCTCAAGGGGCAACCCTTTCCTTTTATATTAAAAGGAAAAATGAAAAAGAAATATAATTTGTTTTCCTTGTGATGAGAAACGACTTTCTACTTGATGAATATGGTCATAACAAGTATAGAGACGACTTTCTACTTGATGAATATGGTTATAACAAGTATAGAGGCGACTTTTCACTTAATGAATATGGTTATAACAAGTATAGAGACGACTTTCAACTTAAAGAATATGTTCATAACAAGTATAGAGAAGATACTTCATTGTCGACTCAACGAACTTCTATGATATAATGTTGCTTTGAGGAATGCTTATCAGTATCTATGTTAGCTTGATTGAGTTACTTGATTAAATATCAAATTTAAAGAAATCAACAAATTAACTGTGTAGTCTACATAAAAACGAAAACATCAATTTGGCAATTCACATATTTGAGCATAGGGACCAAGAAGTCGCACACTGTATATTCTATCAATTATCCATCCTACTATTGCTTGTTATTTTATAATTTGAGATAAATCTGACTTGAATAAAGATTATACATTCTACATTGTTCCCTGAATGTACATACAATTAGAAACTCATTTACAATGTTACACTGAATAATGTGCACAATTTCAAAATTTAAAATCACTCTGTCATAGTGCCAATAGTGTGTAACTACATGGAAGCCTATATTTACCACTGATCAGCGTTATTTAGAAAAAAAAAACTATGAAGGGCAATGAAAAATGAAAGTTATGGATATGACAATTGAATTGCTTTCTATATGTCCTGTCCTACAAGATGAGTGATACTATACCTCGATTGTAGCCATATCGCATGTAACCATATGTACCACAAAGAGTTATAATTTTAAAAAAGATGATGATATATACGGTTTTTTATTTTTGTCATAAGCTGATTTACTTCGTAGGTGTGCAAGGTTTTTGAACATTTTATGAGTGTTTCAATCACTAAGCACTAAGCTGTGATAGTGGCAGTAACGGAACAGCGGAGCGCAGTGGTTCGCCTGCTAGCCTCTCACACCAGAGGTTGAGACACCAACATAGTTTTACCTGGTTCTCAACTTGTGTTTTCTTCCTTGACAAGGCACTTCATCAACATTGCACTCAGTCCAGCCAGCTGTCTAATGGTACTTGGCAACATGATGTATTGACGAGGTCGCGACTAGCACTAGCAGTTGTGAAGTACACTCCCTCAGGCTAATATTAGTGTAAATAGCGCAATGAGCATGTCTCAGGTCATGGAAAAGGCGCAATATAAACATCGACATGATATCCAACTGATGACATAGTACAGTGAGGCTGTGCTGAGATTGAACGTTACATGAAGTTTAAGGTGTCGATGAATGGTTCAGAACATATCTATGGTGTCGATATATGGTTCAGAACATATCTATGATGTCGATAAATGGTTCAGTACATATCTATGATGTCGATAAATGGTTCAGTACATATTTATGGTGTCGATATATGGTTCAGAACATATCTATGGTGTCGATAAATGGTTCAGTACATATCTATGTTGTCGATAAATGGTTCAGAACATATCTATGGTGTCGATAAATGGTTCAGTACATATTTATGTTGTCGATAAATGGTTCAGAACATATCTATGGTGTCGATGAATGGTTCAGAACATATCTATGGTGTCGATATATGGTTCAGAACATATCTATGATGTCGATAAATGGTTCAGTACATATCTATGATGTCGATAAATGGTTCAGTACATATTTATGGTGTCGATATATGGTTCAGAACATATCTATGGTGTCGATAAATGGTTCAGTACATATTTATGGTGTCGATATATGGTTCAGAACATATCTATGGTGTCGATAAATGGTTCAGAACATATCTATGGTGTCGATAAATGGTTCAGAACATATCTATGATGTCGATATATGGTTCAGTACATATTTATGGTGTCGATATATGGTTCAAAACATATCTATGATGTCGATACATGATTCAGAACATATCTATGATGTCGATAAATGGTTCAGTACATATCTATGATGTCGATAAATGGCTCAGTACATATCTACGGTGTTGATAAATGGTTAAGAACATATATATGGTGTCGATAATTGGTTCAGAACATATCTATGATGTCGATAAATGGTTCAGAACATATCTATGATGTCGATAAATGGTTCAATACATATCTATGGTGTCGATAAATGGTTCAGTACATATCTATGGTGTCGATACATGGTTCAATACATATTTATGGTGTCGATAAATGGTTCAGTACATATCTATGGTGTCGATAATTGGTTCAGAACATATCTATGATGTCGATAAATGGTTCAGAACATATCTATGATGTCGATAAATGGTTCAATACATATCTATGGTGTCGATAAATGGTTCAGTACATATCTATGGTGTCGATACATGGTTCAATACATATCTATGGTGTCGATAAATGGTTCAGTACATATATATGGTGTCGATAATTGGTTCAGAACATATCTATGATGTCGATAAATGGTTCAGAACATATCTATGATGTCGATAAATGGTTCAATACATATCTATGGTGTCGATAAATGGTTCAGTACATATCTATGGTGTCGATACATGGTTCAATACATATCTATGGTGTCGATAAATGGTTCAGTACATATCTATGGTGTCGATAAATGGTTCAATACATATATATGGTGTCGATAAATGGTTCAATACATATCTATGGTGTCGATAAATGGTTCAGTACATATTTATGGTGTCGATAAATGGTTCAATACATATTTATGATGTCGATAAATGGTTCAGTACATATTTATGGTGTCGATATATGGTTCAGAACATATCTATGGTGTCGATACATGGTTCAGAACATATCTATGGTGTCGATAAATGGTTCAGTACATATTTATGGTGTCGATAAATGGTTCAGAACATATCTATGGTGTCGATAAATGGTTCAGAACATATCTATGGTGTCGATACATGGTTCAGAACATATCTATGGTGTCGATACATGGTTCAATACATATCTATGGTGTCGATAAATGGTTCAATACATATCTATGATGTCGATAAATGGTTCAGAACATATCTATGGTGTCGATATATGGTTCAGAACATATCTATGATGTCGATAAATGGTTCAGTACATATCTATGATGTCGATAAATGGTTCAGTACATATTTATGGTGTCGATATATGGTTCAGAACATATCTATGGTGTCGATAAATGGTTCAGTACATATTTATGTTGTCGATAAATGGTTCAGAACATATCTATGGTGTCGATAAATGGTTCAGTACATATTTATGTTGTCGATAAATGGTTCAGAACATATCTATGGTGTCGATGAATGGTTCAGAACATATCTATGGTGTCGATATATGGTTCAGAACATATCTATGATGTCGATAAATGGTTCAGTACATATCTATGATGTCGATAAATGGTTCAGTACATATTTATGGTGTCGATATATGGTTCAGAACATATCTATGGTGTCGATAAATGGTTCAGTACATATTTATGGTGTCGATATATGGTTCAGAACATATCTATGGTGTCGATAAATGGTTCAGAACATATCTATGGTGTCGATAAATGGTTCAGAACATATCTATGGTGTCGATAAATGGTTCAGAACATATCTATGGTGTCGATATATGGTTCAAAACATATCTATGATGTCGATACATGATTCAGAACATATCTATGATGTCGATAAATGGTTCAGTACATATCTATGATGTCGATAAATGGCTCAGTACATATCTACGGTGTTGATAAATGGTTAAGAACATATATATGGTGTCGATAATTGGTTCAGAACATATCTATGATGTCGATAAATGGTTCAGAACATATCTATGATGTCGATAAATGGTTCAATACATATCTATGGTGTCGATAAATGGTTCAGTACATATCTATGGTGTCGATACATGGTTCAATACATATCTATGGTGTCGATAAATGGTTAAGAACATATCTATGATGTCGATATATGGTTCAGAACATATCTATGGTGTCGATACATGGTTCAATACATATCTATGGTGTCGATAAATGGTTCAATACATATCTATGATGTCGATAAATGGTTCAGTACATATCTATGATGTCGATAAATGGTTCAGAACATATCTATGATGTCGATAAATGGTTCAGAACATATCTATGATGTCGATAAATGGTTCAATACATATCTATGGTGTCGATAAATGGTTCAGTACATATCTATGGTGTCGATAAATGGTTCAGAACATATCTATGGTGTCGATACATGGTTCAATACATATCTATGGTGTCGATAAATGGTTCAGAACATATCTATGGTGTCGATAAATGGTTCAGAACATATCTATGGTGTCGATAAATGGTTCAGAACATATCTATGATGTCGATAAATGGTTCAGTACATATCTATGGTGTCGATACATGGTTCAATACATATCTATGGTGTCGATAAATGGTTCAATACATATCTATGGTGTCGATAAATGGTTCAGAACATATCTATGGTGTCGATAAAAGGTTCAATACATATCTATGGTGTCGATACATGGTTCAATACATATCTATGGTGTCGATAAATGGTTCAGAACATATCTATGGTGTCGATAAATGGTTCAGTACATATCTATGGTGTCGATACATGGTTCAATACATATCTATGGTGTCGATAAATGGTTCAATACATATCTATGGTGTCGATAAATGGTTCAGAACATATCTATGGTGTCGATAAAAGGTTCAATACATATCTATGGTGTCGATACATGGTTCAATACATATCTATGGTGTCGATAAATGGTTCAGAACATATCTATGGTGTCGATAAATGGTTCAGTACATATCTATGGTGTCGATAAATGGTTCAATACATATATATGGTGTCGATAAATGGTTCAGAACATATATATGGTGTCGATACATGGTTCAGTACATATCTATGGTGTCGATTCATGGTTCAATACATATCTATGGTGTCGATAAATGGTTCAATACATATCTATGGTGTCGATAAATGGTTCAGAACATATCTATGGTGTCGATAAATGGTTCAGTACATATCTATGATGTCGATACATGGTTCAATACATATCTATGGTGTCGATACATGATTCAGAACATATCTATGGTGTCGATAAATGGTTCAATACATATCTATGGTGTCGATAAATGGTTCAGTACATATCTATGGTGTCGATAAATGGTTCAGTACATATCTATGGTGTCGATAAATGGTTCAGTACATATCTATGGTGTCGATAAATGGTTCAATACATATCTATGGTGTCGATAAATGGTTCAGAACATATCTATGGTGTCGATAAATGGTTCAGTACATATCTATGATGTCGATACATGGTTCAATACATATCTATGGTGTCGATAAATGGTTCAGAACATATCTATGGTGTCGATAAATGGTTCAGAACATATCTATGATGTCGATAAATGGTTCAGTACATATTTATGGTGTCGATATATGGTTCAGAACATATCTATGATGTCGATACATGATTCAGAACATATCTATGATGTCGATAAATGGTTCAGACATATCTATGATGTCGATAAATGGCTCAGTACATATCTACGGTGTTGATAAATGGTTAAGAACATATCTATGATGTCGATAAATGGTTCAGAACATATCTATAGTGTCGATAAATGGTTCAGAACATATATATGGTGTCGATAATTGGTTCAGAACATATTTATGATGTCGATAAATGGTTCAGAACATATCTACATGTATGATGTCAATAAATGGTTCAGAACATTAAATGAGAAGAATTTAAATCGCTTTAGAAAACATATTTTTTTAGCTAAAAAATATTATGTACTAACATGTACCTTTTCTATTTCATGTTTGACAATGATTTATATTATGCAATACAGACAGGCGGTGGGTTCATTTGTTTGTCACATTCATTGCAAATCTGCCCTTAAATTAAGAAAACAGTACTATACATTCATTATTCTTTTACTTCTGACCTGTGCTGATGTTCACCCAAATCCTTAGCCGTTACAAAACAATGATCTCAAATCACAAAAGATTACATGGATTAATAGGTTATTCAAGAAAGATTCGAAACTTAGCAAATTATTTTACATTAACCTCAACACAAATGATATGAATTTTCTATCAAAATGCGAACAATATATCAAAGAAAACATACTGACAAAGCGAACAAATGATTTTTGGACAGATGTGGTGTTAGCATGGGGACAATATATTAGTAGTAAAAGGCAATGCATTAAAGAACAAAACGATGTGCTCACACAGCCAATCTGGCACAATGATAACCTTAGAATAGACAATAAGCCAATATGCTACTCACACTATGTGAAGGCAGGAATATATTTTATAAACGATTTGGTAGATGACAATGGAAACATACTAACTTATGAACAATTTAAGGAATTGTACAACTGCAAAACAAACTTTTTAGAATATGCCGGGATCTATAAAACTATAAAGAGCTATTGTAAAATAACGAATAACAATATACTCAGAAAAACCTGCATGCCCTGCATTCCCTATTTTTTACAAGATCTAGTGAAAACAAGCAAAGGAGGCAGAATATTTTATGATACACTACAAACAACCGAAAATCAAAATACTAACAACAAATACAGGAAAAAATGGAATATCGTTTTTAACGAACAAATATCTGATATTGACTGGAAATATATTCATAAAATACCTTTCAGGGCACTTGTTAATGTAAAACATCAATGGTTTCAATATAGTATTATCCACAGATGCATACCAACAAATGAACTGTTATCAAAAATGAAATTGATTGACACTTATCTTTGTACTTTTTGTAAAAACGAAGTGGAAACTATAACACACATATTTTATGAGTGCAAGATAATTAAAGAAATTTGGAGTAATGTTATTAAATGGATTCAACTGAAAACTGGCACCCTTCTCCACTTTGATATGTCGAAAATACTATTTGGATACCCTGAGAAAAGAAATGACGTAGTCAATCGTATCATAATTATCACAAAGTACAACATTTTTAAATCAAGATTAGCAAACAGACATCCAAACATGTCGTACATTAAACAAGATGTTGAATCTGCATCCACCCTAGATAGATACAATGGAAAGATAACTTGTAGTGAAACAAGTTTTGCCACATTTTGGTCTTCTTGTCATATGTTGTTTAGTTGATGTCTTATCTGCATAGCTGACGCTAGTATTATTACTATATATCTGCAATATTGATATTATAATTCTATGCTCAACGATGTGACTGATCTTTGTATGTTGACTTTGTACCAAAAACAGTGAAATAATGAAAAAATAAATAAACAATGATCTCAAAATAATACACCTAAATGTGCGAAGCTGAACTTGAATCATATGATGTCATTTCGTTACGGAATCATGGTTGCACCATGGCATAGATAGCATGAATGTACACATTCCTGGATTTCATCTGCCATTACGCAAAGATAGACAGGGTAGGGGTGGAGGTGTGGCGATATATAGTAAAAACTACTTAGCTTTCGAGTGTATGAATAGCTTAGATCTGCCTGCGCTTGAAGCTTTATGGGTTAAAATTAAATGTAGAAAACATACTTATCTCATTTGAACTATCTATAGAGCAGACAAAAGCGATGTGTACTGGGATTTGATAGAAGAATCTATTAGTAATGCTGTTGATTTCGGAGTGATAACGATTGTGACTGGAGACTTTAACGGAGATCTTTTAACTACAAATTCATATAGAATTAATCAAATAAAATTTCTGAATGGACTCTCCCAAATAATAACAGACCCTACAAGGATTACGCCTACTTCTAGTACGCTGATTGATCTTATTTTTGTTTCACACGCTGCGTTCGTACTAGAATCCGGTGTACTTGATCCAATTTGTAGTGACCATTGTCCTGTGTTTGTCACCTTGAAGGAAAACATAAAGAAATCTGTCTCTTTTAAAAGAAAAGTCTATGATTACAATTTAGTTGACGTCGATGCCTTGACGACTGAATTAAGTTCTTTCAATTGGAATACAATACTTTCCTCCCATGATATTAACAAAGTGGCAGATAACTTAACCAATAAGATAATAGATCTTTGTGAAAAATATATACCTAATAAGATTGTTACTATCAGGCCAAAAGATGCCCCATGGATGAATAACGAAACTAGGAGCCTGATCAGAAAACGTAATCGATTACATAAGATTGCTAAGAAGAGTAATTTACCTTCTGATTGGACCAAATTCAGGCTATTCAGAAATAAAACTGTAACGTCTGTCCGAAAGGCAAAACAGTTATATACCGACAAAATTGATACACTAATTAATGAAAAGCATGGATCAAAAATCTAGTGGCGCCTGATTAAACATTATGAAAAAGGCAAACATTCATTAAACTCCTTCCCCTCTATTCTTCTCAACAATCAGCTATATGATGATAGCGCTGATATTGCAAATATTATGAATGAATATTTCACAAATCAAACAAAAGTAAGTTATCCAGATAGGAGCATTGATGAAATTGTTTCCTACACTGATGTATCCTTAAAGGTGCAGTAGCACGTTTTTTGATAATTTTATATATTAAATATTTCACCGATAATTGTAAGTTAATGCTAAATGTATTATTTTGACAGTGCCTAAAATCTCATTAGACAAGCCAATGATCCATAGTCAGAGGACAAAGTATGAAGATTCACATAAAATGCATTGGCGGCCATTTTTTGTGAACACCTTTAATTCATTTTGTGTAAGAAAAGGGAATCTCATGGCTAAACTTTACGTTATATATTTGAATTATTACTGTTTCATTTAGTTTAAATACATTATCTTTCAATTGGAACCATTAATTTTTGTTTTCCTGACATCACCTTATATTCCCCCTAAAAACGTGCTACTGCCCCTGTAAGTGATGTGTTTATATTCCCTAACGAGGTTTATGATATTCTTTTTTCTCTTAATACTACTAAAGCAATAGGTCCAGATGGAATCAGTAATAAGTTCCTTAAAATGAATGCTCGACTTTTGGCTTCTCCGTTTGCAGATGTATTTAATCAATCGTTTTCTGGAAATGTATTTCCGTCAATTTGGAAAGAAGCTTCTGTTGTCCCGATTCACAAAAAATGTAACAAAAATGACTGTTCTAACTATAGACCGGTTGCACTGACACTAATCTTCAATCTTGTTTTACGCCAGGTGACTCAACTCAAATCAACAAACGTATCTTTATGATTTTATTACCGGTGCTGTAGATAAAGGTAAAGAAATTAAAGCAGTATTTTGCGATGTAAGCAAAGCTTTTGATAGAGTTTGGCACAAGGGTATTGTATATAAATTAAAAAGCATTTGGTATAAATGGTAACCTCTTGAGGTGGTGTGAGAGTTACCTTGATAATAGAAGACAACATGTTGTAATTAATGGGTTTAAATCGGACGATAGCACCGGGTGTTCCCTATGGCTTAGTTTTAGGACCACTTTTATTTATTGAATACATAAATGATATAGTTGAAGGTATAAGTAGCAATATACGACTTTTTGCAGACGATACGTCTTTATATGCTATCATTTGTGATCCTTCAGAAATTGCTGTTAATATGAACGATGATTTAGAGAGAATAGCGAAATGGGCAGAAAAATGGCAGGTATCTTTTAATCCAAATAAGACAGAGTCAGTACGATTTACTCGAAAATTTAAACCAACTCCAATGCCAAATTTAACACTGGATGACAATGTAATTACCTCTGTTGAAAGTCATAAACATTTAGGCCTTATATTACAACAGGATTGTGCCTGGAATGAGCACATAAACGACATTGCAGGAAAAGTTGCACACCAATGGGAAACTGTCTAAGAACTCTCACATATCGTCTTAACAGAAAAACTTAAGAAACCATGTACAAACAGTTCATATTGCCAATTTTCGACTACTGCAATCATAAATGGGACAATTGTACTAAACAACAAGCAGATATACTTGAAAAACTTAATCTCGACGCCTTAAGAACGGTTTGTGGTGCTGTTCGCCGAACACGTTACCATAAGATATACGAAGAAACTAACTGCCATTCATTGTGTCAAAGAAGATATGTTCAAAAAATGACTATGTTTTATAAAATGGTTCATAACATTACGCCTAGTTACCTTAGTGATCTTGTACCTCCTAGATTAGCAGACGTGTCTAATTACAATCTGCGCGACGCTTTGAATATTCAGACAATCAGCACTAAAACTGTTAATTATGCAAAGTCCTTTCTTCCAAATACTATCACTCTATGGAATTCATTACCTTCTGAACTTAGAGAAATACAGTCGTTGTCAAGATTCAAAAATTCCATTTTAAACAATAAGCATACATACTGTCATTTTGATTTGAACAGTGTTAGCAGAGCTTGTCAAATCATTCATTTTCGACTCAAACTTGAATGTAGTGATCTTAATGCCCATAAATACCAACGTTTTATTTCCCAAAGCTCATCCTGTTCATGTGGACATACATATGAAGACTCTATTCATTATTGTTTTGTCTGTCCTACTTTTAGCGACATTCGACAAACGATGTGCTTTTACACTAATGGCTTTGACTTGGAATCAGTTTTGTTCGGAAACCAAAGTTCTTTCCAATATGTTAACAAAGAACTTCTAACTTCAGTTCACTCATTTATTAATTTAAGTGGCAGATTTGATTCACAAAGATTTTCAATGACACATAATAGCTGAATATGTGTTGTGTTTGCTTTTCAGTTATACGATTTATATATGGTACATTCATCATGACTGTTATGTTTTGTTGTATCCCGGAACGGTATTAACATAAGCCAAACGGCTTGTTTACCAATTCGGTTCCTTTTTTTGGAAATAAATATGTTTAAACCTTTTCTATTTCATTTTACAGCTTGCGAATTGAATTTATCATTTAATTCATGCTTTAAAAAGAAATTGATCGACGTATTAGGAAAAAACATGGCTCTTTTTAGTCTTTACCTAATGTATTTTATACTTAAAGGAATGTTTGTTAAATAATGTATGGGGAAAAGTTTCTCCCAATTAAGAAATATATTATGTTGCTCGTTTTATTCCTTCAGTTTATACCAACCTTTACTGTAATCAAGAGGTCGATTTGACAAGAAAAATTGAGTTATCTCCCTTCAGCTCCCTATCAATCATTGATTGATTGATTGCTTACCTACTTGTTAAATATGTATGTTGCAAAGAGACAAAATCATCAACACTTCATCGGTGAATTACAAATCGTATGAAAAGTCCTTTTGGTCGAGAAATTGACATTAATCTATGGCACGATTCTTCCATCTATTTTCATTTGTAATTTTTCGGGAAGGATTCACATCTTACGTACAGTTTCATGGCCTTAATATGTCATATGTAAAAGTTCGTTAAACATTTTAGAATGCAACTATAATAAGCTCGTCAACAAACCGGTTATGTTAGCATGATGATTCGTGAAACGGAAATCATTTTAGAATAACCCTTTCGTCTTTCCAAACCCAGTAACAAATAAGTGTTTGAGGCTGATTCTGAAAGTTGAAAGGGTATAGCGAGTTTATTGATCTTTCTGATGAAGTATCACTCCACAACGCAAGTAAAGATCAGTTTGCATAAACATTTCAGCAAGTTTGGAGAGGACAAAATCACAAGGCGGAAGTTATGAATTAATGCTGCGCTGAGGCAGAACAAGAAGTGGGACAACCTTGAACGTAGTTGATAGGAAGCACATGGCTGGTATATATATATATATATATATACATGCTGAAGTTACAGGATCCTCGCTTGGGTCACCTCGTTCTCGCTGTCCAGACTGGAGACAAACATTTCAGCACGACATATTTCCCTTTCAGCATGCAACTTACAGGATGTGACGTTTTAATTACAATTTAACACGTTTATTACAACTACCCACGTTCATTTCAATATACCTCATTATTTTAGTCATTTTACGCCATATTAATTAACGTAGTTTCTTTCTATCATTTCTCTTTAAAGTTTAGAAAGTCTTGGGATAGTTCAATAATTAATCTTATCACCCAAGCTGATTTTCCTATTCATAATGTATTTTCTGTCACCCATCTGGAGTTTCTCACAATTAGAGAACAAATAATTTGTACAGATCAAGAAAACTGGCTACGAAGTATATGGAATGATAATGGGCAGAGTAATTGTAATAAACTTAGAACATTTAGATTATTTAAGAGCACTTTGACAGTTTCACCCTATATGTTCGCTCAGTGTCAGACCGCGCTCAACGAAGTATCCTTGCAAAACTAAGATGTGGTTCTCTCCCTTTAGAGATAGAACTAGGTCGTTTTTCTCGTCCGAAAACCCCATTAAATCAACGTAAATGTTAATACTGTAATTCTTCTGAAATAGAAGATGAGATACACTTTCTAACTTCTTGTCAGCTTTACTCAGATATCAGGTCCCCGTTATGGTTAAAAGCGCAAGCTATTCACACTCATGCAGTTTATAAATCTATCTCCAACAGATCAAGCCATATTTCTCTTGCAGTCACCCCAACTCTCCCAACCACTTGCCGCTACATTAAGCGCTATGTTTAGACGCAGGAAATACATAACTTCTTAAAAACAAATCTTTTATTGCTCTTAAGGGTTTTTTTTTTAAAATGTTGATATTTGTGATATATTTTAACCATTTTAGCGCTTAATGCGCTTTTAGCTATTTTATTTTGTTTTAGTGTCTCATAGGCCATTGTTTGCCAGACGGCGTGCTATATTTGCCGTTTATAATATCTAGTGTGAAGTATATGTACGCTGTGTGACACTTAAATAAAATATTTTTCTTCTTCTTCTTCTTTCTTCTATCATAAACTTATTTAATATGCAATACTTGGGATATAGCTTTAGGCCAAACATGAAATGTAGCGATCTGAACAATAGACTTGTCGCTTACAGCCAGGTTAATCCCAATGTTATAATGTTTCACTGCCTCCAGCAAAGGAATGAAGACAAAATTGTTGTTAAGTTATCGTATCATCAATGCAGTTTCTGAAATTACGTTGAGAGCTTATTCACAGTTCTTCACGGAATAAAACCAACAGATATGATAAACAGTTACTCTAGTTTAGGGCAGGACTATCACCCTTTGAACATTACCAATCTGCCTCATGACTTTACTCATATACTTATAAAAACAGTATAGAACTTAATTCAACAAGTCTTGATTTCACTGTATACGCAAGAATAGAATTATATGCATGGATTAAAGTATTTGATAAATATTAAATACTAAATTCTTGACTAACCACTGATGATCTCTTTATGGAGAGCGGGTCTGTTCTCATATACAAGCTTGAAATCCACGCATAGAGAACATGTTCTGACTCAGACAGAGAGAAGTTACAACTGCCGGTCAGTGTATTATATAAGCTTGACATCCACGCATAGAGAACATGTTCTGACTCGATCAGAGAGAGGTTTCATCTGCCGGTCAGTGTAATATATAAGCTTGACATCCACGCATAGAGAACATGTTCTGACTCAGACAGAGAGAAGTTACAACTGCCGGTCAGTGTAATATATAAGCTTGACATCCATGCATAGAGAACATGTTCTGACTCGGACAGAGAGAAGTTACAACTGCCGGTCAGTGTAATATATAAGCTTGACATCCATGCATAGAGAACATGTTCTGACTCGGACAGAGCGAGGTTACATCTGCCGGTCAGTGTAATACATGAGCTTGACATCCATGCATAGAGAACATGTTCTGACTGGGACAGAGAGAGGTTACATCTGTCGATCAGTGTAATATATAAGCTTGACATCCACGCACACAGAACATGTTCTGACTCGGACAGAGCGAGGTTACATCTGCCAGTCAGTGTAATATATAAGCTGGACATCCACGCATAAAGAACATGTTCTGACTCAGACAGAGAGAGGTTGCATCTGCCTGTCATTGTAGTATATAAGCTGTACATCCACGCATACAGAACATGTTCTGACTGGGACAGAGAGAGGTTACATCTGTCGGTCAGTGTAATATTTCAGCTGGACATCCACGCTAACAGAACATGTTCTGACTCAGACAGAGAGAGGTTGCATCTGCCTGTCATTGTAGTATATAAGCTGGACATCCACGCATACAGAACATGTTCTGACTCGGACAGAGCGAGGTTACATCTGCCAGTCAGTGTAATATATAAGCTGGACATCCACGCATACTCAACATGTTCTGACTCGGACAGAGCATGGTTACATCTGCCTGTCATTGTAGTATATAAGCTGGACATCCACGCATACAGAACATGTTCTGACTGGGACAGAGAGAGGTTACATCTGTCGGTCAGTGTAATATTTCAGCTTGACATCCACGCATACAGAACATGTTCTGACTCGGACAGAGCGAGGTTACATCTGCCAGTCAGTGTTATATATAAGCTGGACATCCACGCATACAGAACATGTTCTGACTCAGACAGAGAGAGGTTGCATATGCCTGTCATTGTAGTATATAAGCTGGACATCCACGCATACAGAACATGTTCTGACTGGGACAGAGAAAGGTTACATCTGTCGGTCAGTGTAATATTTCAGCTTGACATCCACGCATACAGAACATGTTCTGACTCGGACAGAGCGAGGTTACATCTGCCAGTCAGTGTAATATATAAGCTGGACATCCACGCATACAGAACATGTTCTGACTCGGACAGAGCATGGTTACATCTGCCGGTCAGTGTAATATATAAGCTTGACATCCATGCATAGAGAACATGTTCTGACTGGGACAGAGAGAGGTTACATCTGTCGGTCAGTGTAATATATAAGCTTGACATCCACGCATACAGAACATATTCTGACTCGGACAGAGAGAGGTTACATCTGCCGGTCAGTGTAATATATAAGCTTGACATCCACGCATACAGAACAAGTTCTGACTCGGACAGAGCATGGTTACATCTGCCGGTCAGTGTAATATATAAGCTGGACATCCATGCATAGAGAACATGTTCTGACTGGGACAGAGAGAGGTTGCATCTGCCGGTCATTGTAGTATATAAGCTTGACATCCACGCATACAGAACATGTTCTGACTGGGACAGAGAGAGGTTACATCTGTCGTCAGTGTAATATTTCAGCTTGATATCCACGCATACAGAACATGTTCTGACTCGGACAGAGACAGGTTACATCTGTCGGTCAGTGTAATATATAAGCTTGACATCCACGCATACAGAACATGTTCTGACTCGGACAGAGAGAGGTTACATCTGTCAGTAAGTGTAATATATGAGCTTGACATCCACGAATAGAGAACAAGTTCTGACTCGGACAGAGCGAGGTTACATCTGTCGGTCAGTGTAAGATACAAGCTTGACATCCATGCATAGAGAACATGTTCTGACTCAGACAGAGCGAGGTTACATCTGCCGGTCAGTGTAATATACAAGCTGGACATCCACGCATACAGAACAAGTTCTGACTGGGACAGAGCGAGGTTACATCTGCCGGTCATTGTAGTATACAAGCTTGACATCCACGCATACAGAACATGTTCTGACTCGCACAGAGCGAGGTTACATCTGCCAGTCAGTGTAATATATAAGCTGGACATCCACGCATACAGAACATGTTCTGACTCGGACAGAGCATGGTTACATCTGCCGGTCAGTGTAATATATAAGCTTGACATCCATGCATAGAGAACATGTTCTGACTCGGACAGAGCGAGGTTACATCTGCCGGTCAGTGTAATATATAAGCTTGACATCCATGCATAGAGAACATGTTCTGACTGGGACAGAGAGAGGTTACATATGTCGGTCAGTGTAATATATAAGCTTGAAATCCACGCATACAGAACATGTTCTGACTCGGACAGAGAGAGGTTGCATCTTCCGGTCAGTGTAGTATATAAGCTTGACATCCACGCATACAGAACATGTTCTGACTGGGACAGAGAGAGGTTACATCTGCCGGTCAGTGTAATATATAAGCTTGACATCCATGCATAGAGAACATGTTCTGACTGGGACAGAGAGAGGTTACATCTGTCGTCAGTGTAATATTTCAGCTTGACATCCACGCATACAGAACATGTTCTGACTGGGACAGAGAGAGGTTACATCAGCCGGTCAGTGTAATATATAAGCTTGACATCCATGCATAGAGAACATGTTCTGACTGGGACAGAGAGAGGTTACATCTGTCGTCAGTGTAATATTTCAGCTTGACATCCACGCATAGAGAACATGTTCTGACTCAGACAGAGAGAAGTTACAACTGCCGGTCAGTGTAATATATAAGCTTGACATTCATGCAAAGAGAACATGTTCTGACTCGGACAGAGAGAGGTTACATCTGCCAGTCAGTGTAATATATAAGCTTGACATCCATGCATAGAGAACATGTTCTGACTCGGACAGAGAGAGGTTGCATCTGCCGGTCATTGTAGTATATAAGCTTGACATCCACGCATACAGAACATGTTCTGACTCGGACAGAGAGAGGTTACATCTGCCGGTCAGTGTAATATATAAACTTGACATCCACGCATAGAGAACATGTTCTGACTCGGACAGAGAGAGGTTGCATCTGCCGGTCATTGTAGTATATAAGCTTGACATCCATGCATACAGAACATGTTCTGAATCGGACAGAGAGAGGTTACATCTGCCGGTCAGTGTAATATATAAGCTTGACATCCACGCATAGAGAACATGTTCTGACTCGGACAGAGAGAGGTTACATCTGCCAGTCAGTGTAATATATAAGCTTGACATCCATGCATAGAGAACATGTTCTGACTCGGACAGAGCGAGGTTACATCTGCCGGTCAGTGTAATATATGAGCTTGACATCCATGCATAGAGAACATGTTCTGACTGGGACAGAGAGAGGTTACATCTGTCGATCAGTGTAATATATGAGCTTGACATCCACGCATACAGAACATGTTCTGACTCGGACAGAGCATGGTTACATCTGCCGGTCAGTGAAATATATAAGCTGGACATCCACGCATACAGAACATGTTCTGACTCGGACAGAGCGAGGCTACATCTGCCGGTCAGTGTAATATATAAGCTTGACATCCATGCATAGAGAACACGTTCTGACTGGGACAGAGCGAGGTTACATCTGCCAGTCAGTGTTATATATAAGCTGGACATCCACGCATACAGAACATGTTCTGACTCGGACAGAGCATGGTTACATCTGCCCGTCAGTGTAATATATAAGCTGGACATCCACGCATACAGAACATGTTCTGACTCGGACAGAGCGAGGCTACATCTGTCAGTCAGTGTAATATTTCAGCTTGACATCCACGCATACAGAACAAGTTCTGCCTGGAACAGAGCGAGGTTACATCTGCCGGTCATTGTAGTATACAAGCTTGACATCCACGCATACAGAACATGTTCTGACTCGCACAGAGCGAGGTTACATCTGCCAGTCAGTGTAATATATAAGCTTGACATCCACGCATACAGAACATGTTCTGACTCGGACAGAGCATGGTTACATCTGCCGGTCAGTGTAATATATAAGCTTGACATCCATGCATAGAGAACATGTTCTGACTCGGACAGAGCGAGGTTACATCTGCCGGTCAGTGTAATATATAAGCTTGACATCCATGCATAGAGAACATGTTCTGACTGGGACAGAGAGAGGTTACATCTGTCGGTCAGTGTAATATATAAGCTTGACATCCACGCATAGAGAACATGTTCTGACTCGCACAGAGCGAGGTTACATCTGCCAGTCAGTGTAATATATAAGCTTGACATCCACGCATACAGAACATGTTCTGACTCGCACAGAGCGAGGTTACATCTGCCAGTCAGTGTAATATATAAGCTTGACATCCACGCATACAGAACATGTTCTGACTCGGACAGAGCATGGTTACATCTGCCGGTCAGTGTAATATATAAGCTTGACATCCATGCATAGAGAACATGTTCTGACTCGGACAGAGCGAGGTTACATCTGCCGGTCAGTGTAATATATAAGCTTGACATCCATGCATAGAGAACATGTTCTGACTGGGACAGAGAGAGGTTACATCTGCCGGTCAGTGTAATATATAAGCTTGACATCCACGCATACAGAACATGTTCTGACTCGGACAGAGCGAGGTAACATCTGCCGGTCAGTGTAATATATAAGCTTGACATCCACGCATACAGAACATGTTCTGACTCGGACAGAGCGAGGTAACATCTGCCGGTCAGTGTAATATATAAGCTTGACATCCACGCATACAGAACATGCTCTGACTCGGACAGAGCGAGGTAACATCTGCCGGTCAGTGTAATATATAAGTTTGAAATCCACGCATACAGAACATGTTCTGACTCGGACAGAGAGAGGTTGCATCTTCCGGTCATTGTAGTATATAAGCTTGACATCCACGCATACAGAACATGTTCTGACTGGGACAGAGAGAGGTTACATCTGCCGGTCAGTGTAATATATAAGCTTGACATCCATGCATAGAGAACATGTTCTGACTCGGACAGAGAGAGGTTACATCTCTCGTCAGTGTAATATTTCAGCTTGACATCCACGCATACAGAACATGTTCTGACTCAGACAGAGAGAAGTTACAACTGCCGGTCAGTGTAATATATAAGCTTGACATTCATGCAAAGAGAACATGTTCTGACTCGGACAGAGAGAGGTTACATCTGCCAGTCAGTGTAATATATAAGCTTGACATCCATGCATAGAGAACATGTTCTGACTCGGACAGAGAGAGGTTGCATCTGCCGGTCATTGTAGTATATAAGCTTGACATCCACGCATACAGAACATGTTCTGACTTGGACAGAGAGAGGTTACATCTGCCGGTCAGTGTAATATATAAACTTGACATCCACGCATAGAGAACATGTTCTGACTCGGACAGAGAGAGGTTGCATCTGCCGGTCATTGTAGTATAAAAGCTTGACATCCATGCATACAGAACATGTTCTGACTGGGACAGAGAGAGGTTACATCTGCCGGTCAGTGTAATATATAAGCTTGACATCCACGCATAGAGAACATGTTCTGACTCGGACAGAGAGAGGTTACATCTGCCAGTCAGTGTAATATATAAGCTTGACATTCATGCAAAGAGAACATGTTCTGACTCGGACAGAGAGAGGTTACATCTGCCGGTCAGTGTAATATATAAGCTTGACATCCACGCATAGAGAACATGTTCTGACTCGGACAGAGAGAGGTTACATCTGCCAGTCAGTGTAATATATAAGCTTGACATTCATGCAAAGAGAACATGTTCTGACTCGGACAGAGAGAGGTTACATCTGCCAGTCAGTGTAATATATAAACTTGACATCCACGCATAGAGAACATGTTCTGACTCGGACAGAGAGAGGTTGCATCTGCCGGTCATTGTAGTATAAAAGCTTGACATCCATGCATACAGAACATGTTCTGACTGGGACAGAGAGAGGTTACATCTGCCGGTCAGTGTAATATATAAGCTTGACATCCATGCATAGAGAACATGTTCTGACTCGGACAGAGAGAGGTTACATCTGCCAGTCAGTGTAATATATAAGCTTGACATCCATGCATAGAGAACATGTTCTGACTCGGACAGAGCGAGGTTACATCTGCCGGTCAGTGTAATATATGAGCTTGACATCCATGCATAGAGAACATGTTCTGACTGGGACAGAGAGAGGTTACATCTGTCGATCAGTGTAATATATGAGCTTGACATCCACGCATACAGAACATGTTCTGACTCGGACAGAGCATGGTTACATCTGCCGGTCAGTGAAATATATAAGCTGGACATCCACGCATACAGAACATGTTCTGACTCGGACAGAGCGAGGCTACATCTGCCGGTCAGTGTAATATATAAGCTTGACATCCATGCATAGAGAACATGTTCTGACTGGGACAGAGCGAGGTTACATCTGCCAGTCAGTGTTATATATAAGCTGGACATCCACGCATACAGAACATGTTCTGACTCGGACAGAGCATGGTTACATCTGCCCGTCAGTGTAATATATAAGCTGGACATCCACGCATACAGAACATGTTCTGACTCGGACAGAGCGAGGCTACATCTGTCAGTCAGTGTAATATTTCAGCTTGACATCCACGCATACAGAACATGTTCTGACTCGGACAGAGCGAGGTTACATCTGCCAGTCAGTGTTATATATAAGCTGGACATCCACGCATACAGAACATGTTCTGACTCAGACAGAGAGAGGTTGCATCTGCCTGTCATTGTAGTATATAAGCTGGACATCCACGCATACAGAACATGTTCTGACTGGGACAGAGAGAGGTTACATCTGTCGGTCAGTGTAATATTTCAGCTTGACATCCACGCATACAGAACATGTTCTGACTCGGACAGAGCGAGGTTACATCTGCCAGTCAGTGTTATATATAAGCTGGACATCCACGCATACAGAACATGTTCTGACTCAGACAGAGAGAGGTTGCATATGCCTGTCATTGTAGTATATAAGCTGGACATCCACGCATACCACTGGGTGAAATGAAGATATTTATTACCTTTACAAGATATTTATTTTTTTGTAAATATCATCTTTACAAGATATTTATTTCTTTGTAAATATCATCTTTAATCCTTTGTAAATTTTTGTAAATGTTTGTAAATTTTTGTAAATTTTTGTAAATATTTGTAAATATCATCTTTAATCTGTAATGTAGACTTTGAAAGTAAAAAAATTGGTAAATGTTGACTTTGAAAGAAATATTTGATGAAATGTTGACTTTGGATAGAAATAATTTGTGAAAGGATGACTTTGGAAAGAAATAATTTGTGAAATGATATCTTTGAAAGAAATAATTTGATGAAATGTTGATTTTGAAAAGAAATTAAGTTGAAATATTGACTTTGAAAGGTATTAATTTGAAGAAATGTTGGCTTTGGAAATTAATGATTTGATGAAATGTTTACTTTCAAAAGTAATTATTTGGTGAAATGATGACTTTGAAGAGAAACAATTAGTGAAATGATGACTTTGAAAACTAATATGTTTGGTGAAGTGTTGACTTTGAAAAGTGATAATTGGTAAAATGTTGACTTTAAAAAGAAATAATTTGATGAAATTTTTACTTTTAATATCAACAATTTCATCAAATGGTAACTTTGAAAAGTACAAATTTTATGAGATGTTGACTTTCAAAAGTGATGATTTCATGAAATGTTGACTTTGAAAAGAAATACAAGATGAATTTGTTGAGTTTGAAGAGAAATATAATTCTTCGAAATGTTGGCTTTGAAAAGAGATAATTTGTTTAAATGATGACTCTGAATATGAATAATTTGGTGAAATTATGACTTGAAGAGGAATCATTTGATGAAATGATAAATTTGAAGAGAAATAATAAGTGAAATGATGACATTGGAAACTAATAGGTTGGTGAAATAGTTAAAAAATGCTTTGAAAAGTAATAATTTGATGAAATGTTGAATTTGAAAAGACATAATTGGTGAAATGATGACTTTGAAAGGAAATGATTTGATGAAATAGTGACTTTGAAAAGTGATTATTTTATTAGATGTTTACTTTGAAACGTGAACATTTTATAAGATGTTGACTTTGAAAAGAAGTAATTTGGTTAAATGATGACTTTGAAGAGGAATAATTTGGTAAAATTATGACTTGAAGAGGAAGAATTAGTGAAATGATGACTTTGGGAACTTATACGTTTTGTTAAATGTTGACTTTGGAAAGTAATAATGAATGATATGAAGACTTTGAAAACGTATAAGTTTGGTGAAATAATTACTTTGAAAAGTAATAATTTTATGACATTTTGACTTAAAAAAAGAAATATTTTGTGAAATTTGTGAAATGATGACTTTGAAAAGATATAATTTGATAATTTCCTTATTTTAACTAATATGAATAATAAATACAGTGTTGAAAAATTAAAACAGCTTGTTGGAAATTATTTCCACTCATTAGGTTGTAGCTTAACGAATACACTTGCTAAATAACTCATTAGTCAAGGTGTTGATTGTCTATTGAGTGACAATGCTGTTACATAATCAGTTCGATGTATTCATTACGCATTTAATGGGTGTTAATTTTTCAGATGGAGTATTAACTTTTAAGGAAAATTTGATAATTTCAAATGTTGACCTTTTGTAAAGCATAGACTTATAAAATCCATTGTGTTGTTGAATGAAGATTTGTAATGGTGATTTCGTTGAAACAATTTTTTATGGAAAATTAAACATGAGATACTGGAAATGTTTACTGTTGTCTTTAGTTTGTGAAGTATTTTCTCATTTTCATAAGAAAAAGAAAAACTAATCACTGATTTGAGGAATCCAAACAGCTTACTAGAAGTTAAATTCCCCTCACTTGTAGGTAGCTTAACGAATACACCTGTTGGAATATCTCATTAATTAAGATGTTGATTGTGGGCCACGAGTAGATTGCGTAATGAGCAGACAGCGGCCCACTGTGGGTGAGCTCGTTAATGAGGTGTGATAGCCCGGCCCATTCTGGGAGAGGTTGTTAGTTGTGAAAACATACTATTGAAGGTGTTAAGGGTGATTAACCAGGTGAGCAATAGATCAGACAAGGTGTTAATGATGAGTAGTAGGATTATTATGTTGTAGGAAGTTAACTGTTAATGATGAGTAGTAGGATTATTATGTTGTAGGAAGTTAACTGTTAATGATGAGTAGTAGGATTATTATGTTGTAGGAAGTTAACTGTTAATGATGAGTAGTACGATTATTATGTGGTACGTGGAAATGTTTGTGTTAGATGAGAAGGGAAGAAAAAACTATATATTAGAATGTTTAATTTTTTTAGTCAGTTCAGCTATGGAGTCGAAGGGAGTGATAGTGCCAAGTAGACAAAAAGGAATTGACCTTTTGCTGGGGGGATTCAAGTACAACAAGAAAAGGGTGAATGACTTGTGAGAGAGACACGGCCAGCTACCTGTTCACCTGTTGATCCATTCTTTCATGTAAATGAACTATGTCAACTGAACTGAAAAATCCTGTGTATATAATCTGAGACTTAACAAAAGATGCCATGTAAATAAATGATGCTGCCTAATTTTCTTACTTTTTGTTATCTTTCTTTCCATAAGTAGTCTTATCAATGGTTAATCACTTGACACCTCTTAACAAGGTAATCACTCCTGTTAATCAAGGCAATCAAACCTATGTGGGCCACTATGGAATAACTTAAATGTCCGCGGCCTGCTCTGGGAGAGCTCGTTAAGAGGGTGTGAACACACCCGGCCCACTATGTGATGGGCCACTGTGGTACCAAACCGTTGATTGTGTAGTGAATGGCAATGCCGTTAGCTCATGCTTGATATGCTTCATGGCTCAACGCCTGGATCAACTCTCAGCGTAAAGCCTACCCTAGCACTGTTCATTGGGATCGACCATCTTGTATGCCGGGCAAATGTTGTTTTATGTATATGGTGCTAATTTTTATGTATACGACATGTCAACATTTGCGTGACACAATAATAAAATAATTTAAAAAATATCTCATTGCAGTTTTTAATTTCCTGTCGGTGAGGTGTCCATCAATAGTTTATTGACGTTTACATAAACACCTTACACTGCAATAGATCTTTAAAACTTGTTTGAGTGTAAATGTGTTTGAATGTTAAACATCATATAACCACAAACATATGTTGCTATTTTCTTTTGAATATAAGTATGTCTGATTAAATACTTTATAGTGTGTCAAAGGTTGATACTCAATTATGTTCAGTTTAGTAACTAAAGCCGGTTTTGAATGCCGACTTGATGGGCAGCTACATGTAGATCTTTCTCGCGACAGACCCGTGAATGCATGACTGGTCACACGCCATTTTTGAGACGTCATATATACAGAATGATTACAACGAGCTCTATACATCTATCTTAACGAGATCACCAAATAAACCCATTCATTAACGATTTTCAGAAAATGTTAAACACTCGGGTTGGATTAGTCATTTGAGGTTGTAACACTATTAAGCGTTTGAAGTAATAAAGATATCAACATCACTTGTAAATAAACAATTATTTAAGGTGGTATTTCAGTTCAATTAATGATGCGCTAATCTATATAGTCTGTTTATTACGTCACACCCGCGCGAGATGTATGGCCCCTATCTCAGGTAGGTTTTTTACAGCCGTTAACTACGCAGTCTTAATAAAAAGCTAATTGAAGGTGTTTATTGGACAAATTGACAAAAAGCACACCCAGTTCTTATTTAGTTGAAATATCTTTGAAAGGTTAGCGGTTGTTGCAGTTTTTAATTTCCTGTCGGCGAGGTGTCCATCATTAGTTTCTTGACGGATACATAAAACACCTAATACTGCAATAGATCTTTAAAACTTGTTTTAGTCTAAATGTGTTTAAACGTTAAATATATAGTAGGTATTAGAAATTGTCAATTTCAATTCAATTCAATTCTTTATTAACCTTAAGTTACACAACTTATCGGCGGTTACATAAAGTGATACAAAAAGTGATACAGGTGGACGGTGATTGCAGCGTAGATACATATGGAGAATGTACATTGTTATTTTAAGTACGTACTAACTAAGTAGTAACTAATGAATTAAGATGGTAAAGGCGCCGGATACCCCACCGGATCCTCACCCAGGCATAAGAGTAGACAATAATGAAAGAATGAAAGGTTTTTCGTCATTTGGTGCATTCTCTACCTGATGTAGACCTATTGTTAAAAAACCAAGTATTAAATAGTTAACATGATTTATCTAATGATTTTGAGAAATAGGTTGAATCAATGAATTGATGATTTCATTTAATCAAATCATCTACTTAATACAACATATTTGTTAATTAATTAATCAACCGTAATTGTTGATTGTTTAGATATAATCATAAAAAATAGAATTTCAAGATTTTATGTTCCAATCAGTTATCCTAAATGTAAAAGGTTTTTACATGTAGCTTTACACTTTTAAATAATATATTTATAACATATTTGCAAAAAAAGCGCAACCCATGACCTCACTGACAATGAAAAAAGAAGCAATGACAATCAAACATTGCCAAGATTCTACATGTCAAGGATTCAGCCAAAGGCTCGTTAAGTCTTCATGCATGCATACCACTTTACTACCTAATAAACACAGTGTGTCACTGCACCTGTTATGTTATTGTTAGTGCAATAAACTAAATAATGAGAATCAAATATCTTTACCCATTAAAGGCTCATCGAATGTATAGTACAAACATTCTTTATTTGCCACACACTCAAAAAATTAGGAGATAAATCCTGATTTCGTAAATAATGATTCTATTGAAATGTTGACTTTGAAAGCAATTAGGTTCAGTTGAATATTAACTTATTGTTTATGTTTTTGTTAATCATAGTAAGGGTATTGATTCTGTGTTGTTTAAAATTAGTGATCAGCAAGATATACTGTTGTACTTGTCTTTGTCTGGGTGACATATTCACATTGATAGTATATTACATATATCATGTTACCATGTACATCATGGTGTCACTGATATTTTGATTATGAAAGACATACTGCTTCATGTGTAAAATTTACCAATTCAAATTCAACAATATAATGTTGAGGCCACTTTGTCCCGTCAAAGGGATATCAATGCTCTTAGCATCAATCTATAGTCTGCTACCTGCTCTGACTCCAATACCTGTCTTGTTAAGTTTAACGACATTCAATCAATATATAAGATGATAATACATGAATATACAAACAATTTAATGTAACTACTTGACAATCAAGCTTGGAGAGTTTTATCAATGTTTATCTTGGAGAAGTTAACGCTCAGACAAAGTGAAAATTTGAAATTCTGACATTCCAATATAATTGAATTTGGTGTACATTATTGGCTCTCATATTGTTCAAAGGTTATTTCCAAAGTATAGCCCGTATGAAAAAGGGCTATTTTGAGGGTTTATAATTTTGATGAAGTGTTTACTTTGAAGTATAGTTTGATGTTGTTGACATGCTAGTTCAGAAAAAATTGTTATTTGTGAACGTTTAATCTATTTTTATTATCTATTTTTATTATGTAACCAGCGAGTGCAAGTTGAATAGATATCATTGTCTTTCAGTTTGTCTGTATTACAATTGTTGTGATAACTACTTTGTGAACATATTGATGATGTATTTTTTAAAGTTCAGCTTCATGGGCAAACGTATTGAGTAATTTTCATTTCATGACTGCATATTTTTGAGAAAAATATTCTCAATGAGACTTTTTATTTGCAATGTTTCTGAAAGAAAGTTTACTTTGGATTATTTTATTTTGTAAATATGTAGCGTCAACAACATTTTGACCTTGATAGACATATTCATTATTGTGTAAAATCTACCAATTCAAATGTTACCATATACCATTTTAAGCCCCTTCGTCCTGTTCAATGGCAATCAATGCTATTTGCATCAATCTATCATCTGCTACATGCTCTGACTCCGATACCCTCCTCGTTAAGTTAAACGACATTCAATTAACAATAATCTCAGATGACTATACCTGAATATACAAACAATCAACAAGCAACTACCCGACAATTAAGCTTGGCGAGTTTTCACTAAATGTATATCTTGGATTATAGAGTAACAATAATCAATCTATCGTCTGCTACCTGCTCTGACTCCAATATCCTCCTCGCTAAGTTAAACGACATTCAATTAACATAAAGTTCACATGACTATACCTGAATATACAAACACTTAACAAGCAAGTACACGACAATTAAACTTGGCGAGTTTTCACTATATGTATATCTTGGGGTTTAGAGTAAAAATCAATACTCATACAAAATGAAAATATGAGTTCTGACTTTCAAATATATTTGAAATTAGGAAGTTGTTGACCCTGAAGTTGTTATATTGTTCACAAGTGATTTCCAAAGTAGATGCATCATAATTATTGGCTATATTGAGAGATGATACTTTTGATGAAATGGTTACTTTGAAATAAAGTTGATGTGGTTGACATACTAATTTTGAAAAATATCTTGTTATATACAATGCTTGTAAATATATCCTAAATCTGTTTACACGTGATGGGCGTGTTCTATATTTCTGGTGAGCAAGTCCTGTAACTTTACAGCTTAAACAGATTGACTTATTGTAGTTATATCTATATCCTTTTGTCCCTGTATGAATTCTGCATATGATGTAAAATATGTATTTTGTATTAGTAATGTCAGATCCGAGATGGTGTGAGACATTCAACAAAAGATAAAAACAAAATTTTGCTCTAATTGAAATGTTATTGAACCCACCAACATCTTATTAAACCTTTTATGTAGAATGTCACATTATTACATACTCAACTTAAAAGGGAACCTTTATGATACATTTTACGTACTTAAATCTCTACTTTGAAAAATAAATTCAGAATGCAAAAACAACATTCCACCTTCACATGACAGAATAACAGATGCAAAGAGGATATTGTGCAAAAACGCAAATATTAAGTAGAAAAAGCAAACTGTGGGCATGGAATAGACGGTGTTTCAATGGGTATTGAACAGGGGTGTGGCTACATGAAGACTTTTGTCCGATGAAAGCATATGCACGTGTTTGTTCTTCGATTGCTCTGCTTCAATCAGTGGCGTGCATCTTGAGACAGTGTTATTTCAAAGTCAATCTATTGTGATAGTGATTTTATTTTTAGAGCCTGATTAGATATTTATTCGCGGGAGAATCAAACCCGTAGTAAAATCTAGATTCGACTTTTATTGATGATTGGTCAAAAGACACTGAACTAATTTGATGACGATGTGGTAAATACATCAAACTACATCACCGAAGTGACCTCATTGCAATACAAGTAGAAGCGATAAGACAAGAGGTGCTTTCAAGCGACTTATATATGTGAACTTTCTTATTGGGAGATATGTGGCCCTCACGAGGAGGATCACCCTAATTTGCCACATATATTTCGGAGGTAATGAGTAAATTAATGAATATTGACGGATGCATTGTTATTATTTGTTCATTCAGAAAAAGTCATCTAAGACTATGCTAACTGCATGTTGTTTAGGTATTGGAGAAAGAGAAGGTGAATAACAATCCATAGATTGATGAAAATAGCATTGTTTGCTCGCTAACAAGACAAAGTGGCTCATCTTATTATGGTTTGTCCATCTTTTAGCAATGTATAATATTCATTACTTCCATCTTTAGATACGTTTATATCACTGATATCATAAGAACATAAACAACTGCAGTGGATATTTTTAAAGAGTGTCAAAACCTGTCTACGCATGCTCCCATAATCAAACATGTTTATTTGTTGTTTTTTTTTCTATGTCATTTTTTGTGTGATCTTCATGGTAATAAACCATTCATTCACTAATCAGTATAGCGTATTGTTTAACTGTACACTTACAATAATATACTCAATGAAGGATTATTTTTCATTGGGAATGTTTACTGAATTCGAATATCTTTAAATATATTCTAAAAACATTAAAAAGAGACAACATACTTTTCATATTTATCAAAGTTAACTTTTAAACAACATCAAACTAAACTTCAAACTAAATATTTCATGAAAGTTATCATCTCCCAAAATAGCCAATAATAAGTTAACGAGGAGGGTATTGGAGTCAGAGCAGGTAGCAGACGATGGATTGATGATTTCTATTTTATGCTCCAATTAAACATTTATTGAAAACTCGCCAAGCTTAATTGTCGGGTAGTTGCTTGTTGATTGTTTGTATATTCAGGTATAGTCATTTGAGATTATTGTTAATTGAATGTCGTTAAACTTAACGAGGAGGGTATTGGAGTCAGAGCAGGTAGCAGACGATGGATTGATGATTTCTACTCAATGCTCCAAGATAAACATATATTGAAAACTCGCCAAGTTTAATTGTCGGGTAGATGCTTGTTAAGTGTTCGTATATTCAGGTTAGTCATCTGAGATTTATGTTAATTGGATGTAGTTAAACTTAACGAGGAGGGTATTGGAGTCAGAGCAGGTAGCAGACGATGGATTGATGATTTCTATTTTATGCTCCAATTAAACATTTATTGAAAACTCGCCAAGCTTTATTGTCGGGTAGTTGCTTGTTGATTGTTTGTATATTCAGGTATAGTCATTTGAGATTATTGTTAATTGAATGTAGTTAAACTTAACGAGGAGGGTATTGGAGTCAGAGCAGGTAGCAGACGATGGATTGATGATTTCTACTCATTGCTCCAAGATAAACATTTATTGAAAACTCGCCAAGTTTAATTGTCGGGTAGATGCTTGTTAAGTGTTTGTATATTCAGGTTAGTCATCTGAGATTTATGTTAATTGGATGTAGTTTAACTTAACGAAGAGGGTATTGGAGTCAGAGCAGGTAGCAGATGATAGATTGATGATTTCTATTTTATGCTCCAATTAAACTTTTATTGAAAACTCGCCAAGTTTAATTGTCGGGAAGCTGCTTTTTAAATGTTTGTATATTCAGGTATAGTCTTTGAGATTAATGTTAATTGGATGTAGTTTAACTTAACGAGGAGGGTATCGGAGTCAGAGCAGGTAGCAGACGATGGATTGATGATTTCTACTCAATGCTCCAAGATAAACATTTATTGAAAACTCGCCAAGTTTAATTGTCGGGTAGATGCTTGTTAAGTGTTTGTATATTCAGGTTAGTCATCTGAGATTTACGTAATTGGATGTAGTTTAACTTAACGAGGAGGGTATTGGAGTCAGAGCAGGTAGCAGATGATAGATTGATGATTTCTATTTTATGCTCCAAGATAAACATTTATTGAAAACTCGCCAAGTTTTATTGTCGGGTATATGCTTGTTAAGTGTTTGTATATTCAGGTTAGTCATCTGAGATTTATGTTAATTGGATGTAGTTTAACTTAACGAGGAGGGTATTGGAGTCAGAGCAGGTAGCAGATGATAGATTGATGATTTCTATTTTATGCTCCAAGATAAACATTTATTGAAAACTTGCCAAGTTTATTTGTCGGGTAGTTGCTTTATAAATGTTTGTTTATTCAGGTATAGTCTTTGAGATTAATGTTATTTCTTTTTAAAGGGGCAGTAGCACGTTTTTTAATAATTTCATATTAAAGACATTTCACTGATAATTGTGAGTTATTGCTAAATGTATTATATTGACAGTGCCAAAAATATCATTACAAAAGCCAGTCATTCATAGTCAGAGGACAAAGTATGAAGATTCATATAAAATCCATTGGCGGCCATTTTTGTGTGAACACCTTTAATTCATTTTGTGTAAGAAAATGTCATCGCATGGCTAAACTTTACCTTATACATTTGAATTATTACTACTTCATTTAGTTTAAATACATTGTTTTTCAATTGGAACCATTAATTTTCATTTTCGTGACATCACCTTATATTCCCCCTAAAAACGTGCTACTGCCCCTTAAAAGTCAACATTTCATCAAATTATATATTTCAAAGTCAAGATTTCACCAAACTATTACTTATCAAAGTAAACATTTCACCATTATTTCTTTTCAAAATCAACATTCCATCAAATTATTAATTTTCAAAATCAACATTCCATCAAATTATTTCTTTTGAAAGTCAACATTTCAAAAGAAATATTTATTTCAAAGTCACCATTTCAAAATTTTTTCTCTTCAAACTCAATATTTCATCAACTAATAACTTTTTAAAATCAACATTTCATCAAATTATTTCTTTTGAAAATCAACATTTCATCAAATTATTTCTTTTGAAAGTCAACATTTCACCAATTATTACTTTTCAAAGTCAACATTTCTTCAAACATATCAGTTTTCAAAGTCAACATTTCACCAAATCATTACTTTTGAAAGTAAACATTTCACCATTATTTATTTTGAATGTCAACATTTCAAAAAAAATATTTATTTCAAAGTCACCATTTCACAATTTTGTTCTCTTCAAACTCAACATTTCATTTACTAATAACTTTTTAAAATAAACATTTCATCAAATTATTTCTTTTGAAAGTCAACATTTCACCAATTATTTCTTTTCAAAGTCAACCCTTCTTCAAACATATCAGTTTTCAAAGTCAACATTTCACCAAATTATTACTTTTGAAAGTAAACACTTCATCAAATCATTAATTTCCAAAACCAACATTTCTTCAAATTAATACCTTTCAAAGTCAATATTTCACCTTAATTCTTTTCAAACTCAACATTTCATCAAATTATTTCTTTCAAAAGACATCCTTTCATCAAATCATTTCTTTCAAAGTCTACATTTCACAAATCATTTATTTACACAGTCATCATTCACCAAATTATTTCTTTTCAAAGTCAACATTTCATCAAATTATTACTTTTCGAAGTCAACTTTTCACCAATTGTTACTTTTCAAAGTCAACTTTTCACCAATTGTTACTTTTCAAAGTCAACATTTTTCAAATTATTTCTTTTCAAAGTCAACGTTTTGCCAATTATCACTTTTCAAAGTCAAAAATCATCAAGGTAAAAAATATCTATTAAAGATGATATTTACAAAACTTTACAAACCTTTACAAACCTTTACAAACATTTACAAAATAATAAATATCTTGTAAATATCATCTTTAATAGATATTTATTACCTTGATTATTTTTGTAAATAAGTACTTTAATCTTTGTAAATATCTTGTAAATAAGTACTTTACAAGATATTTAATCCTTTGTAAATATCTTGTAAAGAACTTCTTTTCATGCAGTGTACAGAACATGTTCTGACTGGGACAGAGAGAGGTTACATCTGTCGGTCAGTGTAATATTTCAGCTTGACATCCACGCATACAGAACATGTTCTGACTCGGACAGAGCGAGGTTACATCTGCCAGTCAGTGTAATATATAAGCTGGACATCCACGCATACAGAACATGTTCTGACTCGGACAGAGCATGGTTACATCTGCCAGTCAGTGTTATATATAAGCTGGACATCCACGCATACAGAACATGTTCTGACTCAGACAGAGAGAGGTTGCATCTGCCTGTCATTGTAGTATATAAGCTGGACATCCACGCATACAGAACATGTTCTGACTGGGACAGAGAGAGGTTACATCTGTCGGTCAGTGTTATATTTCAGCTTGACATCCACGCATACAGAACATGTTCTGACTCGGACAGAGCGAGGTTACATCTGCCAGTCAGTGTAATATATAAGCTGGACATCCACGCATACAGAACATGTTCTGACTCGGACAGAGCATGGTTACATCTGCCGGTCAATGTAATATATCAGCTTGACATCCATGCATAGAGAACATGTTCTGACTGCGACAGAGAGAGGTTACATATGTCGGTCAGTGTAATATATAAGCTGGACATCCATGCATAGAGAACATGTTCTGACTGGGACAGAGAGAGGTTGCATCTGCCGGTCATTGTAGTATATAAGCTTGACATCCACGCATACAGAACATGTTCTGACTGGGACAGATAGAGGTTACATCTGTCGTCAGTGTAATATTTCAGCTTGATATCCACGCATACAGAACATGTTCTGACTCGGACAGAGAGAGGTTACATCTGTCGGTCAGTGTAATATATAAGCTTGACATCCACGCATACAGAACATGTTCTGACTCGGACAGAGAGAGGTTACATCTGTCAGTAAGTGTAATATATAAGCTTGACATCCACGAATAGAGAACAAGTTCTGACTCGGACAGAGCGAGGTTACATCTGTCGGTCAGTGTAAGATATAAGCTTGACATCCATGCATAGAGAACATGTTCTGACTCAGACAGAGCGAGGTTACATCTGCCGGTCAGTGTAATATATAAGCTGGACATCCACGCATACAGAACAAGTTCTGACTGGGACAGAGAGAGGTTACATCTGCCGGTCAGTGTAATATATAAGCTTGACATCCACGCATACAGAACATGTTCTGACTCAGACAGAGAGAGGTTACATCTGCCAGTCAGTGTAATATATAAGCTGGACATCCACACATACAGAACAAGTTCTGACTGTGACAGAGCATGGTTACATCTGCCGGTCAGTGTAATATATAAGTTGGACATCCATGCATAGAGAAAATGTTCTGACTGGGACAGAGAGAGGTTGCATCTGCCGGTCATTGTAGTATATAAGCTTGACATCCACGCATAGAGAACATGTTCTGACTGGGACAGAGAGAGGTTACATCTGTCGTCAGTGTAATATTTCAGCTTGATATCCACGCATACAGAACATGTTCTGACTCGGACAGAGAGAGGTTACATCTGTCGGTCTGTGTAATATATAAGCTTGACATCCACGCATACAGAACATGTTCTGACTCAGACAGAGAGAGGTTACATCTGCCAGTCAGTGTAATATACAAGCTTGACATCCACGCATACAGAACATGTTCTGACTCGCACAGAGCGAGGTTACATCTGCCAGTCAGTGTAATATATAAGCTTGACATCCACGCATACAGAACATGTTCTGACTCGGACAGAGCATGGTTACATCTGCCGGTCAGTGTAATATATATGCTTGACATCCACGCATAGAGAACATGTTCTGACTCGGACAGAGCGAGGTTACATCTGCCGGTCAGTGTAATATATAAGCTTGACATCCATGCATAGAGAACATGTTCTGACTGGGACAGAGAGAGGTTACATCTGTCGGTCAGTGTAATATATAAGCTTGACATCCACGCATAGAGAACATGTTCTGACTCCGACAGAGAGAGGTTACATCTGTCGGTCAGTGTTATATATAAGCTTGACATCCACGCATAGAGAACATGTTCTGACTCGGACAGAGAGAGGTTACATCTGCCAGTCAGTGTAATATATAAGCTTGACATCCATGCATAGAGAACATGTTCTGACTCGGACAGAGCGAGGTTACATCTGCCGGTCAGTGTAATATAAGAGCTTGACATCCATGCATAGGGAACATGTTCTGACTGGGACAGAGAGAGGTTACATCTGTCGATCAGTGTAATATATAAGCTTGACATCCACGCATACAGAACATGTTCTGACTCGGACAGAGCATGGTTACATCTGCCGGTCAGTGTAATATATAAGCTGGACATCCACGCATACAGAACATGTTCTGACTCGGACAGAGCGAGGTTACATCTGCCGGTCAGTGTAATATATAAGCTTGACATCCATGCATAGAGAACATGTTCTGACTGGGACAGAGAGAGGTTACATCTGTCAGTCAGTGTAATATTTCAGCTTGACATCCACGCATACAGAACATGTTCTGACTCGGACAGAGCGAGGTTACATCTGCCAGTCAGTGTTATATATAAGCTTGACATCCATGCATAGAGAACATGTTCTGACTCGGACAGAGAGAGGTTGCATCTGCCGGTCATTGTAGTATATAAGCTGGACATCCACGCATACAGAACATGTTCTGACTGGGACAGAGAGAGGTTACATCTGTCGGTCAGTGTAATATTTCAGCTTGACATCCACGCATACAGAACATGTTCTGACTCGGACAGAGCGAGGTTACATCTGCCAGTCAGTGTAATATATAAGCTGGACATCCACGCATACAGAACATGTTCTGACTCGGACAGAGCATGGTTACATCTGCCTGTCATTGTAGTATATAAGCTGGACATCCACGCATACAGAACATGTTCTGACTGGGACAGAGAGAGGTTACATCTGTCGGTCAGTGTAATATTTCAGCTTGACATCCACGCATACAGAACATGTTCTGACTCGGAGAGAGCGAGGTTACATCTGCCAGTCAGTGTTATATATAAGCTGGACATCCACGCATACAGAACATGTTCTGACTCAGACAGAGAGAGGTTGCATATGCCTGTCATTGTAGTATATAAGCTGGACATCCACTCATACAGAACATGTTCTGACTGGGACAGAGAGAGGTTACATCTGTCGGTCAGTGTAATATTTCAGCTTGACATCCACGCATACAGAACATGTTCTGACTCGGACAGAGCGAGGTTACAAATGCCAGTCAGTGTAATATATAAGCTGGACATCCACGCATACAGAACATGTTCTGACTCGGACAGAGCATGGTTACATCTGCCGGTCAGGGTAATATATAAGCTTGACATCCATGCATAGAGAACATGTTCTGACTGGGACAGAGAGAGGTTACATATGTCGGTCAGTGTAATTTATAAGCTTGACATCCACGCATACAGAACAAGTTCTGACTCGGACAGAGCATGGTTACATCTGCCGGTCAGTGTAATATATAAGCTTGACATCCACGCATACAGAACAAGTTCTGACTCGGACAGAGCATGGTTACATCTGCCGGTCAGTGTAGTATATAAGCTTGACATCCACGCATACAGAACATGTTCTGACTGGGACAGAGAGAGGTTACATCTGTCCTCAGTGTAATATTTCAGCTTGATATCCACGCATACAGAACATGTTCTGACTCGGACAGAGAGAGGTTACATCTGTCGGTCAGTGTAATATATAAGCTTGACATCCACGCATACAGAACATGTTCTGACTCGGACAGAGAGAGGTTACATCTGTCATTAAGTGTAATATATAAGCTTGACATCCACGAATAGAGAACAAGTTCTGACTCGGACAGAGAGAGGTTACATCTGTCGGTCAGTGTAAGATATAAGCTTGACATCCATGCATAGAGAACATGTTCTGACTCAGACAGAGCGAGGTTACATCTGTCGGTCAGTGTAATATATATGCTTGACATCTACGCATAGAGAACATGTTCTGACTCGGACAGAGCGAGGTTAGATCTGCCGGTCAGTGTAATATATAAGCTTGACATCCATGCATAGAGAACATGTTCTGACTGGGACAGAGAGAGGTTACATCTGTCGGTCAGTGTAATATATAAGCTTGACATCCACGCATAGAGAACATGTTCTGACTCGGACAGAGAGAGGTTACATCTGCCGGTCAGTGTAATATATAAGCTTGACATCCACGCATAGAGAACATGTTCTGACTCGGACAGAGAGAGGTTACATCTGCCAGTCAGTGTAATATATAAGCTTGACATCCATGCATAGAGAACATGTTCTGACTGGGACAGAGCGAGGTTACATCTGCCGGTCAGTGTAATATATGAGCTTGACATCCATGCATAGGGAGCATGTTCTGACTGGGACAGAGAAAGGTTACATCTGTCGATCAGTGTAATATATAAGCTTGACATCCACGCATACAGAACATGTTCTGACTCAGACAGAGCATGGTTACATCTGCCGGTCAGTGTAATATATAAGCTGGACATCCACGCATACAGAACATGTTCTGACTCGGACAAAGCGAGGTTACATCTGCCGGTCAGTGTAATATATAAGCTTGACATCCACGCATAGAGAACATGTTCTGACTCGGACAGAGCATGGTTACATCTGCCGGTCAGTGTAATATATAAGCTTGACATCCATGCATACAGAACATGTTCTGACTGGGACAGAGAGAGGTTACATCTGTCAGTCAGTGTAATATTTCAGCTTGACATCCACGCATACAGAACATGTTCTGACTCGGACAGAGCGAGGTTACATCTGCCAGTCAGTGTTATATATAAGCTGGACATCCACGCATACAGAACATGTTCTGACTCAGACAGAGAGAGGTTGCATCTGCCTGTCATTGTAGTATATAAGCTGGACATCCACGCATACAGAACATGTTCTGACTGGGACAGAGAGAGGTTACATCTGTCGGTCAGTGTAATATTTCAGCTTGACATCCACGCATACAGAACATGTTCTGACTCGGACAGAGCGAGGTTACATCTGCCAGTCAGTGTAATATATAAGCTTGACATCCACGCATACAGAACAAGTTCTGACTCGGACAGAGCATGGTTACATCTGCCGGTCAGTGTAATATATAAGCTGGACATCCATGCATACAGAACATGTTCTGACTCAGACAGAGAGAGGTTGCATCTGCCGGTCATTGTAGTATATAAGCTTGACATCCACGCATACAGAACATGTTCTGACTGGGACAGAGAGAGGTTACATCTGTCGTAAGTGTAATATTTCAGCTTGATATCCACGCATACAGAACATGTTCTGACTCGGACAGAGAGAGGTTACATCTGTCGGTCAGTGTAATATATAAGCTTGACATCCACGCATACAGAACATGTTCTGACTCGGACAGAGAGAGGTTACATCTGTCATTAAGTGTAATATATAAGCTTGACATCCACGAATAGAGAACAAGTTCTGACTCGGACAGAGCGAGGTTACATCTGTCGGTCAGTGTAAGATATAAGCTTGACATCCATGCATAGAGAACATGTTCTGACTCAGACAGAGCGAGGTTACATCTGTCGGTCAGTGTAATATATATGCTTGACATCCACGCATAGAGAACATGTTCTGACTCGGACAAAGCGAGGTTACATCTGCCGGTCAGTGTAATATATAAGCTTGACATCCATGCATAGAGAACATGTTCTGAGTGGGACAGAGAGAGGTTACATCTGTCGGTCAGTGTAATATATAAGCTTGACATCCACGCATAGAGAACATGTTCTGACTCGGACAGAGAGAGGTTACATCTGCCGGTCAGTGTAATATATAAGCTTGACATCCACGCATAGAGAACATGTTCTGACTCGGACAGAGAGAGGTTACATCTGCCAGTCAGTGTGATATATAAGCTTGACATCCATGCATAGAGAACATGTTCTGACTCGGACAGAGCGAGGTTACATCTGCCGGTCAGTGTAATATATGAGCTTGACATCCATGCATAGGGAGCATGTTCTGACTGGGACAGAGAGAGGTTACATCTGTCGATCAGTGTAATATATAAGCTTGACATCCACGCATACAGAACATGTTCTGACTCGGACAGAGCATGGTTACATCTGCCTGTCAGTGTAATATATAAGCTGGACATCCACGCATACAGAACATGTTCTGACTCGGACAGAGCGAGGTTACATCTGCCGGTCAGTGTAATATATAAGCTTGACATCCACGCATAGAGAACATGTTCTGACTCGGACAGAGCATGGTTACATCTGCCGGTCAGTGTAATATATAAGCTTGACATCCATGCATAGAGAACATGTTCTGACTGGGACAGAGAGAGGTTACATCTGTCAGTCAGTGTAATATTTCAGCTTGACATCCACGTATACAGAACATGTTCTGACTCGGACAGAGCGAGGTTACATCTGCCAGTCAGTGTTATATATAAGCTGGACATCCACGCATACAGAACATGTTCTGACTCAGACAGAGAGAGGTTGCATCTGCCTGTCATTGTAGTATATAAGCTGGACATCCACGCATACAGAACATGTTCTGACTGGGACAGAGAGAGGTTACATCTGTCGGTCAGTGTAATATTTCAGCTTGACATCCACGCATACAGAACATGTTCTGACTCGGACAGAGCGAGGTTACATCTGCCAGTCAGTGTAATATATAAGCTGGACATCCACGCATACAGAACATGTTCTGACTCGGACAGAGCATGGTTACATCTGCCTGTCATTGTAGTATATAAGCTGGACATCCACGCATACAGAACATGTTCTGACTGGGACAGAGAGAGGTTACATCTGTCGGTCAGTGTAATATTTCAGCTTGACATCCACGCATACAGAACATGTTCTGACTCGGACAGAGCGAGGTTACATCTGCCAGTCAGTGTTATATATAAGCTGGACATCCACGCATACAGAACATGTTCTGACTCAGACAGAGAGAGGTTGCATATGCCTGTCATTGTAGTATATAAGCTGGACATCCACGCATACAGAACATGTTCTGACTGGGACAGAGAGAGGTTACATCTGTCGGTCAGTGTAATATTTCAGCTTGACATCCACGCATACAGAACATGTTCTGACTCGGACAGAGCGAGGTTACATCTGCCAGTCAGTGTAATATATAAGCTGGACATCCACGCATACAGAACATGTTCTGACTCGGACAGAGCATGGTTACATCTGCCGGTCAGTGTAATATATAAGCTTGACATCCATGCATAGAGAACATGTTCTGACTGGGACAGAGAGAGGTTACATATGTCGGTCAGTGTAATATATAAGCTTGACATCCACGCATACAGAACAAGTTCTGACTCGGACAGAGCATGGTTACATCTGCCGGTCAGTGTAATATATAAGCTTGACATCCACGCATACAGAACAAGTTCTGACTCGGACAGAGCATGGTTACATCTGCCGGTCAGTGTAATATATAAGCTGGACATCCATGCATACAGAACATGTTCTGACTCAGACAGAGAGAGGTTGCATCTGCCGGTCATTGTAGTATATAAGCTTGACATCCACGCATACAGAACATGTTCTGACTGGGACAGAGAGAGGTTACATCTGTCGTCAGTGTAATATTTCAGCTTGAAATCCACGCATACAGAACATGTTCTGACTCGGACAGAGAGAGGTTACATCTGTCGGTCAGTGTAATATATAAGCTTGACATCCACGCATACAGAACATGTTCTGACTCGGACAGAGAGAGGTTACATCTGTCATTAAGTGTAATATATAAGCTTGACATCCACGAATAGAGAACAAGTTCTGACTCGGACAGAGCGAGGTTACATCTGTCGGTCAGTGTAAGATATAAGCTTGACATCCATGCATAGAGAACATGTTCTGACTCAGACAGAGCGAGGTTACATCTGTCGGTCAGCGTAATATATATGCTTGACATCCACGCATAGAGAACATGTTCTGACTCGGACAGAGCGAGGTTACATCTGCCGGTCAGTGTAATATATAAGCTTGACATCCATGCATAGAGAACATGTTCTGACTGGGACAGAGAGAGGTTACATCTGTCGGTCAGTGTAATATATAAGCTTGACATCCACGCATAGAGAACATGTTCTGACTTGGACAGAGCATGGTTACATCTGCCGGTCAGTGTAATATATAAGCTTGACATCCATGCATAGAGAACATGTTCTGACTGGGACAGAGAGAGGTTACATCTGTCAGTCAGTGTAATATTTCAGCTTGACATCCACGCATACAGAACATGTTCTGACTCGGACAGAGCGAGGTTACATCTGCCAGTCAGTGTTATATATAAGCTGGACATCCACGCATACAGAACATGTTCTGACTCAGACAGAGAGAGGTTGCATCTGCCTGTCATTGTAGTATATAAGCTGGACATCCACGCATACAGAACATGTTCTGACTGGGACAGAGAGAGGTTACATCTGTCGGTCAGTGTAATATTTCAGCTTGACATCCACGCATACAGAACATGTTCTGACTCGGACAGAGCGAGGTTACATCTGCCAGTCAGTGTAATATATAAGCTTGACATCCACGCATACAGAACAAGTTCTGACTCGGACAGAGCATGGTTACATCTGCCGGTCAGTGTAATATATAAGCTGGACATCCATGCATACAGAACATGTTCTGACTCAGACAGAGAGAGGTTGCATCTGCCGGTCATTGTAGTATATAAGCTTGACATCCACGCATACAGAACATGTTCTGACTGGGACAGAGAGAGGTTACATCTGTCGTCAGTGTAATATTTCAGCTTGATATCCACGCATACAGAACATGTTCTGACTCGGACAGAGAGAGGTTACATCTGTCGGTCAGTGTAATATATAAGCTTGACATCCACGCATACAGAACATGTTCTGACTCGGACAGAGAGAGGTTACATCTGTCATTAAGTGTAATATATAAGCTTGACATCCACGAATAGAGAACAAGTTCTGACTCGGACAGAGCGAGGTTACATCTGTCGGTCAGTGTAAGATATAAGCTTGACATCCATGCATAGAGAACATGTTCTGACTCAGACAGAGCGAGGTTACATCTGTCGGTCAGTGTAATATATAAGCTTGACATCCACGCATAGAGAACATGTTCTGACTCGGACAGAGCGAGGTTACATCTGCCGGTCAGTGTAATATATAAGCTTGACATCCATGCATAGAGAACATGTTCTGACTGGGACAGAGAGAGGTTACATCTGTCGGTCAGTGTAATATATAAGCTTGACATCCACGCATAGAGAACATGTTCTGACTCGGACAGAGAGAGGTTACATCTGCCGGTCAGTGTAATATATAAGCTTGACATCCACGCATAGAGAACATGTTCTGACTCGGACAGAGAGAGGTTACATCTGCCAGTCAGTGTAATATATAAGCTTGACATCCATGCATAGAGAACATGTTCTGACTCGGACAGAGCGAGGTTACATCTGCCGGTCAGTGTAATATATCAGCTTGACATCCATGCATAGGGAGCATGTTCTGACTGGGACAGAGAGAGGTTACATCTGTCGATCAGTGTAATATATAAGCTTGACATCCACGCATACAGAACATGTTCTGACTCGGACAGAGCATGGTTACATCTGCCTGTCAGTGTAATATATAAGCTGGACATCCACGCATACAGAACATGTTCTGACTCGGACAGAGCGAGGTTACATCTGCCGGTCAGTGTAATATATAAGCTTGACATCCACGCATAGAGAACATGTTCTGACTCGGACAGAGCATGGTTACATCTGCCGGTCAGTGTAATATATAAGCTTGACATCCATGCATAGAGAACATGTTCTGACTGGGACAGAGAGAGGTTACATCTGTCAGTCAGTGTAATATTTCAGCTTGACATCCACGCATACAGAACATGTTCTG
The DNA here is from genome assembly GCA_916613615.1 of Steromphala cineraria. Lineage (NCBI taxonomy): Eukaryota > Metazoa > Mollusca > Gastropoda > Trochida > Trochidae > Steromphala > Steromphala cineraria. Next base: position 3,056,672 of record OU744722.1, read on the forward strand.
ACTCGGACAGAGCGAGGTTACATCTGCCAGTCAGTGTTATATATAAGCTGGACATCCACGCATACAGAACATGTTCTGACTCAGACAGAGAGAGGTTGCATCTGCCTGTCATTGTAGTATATAAGCTGGACATCCATGCATACAGAACATGTTCTGACTGGGACAGAGAGAGGTTACATCTGTCGGTCAGTGTAATATATCAGCTTGACATCCACGCATACAGAACATGTTCTGACTCGGACAGAGCGAGGTTACATCTGCCAGTCAGTGTAATATATAAGCTGGACATCCACGCATACAGAACATGTTCTGACTCGGACAGAGCATGGTTACATCTGCCTGTCATTGTAGTATATAAGCTGGACATCCACGCATACAGAACATGTTCTGACTGGGACAGAGAGAGGTTACATCTGTCGGTCAGTGTAATATTTCAGCTTGACATCCACGCATACAGAACATGTTCTGACTCGGACAGAGCGAGGTTACATCTGCCAGTCAGTGTTATATATAAGCTGGACATCCACGCATACAGAACATGTTCTGACTCAGACAGAGAGAGGTTGCATATGCCTGTCATTGTAGTATATAAGCTGGACATCCACGCATACAGAACATGTTCTGACTGGGACAGAGAGAGGTTACATCTGTCGGTCAGTGTAATATTTCAGCTTGACATCCACGCATACAGAACATGTTCTGACTCGGACAGAGCGAGGTTACATCTGCCAGTCAGTGTAATATATAAGCTGGACATCCACGCATACAGAACATGTTCTGACTTGGACAGAGCATGGTTACATCTGCCGGTCAGTGTAATATATAAGCTTGACATCCATGCATAGAGAACATGTTCTGACTGGGACAGAGAGAGGTTACATATGTCGGTCAGTGTAATATATAAGCTTGACATCCACGCATACAGAACAAGTTCTGACTCGGACAGAGCATGGTTACATCTGCCGGTCAGTGTAATATATAAGCTTGACATCCACGCATACAGAACAAGTTCTGACTCGGACAGAGCATGGTTACATCTGCCGGTCAGTGTAATATATAAGCTGGACATCCATGCATACAGAACATGTTCTGACTCAGACAGAGAGAGGTTGCATCTGCCGGTCATTGTAGTATATAAGCTTGACATCCACGCATACAGAACATGTTCTGACTGGGACAGAGAGAGGTTACATCTGTCGTCAGTGTAATATTTCAGCTTGATATCCACGCATACAGAACATGTTCTGACTCGGACAGAGAGAGGTTACATCTGTCGGTCAGTGTAATATATAAGCTTGACATCCACGCATACAGAACATGTTCTGACTCGGACAGAGAGAGGTTACATCTGTCATTAAGTGTAATATATAAGCTTGACATCCACGAATAGAGAACAAGTTCTGACTCGGACAGAGCGAGGTTACATCTGTCGGTCAGTGTAAGATATAAGCTTGACATCCATGCATAGAGAACATGTTCTGACTCAGACAGAGAGAGGTTACATCTGTCGGTCAGTGTAATATATATGCTTGACATCCACGCATAGAGAACATGTTCTGACTCGGACAGAGCGAGGTTACATCTGCCGGTCAGTGTAATATATAAGCTTGACATCCATGCATAGAGAACATGTTCTGACTGGGACAGAGAGAGGTTACATCTGTCGGTCAGTGTAATATATAAGCTTGACATCCACGCATAGAGAACATGTTCTGACGCGGACAGAGAGAGGTTACATCTGCCAGTCAGTGTAATATATAAGCTTGACATCCATGCATAGAGAACATGTTCTGACTCGGACAGAGCGAGGTTACATCTGCCGGTCAGTGTAATATATGAGCTTGACATCCATGCATAGGGAGCATGTTCTGACTGGGACAGAGAGAGGTTACATCTGTCGATCAGTGTAATATATAAGCTTGACATCCACGCATACAGAACATGTTCTGACTCGGACAGAGCATGGTTACATCTGCCGGTCAGTGTAATATATAAGCTGGACATCCACGCATACAGAACATGTTCTGACTCGGACAGAGCGAGGTTACATCTGCCGGTCAGTGTAATATATAAGCTTGACATCCATGCATAGAGAACATGTTCTGACTGGGACAGAGAGAGGTTACATCTGTCAGTCAGTGTAATATTTCAGCTTGACATCCACGCATACAGAACATGTTCTGACTCGGACAGAGCGAGGTTACATCTGCCAGTCAGTGTTATATATAAGCTGGACATCCACGCATACAGAACATGTTCTGACTCAGACAGAGAGAGGTTGCATCTGCCTGTCATTGTAGTATATAAGCTGGACATCCACGCATACAGAACATGTTCTGACTGGGACAGAGAGAGGTTACATCTGTCGGTCAGTGTAATATTTCAGCTTGACATCCACGCATACAGAACATGTTCTGACTGGGACAGAGAGAGGTTACATCTGTCGGTCAGTGTAATATTTCAGCTTTACATCCACGCATACAGAACATGTTCTGACTCGGACAGAGAGAGGTTACATCTGTCATTAAGTGTAATATATAAGCTTGACATCCACGAATAGAGAACAAGTTCTGACTCGGACAGAGCGAGGTTACATCTGTCGGTCAGTGTAAGATATAAGCTTGACATCCATGCATAGAGAACATGTTCTGACTCAGACAGAGCGAGGTTACATCTGTCAGTCAGTGTAATATATAAGCTTGACATCCACGCATAGAGAACATGTTCTGACTCGGACAGAGCGAGGTTACATCTGCCGGTCAGTGTAATATATAAGCTTGACATCCATGCATAGAGAACATGTTCTGACTGGGACAGAGAGAGGTTACATCTGTCGGTCAGTGTAATATATAAGCTTGACATCCACGCATAGAGAACATGTTCTGACTCGGACAGAGAGAGGTTACATCTGCCGGTCAGTGTAATATATAAGCTTGACATCCACGCATAGAGAACATGTTCTGACTCGGACAGAGAGAGGTTACATCTGCCAGTCAGTGTAATATATAAGCTTGACATCCATGCATAGAGAACATGTTCTGACTCGGACAGAGCGAGGTTACATCTGCCGGTCAGTGTAATATATCAGCTTGACATCCATGCATAGGGAGCATGTTCTGACTGGGACAGAGAGAGGTTACATCTGTCGATCAGTGTAATATATAAGCTTGACATCCACGCATACAGAACATGTTCTGACTCGGACAGAGCATGGTTACATCTGCCTGTCAGTGTAATATATAAGCTGGACATCCACGCATACAGAACATGTTCTGACTCGGACAGAGCGAGGTTACATCTGCCGGTCAGTGTAATATATAAGCTTGACATCCACGCATAGAGAACATGTTCTGACTTGGACAGAGCATGGTTACATCTGCCGGTCAGTGTAATATATAAGCTTGACATCCATGCATAGAGAACATGTTCTGACTGGGACAGAGAGAGGTTACATCTGTCAGTCAGTGTAATATTTCAGCTTGACATCCACGCATACCGAACATGTTCTGACTCGGACAGAGCGAGGTTACATCTGCCAGTCAGTGTTATATATAAGCTGGACATCCACGCATACAGAACATGTTCTGACTCAGACAGAGAGAGGTTGCATCTGCCTGTCATTGTAGTATATAAGCTGGACATCCACGCATACAGAACATGTTCTGACTGGGACAGAGAGAGGTTACATCTGTCGGTCAGTGTAATATTTCAGCTTGACATCCACGCATACAGAACATGTTCTGACTCGGACAGAGCGAGGTTACATCTGCCAGTCAGTGTAATATATAAGCTGGACATCCACGCATACAGAACATGTTCTGACTCGGACAGAGCATGGTTACATCTGCCTGTCATTGTAGTATATAAGCTGGACATCCACGCATACAGAACATGTTCTGACTGGGACAGAGAGAGGTTACATCTGTCGGTCAGTGTAATATTTCAGCTTGACATCCACGCATACAGAACATGTTCTGACTCGGACAGAGCGAGGTTACATCTGCCAGTCAGTGTTATATATAAGCTGGACATCCACGCATACAGAACATGTTCTGACTCAGACAGAGAGAGGTTGCATATGCCTGTCATTGTAGTATATAAGCTGGACATCCACGCATACAGAACATGTTCTGACTGGGACAGAGAGAGGTTACATCTGTCGGTCAGTGTAATATTTCAGCTTGACATCCACGCATACAGAACATGTTCTGACTCGGACAGAGCGAGGTTACATCTGCCAGTCAGTGTAATATATAAGCTGGACATCCACGCATACAGAACATGTTCTGACTTGGACAGAGCATGGTTACATCTGCCGGTCAGTGTAATATATAAGCTTGACATCCATGCATAGAGAACATGTTCTGACTGGGACAGAGAGAGGTTACATATGTCGGTCAGTGTAATATATAAGCTTGACATCCACGCATACAGAACAAGTTCTGACTCGGACAGAGCATGGTTACATCTGCCGGTCAGTGTAATATATAAGCTTGACATCCACGCATACAGAACAAGTTCTGACTCGGACAGAGCATGGTTACATCTGCCGGTCAGTGTAATATATAAGCTGGACATCCATGCATACAGAACATGTTCTGACTCAGACAGAGAGAGGTTGCATCTGCCGGTCATTGTAGTATATAAGCTTGACATCCACGCATACAGAACATGTTCTGACTGGGACAGAGAGAGGTTACATCTGTCGTCAGTGTAATATTTCAGCTTGATATCCACGCATACAGAACATGTTCTGACTCGGACAGAGAGAGGTTACATCTGTCGGTCAGTGTAATATATAAGCTTGACATCCACGCATACAGAACATGTTCTGACTCGGACAGAGAGAGGTTACATCTGTCATTAAGTGTAATATATAAGCTTGACATCCACGAATAGAGAACAAGTTCTGACTCGGACAGAGCGAGGTTACATCTGTCGGTCAGTGTAAGATATAAGCTTGACATCCATGCATAGAGAACATGTTCTGACTCAGACAGAGAGAGGTTACATCTGTCGGTCAGTGTAATATATATGCTTGACATCCACGCATAGAGAACATGTTCTGACTCGGACAGAGCGAGGTTACATCTGCCGGTCAGTGTAATATATAAGCTTGACATCCATGCATAGAGAACATGTTCTGACTGGGACAGAGAGAGGTTACATCTGTCGGTCAGTGTAATATATAAGCTTGACATCCACGCATAGAGAACATGTTCTGACTCGGACAGAGAGAGGTTACATCTGCCAGTCAGTGTAATATATAAGCTTGACATCCATGCATAGAGAACATGTTCTGACTCGGACAGAGCGAGGTTACATCTGCCGGTCAGTGTAATATATGAGCTTGACATCCATGCATAGGGAGCATGTTCTGACTGGGACAGAGAGAGGTTACATCTGTCGATCAGTGTAATATATAAGCTTGACATCCACGCATACAGAACATGTTCTGACTCGGACAGAGCATGGTTACATCTGCCGGTCAGTGTAATATATAAGCTGGACATCCACGCATACAGAACATGTTCTGACTCGGACAGAGCGAGGTTACATCTGCCGGTCAGTGTAATATATAAGCTTGACATCCATGCATAGAGAACATGTTCTGACTGGGACAGAGAGAGGTTACATCTGTCAGTCAGTGTAATATTTCAGCTTGACATCCACGCATACAGAACATGTTCTGACTCGGACAGAGCGAGGTTACATCTGCCAGTCAGTGTTATATATAAGCTGGACATCCACGCATACAGAACATGTTCTGACTCAGACAGAGAGAGGTTGCATCTGCCTGTCATTGTAGTATATAAGCTGGACATCCACGCATACAGAACATGTTCTGACTGGGACAGAGAGAGGTTACATCTGTCGGTCAGTGTAATATTTCAGCTTGACATCCACGCATACAGAACATGTTCTGACTGGGACAGAGAGAGGTTACATCTGTCGGTCAGTGTAATATTTCAGCTTTACATCCACGCATACAGAACATGTTCTGACTCGGACAGAGCGAGGTTACATCTGCCAGTCAGTGTAATATATAAGCTGGACATCCACGCATACAGAACATGTTCTGACTTGGACAGAGCATGGTTACATCTGCCGGTCAGTGTAATATATAAGCTTGACATCCATGCATAGAGAACATGTTCTGACTGGGACAGAGAGAGGTTACATATGTCGGTCAGTGTAATATATAAGCTTGACATCCACGCATACAGAACAAGTTCTGACTCGGACAGAGCATGGTTACATCTGCCGGTCAGTGTAATATATAAGCTTGACATCCACGCATACAGAACAAGTTCTGACTCGGACAGAGCATGGTTACATCTGCCTGTCATTGTAGTATATAAGCTGGACATCCACGCATACAGAACATGTTCTGACTGGGACAGAGAGAGGTTACATCTGTCGGTCAGTGTAATATTTCAGCTTGACATCCACGCATACAGAACATGTTCTGACTCGGAGAGAGCGAGGTTACATCTGCCAGTCAGTGTTATATATAAGCTGGACATCCACGCATACAGAACATGTTCTGACTCAGACAGAGAGAGGTTGCATATGCCTGTCATTATAGTATATAAGCTGGACATCCACGCATACAGAACATGTTCTGACTGGGACAGAGAGAGGTTACATCTGTCGGTCAGTGTAATATTTCAGCTTGACATCCACGCATACAGAACATGTTCTGACTCGGACAGAGCGAGGTTACATCTGCCAGTCAGTGTAATATATAAGCTGGACATCCACGCATACAGAACATGTTCTGACTCGGACAGAGCATGGTTACATCTGCCGGTCAGTGTAATATATAAGCTTGACATCCATGCATAGAGAACATGTTCTGACTGGGACAGAGAGAGGTTACATATGTCGGTCAGTGTAATATATAAGCTTGACATCCACGCATACAGAACATATTCTGACTCGGACAGAGAGAGGTTACAACTGCCGGTCAGTGTAATATATAAGCTTGACATCCACGCATACAGAACAAGTTCTGACTCGGACAGAGCATGGTTACATCTGCCGGTCAGTGTAATATATAAGCTGGACATCCATGCATAGAGAACATGTTCTGACTGGGACAGAGAGAGGTTGCATCTGCCGGTCATTGTAGTATATAAGCTTGACATCCACGCATACAGAACATGTTCTGACTGGGACAGAGAGAGGTTACATCTGTCGGTCAGTGTAATATATAAGCTTGACATCCACGCATACAGAACATGTTCTGACTCGGACAGAGCATGGTTACATCTGCCGGTCAGTGTTATATATAAGCTTGACATCCACGCATAGAGAACATGTTCTGACTTGGACAGAGAGAGGGTACATCTGTCGGTCAGTGTAATATATAAGCTTGACATCCATGCATAGAGAACATGTTCTGACTCGGACAGAGCGAGGTTACATCTGCCGGTCAGTGTAATATATGAGCTTGACATCCATGCATAGGGAGCATGTTCTGACTGGGACAGAGAGAGGTTACATCTGTCGATCAGTGTAATATATAAGCTTGACATCCACGCATACAGAACATGTTCTGACTCGGACAGAGCATGGTTACATCTGCCGGTCAGTGTAATATATAAGCTGGACATCCACGCATACAGAACATGTTCTGACTCGGACAGAGCGAGGTTACATCTGCCGGTCAGTGTAATATATAAGCTTGACATCCATGCATAGAGAACATGTTCTGACTGGGACAGAGAGAGGTTACATCTGTCAGTCAGTGTAATATTTCAGCTTGACATCCACGCATACAGAACATGTTCTGACTCGGACAGAGCGAGGTTACATCTGCCAGTCAGTGTTATATATAAGCTGGACATCCACGCATACAGAACATGTTCTGACTCAGACAGAGAGAGGTTGCATCTGTCATTAAGTGTAATATATAAGCTGGACATCCATGCATAGAGAACATGTTCTGACTGGGACAGAGAGAGGTTGCATGTGCCGGTCATTGTAGTATATAAGCTTGATATCCACGCATACAGAACATGTTCTGACTCGGACAGAGAGAGGTTACATCTGTCGGTCAGTGTAATATATAAGCTTGACATCCACGCATACAGAACATGTTCTGACTCGGACAGAGAGAGGTTACATCTGTCATTAAGTGTAATATATAAGCTTGACATCCACGAATAGAGAACAAGTTCTGACTCGGACAGAGCGAGGTTACATCTGTCGGTCAGTGTAAGATATAAGCTTGACATCCATGCATAGAGAACATGTTCTGACTCAGACAGAGCGAGGTTACATCTGTCGGTCAGTGTAATATATGAGCTTGACAACCATGCATACAGAACATGTTCTGACTCGGACAGAGAGAGGTTGCATCTTCCGGTCATTGTAGTATATAAGCTTGACATCCACGCATACAGAACATGTTCTGACTGGGACAGAGAGAGGTTACATCTGCCGATCAGTGTAATATATAAGCTTGACATCCATGCATAGAGAACATGTTCTGACTGGGACAGAGAGATAGGTTACATCTGTCGTCAGTGTAATATTTCAGCTTGACATCCACGCATACAGAACATGTTCTGACTGGGACAGAGAGAGGTTACATCTGCCGGTCAGTGTAATATATAAGCTTGACATCCATGCATAGAGAACATGTTCTGACTGGGACAGAGAGAGGTTACATCTGTCGTCAGTGTAATATTTCAGCTTGACATCCACGCATACAGAACATGTTCTGACTCGGACAGAGCGAGGTTACATCTGCCGGTCAGTGTTATATATAAGCTTGACATCCATGCATAGAGAACATGTTCTTACTCGGACAGAGCGAGGTTACATCTGTCGTCAGTGTAATATTTCAGCTTGACATCCACGCATACAGAACATGTTCTGACTGGGACAGAGAGAGGTTACATCTGCCGGTCAGTGTAATGTATAAGCTTGACATCCACGCATACAGAACATGATCTGACTCAGACAGAGAGAGGTTGCATCTGTCGGTCAGTGTAATATATAAGCTTGACATCCACGCATAGAGAACATGTTCTGACTGGGACAGAGAGAGGTTACATCTGCCAGTCAGTGTAATATATGAGCTTGACATCCATGCATAGAGAACATGTTCTGACTCAGACAGAGCATGGTTACATCTGCCGGTCAGTGTAATATATAAGCTAGACATCCACGCATAGAGAACATGTTCTGACTCAGACAGAGCGAGGTTACATCTGCCGGTCAGTGTAATATATAAGCTGGACATCCACGCATAGAGAACATGTTCTGACTCGGACAGAGCGAGGTTACATCTGCCGGTCAGTGTAATACTTCAGCTTGACATCCAAGCATAGAGAACATGTTCTGACTCGGACAGAGCGAGGTTACATCTGCCGGTCAGTGTAATATATAAGCTGGACATCCATGCATACAGAACATGTTCTGACTCGGACAGAGAGAGGTTACATCTGCCGGTCAGTGTAATACTTCAGCTTGACATCCATGCATAGAGAACATGTTCTGACTCAGACAGAGAGAGGTTACATCTGCCAGTCAGTGTAATATATAAGCTTGATATCCACGCATAGAGAACATGTTCTGACTGGGACAGAAAGAGGTTACATCTGTCGGTCAGTGCAATTTATAAGCTTGACATCCACGCATACAGAACATGTTCTGACTCGGACAGAGCGAGGTTACATCTGTCGGTCAGTGTAATATATAAGCTTGACATCCATGCATAGAGAACATGTTCTGACTCAGACAGAGAGAGGTTACATCTGCCGGTCAGTGTAATATATAAGCTGGACATCCACGCATAGAGAACATGTTCTGACTCGGACAGAGAGAGGTTACATATGTCGGTCAGTGTAATATACAAGCTTGACATCCATGCATACAGAACATGTTCTGACTCGCACAGAGCGAGGTTACATCTGCCAGTCAGTGTAATATATAAGCTTGACATCCACGCATACAGAACATGTTCTGACTCGGACAGAGCATGGTTACATCTGCCGGTCAGTGTAATATATAAGCTTGACATCCACGCATACAGAACAAGTTCTGACTCGGACAGAGCGAGGTTACATATGTCGGTCAGTGTAATATACAAGCTTGACATCCATGCATACAGAACATGTTCTGACTCGCACAGAGCGAGGTTGCATCTGCCAGTCAGTGTAATATATAAGCTTGACATCCACGCATACAGAACATGTTCTGACTCGGACAGACCATGGTTACATCTGCCGGTCAGTGTAATATATAAGCTTGACATCCACGCATACAGAACATGTTCTGACTCGGACAGAGCGAGGTTACATATGTCGGTCAGTGTAATATACAAGCTTGACATCCATGCATACAGAACATGTTCTGACTCGCACAGAGCGAGGTTACATCTGCCAGTCAGTGTAATATATAAGCTTGACATCCACGCATACAGAACATGTTCTGACTCGGACAGAGCATGGTTACATCTGCCGGTCAGTGTAATATATAAGCTTGACATCCACGCATAGAGAACATGTTCTGACTCGGACAGAGCGAGGTTACATCTGCCGGTCAGTGTAATATATAAGCTTGACATCCAAGAATAGAGAACATGTTCTGACTCGGACAGAGCGAGGTTACATCTGCCAGTCAGTGTAATATATAAGCTTGACATCCACGCATACAGAACAAGTTCTGACTGGGACAGAGAGAGGTTACATCTGCAGGTCAGTGTAATATATAAGCTTGACATCCATGCATAGAGACCATGTTCTGACTCGGACAGAGAGAGGTTACATCTGCCAGTCAGTGTAATATATAAGCTTGACATCCACGCATACAGAACAAGTTCTGACTGGGACAGAGAGAGGTTACATCTGCCGGTCAGTGTAGTATATAAGCTTGACATCCATGCATAGAGAACATGTTCTGACTGGGACAGAGAGAGGTTACATCTGTCGGTCAGTGTAATATATAAGCTTGACATCCACGCATAGAGAACATGTTCTGACTCGGACAGAGAGAGGTTACATCTGCCGGTCAGTGTAATATATAAGCTTGACATCCATGCATAGAGAACATGTTCTGACTGGGACAGAGCGAGGTTACATCTGCCGGTCAGTGTAATATATAAGCTTGACAACCATGCATACAGAACATGTTCTGACTCGGACAGAGAGAGGTTGCATCTTCCGGTCATTGTATTAGGTAAGCTTGACATCCACGCATACAGAACATGTTCTGACTTGGACAGAGAGAGGGTACATCTGCCGGTCAGTGTAATATATAAGCTTGACATCCATGCATAGAGAACATGTTCTGACTGGGACAGAAAGGAGGTTACATCTGCCAGTCAGTGTAATATATAAGCTTGACATCCACGCATACAGAACATGTTCTGACTGGGACAGAGAGAGGTTACATCTGCCGGTCAGTGTAATATATAAGCTTGACATCCACGCATACAGAACATGTTCTGACTGGGACAGAGAGAGGTTACATCTGCCGGTCAGTGTAATATATAAGCTTGACATCCATGCATAGAGAACATGTTCTGACTGGGACAGAGAGAGGTTACATCTGTCGTCAGTGTAATATTTCAGCTTGACATCCAAGCATACAGAACATGTTCTGACTCGGACAGAGCGAGGTTACATCTGCCGGTCAGTGTTATATATAAGCTTGACATCCATGCATAGAGAACATGTTCTTACTCGGACAGAGCGAGGTAACATCTGTCGTCAGTGTAATATTTCAGCTTGACATCCACGCATACAGAACATGTTCTGACTGGGACAGAGAGAGGTTACATCTGCCGGTCAGTGTAATGTATAAGCTTGACATCCACGCATACAGAACATGATCTGACTCAGACAGAGAGAGGTTGCATCTGTCGGTCAGTGTAATATATAAGCTTGACATCCAAGCATAGAGAACATGTTTTGACTCGGACAGAGAGAGGTTACATCCGCCGGTCAGTGTAATATATAAGCTGGACATCCACGCATAGAGAACATGTTTTGACTCGGACAGAGAGAGGTTACATCTGCCGGTCAGTGTAATATATAAGCTGGACATCCATGCATAGAGAACATGTTCTGACTCAGACAGAGCGAGGTTACATCTGTCAGTCAGTGTAATATATAAGCTGGACATCCATGCATAGAGAACATGTTCTGACTCGGACAGAGAGAGGTTACATCTGCAGGTCAGTGTAATATATAAGCTGGACATCCACGCATACAGAACATGTTCTGACTCGGACAGAGCATGGTTACATCTGCCGGTCAGTGTAATATATAAGCTTGGCATCCACGCATACAAAACATGTTCTGACTCGGACAGAGCATGGTTACATCTGCCGGTCAGTGTAATATATAAGCTTGACATCCACGCATACAGAACATGTTCTGACTCGGACAGAGAGAGGTTACATCTGTCGGTCAGTGTAATATATAAGCTTGACATCCACGCATACAGAACATGTTCTGACTCGGACAGAGAGAGGTTCCATCTGTCAGTAAGTGTAATATATAAGCTTGACATCCAAGAATAGAGAACAAGTTCTGACTCGGATAGAGCGAGGTTACATCTGTCGGTCAGTGTAATATAAAAGCTTGACATCCACGCATACAGAACATGTTCTGACTCGGACAGAGAGAGGTTACATCTGCCGGTCAGTGTAATATATAAGCTTGACATCCACGCATACAGAACATGTTCTGACTCGGACAGAGAGAGGTTACATCTGTCAGTAAGTGTAATATATAAGCTTGACATCCACGAATAGAGAACAAGTTCTGACTCGGATAGAGAGAGGTTACATCTGTCGGTCAGTGTAATATAAAAGCTTGACATCCACGCATACAGAACATGTTCTGACTCGGACAGAGAGAGGTTACATCTGCCGGTCAGTGTAATATATAAGCTTGACATCCACGCATAGAGAACATGTTCTGACTCGGACAGAGAGAGGTTACATCTGCCGGTCAGTGTAATATATAAGCTTGACATCCGCGCATAGAGAACATGTTCTGACTCGGACAAAGCGAGGTTACATCTGCCGGTCAGTGTAATATATAAGCTTGACATCCACGCATAGAGAACATGTTCTGACACGGACAGAGCGAGGTTACATCTGCCGGTCAGTGTAATATATAAGCTTGACATCCACGCATAGAGAACATGTTCTGACACGGACAGAGCGAGGTTACATCTGTCAGTAAGTGTAATCTATATGTCTAACTGCGTCTCTCACTCTAGACAAAGACATAGGGAAACCAGGGGAAATTCCCAAGATTATTCCAACGTATATGTAATGTCGTAAGATTTATTTTCGTCAAGAAACTTTTCTTATACGTGTGAAAAGATAGCGTTTCGTTTCGTTAACTTTTCATTACTTCTTTCATGCAAAGCTCCAAAATAATGAAAATAGTGTCATTGACGATAAAGGATTTTTTTATTATTAACCTTGAGAAGGAAACGTAATTCATGACTCCGAATATGCACTTTTATATTAATCGTCATCTGAAGAGAAAGAAGATAACACATATTTAAGAGCATATGCAAAATATACAAGATGCGGGCTATCGTCTATTGTAGTTCCTTACATCAAACAACGCTACTTGTGTTTCCAAAAATCCTAAAGCATTCTTAAACTTGTGCAGGTCTTAATAAAATGGACATATATATATATATATACTACCACAGAGTGTCATAGCGGTGCGCCTAAAACAGTAGGGAAAATAAGACAATAATTATTCTAAACCTTAACCAAAGAGCATATGCAAAAATATACAAGATGCGGGCTATCGTCTATTGTAGTTCATTACATCAAACAACAAATACATCTAAAGCCCTTCTTATTTAAACGTTTGATTTGACCCAGGGAGTATACATGAATGCTATCAACAGTGAAAGATCGTACTCGATACAAGAACAGTGAAGTGTATCCACAGACTTCGAGATCTCACCAACTAACATTCATTGCAGTGAGAAGAAACAAGCAATAGTTGTGATCATTTGGTCATCTATAATCATCGTAGCAAATATTGGGGTACATGTATGATTGCAGGTCCCATTAGAGGAAATTGTTCAAGATAAGACCTAATGGAATTCCGACCCTAACCATCCTGGTTCAAGGGATGATAACGCTGGGAAAACCAATTGCGCAACCTAGGTCTGGTATTGTGTGTCTCCCAGACTGTTATCTAAGCGTGTTAGTTATGTTGTGCCCTAGAAAAGAGCTGCGTACAGAAGGGGAGGGGGAAACCATTAACTACATCCTGATCTGAAATTGAAAGCGTATTTTTTCCTGAAAATTCCGATCGTAAAACTGGGTTCCCGATGTTTTCAACTGTCCCGGACTGCAATTACATAACAGCTCCTACTTGAACAGATTGTTCACGCAAGAAGGAAATGATGGATAAACTTGTAGACTTGCTAAAATGGAATGTATTCATATAGCGTATATATATCATTGTCGCCCAGGTTCCATTTCTCTTGTATAGCAACTATATACTTCGAACTAGACTTTGACTTTGTTCTTGACTTTAAGTCAGGATGAGGGTCCGGTGTAGCACAACCTCATCTATAGCCATTCTGGTCTTGCTTTCAGAATTTTAGATCGGTTTGAACAAACCAAGTAAGTCTAACACTCAGACTGTAGTTATAAATAAACTTTTGGAAACAAGCGTTTGTCATTGTTCCTTACTAATAAAAAAGAATTGATACAAGTTAGATAACACGATGATGACTTGTTATAACGCTACTTGTGTTTCAAAAAATCCTAAAGCATTCTTAAACTTGTGCAGGTCTTAATAAAATGGACATATATACTTCCACAGAGTGTCATATATAGTAGTGTGTGAGACTGCGAGCGCTAAGATTAAGAACCTATTGTTATAAAACTGCAATTATTTATTCTGGAAACTAAGGACATGTACAATTATTCCGTTAGAGAACTGTGAGACAGCTAGACTAGGCTGATCAATTCCAGATGTGTACTGAAAGCGGAAGAGGGGGAGAGGGAGAGGGAGAAGGGAGATGAGGAGGGGAAGGGGGTTCCAACTGACCCCCTGATAAACAAGTTGACTGGGTCAGTTCTAGAGACGATGTGGTCGGGACGAGACGCTGTGTTGCTAGTGGGCCTGGCTTCAGTCCTGCAGACCGCCAGGTAATGGAGCTATTGTTTAGAATATGCTGCGACTTTAACATAGTTATTTACTGGAACTGAAGATATATCTGACACCTTCAATAGTTATCAATAGATAGATGTCAATTCGTTACATATAATCAGCTGATAATTTGTTTCTTTTGTAAACAACTATATAACTTGACATGTGACAAGGGAATAAGGAATGTATTCTAATATTTTGTTTTGCAGAAGTACAAATTTATTCCATTAACTCGAGATGAGATGTGATTAAATATTTTGCAATATATGTTTATATAGAACATTCTGTAATTTGTTTTATTTGCATTGAGCAAATCCATGTGTGTGAAGATTTACGCATTATAAGTACTTTTACAATTATTGATAATATATCATATAAATGTAATTGTTTGCATATATCAAGTTAAATTCTTATTTACTATTCAAATGTTATAGTTCTAACTGTAGTGAAAACGTAGCGCTTTATTTTGCCAAGAAAGACAAGGGTATTAGAAGTAGGGCAATTGAGTCGAGATAACCATTTCTATTTTAATCTAACATTGTAAAGAATTTATCCCACTTCATTTCATAGTACATGTAGTATTGTAGTCTAACAATTAGACTATGAAAAGTTGTTATAAAAAAATAAATCTGAAATAAATAAATGAATAATAATGAAAAGGAGACTGAGATTTCTTCATTGTCAAGCTTCAAGTCTTATTATAGACTTTTCCTCCCATTTGTTTCATGTTTTACATACATTCGGTTTGACAACATTGACAACAGTATGCATATAACAACATAGGACAAAAGCTGGCAATACAAATACAAACACAACACGTAAGAGGATACATGAAACATAAACGAGATTTGGTAGTCCATACATTAAATATACACAATCATTGTGGCCTATTTGTAAATACAGTAGAGTGACAGTTTTTGTCAACGAGTATAGGAGGATGAGAAACATGTGTTAGTTCACAATATGGTATGTAATGATGACCGAAATTTAACAAATATATCATTCTCATCTGACACAAAGTAAATGTCATACATGTAGTACTGTTTAATTTGGCTCAGTATGTAGTTAAAATCTGGACTAATCATGTTTTGAATGTTCTTGAAAATTATGTCTGTGATGAGTATGATTATTGCGTTAATAGGATTGTTGTTCTTCCCCTTTATTCCGAGCAATATGTTGGAAATTGTTAAATTAAGATAAAATTTGGGCTGTTTCAAACCATTTTTCTAGTTTTCTCCATAATTTGAACACCGGGTCACAGTACCAAAATATATGTTCTAAAGTTTCTAGATCCTTATTGCAAAATCGACAGAGGGGAGATTCTGATTTTTTTAACCTAAAAAGGTAACAATTTGTAGGTAGAATGTGATGTGATCTTAAGTCAGTACTACGGGTGCATTTGTGAGCTATCAAATTAAACACTCTCCAATCTTTTTCTGACAACTCACAATCTAAGATTCGTGCCCATTTACTGTAGCATGGAAATTGGACAAGTTTGGAATCAATTAATTTCATATATAAACATTTACTGCCTAAAGTTGTATTGATGTGGAATAAATTAAAAGGTCAAATTGGACCTGGAACCATGTTTAGCATTTTATTCATACCAAAACGTGTGATAAATGACAAAAGAGCCCTGTTTATACCTTCATAATTCAAGAAATTAGTTTTGATGTTAAATTTGCATTTAAATTCATCATAATGTAACAATCTACCATCCTGGTGTGCGAGGTCATTGATAAATCTGACCCCTTTCTTATACCAAGAGGTGGACAAGATAGGTTTTCCGTCTATTTTAACTCCATCATTATTCCACAAGTATTGCCTAAGAATTTCGCTTTCTGAGATATTTTTCGTTTTACACTTTTGAATAAAATCAGTGTATGATAGAAGAACATCTTTCCAAAAGGTGTTAGTTACAGATGGTAGTACTGTATTTTTAATGTTCTTGCTATCTGAAAGCCAGAGTTCATTTATCTCTTTTAATCAGAATAAAAAAATAGTCCCCTTTTTTCTACACTTTGTAGTCTACTACTATTATGAATGAATATTATGAATACAATTGTAACGAAAAACAAGTTTTTCTCTTACCGTACAAAATAAAATGGATATTTCCAACTTATGTCATTCATAAACACAATGAATACAATTTAATCATACAAATCGCCGACCCTTATCAGTACTGCAGTTGACCGATAAACATTTTAATTAAAGACGAAAGACATAATGGTTCTGTCTCGGTTGCAGTGCCTCAATAGCAGTTATCGCCCCTGGGAAAATTCGTTTGGGAACAGAACAGAAAATATTTCTTCTTGGAGAAAACTTGGAGGACGATGAGGAGACATATGTGATCACTATGTGTCCCCGGAACAACCCGTCCCATACATTCTACCGGCGAGTCGCTTCTTTACAGAGTGGTAATGCATCAAATATATTGTTGTCAACATCACTATCACATTATTGTGTATCATTATCATCCTCAACATCATCATCATCATCATCATCATCATCGTCATCGTCGTCATCGTCGTCATCGTCGTCGTCATCATCATCATCATCATCATCATCGTCATCGTCGTCATCATCATCATCATCGTCATCGTCGTCATCGTCGTCGTCGTCGTCATCGTCATCGTCATCGTCATCGTCATCGTCGTCGTCATCATCATCATCATCATCATCATCATCGTCATCGTCATCATTTTCTTTATAACGAGGACGCATTATTACTTATTAATTTGATTAATTTTATCTTTTCAATTTTACTTCATGAGAACCCGATGTTTCATATCCCCCAGATGTCCTGACATCCGTGTCTATCAACGTGAGCTTGGAGAACATCGTGCCAGAATCATCAGGGACGATAACTCTGCGTGTCCAGTCCAGCTCGCCAGGAGGGACAGACAAGTCTGAGGATATCGAGATAGACAAGAGCCCGGGGCACATCCTCATCCAGCTAGACAAACCCGTCTACACATCCAGTCAGGAGGGTGAGTTACTCACCAGGACCTATGTTCTTGAGTGTCCTGCTTCTTCAGCATAATGTGACCACAGAGCTCCACCAATACCTTGATGTCCAGCATGCCGGTTAATAGCTATATGTATGTTCAGATTGATTGAGTTTCATTGGTTAGTTATACATACGAGGAATTGTTGAGTTTCATTGGTTAGTTATACATACGAGGAATGATTGAGTTTCATTGGTAAGTTATACATACGAGGAATGATTGAGTTTCATTGGTTAGTTATACATACGAGGAATAATTGAGTTTCATTGGTAAGTTATACATACGAGGAATGATTGAGTTTCATTGGTTAGTTATACATACGAGGAATGATTGAGTTTCATTGGTTAGTTATACATACGAGGAATGATTGAGTTTCGTTGGTTAGTTATTCATACGAGGAATGATTGAGTTTCATTGGTTAGTTATACATACGAGGAATGATTGAGTTTCATTTGTTAGTTAAACATACGAGGAACGAGTGCGTTTCATTGGTTAGTTATACATACGAGGAATGATTGAGTGTCATTGGTAAGTTTTTCATCCGAGGACTGATTGAGTTTCATTTGTTAGTTATACATACGAGGAATGATTGAGTTTCATTGGTTAGTTATACATACGATGAATAATTGAGTTTCATTGGTAAGTTATACATACGAGGAATGATTAAGTCTCATTAGTTAGTTATACATACGAGGAATGATTGAGTTTCATTGGTAAGTTATACATACGAGGAATGATTGAGTTTCATTTGTTAGTTATACATACGAGGAATGATTGAGTTTCATTGGTTAGTTATACATACGAGGAACGAGTGTGTTTCATTGGTTAGATGTACGTACAATGAATGGATGAGTTCCACTTGTAAGTTATGCATACGGGGAATGATTGAGTTTCATTGGATATTTGTACATATAGCGGTGCGAGCACCCTGTCTCGGGGTACGACACATACGCTAACTCCAATCTAATCTGTACCCTGGGCTCTGAAGCTAGATTCGCGCGCGCCCGGCCCGACTTTGGATATAGCCAATCAAATCATTTTCTCGCCACCTTCTCGATCAAATTTCAACGCGAAAATACTTTGATTGGCTTTATCCCAAGTCAGGCCGCGCGAGCGAATGTGGATTGGTTGAGTAAGTGTAAGGTTCGTACCCTGAGACAGGATGCGGTGCAAAGTCTTTGTCTGATAGATATCAGGATTTTGCGGAAGTTCTGATTCTTGGTGGGGCAAAAAATTAAGACAGAATCTAGGGGTGGGTTATGAGATGTAACAGACAACAGTGGGAGGAGAGGGGGAGTAAAAAATTACAGTTTAAAGAGGTGGTCATTTAAATATATGACGTACTTTCAAAATTTTACTGCCCCCCACACCTCCCTTTAATACACAACCAGTCCCTTACGCTGTTAAGGTTTCAACGTGATATTTACCAAAAAAAGAATATTTGGAAAAAACTAATACTTTCGTTATTTGAAGAAGTGTGTTATCATTTGAGGTAATGCTTATGTCTTTCTTGAGGATATAGTGGCTTGAAAGCAAATATAAAGATTTTATTTTTCACTTGTGTACGACGCCTAATGCCAAAGTCTTTCGAACCTTTACGTCCTCATTTGTGTTTTGTACTACTCAACCTGACGGTATTCAGTCTATTACTTGTGATGAACTCGGTACATTGTCTGGTCTTTCAGTGAAGTACAGGATCATAGCGGTGGACGAGCGTCTCAGGTTCCCCTCATGGCAGGTCCAGATCAGTCTGATGGTGGGTCACTCGAACTGGTCAAGTATATTAATCAATAGTTGACAGGTCCAGATCAGTCTGATGGTGGATCACTCGAACTGGTCAAGTATATTAATCAATAGTTGACAGGTCAAATCAGTGTACTGGTACGAAAACAGTTTCATGGCAGTGTAGTTTGGTAGACAAACCTAAAATAGGTTCAACTGTTCATTTCATATTGGAACCAAGCTTGAAAACGGTATAAGAATCTATACTGAAACGTCGCTACTGTCCAATAAAAAAGTCGTTAATCGATAGAATTACTCTTGTCTTCCTTATACCATCAACTTCTAGAATGCAGGTCAAGCAGCTCAAACTAAAGATAATATGACAAGCGCATCACAAAGAATGATTTGCTCTGTAGAACCCGCGAGGTCTGATGACGGACAGGGTGACCAAGCCAGCGTCTGAAGCCTTCACCGGGGACCACTTCCAGCTGTCTAGGAGTCCTATGAAGGGCGAGTGGATGCTTAAAGCAACATTCCTCAATGTAAGAAACATTGTATATCGTTTAGTAACTACCTTGTTTCATGTAAGTATATATATCTAAACTATACTTCATACCTCAGTATATCTGTATATTCACATATACATGTATTTATATCATGTAAATTGTTTAAAACTGAGTTCTCGTTCCCAAATGGAGGAATAAATAATTTTATTAAATGTTTGAGAGTAAGGTACTCAGCGCTCTTCGTGAAATCATAAACTGTCATAAGTGAGACACGGGATACAGATATCCACTATTTATATCCTTGATTACCTATTATCTATTCAATCGTGTAGACCAGAGAAACAATAACATTAGAGTTTCCTCACATTTGTCTCGTATTTTCACCACAGCTCACAAACGTTTCTGACGAATTTCAAGACAAAAACCTATCCTGCAGTTGTCAACTCTCACATGCTTCAGTTATTACAAACAGAGTTTCACATCCGGACTTTTGTTTCAGATAATTAACGTTTCATTTGTCATACTTACTATGTCAATTCAAATCATGTCTTCAAGTTCGTATAACCAGTGTTCAACTTTTGATAAATATGGTTCCAGTTGTCCAAACTACTGTTTCAATTTTTATAATATTTGATTCCGTCTTCATAATGTTTTCAGTTTTATTAACTTTTGTTTCAGCCCGTATTAATCATTATTTCATATCATGTAGATATGTTTCATGAATGATCACTTGACTTTGTTTGAGTTATGAAGTTATTATTGTATTGTTCATTACTTCTGTTTCATATTTGTAATTACATTTCCAATCCAGTACTCGACGGAGTCCGTGGCCACGTTTGAAGTAAAGGACTACAGTATGTATGAACTAGTTGTCAACTTAAAAAGTAGCACAACAAAAATACAATCCTTACAATATATGACACAGCCAATCTGTTCGCAACACGTTTGAGTGAAAGACAGTATGCAAGTACTATTATTCATATTAAAGAGACAGTGGAGAAAATAAAGCAAAGCATATAGATGTTTGTTCATTTCAAAGATATAAGAAAATATCATTTGACAATCTTACTGGTAGTCTATCATTTCATCATGTCATGAGCGACAAATTACATCACCGTATGGATCAAGCAAATTCAAATTGAAATTTGATAACCTAATAATTATGTCTGTGATTCATAAAAAAATGCAAATAGATAACAACAAATAACTTGTTCAACTTTAACACGAGACTGTATTGATGCAAACTTCAGTTTTACCTCGGTTCGGGCTGACGAGCAAGTGTAACAGATCCTTCGTACTGAGTAGTGACAGCTCGCCCATCCACCTCAAGGTCAAGGCCGAGTACGTACCACTCACCATTCTAGCAACAGTGATTAGAATAGTCCATTCATATACCGCATTTATCCTTGCGATTGCATGCTTAAAGCGGTCAAACAGTTTCCAATCTGTCCTTATCTTAACTTACCTTACATAAGTCACTTTCGAAAAAACATTTGTAAACTATTTTTGGTGGTTGCAATGCCATGGTGTTTGAGTAGATCAAAAGTAAAATAAAGAGAAAAGTATAAGAAGCAATCTGGTCGTAACTCTTTTTACTTATTTATGACTGATCAAAATTCGTCGGAAGAAATCAGTGTGACCATGGTATTTCCTATTTATTCAAAGCTATTTTATCATCGTGTTAAGCTCAAGGGGTAAGATTATTGGTTGCAAAGTAACTAAATCGTTAAACAAAATGCAGATACGTGTATGGTAAACCAGTACAAGGCCGGGTCTCCGTAACACTCATGGCGAAGATTGCCGAGAGGAACCACAACATATTGGAACACCAGCAGTATCAGGTCGGTGGAACTAGCATCCTATATTGTGTACTCTTGGTTGAACTAGCATCCTATATTGTGTACTCTTGGTTGAACTAGCATCCTCTGTTGTGTACTCTTGGTTGAACTAGCATCCTCTGTTGTGTACTCTTGGTTGAACTAGCATCCTATATGGTGTACTCTTGGTTGAACTAGCATCCTATATTGTGTACTCTTGGTTGGATGCTAGATTTTGTAATTATACAAAACAAATTTCCCTTTTGGGACAATAAAGATTATCTTATCTTATCTTATCTTTTCCTCTAGTTTGTATTCTTGGTTGAACTAGCATCCTCTGCTGTGTATTCTTGGTTGAACTAGCATCCTATATTGTGTATTCTTGGTTGAACTAGCATCTTCTGTTGTGTACTCCTGGTTGAACTAGCATCCTTTATTGTGTACTCTTGGTTGAACTAGCATCTTCTGTTGTGTACTCTTGGTTTAACTAGCATCCTCTGTTGTGTACTCTTGGTTGAACTAGCATCCTATATTGTGTACTCTTGGTTGAACTAGCATCCTATATTGTGTACTCTTGGTTGAACTAGCATCCTATATTGTATACTCTTGGTTGAACTAGCATCTTCTGTTATGTACTCTTGGTTTAACTAGCATCCTATATTGTGTACTCTTGGTTGAACTAGCATCCTATATTGTATACTCTTGGTTGAACTAGCATCTTCTGTTGTGTACTCTTGGTTGAACTAGCATCCTCTGTTGTGTACTCTTGGTTGAACTAGCATCCTATATTGTGTACTCTTGGTTGAACTAGCATCCTATATTGTGTACTCTTGGTTGAACTAGCATCCTATATTGTATACTCTTGGTTGAACTAGCATCTTCTGTTATGTACTCTTGGTTTAACTAGCATCCTCTGTTGTGTACTCTTGGTTGAACTAGCATCCTCTGTTGTGTACTCTTGGTTGAACTAGCATCCTATATTGTGTACTCTTGGTTGAACTAGCATCCTCTGTTGTGTACTCTTCGTTGAACTAGTAACTTCTGTTGTGTACTTCTGGTTGAACTAGCATCCTCTGTTGTGTATTCTTGGTAGAACTAGCATCCTTTATTGTGTACCCTTGGTTGATCAAGCATCTTCTATTGTGTATTCTTTGTTGAACTAGTTTCCCCTGTTGTGTACTGTTGGTTGAACTAGCATCCTCTGTTGTGTACTCTTGATTGAATAAGCATCCTCTGTTGTGTACTCTTGGTTGAACTAGCATCCTCTGTTGTGTATTCTTGGTTGAATAAGCATCCTCTGTTGTGTACTCTTGGTTGAACTAGCATCCTGAAGTTTGTACTCTTTGTTTATCAAGCATCTTCTATTGTGTATTCTTGGTTGAACTAGTTTCCCCTGTTGTGTACTCTTGGTTGAACTAGCATCTTCTGTTGTGTACTCTTGGTTGAACTAGCATCCTCTGTTGTGTACTCTTGGTTGAACTAGCATCCTCTGTTGTGTACTCTTGGTTGAACTAGCATCCTATATTGTGTACTCTTGGTTGAACTAGCATCCTCTGTTGTGTACTCTTCGTTGAACTAGTAACTTCTGTTGTGTACTTCTGGTTGAACTAGCATCCTCTGTTGTGTATTCTTGGTAGAACTAGCATCCTCTGCTGTGTATTCTTGGTTGAACTAGCATCCTTTATTGTGTACCCTTGGTTGAACTAGCATCTTCTGTTGTGTACTCCTGGTTGAACTAGCATCCTTTGTTGTGTACTCTTGGTTGATCAAGCATCTTCTATTGTGTATTCTTTGTTGAACTAGTTTCCCCTGTTGTGTACTGTTGGTTGAACTAGCATCCTCTGTTGTGTACTCTTGATTGAATAAGCATCCTCTGTTGTGTACTCTTGGTTGAACTAGCATCCTCTGTTGTGTATTCTTGGTTGAATAAGCATCCTCTGTTGTGTACTCTTGGTTGAACTAGCATCCTGAAGTTTGTACTCTTTGTTTATCAAGCATCTTCTATTGTGTATTCTTGGTTGAACTAGTTTCCCCTGTTGTGTACTCTTGGTTGAACTAGCATCTTCTGTTGTGTACTCTTGGTTGAACTAGCATCCTCAGGTTTGTACTCTTGGTTGAACTAGCATCTTCTGTTGTGTACTCCTGGTTGATCAAGCATCTTCTTTTGTGTATTCTTTGTTGAACTAGTTTCCCCTGTTGTGTACTCTTGGTTGAACTAGCATCCTCAAGTTTGTACTCTTGGTTGAACTAGCATCTTCTGTTGTGTACTCTTGGTTGAATAAGCATCCTCTGTTGTGTACTCTTGGTTGAATAAGCATCCTCAGGTTTGTACTCTTGGTTGAACTAGCATCCTCAAGTTTGTACTCTTTGTTGATCAAGCATCTTCTATTGTGTATTCTTGGTTGAATAAGCATCCTCAAGTTTGTACTCTTTGTTGATCAAGCATCTTCTATTGTGTACTCTTGGTTGAACTAGCATCCTCAAGTTTGTACTCTTTGTTGATCAAGCATCTTCTATTGTGTATTCTTGGTTGAATAAGCATCCTCAAGTTTATACTCTTTGTTGATCAAGCATCTTCTATTGTGTATTCTTGGTTGAGCTAGTTTCCCCTGTTGTGTACTCTTGGTTGAACTAGCATCCTCTGTTGTGTATTCTTGGTTGAATAAGCATCCTCAAGTTTGTACTCTTTGTTTATCAAGCATCTTCTATTGTGTATTCTTGGATGAATTAGCATCCTATGTTGTGTACTCTTGGTTGAACTAGAATCCTCTTGTTTGTATCTTTGGTTGAACTATAATCGTCTGGTTTGTATTCTTGGTTGAACTAGCATCCTCAAGTTTGTCCTTTTGTTTGAACTAGCATCCTCTAGTTTCTACTTTTGGTTAAAATGACTTCTTTGTTTTTCTAAGAGTAGAAACGGCATAATCATTTGTAATATCTCATGTTTTTAACTCCTGGTACCGCTTTGTAACTCAAGGTTAAAATATTACTCTGCGTTTGACCTTGGATTGAAACAGAATTTTAATTTATGAGTGAAAGAGCACCCCGTTTTGTCCTCGAATTCAATTACAATCTCTTTTACTTTGGGTTGAAACAGTTTTCACTGTGTTTGACATCGGTTTGAGGTATAATAATTTGTTGGGATTTGATTGATTTGAGTCTTACTTTTTCGGCTTTTCTTGGACTTTTGAAAGCAATATTTTTGTTGTTGTTCTAATTCTTTCCTTTTTTTTGACAACATATAGGATCTTTGAGTTTAAAGCTGAGTATATGATTTTGATTTGGAGTTATCCCAATGTTAAATGCAAATATGCTAATGCAATATTGAATAATTATCCTGAATAGCATTATCTGACCATTTAATGCATTCAGAGTTAACAGTATTATTTCCTGATTCTGAAGATCTGGACCTCCCTTCACAAAGCAACCTGGACTTAATTCTCATTCTTTACCCTTGCATTAAAGCTACCTCACGGACTTACGATAACCTCAGAGCTTGTGAAAGGAGATCCTTAACTTTGATGAAGAGTAAACACAGTGTTTGTCGTTAATGTAACATCTTTTAATCCTGACTGAATGCGTATGTGCAGCTGGACAGTGTAGGGTCGGCCAGTATCGTGTACAGTGTAGCCGAGATCAGAGACAACCCCCTGATAGGCCACAACCAGAACCCAGTTGATCTGTACGTCGACATCAACGTCACCGAGCACAACACCGGCAACGTCTTGCGGAAGGAGTTGAAAGTGACAACGTTTGCGGTACATCCGTTCGAGCTTCGTGTCATCAACCGTAGGAACTATTTCCAGCCTGGGCTGTCATATCGGTTTGAGGTACTTGAACCACAGCCATTAAGTAAACACTTGCTGTCCTATCAAGGGAAATGGTTGTCAACTGTTGGACATGTAGACCTGTACTTATGCTTACATCTTTTTCATTATATAGGTGCTCATATACTCACTGATATTTTAAACGTAAGTTGTGTTGGGGTTTGTAAGTAATTATAACATCATACGCAATAAATCATCTACAGTAGAAGCTTTGTTCAGTGTGGTTTAATAATGATATATCCACATCATGGTAATTAATATCATTAAGCCACACCTTGCAGCTGGAAGCAGTAAGACCTGACGGATCTCCCGCCACGAACGTCCAGATACAGACCTACGTCCCAGTCGAGCAGACCCGGACCGTGACCTTGACCTCTGACAGCAAAGGTCGAATTGTCAGGCAGTTTCCCGTGCCTGCCAACAGGAATACTCTGACCATTAAGGTGTGCGCAGCAAGGTTCTGTCTGATACATATTGATATGTTAAAACTAACAAGATTCTGAGATATTTGTTAAAATATTCCTTGTAGTATCTTAATATTGTACAAAAACATCTTTATGTATGTTGTGTAATTTAGAATATTGACTACATGTTCTGCATTGATACTGCATTGGGTTTGGTTTCTGAAAGGTATGTAAAAAGCAAATTGTTAACGATATCACAATGACATGATATTCTTTAAAATTGTTCCTTCTCATCATTTGCCATATAAGATATATTTTATCATTTAATATGTTTCTCACATGAAACATCGTTTTGATGATTGTTCATGTACATCCTATCCATTACAACGCAGCAGCTGAATGCTATCAATAATATATTTATAATCAGTAGTGAAATGTACTGTTAAATGATATTCATTTTTCTTTTTGAAACCTTATGCAATATTACGTTAATAGAATCTCATTCTTGTGCTTTCTGATATCAAAACATCATCACGTGTTGACGAAGGTAAGAATATCATCAAACATTCGGTACTTCTATCAAGATGTGATGAAATATTTGATATCAATAAGAGAATCAGATTTTGTCCTCTTTGTTATTGAATTCTAAAACATAATTTCAAACTCTCAAAGTACAGAGCAAGAGAGCTGAGCAACCGATGGACTTCCCATGCTATAGGGAGGGTTGATGGAGTCCCTGGTCACAGTATCAAGGTGGACAGTCCACAGAACAACCACGTGAGTAGTGCCAGAGATACACGCTCCATTCCATCTGACACGAACACATCCGTTACAGTGTAGTTCATCGTTTACTCACATTGCTAGATGTTTCTTGACTTAGCATTAGAGACTTGTGACCATTTGGACAGTCTCACTACTCAATTTAATCATTTGGACAGTCTTACTTCTCAACACAACCATTTGGACAGTCTCAATATTCAACACAACCATTTGGACAGTCTCACTACTCAACAGAACCGTTTGGACAGTCTCACTACTCAACACAACAATTTGGACAGTCTCAGTCCTTAACACAACAATTTGGACAGTCTCACTACTCAACACAACCATTTGGACAGTCTCACTGCTCAACACAACCATTTAGACAGTCTCACTACTCAACACAACCATTTGGACAGTCTCACTACTCAACACAACCATTTAGACAGTCTCAATATTCAACACAACCATTTGGACAGTCTCACTACTCAACACAACCATTTGGACAGTCTCACTACTCAACACAACCATTTGGACAGTCTCACTACTCAACACAACCATTTGGATAATCTCACTTCTCAACACAACCATTTGGACAGTCCCACTACTTTACACAACCATTTGGACAGTCTCACTACTCAACACAACCATTTGGACAGTCTAACTACTCAACACAACCATTTGAACAATCTCACTGCTCAACACAACCATTTGGACAGTCTCAATACTCAACACAACCATTTGGAATGTTTCGCTACTCATCACAACCATTTGGACAGTCTCAATATTCAACACAACCATTTGAACAGTCTCACTACTCAACACAACCATTTGGACAGTCTCACTACTCAACACAACAATTTAGACAGTCTCACTACTCAACACAACCATTTGGGCAGTCTCACTACTCAACACAACAATTTAGACAGTCTCACTACTCAACACAACCATTTGGACGGTCTCACTATTAAACACAACAATTTGGACAGTCTCACTACTCAACACAACCATTTGGACAGTCTCACTTCTCAACACAACCATTTGGACAGTCTCACTTCTCAACACAACCATTTGGACAGTCTCACTACTCAACACAACCATTTGGACAGTCTCACTTCTCAACACAACCATTTGAACAGTCTCACTGCTCAACACAACCATTTGGACAGTCTCAATATTCAACACAACCATTTAGACAGTCTGACTACTCAACACAACCATTTGGACAGTCTCACTTCTCAACACAACCATTTGAACAGTCTCACTGCTCAACACAACCATTTGGACAGTCTCAATATTCAACACAACCATTTAGACAGTCTCACTACTCAACACAACCATTTGGACAGTCTCACTACTCAACACAACCATTTGGACAGTCTCACTTCTCAACACAACCATTTGGACAGTCTCACTACTCAATACAACCATTTGGACAGTCTCACTACTCAACACAACCATTTGGACAGTCTCACTACTCAACACAACCATTTGGACAGTCTCACTTCTCAACACAACCATTTGGACAGTCTCAGTACTCAACACAACCATTTGGACAGTCTCACTACTCAACACAACAATTTGGACAGTCTCACTACTCAACACAACCATTTGGACAGTCTCACTACTTTACACAACCATTTGGACAGTCCCACTACTTTACACAACCATTTGGACAGTCTCACTACTCAACACAACCATTTGGACAGTCCCACTACTTTACATAACCATTTGGACAGTCTCATTACTCAACACAACCATTTGGACAGTCTCACTACTCAACACAACCATTTAGACAGTCTCACTACTCAACACAACAATTCGGACAGTCTCACTACTCAACACAACCATTTGGACAGTCTCAATATTCAACACAACCATTTGGACAGTCTCACTACTCAACACAACCATTTGGACAGTTTCACTACTCAACACAACCATTTGGACAGTCTCACTGCTCAACACAACCATTTTGACAGTCTCAATATTCAACACAACCATTTGAACAGTCTCACTACTCAACACAACCATTTGGACAGTCTCAGTATTCAACACAACCATTTAGACAGTCTCACTACTCAACACAACAATTTGGACAGTCTCACTACTCAACACAACCATTTGGACAGTTTCACTACTCAACACAACCATTTGGACAGTCTCACTGCTCAACACAACCATTTGGACAGTCTCACTACTCAACACAACCATTTGGACAGTCTCAGTACTCAACACAACCATTTGGACAGTCTCAATATTCAACACAACCATTTGGACAGTCTCACTACTCAACACAACCATTTGGACAGTCTATATACTCAACACAACAATTTGGACAGTCTCACTACTCAACACAACCATTTGGACAGTCTCACTTCTAAACACAACCATTTGGACAGTCTCACTACTCAAGACAACCATTTGGACAGTCTCACTACTCAACACAACCATTTGGACAGTCTCACTACTCAACACAACCATTTGGACAGTCTCACTACTCAACACAACCATTTGGACAGTCTCACTACTCAACACAACCATTTGGACAGTCTCAATATTCAACACAACCATTTGAACAGTTTCACTACTCAACACAAGCATTTGGACAGTCTCAATATTCAACACAATCATTTAGACAGTCCCACTACTCAACACAACAATTTGGACAGTCTCACTACTCAACACAACCATTTGGACAGTCTCACTAGTAAACACAACAATTTGGACAGTCTCACTACTCAACACAACCATTTGGACAGTCTCAGTACTCAACACAACCATTTGGACAGTCTCACTACTCAACACAACAATTTGGACAGTCTCACTACTCAACACAACCATTTGGACAGTCTCACTACTAAACACAACAATTTGGACAGTCTCACTACTCAACACAACCATTTGGACAGTCTCACTACTCAACACAACCATTTGGACAGTCTCACTACTCAACACAACCATTTGGACGGTCTCACTACTCAACACAACAATTTAGACAGTCTCACTACTCAACACAAGCATTTGGACAGTCTCACTACTCAACACAACAATTTAGACAGTCTCACTACTCAACACAACCATTTGGACGGTCTCACTATTCCACACAACAATTTAGACAGTCTCACTACTCAACACAACCATTTGGACAGTCTCACTACTCAACACAACCATTTGGACAGTCTCAATATTCAACACAACCATTTGGACAGTCTCACTACTCAACAAAACCATTTGGACAGTCTCACTACTCAACACAACCATTTGGACAGTCTCAATATTCAACACAACCATTTGAACAGATTCACTGCTCAACACAACCATTTGGACAGTCTCAATATTCAACACAACCATTTAGACAGTCTCACTACTCAACACAACAATTTGGACAGTCTCACTACTCAACACAACCATTTGGACAGTCTCACTAGTAAACACAACCATTTGGACAGTCTCACTACTCAACACAACAATTTGGACAGTCTCACTACTCAACACAACCATTTGGACAGTCTCACTACTAAACACAACAATTTGGACAGTCTCACTACTCAACACAAGCATTTGGACAGTCTCACTACTCAACACAACCATTTGGACAGTCTCACTACTCAAGACAACCATTTGGACAGTCTCACTACTCAACACAACAATTTAGACAGTCTCACTACTCAACACAACCATTTGGACAGTCTCACTACTCAACACAACAATTTAGACAGTCTCACTACTCAACACAACCATTTGGACGGTCTCACTATTCAACACAACAATTTAGACAGTCTCACTACTCAACACAACCATTTGGACAGTCTCACTACTCAACACAACCATTTGGACAGTCTCAATATTCAACACAACCATTTGGACAGTCTCACTACTCAACAAAACCATTTAGACAGTCTCACTACTTAACACAACCATTTGGACAGTCCCACTACTCAACCATTTGGACGGTCCCACTATTCAACACAACAGTTTAGACAGTCTCACTACTCAACACAACCATTTGGACAGTCTCACTTATCAACACAACCATTTGGACAGTCTCACTACTCAACACAACCATTTGGACAGTCTCACTACTCAACACAACCATTTGGACAGTCTCACTACTCAACACAACCATTTAGACAGTCTCACTACTCAACACAACCATTTGGACAGTCTCACTACTCAACACAACCATTTGGACAGTCTCAATATTCAACACAACCATTTAGACAGTCTCACTACTCAACACAACAATTTGGACAGTCTCACTACTCAACACAACCATTTGGACAATCTCACTACTAAACACATCAATTTGGACAGTCTCACTACTCAACACAACCATTTGGACAGTCTCACTACTCAACACAACCATTTGGACAGTCTCACTACTCAACACAACCATTTGGACAGTCTCACTACTCAACACAAGCATTTGGACAGTCTCACTACTCAACACAACAATTTAGACAGTCTCACTACTCAACACAACCATTTGGACAGTCTCAATATTCAACACAACCATTTGAACAGTCTCACTGCTCAACACAACCATTTGGACAGTCTCAATATTCAACACAACCATTTAGACAGTCTCACTACTCAACAGAACAATTTGGACAGTCTAACTACTCAACACAACCATTTGGACAGTCTCACTACTCAACACAACAATTTGGACAGTCTCACTACTCAACACAACCATTTGGACAGTCTCACTTCTTAACACAACCATTTGGACAGTCTCACTACTCAAGACAACCATTTGGATAGTCTCACTACTCAACACAACCATTTGGACAGTCTCACTACTCAACACAACCATTTGGACAGTCTCACTACTCAACACATCCATTTGGACAGTCTCACTACTCAACACAACCATTTGGACAGTCTCAATATTCAACACAACCATTTGAACAGTTTCACTGCTCAACACAACCATTTGGACAGTCTCAATATTCAACACAACCATTTAGACAGTCTCACTACTCAAGACAACCATTTGGATAGTCTCACTACTCAACACAACCATTTGGACAGTCTCACTACTCAACACAACCATTTGGACAGTCTCACTACTCAACACATCCATTTGGACAGTCTCACTACTCAACACAACCATTTGGACAGTCTCAATATTCAACACAACCATTTGAACAGTTTCACTGCTCAACACAACCATTTGGACAGTCTCAATATTCAACACAACCATTTGAACAGTTTCACTGCTCAACACAACCATTTGGACAGTCTCAATATTCAACACAACCATTTGGACAGTCTCACTACTCAACACAACAATTTGGACAGTCTCACTACTCAACACAACCATTTGGACAGTCTCACTAGTCAACACAACCATTTAGACAGTCTCACTACTCAACACAACCATTTGGACAGTCTCACTTCTCAACACAACCATTTGGACAGTCTCACTACTCAACACAACCATTTGGACAGTCTCACTACTCAACACAACCATTTAGACAGTCTCACTACTCAACACAACCATTTGGACAGTCTCACTTCTCAACACAACCATTTGGACAGTCTCACTACTCAACACAACCATTTGGACAGTCTCACTACTCAACACAACCATTGGACAGTCTCAGTACTCAACACAACCATTTGGACAGTCTCACTACTCAACACAACAATTTGGACAGTCTCACTATTCAACAAAACCATTTAGACAGTCTCACTACTTAACACAACCATTTGGACAGTCCCACTACTCAACCATTTGGACGGTCTCACTATTCAACACAACAATTTAGACAGTCTCACTACTCAACACAACCATTTGGACAGTCTCACTTCTCAACACAACCATTTGGACAGTCTCACTACTCAACACAACAATTTAGACAGTCTCACTACTCAACACAACCATTTGGACAGTCTCAATATTCAACACAACCATTTGAACAGTCTCACTGCTCAACACAACCATTTGGACAGTCTCAATATTCAACACAACCATTTAGACAGTCTCACTACTCAACAGAACAATTTGGACAGTCTAACTACTCAACACAACCATTTGGACAGTCTCACTACTCAACACAACAATTTGGACAGTCTCACTACTCAACACAACCATTTGGACAGTCTCACTTCTTAACACAACCATTTGGACAGTCTCACTACTCAAGACAATCATTTGGATAGTCTCACTACTCAACACAACCATTTGGACAGTCTCACTACTCAACACAACCATTTGGACAGTCTCACTACTCAACACATCCATTTGGACAGTCTCACTACTCAACACAACCATTTGGACAGTCTCAATATTCAACACAACCATTTGAACAGTTTCACTGCTCAACACAACCATTTGGACAGTCTCAATATTCAACACAACCATTTAGACAGTCTCACTACTCAAGACAACCATTTGGATAGTCTCACTACTCAACACAACCATTTGGACAGTCTCACTACTCAACACAACCATTTGGACAGTCTCACTACTCAACACATCCATTTGGACAGTCTCACTACTCAACACAACCATTTGGACAGTCTCAATATTCAACACAACCATTTGAACAGTTTCACTGCTCAACACAACCATTTGGACAGTCTCAATATTCAACACAACCATTTGAACAGTTTCACTGCTCAACACAACCATTTGGACAGTCTCAATATTCAACACAACCATTTGGACAGTCTCACTACTCAACACAACAATTTGGACAGTCTCACTACTCAACACAACCATTTGGACAGTCTCACTAGTCAACACAACCATTTAGACAGTCTCACTACTCAACACAACCATTTGGACAGTCTCACTTCTCAACACAACCATTTGGACAGTCTCACTACTCAACACAACCATTTGGACAGTCTCACTACTCAACACAACCATTTGGACAGTCTCAGTACTCAACACAACCATTTGGACAGTCTCACTACTCAACACAACAATTTGGACAGTCTCACTATTCAACAAAACCATTTAGACAGTCTCACTACTTAACACAACCATTTGGACAGTCCCACTACTCAACCATTTGGACGGTCTCACTATTCAACACAACAATTTAGACAGTCTCACTACTCAACACAGCCATTTGGACAGTCTCACTTCTCAACACAACCATTTGGACAGTCTCACTACTCAACACAACCATTTGGACAGTCTCACTACTCAACACAACCATTTGGACAGTCTCACTACTCAACACAACCATTTAGACAGTCTCACTACTCAACACAACCATTTGGACAGTCTCACTACTCAACACAACCATTTGGACAGTCTCAATATTCAACACAACCATTTGAACAGTTTCACTGCTCAACACAACCATTTGGACAGTCTCAATATTCAACACAACCATTTAGACAGTCTCACTACTCAACACAACAATTTGGACAGTCTCACTACTCAACACAACCATTTGGACAGTCTCACTGCTCAACACAACCATTTGGACAGTCTCAATATTCAACACAACCATTTAGACAGTCTCACTACTCAACAGAACAATTTGGACAGTCTAACTACTCAACACAACCATTTGGACAGTCTCACTACTCAACACAACAATTTGGACAGTCTCACTACTCAACACAACCATTTGGACAGTCTCAATATTCAACACAACCATTTGAACAGTTTCACTGCTCAACACAACCATTTGGACAGTCTCAATATTCAACACAACCATTTAGACAGTCTCACTACTCAACACAACAATTTGGATAGTCTCACTACTCAACACAACCATTTGGACAGTCTCACTAGTAAACACAACAACTTGGACAGTCTCACTACTCAACACAACCATTTGGACAGTCTCAGTACTCAACACAACCATTTGGACAGTCTCACTACTCAACACAACCATTTGGACAGTCTCACTACTCAACACAACCATTTGGACAGTCTCACTACTAAACATAACAATTTGGACAGTCTCACTACTCAACACAACCATTTGGACAGTCTCACTACTCAACACAACCATTTGGACAGTCTCACTACTCAACACAACCATTTGGACAGTCTCACTACTCAACACAAGAATTTAGACAGTCTCACTACTCAACACAACCATTTGGACAGTCTCACTACTCAACACAACAATTTAGACAGTCTCACTACTCAACACAAGCATTTGGACAGTCTCACTACTCAACACAACAATTTAGACAGTCTCACTACTCAACACAACCATTTGGACGGTCTCACTATTCAACACAACAATTTAGACAGTCTCACGACTCAACACAACCATTTGGACAGTCTCACTACTCAACACAACCATTTGGACAGTCTCAATATTCAACACAACCATTTGGACAGTCTCACTACTCAACAAAACCATTTAGACAGTCTCACTACTTAACACAACCATTTGGACAGTCCCACTACTCAACCATTTGGACGGTCTCACTATTCAACACAACAATTTAGACAGTCTCACTACTCAACACAACCATTTGGACAGTCTCACTTCTCAACACAACCATTTGGACAGTCTCACTACTCAACACAACCATTTAGACAGTCTCACTACTCAACACAACAATTTGGACAGTCTCACTACTCAACACAACCATTTGGACAGTCTCACTACTAAACACATCAATTTAGACAGTCTCACTACTCAACACAACCATTTGGACAGTCTCACTACTCAACACAACCATTTGGACAGTCTCACTACTCAACACAACCATTTGGACAGTTTCACTACTCAACACAAGCATTTGGACAGTCTCACTACTCAACACAACAATTTAGACAGTCTCACTACTCAACACAACCATTTGGACAGTCTCAATATTCAACACAACCATTTGAACAGTCTCACTGCTCAACACAACCATTTGGACAGTCTCAATATTCAACACAACCATTTAGACAGTCTCACTACTCAACAGAACAATTTGGACAGTCTAACTACTCAACACAACCATTTGGACAGTCTCACTACTAAACACAACAATTGAGACAGTCTCACTACTCAACACAACAAATGGACAGTCTCAGTACTCAACACAACCATTTGGACAGTCTCACTACTCAACACAACAATTTGGACAGTCTCACTACTCAACACAACAATTTAGACAGTCTCACTACTAAACACAACCATTTGGACAGTCTCACTACTCAACACAACCATTTAGACAGTCTCACTACTCAACACAACCATTTGGACGGTCTCTCTATTCAACACAACAATTTAGACAGTCTCACTACTCAACACAACCATTTAGACAGTCTCACTACTCAACACAACCATTTGGACAGTCTCAATATTCAACACAACCATTTGGACAGTCTCACTACTCAACAAAACCATTTGGACAGTCTCACTACTCAACACAACCATTTGGACAGTCTCAATATTCAACACAACCATTTGAACAGTTTCACTGCTCAACACAACCATTTGGACAGTCTCAATATTCAACACAACCATTTAGACAGTCTCACTACTCAACACAACAATTTGGACAGTCTCACTACTCAACACAACCATTTGGACAGTCTCACTACTAAACACAACAATTTGGACAGTCTCACTACTCAACACAACCATTTGGACAGTCTCACTACTCAACACAACCATTTGGACAGTCTCACTACTCAACACAACCATTTGGACAGTCTCACTACTCAACACAACAATTTAGACAGTCTCACTACTCAACACAACCATTTGGACGGTCTCACTATTCAACACAACAATTTAGACAGTCTCACTACTCAACACAACCATTTGGACAGTCTCACTACTCAACACAACCATTTGGACAGTCTCAATATTCAACACAACCATTTGGACAGTCTCACTACTCAACAAAACCATTTGGACAGTCTCACTACTTAACACAACCATTTGGACAGTCCTACTACTCAACCATTTGGACGGTCTCACTATTCAACACAACAATTTAGACAGTCTCACTACTCAACACAACCATTTGGACAGTCTCACTTCTCAACACAACCATTTGGACAGTCTCACTACTCAACACAACCATTTGGACAGTCTCACTACTCAACACAACCATTTGGACAGTCTCACTACTCAACACAACCATTTAGACAGTCTCACTACTCAACACAACCATTTGGACAGTCTCACTACTCAACACATCAATTTAGACAGTCTCACTACTCGACACAACCATTTGGACAGTCTCACTACTCAACACAACCATTTGGACAGTCTCACTACTCAACACAACCATTTGGACAGTCTCACTACTCAACACAAGCATTTGGACAGTCTCACTACTCAACACAACAATTTAGACAGTCTCACTACTCAACACAACCATTTGGACAGTCTCAATATTCAACACAACCATTTAGACAGTCTCACTACTCAACACAACAATTTGGACAGTCTCACTACTCAACACAACCATTTGGACAGTCTCACTACTAAACACATCAATTTAGACAGTCTCACTACTCAACACAACCATTTGGACAGTCTCACTACTCAACACAACCATTTGGACAGTCTCACTACTCAACACAACCATTTGGACAGTCTCACTACTCAACACATCAATTTAGACAGTCTCACTACTCGACACAACCATTTGGACAGTCTCACTACTCAACACAACCATTTGGACAGTCTCACTACTCAACACAACCATTTGGACAGTCTCACTACTCAACACAAGCATTTGGACAGTCTCACTACTCAACACAACAATTTAGACAGTCTCACTACTCAACACAACCATTTGGACAGTTTCAATATTCAACACAACCATTTGAACAGTCTCACTGCTCAACACAACCATTTGGACAGTCTCAATATTCAACACAACCATTTAGACAGTCTCACTACTCAACAGAACAATTTGGACAGTCTAACTACTCAACACAACCATTTGGACAGTCTCACTACTAAACACAACAATTGAGAAAGTCTCACTACTCAACACAACAAATGGACAGTCTCAGTACTCAACACAACCATTTGGACAGTCTCACTACTCAACACAACAATTTGGACAGTCTCACTACTCAACACAACCATTTGGACAGTCTCACTACTAAACACAACAATTTGGACAGTCTCACTACTCAACACAACCAT
The DNA here is from genome assembly GCA_916613615.1 of Steromphala cineraria. Taxonomy (NCBI): domain Eukaryota; kingdom Metazoa; phylum Mollusca; class Gastropoda; order Trochida; family Trochidae; genus Steromphala; species Steromphala cineraria. The sequence goes on from OU744722.1 coordinate 3,094,969, forward strand.
TTGGACAGTCTCACTACTCAACACAACCATTTGGACAGTTTCAGTACTCAACACAACCATTTGGACAGTCTCACTACTGAACACAACCATTTGGACAGTCTCACTACTCAACACAACCATTTGGACAGTCTCACTACTCAACACAACAATTTAGACAGTCTCACTACTCAACACAACCATTTGGACAGTCTCACTACTCAACACAACCATTTGGACAGTCTCACTACTCAACACAACAATTTAGACAGTCTCACTACTCAACACAACCATTTGGACAGTCTCACTACTCAACACAACAATTTAGACAGTCTCACTAGTAAACACAACCATTTGGACAGTCTCACTACTCAACATAACAATTTGGACAGTCTCACTACTGAACACAACCATTTGGACAGTCTCACTACTCAACACAACCATTTGGACAGTCTCAATATTCAACACAACCATTTGGACAGTCTCACTACTCAACAAAACCATTTAGACAGTCTCACTACTCAACACAACCATTTGGACAGTCTCACTACTAAACACATCAATTTAGACAGTCTCACTACTCAACACAACCATTTGGACAGTCTCACTACTCAACACAACCATTTGGACAGTCTCACTACTCAACACAACCATTTGGACAGTCTCACTACTCAACACAAGCATTTGGACAATCTCACTACTCAACACAACAATTTAGACAGTCTCACTACTCAACACAACCATTTGGACAGTTTCAATATTCAACACAACCATTTGAACAGTCTCACTGCTCAACACAACCATTTGGACAGTCTCAATATTCAACACAACCATTTAGACAGTCTCACTACTCAACAGAACAATTTGGACAGCCTCACTACTCAACACAACCATTTGGACAGTCTCACTACTCAACACAACAATTTAGACAGTCTCACTACTCAACACAACCATTTGGACAGTCTCACTACTCAACACAACCATTTGGACAGTCTCACTACTCAACACAACAATTTAGACAGTCTCACTACTCAACACAACCATTTGGACAGTCTCACTACTCAACACAACAATTTAGACAGTCTCACTACTCAACACAACCATTTGGACGGTCTCTCTATTCAACACAACAATTTAGACAGTCTCACTACTCAACACAACCATTTAGACAGTCTCACTACTCAACACAACCATTTGGACAGTCTCAATATTCAACACAACCATTTGGACAGTCTCACTACTCAACAAAACCATTTAGACAGTCTCACTACTCAACACAACCATTTGGACAGTCTCACTACTAAACACATCAATTTCGACAGTCTCACTACTCAACACAACCATTTGGACAGTCTCACTACTCAACACAACCATTTGGACAGTCTCACTACTCAACACAACCATTTGGACAGTCTCACTACTCAACACAACCATTTGGACAGTCTCACTACTCAACACAACCATTTGGACAGTCTCACTACTTTACACAACAATTTGGACAGTCTCAGTACTCAACACAACCATTTGGACAGTCTCACAACTCAACACAACCATTTGGACAGTCTCAATATTCAACACAACCATTTGAACAGTCTCACTACTCAACACAACCATTTGGACAGTCTCAATATTCAACACAACCATTTAGACAGTCTCACTACTCAACACAACCATTTGGACAGTCTCACTACTCAACATAACAATTTGGACAGTCTCACTACTCAACACAACCATTTGGACAGTCTCACTACTCAACACAACCATTTGGACAGTCTCAATATTCAACACAACAATTTGAACAGTCTCACTGCTCAACACAACCATTTGGACAGTCTCAATATTCAACACAACCATTAAGACAGTCTCACTACTCAACACATCAATTTGGACAGTCTCACTACTCAACACAACCATTTGGACAGTCTCACTACTCAACACAACCATTTGGACAGTCTCAATATTCAACACAACAATTTGAACAGTCTCACTGCTCAACACAACCATTTGGACAGTCTCAATATTCAACACAACCATTAAGACAGTCTCACTACTCAACACAACAATTTGGACAGTCTCACTACTCAACACAACCATTTGGACAGTCTCAATATTCAACACAACCATTTGAACAGTCTCACTGCTCAACACAACCATTTGGACATTCTCACTACTCAACACAACCATTTAGACAGTCTCAGTACTCAACACAACCATTTAGACAGTCTCACTACTCAACACAACCATTTGGACAGTCTCACTACTAAACACATCAATTAAGACAGTCTCACTACTCAACACAACCATTTGGACAGTCTCAGTACTCAACACAACCATTTGGACAGTCTCACTACTCAACACAACCATTTGGACAGTCTCACTACTCAACACAACCATTTGGACAGTCTCACTACTCAACACAACCATTTGGACAGTCTCACTACTTTACACAACAATTTGGACAGTCTCAGTACTCAACACAACCATTTGGACAGTCTCACTACTCAACATAACAATTTGGACAGTCTCACTACTGAACACAACCATTTGGACAGTCTCACTACTCAACACAACCATTTGGACAGTCTCAATATTCAACACAACCATTTGGACAGTCTCACTACTCAACAAAACCATTTAGACAGTCTCACTACTCAACACAACCATTTGGACAGTCTCACTACTAAACACATCAATTTAGACAGTCTCACTACTCAACACAACCATTTGGACAGTCTCACTACTCAACACAACCATTTGGACAGTCTCACTACTCAACACAACCATTTGGACAGTCTCACTACTCAACACAAGCATTTGGACAGTCTCACTACTCAACACAACAATTTAGACAGTCTCACTACTCAACACAACCATTTGGACAGTTTCAATATTCAACACAACCATTTGAACAGTCTCACTGCTCAACACAACCATTTGGACAGTCTCAATATTCAACACAACCATTTAGACAGTCTCACTACTCAACACAACCATTTGGACAGTCTCACTACTCAACATAACAATTTGGACAGTCTCACTACTCAAAACAACCATTTGGACAGTCTCACTACTCAACACAACCATTTGGACAGTCTCAATATTCAACACAACAATTTGAACAGTCTCACTGCTCAACACAACCATTTGGACAGTCTCAATATTCAACACAACCATTAAGACAGTCTCACTACTCAACACAACAATTTGGACAGTCTCACTACTCAACACAACCATTTGGACAGTCTCAATATTCAACACAACCATTTGAACAGTCTCACTGCTCAACACAACCATTTGGACATTCTCACTACTCAACACAACCATTTAGACAGTCTCAGTACTCAACACAACCATTTAGACAGTCTCACTACTCAACACAACCATTTGGACAGTCTCACTACTAAACACATCAATTAAGACAGTCTCACTACTCAACACAACCATTTGGACAGTCTCACTACTCAACACAACCATTTGGACAGTCTCACTACTCAACACAACCATTTGGACAGTCTCACTACTCAACACAACCATTTGGACAGTCTCACTACTCAACACAACCATTTGGACAGTCTCACTACTTTACACAACAATTTGGACAGTCTCAGTACTCAACACAACCATTTGGACAGTCTCACTACTCAACATAACAATTTGGACAGTCTCACTACTGAACACAACCATTTGGACAGTCTCACTACTCAACACAACCATTTGGACAGTCTCAATATTCAACACAACCATTTGGACAGTCTCACTACTCAACAAAACCATTTAGACAGTCTCACTACTCAACACAACCATTTGGACAGTCTCACTACTAAACACATCAATTTAGACAGTCTCACTACTCAACACAACCATTTGGACAGTCTCACTACTCAACACAACCATTTGGACAGTCTCACTACTCAACACAACCATTTGGACAGTCTCACTACTCAACACAAGCATTTGGACAGTCTCACTACTCAACACAACAATTTAGACAGTCTCACTACTCAACACAACCATTTGGACAGTTTCAATATTCAACACAACCATTTGAACAGTCTCACTGCTCAACACAACCATTTGGACAGTCTCAATATTCAACACAACCATTTAGACAGTCTCACTACTCAACACAACCATTTGGACAGTCTCACTACTCAACACAACCATTTGGACAGTCTCACTACTCAACACAACCATTTGGACAGTCTCACTACTCAACACAACCATTTGGACAGTCTCAATATTCAACACAACAATTTGAACAGTCTCACTGCTCAACACAACCATTTGGACAGTCTCTATATTCAACACAACCATTAAGACAGTCTCACTACTCAACACATCAATTTGGACAGTCTCACTACTCAACACAACCATTTGGACAGTCTCACTACTCAACACAACCATTTGGACAGTCTCAATATTCAACACAACAATTTGAACAGTCTCACTGCTCAACACAACCATTTGGACAGTCTCAATATTCAACACAACCATTAAGACAGTCTCACTACTCAACACAACAATTTGGACAGTCTCACTACTCAACACAACCATTTGGACAGTCTCAATATTCAACACAACCATTTGAACAGTCTCACTGCTCAACACAACCATTTGGACATTCTCACTACTCAACACAACCATTTAGACAGTCTCAGTACTCAACACAACCATTTAGACAGTCTCACTACTCAACACAACCATTTGGACAGTCTCACTACTAAACACATCAATTAAGACAGTCTCACTACTCAACACAACCATTTGGACAGTCTCACTACTCAACACAAGGACAGTCTCACTACTCAACACAACCATTTGGACAGTCTCACTACTCAACACAACCATTTGGACAGTCTCACTACTCAACACAACCATTTGGACAGTCTCACTACTTTACACAACAATTTGGACAGTCTCAGTACTCAACACAACCATTTGGACAGTCTCACTACTCAACACAACCATTTGGACAGTCTCAATATTCAACACAACCATTTGAACAGTCTCACTACTCAACACAACCATTTGGACAGTCTCAATATTCAACACAACCATTTAGACAGTCTCACTACTCAACACAACCATTTGGACAGTCTCACTACTCAACATAACAATTTGGACAGTCTCACTACTCAACACAACCATTTGGACAGTCTCACTACTCAACACAACCATTTGGACAGTCTCAATATTCAACACAACAATTTGAACAGTCTCACTGCTCAACACAACCATTTGGACAGTCTCAATATTCAACACAACCATTAAGACAGTCTCACTACTCAACACATCAATTTGGACAGTCTCACTACTCAACACAACCATTTGGACAGTCTCACTACTCAACACAACCATTTGGACAGTCTCAATATTCAACACAACAATTTGAACAGTCTCACTGCTCAACACAACCATTTGGACAGTCTCAATATTCAACACAACCATTAAGACAGTCTCACTACTCAACACAACAATTTGGACAGTCTCACTACTCAACACAACCATTTGGACAGTCTCAATATTCAACACAACCATTTGAACAGTCTCACTGCTCAACACAACCATTTGGACATTCTCACTACTCAACACAACCATTTAGACAGTCTCAGTACTCAACACAACCATTTGGACAGTCTCAATATTCAACACAACTATTTGGACAGTCTCACTACTCAACACAACCATTTGGACAGTCTCACTACTCAACACAACAACTTGGACAGTCTCACTACTCAACACAACAATTTGGACAGTCTCACTACTCAACACAACCATTTGGACAGTCTCACTACTCAACACAACCATTTGGACAGTCTCACTACTCAACACAACCATTTGGACAGTCTCACTACTCAACACAACCATTTGGACAGTCTCACTACTCAACACAACCATTTGGACAGTCTCACTACTCAACACAACAATTTGGACAGTCTCACTACTCAACACAACAATTTGGACAGTCTCAGTACTCAACACAACAATTTGGACAGTCTCACTACTCAACACAACCATTTGGACAGTCTCACTACTCAACACAACCATTTGGACAGTCTCACTACTCAACACAACCATTTGGACAGTCTCACTACTCAACACAACCATTTAGACAGTTTCACTACTCAACACAACCATTTGGACAGTCTCACTACTCAACACATCCATTTGGACAGTCTCACTACTTTACACAACCATTTGGACAGTCTCACTACTCAACACAACCATTTGGACAGTCTCACTACTCAACACAACCATTTAGACAGTCTCACTACTCAACACAACCATTTGGACAGTATCACTACTCAACACAACCATTTGGACAGTCTCACTACTCAACACATCCATTTGGACAGTCCCACTACTCAACACAACCATTTGGAAGGTTTTTGTATGTTCCCCGTTAGTGGAAACGTTATTTGGAAAGATTTCTCATTTCTGTATAGCTTCTATATCTTTCTCAAATACATTTTCTTGTTGTGTTATGTGGAAGGAAGCAATACTTTAACTTCGCCTTATATATCTATGCAGAATTCATGATTTCTAAGCGAATATACCGATGGGCTTATGTTTCACTGACTGCAGGTCTTGTTTCTGCTTTGATAATTTATGTTTACTTTATAACATATGTTTGTTTCAGATCACCGAGAGCCTGGAGATCTCCATCAGGTACACAACTCCCCCGGGATCCTACTTCATCTTGGTGGGTGAACCTCTTCTTCTCACAATTACCCCAACAGAATCCTTACCACGTTTAGCTTTGTTCAGTTAAAAATGTACATTTCTACTATTGAATTACCGCATGACAGAAAATGATATCGTTGTAAACAAATACTATATATGTGTATTTAATCGCAACTTTATTTTTGAAAATAATCTTAGCACGTTTATTGTTGTAACGTTATCTTAAAAAGATTTAGAACGTATGTACATTGTATCCATAAATGTCCAGAACTTTCTATTCTTAAACCTGCTACTCACTAAGGGATAGATCTTACAAGTCAAATAATTGTTGTTGCTCCCCGCAGGTGACGTCACGTGGTCACGTGGTTTACAGCCAGAGTGACGTGTCGGGTACCGACGGTGTTGACGTCAGAACGATCCCAAGTCGCTATCTGGCCGACATGGTTCCCCAGGCCCGGATCGTTGTCTTCTACATGGTGGGGGACCAGGTGGTCGCAGACTCCACGGTGGTCCAAATGAGGAAAGAGTGTCGGGAAGAGTTGTCGGTAATTTATATAATTTAGCTTTATTGAGGGCGAAAGAGAATTCTTTGATTGTCACGAAAATAAGCTCTTCAATATTGCATCTCTTAAACGGGGACAGCTATTGGTTCTAGCAATTAAATCTATAGAAAATAAAATTAATTCATTATGTAGATACTATGCACCATTGCAAAAGAAACTTCTAACCAGTTTTTCATTGACTGATTGCTCAACCAAAACAACCCACCAAACATGAGGAAGTTACTGTATAGAATGAAACCACCCCCCATCCCCCCCCCCCCCCCCCCCCCATTATCAATTAAATGAGCCGTCTGTTGCCGTTGCTTCCCTTTGGTTATGAGATGTCTTGTCAGTGTTCTTGATATATTATCAATAATCCTGTTTCATAAGGGTCTCAGAATATTGGCAGAAATAAGGAAAATGTTGGTGTTGCTATACTTTATTACAGGTTTATGGACCAGTAATCTGCAAGACCTGAAAATTGAGTCGAAAACATGTATTTCAATTTGGAAAAAGCAGGAACAACTATTCCCAGTCAGTGTCTGATAAACGATATAAATGAGATATATTACATTTACTTTGGTGAAATGTGCCGTTTTGTAGTGACAAAAATAATCCGTATCTTCACTGAAATAACGATGCGATTCTATTCAGCGAGATAACCCACAAATATCTGTGTTATCACGTTAAGAAACATCTGACGTCAATGTCGTGAAAGCAAGACTTTCCAGCTACTTCAAAATTAATATTACCGTACTTACGACGTGTGAGAAAACGATAAATATAACATTTGATATTTTTCAGTGAATACTATATATGTTTCATATCATGAATAGGAACCTTGTGCTACTCGTTAAAAAATAACTTTCTTCGATCAGATATACATTGTATTCAACTCAAAAGGAAAAACATCCTCTACGTTTGCAGCTGGACGTGCAAGGAGGGGACGAGATCCACCAGCCCAAGGACAGGGGTCAGATCAGAGTTCACGGGGGACCACACATGAGGGTCGGGCTGCTGGCAGTGGACAAGGGCGTGTACGCTCTCAAATACGAGAAATCTCTCACGAGGAGAAAGGTTGGCTACTATTTCAAATATCCAGGATAGTAATTCATATATCATCATAATTACTAAAGAAACTTTGGATAACATCGACTATAATAAACCCGTGTTCCAGATGTTTGACGACCTGCTTAGCCACGACATGGGACTCGGTTCCGGGGACGGGGAATCTGCTGTAGAGATATTCAAGGTGCGTCAGATTCACTTCACATCGGCACATCTCTATCATTATAGTATATCATTATACCCTACAACCTTAGTGATTCAATCGACAGATCTCTATCATTATACTCTTCCACCATAGGGATTCAAACGGCTGATCTATCAATTACCTCACTTCCGGTCTCGTTGCTATGGTTTCCTTTGTTCTAAACGTCGATGTACTGACCGATACACCTCTTCCTTTTAGTTCTAGCTGTAGGTGTTTTGACCGATACACCTCTACTTTTCTAATACACCTACTTTGTATTGTAAATATACACTTATTCAGGGGAAGTGATCCTCAACTTTGGCAAATAAACGGACTTGTAAAAAATAATTTTAAAATTATAAATTGTTGAGAATCATAAACAATGATGGTGGAAATCGAACCCGGGAGCTAAATGTTGCTGAGCCACGACTCTGTCGACTGAGCTACTCAGGATTAATTCAAGCAAAGTTAGTTTCTGTTGTGTTATGTATATATTGGTTTTTTTTATATACTCCTATGTTAAGGAACTAGTTTGTATCAATTTTAATGTAATGAAGTTAGTTTAAGATTTTTAAAACCGCAATCATAAGAGTACTGTTAATATTCTATTGATCTAGTTAGGTAGCGTACATACAAGGAGAAGGATTGAAGACCCTTTTGCATCAAAATAACTCGACCGGATTGGGGTATAAGTCAGATATACCCACTTTTCACTCGGTGCATCACTCACTGTTTTAATCGTGATTCCTCGGCTACGCTACACTACATCTCGGAGATCCAAAATTCAAACATGAGGTGTATTGAGCGATGCACCTTGGAAAGTGTGGGTATATCTTTTACTTATACCCTACAACCATAGTGACTCAATCAAACGTTACAATGGTAACTAAATGAAGTTTCATTTTCCTAGGACTTTCTGACCTTTGAAATAAAATGTTATTGAAATTTTTCTAAAACTCCATGTGTTATATCTGCATGCATTATTTTCATGAAGTCGATTTATATATCACTGATTTCTTTTACTAAATCAAAACAGTATTTTTATTTCACTGAACGTTGTTGTTTCAACACAATGCCATTTTCTCACTTCACTACCTTAACTTACTTGCATATTATTCCCGTCAAACACTATCAGTACAGTAATGAATAGCTATATTTGACAACCATTGACGGTTTTGACCTTACCTTCAGAGCGCTGGCTTCACCCTCCTCACCGAGGCGGACATGGCTGGGGCTGGAGAAGGTGGGATTCTTTATACTGCACTCCAGCACTTTTATTGTTGGAAACTATATGTAGAGGATACCGCATGTAGTTTTCCAAATACCAGGTTTATTTCATCGAGTGTCATGAATAAAGTTGATACTACACGAGCGGTGAGTCATTTCACGAGTCAACGTTACCCATATCACAAGATGAAATAAACCTGGCATTTGGAACATTTCACGAGTCAACGTTACCCATGTCACAAGATGAAATAAACCTGGCATTTGGAACATTTCACGAGTCAACGTTACCCATGTCACAAGATGAAATAAACCTGGCATTTGGAACATTTCACGAGTCAACGTTACCCATGTCACAAGATGAAATAAACCTGGCATTTGGAACATTTCACGAGTCAACGTTACCCATGTCACAAGATGAAATAAACCTGGCATTTGGAACATTTCACGAGTCAACTTTACCCATGTCACAAGATGAAATAAACCTGGCATTTGGAACATTACATGAGGTATTCTATTCATCACATGATTTTTACTAAATTCTTAAATACTGCAAAGTTGACCCAACTAGTTCAAAGAGCTGAAAATAGTTCCGGCATCTGACCAATGACGACATAACACCGTCACCTTTTACAGTGAAAATATAAGATATCGTCACTGTAGCCTGATTTCACTGATAAACCCAAGTTTCTATTGCTGATAATATAATAAATATTCGTTCCTATAGTTCGATGAGGTAGTTTCAGATAAATAGTAGGGAACATAGCACAAGTGTATCTAAGAAGGCGCCTCTCAATGCGCATTGGATGTGTGCAAGGGCATGACGGTGCATACATCTTTTTTTGGAAGGATGTCTAGAGAAGAGACAGATATTGATATTGAGGAAGAACAGCGATGATGGTTTATTACTGAGTTTAGATGGTTCTTGATGGTACAAGCAAAGTTGATGCGTTGATACGATGAAAACAGTGAAGTAAACATAATGTAGTTGACAGCAAGGTATGAACTGTAAACATTTTGAAATGAAAGATTTATATAAAACAAGGAGTGAATGTTAAACTATGTCACAGCAAGAGAACTAGAGATGGGCGAGACTGTACAGTAGGTATTGTGTTGGAGCAGACAGAAGCATGCTGTTGACAGAGTCTGTTTTAGCTATTGTGACATGGATGTGGAATAAAAGTAAACCAATTGTTTTCCTATTTTTTTGTAAATCCTTTTTTTAGAAATTAAACTTTCTACATATATAGTTTATCATTTATTTACTATGTGATACCACACGCAACTTGCGAGTGCTTAATGGTGTGTACGCATTTTGAAATGCTTTGTGCTATTTCAGTATTCCTATTATTTCCAATGGACCATGTGAAACTTTTTCATAATGACTAACCTTGCTCACGACAACCATTTGAAACAATATTCCTATTGACTACCTTGCTCATGAAAACCATTTAAAACATTATCATATTGACTTACCATGCTCGTGACAACCATGTGAAACATTATTATATTGACTTACCATGCTCGTGACAACCATGTGAAACATTATCATTTTGACTTACCATGCTCGTGACAACCATGTGAAACATTATTATATTGACTTACCATGCTCGCGACAACCATGTGAAACATTATCATATTGACTTACAATGCTCATGACAACCATGTGAAACATTATCATATTGACTTACCATGCTCGCGACAACCATGTGAAACATTATCATATTGACTTATCATGCTCGTGACAACCATGTGAAACATTATCATATTGACTTACCATGCTCGTGACAACCATGTGAAACATTATTATATTGACTTACCATGCTCGCGACAACCATGTGAAACATTATCATATTGACTTACAATGCTCATGACAACCATGTGAAACATTATCATATTGACTTACCATGCTCGTGACAACCATGTGAAACATTATCATATTGACTTATCATGCTCGTGACAACCATGTGAAACATTATCATATTGACTTACCATGCTCGTGACAACCATGTGAAACATTATTATATTGACTTACCATGCTCGTGACAACCATGTGAAACATTATCATATTTATATTAACCAGCTCGTTATTTATTTGATACGAAGTCCACAGCGTCAATCAATCGGACCCCCGCCCCAATCAATCGGACCAATCAAGGACAGGGGGAGACAACCCGCTACTACGATCCTACTTTCCTGAGTCTTGGCTGTTCGAGGAGAGAACTCTGGAGTGAGTTGGTACCATCACTACTCTCTTGTGGTGATTCTCTCTTGGTCGAGCTGGTCTGTATCGACACCCATGACGTATTGGTTTCAAACTTTGCATTTTGTTAACATATTGACATCAAGACCTACATGTATGTAAGAATTAGAATGACTTTTCCATAATAACAAACTGGTTAAGTACAACGAAAATAAATCTGAAAGTGTCTGAGAGCAACATATATGGTGGAAAATTGACGTGTTTCAGCGCGGCCGGTGAGTCGACCCTCGACGTGACCTACCCAGACACAATCACCACGTGGATCATGTACGCGGTGGGCGTGTCCCCTGACAGTGGGATCTGCGTGTCAAAGGTCAAGAAGACAATGGTGTTTCAGGACTTCTTTGTTGACCTTGACATTCCTTTTAGAGCTGTGAAGCTTGAAGAGGTCACAGCCATGATAACTGTGTCAAACTATATGGCGTTTGATAACAGAGTGAGTTAGTTTATTGATAAATCGTAAACATATTAGATATGAGATATTCATCCCTATGGTTGACGCTGTTTTATTATTTATAAGTTAATCATTCGCCACAGCGTGCCAGGCGCAAAGCGAGGGATGTAGTTTATGCCAGCATTCGTTCATTTTATGGAATTAACAAATGTATGTGACGATTTTGACTTTTAACACTTGTCAGCCGGATATTTCAATAACCTTCTCTAGGATTCTCTACATAACTTACATTTAAGTTGATATTAGTTATTAAAACGACAGGTCCAATCGATTTGTGTATAAGAGATTATTAAATGTCCTTGAACCAACAGGTGCGCCTGAACGTGACGGCCGACGGAGTGTGTGTGCTGGGGTGTGAGGGGAACACGAAGACTGACAACTTCACAGTGCCTGAAGGCCAGAAGGTGACGAGGACGGTGGAGGTGCTGCCCACGAGACCCGGAGAATACGTCATCACTGCTACAGCCATCACCGAGAGCGGGCGAGAGAGGGATGACGTGCAGAAACGGCTCCTTGTTGTGGTGGGTTAGTTAGGTGTCTGAAGGGAATCCTTGAGTCTGGTGCCATCACCGTGACGAGAGGAGGGAAGACGGGCGCAAACCGTTGTAAAGTGTTAGTTAGGGGCCTGAAGGGGATTCTTGAGTCTGGTGCCATCACCGTGATGAGAGGAGGGAAGACGGGCGCAAACCGTTGTAAAGTGTAAGTTAGGGGTCTGAAGGGGATTCTTGAGTCTGGTGCCATCACAGTGATGAAATCAGGGACATGGAGCAGAAACCGTTGTCAAGCGTTAGTTAGTGGTCTGAAGGGAATTCTTGAGTCTGGTGCCATCACCGTGATGAGGAGGGAAGACGGGCGCAAACCGTTTAAAGTGTTAGTTAGGGGTCTGAAGGGGATTCTTGAGTCTGGTGCCATCACCGTGATGAGAGGAGGGAAGACGGGCAGAAACCGTTGTAAAGCGTTAGTAAGGGGTCTGAAGGGAATTCTTGAGTCTGGTGCCATCACCGTGATGAGAGGAGGGAAGACGGGCGCAAACCGTTGTAAAGTGTTAGTAAGAGGTCTGAAGGGGATTCTTGAGTCTGGTGCCATCACCGTGATGAGAGGAGGGAAGACGGGCGCAAACCGTTTTAAAGTGTAAGTTAGGGGTCTGAAGGGGATTCTTGAGTCTGGTGCCATCACCATGATGAGAGCAGGGACATGGAGCAAAAACCGTTGTCAAGCGTTAGTTAGTGGTCTGAAGGGAATTCTTGAGTCTGGTGCAATCACCGTGATGAGAGGAGGGAAGAAGGGCAGAAACCGTTGTAAAGCGTTAGTAAGGGGTCTGAAGGGAATTCTTGAGTCTGGTGCCATCACCGTGATGAGAGGAGGGAAGAAGGGCAGAAACCGTTGTAAATCGTTAGTAAGGGGTCTGAAGGGAATTCTTGAGTCTGGTGCCATCACCGTGATGAGAGGAGGGACGACAGGCACAAACGGTTGTAAAGCGTTAGTTAGGGGTCTGAAGGGGATTCTTGAGTCTGGTGCCATCACCGTGATGAGAGGAGGGAAGAAGGGCAGAAACCGTTTTAAAGCGTTAGTAAGGGGTCTGAAGGGAATTCTTGAGTCTGGTGCCATCACCGTGATGAGAGGAGGGACGACAGGCACAAACGGTTGTAAAGCGTTAGTAAGGGGTCTGAAGGGAATTCTTGAGTCTGGTGCCATCACCGTGATGAGAGGAGGGAAGAAGGGCAGAAACCGTTGTAAAGCGTTAGTAAGGGGTCTGAAGGGAATTCTTGAGCCTGGTGCCATCACCGTGATGAGAGGAGGGAAGAAGGGCAGAAACCGTTGTAAAGAGTTAGTAAGGGGTCTGAAGGGAATTCTTGAGTCTTGTGCCATCACCGTGATGAGAGGAGGGACGACAGGCACAAACGGTTGTAAAGCGTTAGTAAGGGGTCTGAAGGGAATTCTTGAGTCTGGTGCCATCACCGTGATGAGAGGAGGGAAGAACGGCAGAAACCGTTGTAAAGCGTTAGTAAGGGGTCTGAAGGGAATTATTGAGTCTGGTGCCATCACCGTGATGAGAGGAGGGAAGAAGGGCAGAAACCGTTGTAAAGCGTTAGTAAGGGGTCTGAAGGGAATTCTTGAGTCTGGTGCCATCACCGTGATGAGAGGAGGGACGACAGGCACAAACGGTTGTAAAGCGTTAGTTAGGGGTCGGAAGGGGATTTTTGAGTCTGGTGCCATCACCGTGATGAGAGGAGGGAAGAAGGGCAGAAACCGTTGTAAAGCGTTAGTAAGGGGTCTGAAGGGAATTCTTGAGTCTGGTGCCATCACCGTGATGAGAGGAGGGAAGAAGGGCAGAAACCGTTGTAAAGCGTTAGTAAGGGGTCTGAAGGGAATTCTTGAGTCTGGTGCCATCACCGTGATGAGAGGAGGGACGACAGGCACAAACGGTTGTAAAGCGTTAGTAAGGGGTCTGAAGGGAATTCTTGAGTCTGGTGCCATCACCTTGATGAGAGGAGGGAAGAAGGGCAGAAACCGTTGTAAAGCGTTAGTAAGGGGTCTGAAGGGAATTCTTGAGTCTGGTGCCATCACCGTGATGAGAGGAGGGAAGAAGGGCAGAAACCGTTGTAAAGCGTTAGTAAGGGGTCTGAAGGGAATTCTTGAGTCTGGTGCCATCACCGTGATGAGAGGAGGGACGACAGGCACAAACGGTTGTAAAGCGTTAGTAAGGGGTCTGAAGGGAATTCTTGAGTCTGGTGCCATCACCGTGATGAGAGGAGGGAAGAAGGGCAGAAACCGTTGTAAAGCGTTAGTAAGGGGTCTGAAGGGAATTCTTGAGTCTGGTGCCATCACCGTGATGAGAGGAGGGAAGAACGGCAGAAACCGTTGTAAAGCGTTAGTAAGGGGTCTGAAGGGAATTCTTGAGTCTGGTGCCGTCACCGTGATGAGAGGAGGGAAGAAGGGCAGAAACCGTTGTAAAGCGTTAGTAAGGGGTCTGAAGGGAATTCTTGAGTCTGGTGCCATCACCGTGATGAGAGGAGGGAAGAACGGCAGAAACCGTTGTAAAGCGTTAGTAAGGGGTCTGAAGGGAATTCTTGAGTCTGGTGCCATCACCGTGATGAGAGGAGGGAAGAAGGGCAGAAACCGTTGTAAAGCGTTAGTAAGGGGTCTGAAGGGAATTCTTGAGTCTGGTGCCATCACCGTGATGAGAGGAGGGAAGAAGGGCAGAAACCGTTGTAAAGCGTTAGTAAGGGGTCTGAAGGGAATTCTTGAGTCTGGTGCCATCACCGTGATGAGAGGAGGGAAGAATGGCAGAAACCGTTGTAAAGCGTTAGTAAGGGGTCTGAAGGGAATTCTTGAGTCTGGTGCCATCACCGTGATGAGAGGAGGGACGACAGGCACAAACGGTTGTAAAGCGTTAGTTAGGGGTCTGAAGGGGATTCTTGAGTCTGGTGCCATCACCGTGATGAGAGGAGGGAAGAAGGGCAGAAACCGTTGTAAAGCGTTAGTAAGGGGTCTGAAGGGAATTCTTGAGTCTGGTGCCATCACCGTGATGAGAGGAGGGAAGAACGGCAGAAACCGTTGTAAAGCGTTAGTAAGGGGTCTGAAGGGAATTCTTGAGTCTGGTGCCATCACCGTGATGAGAGGAGGGAAGAAGGGCAGAAACCGTTGTAAAGCGTTAGTAAGGGGTCTGAAGGGAATTCTTGAGTCTGGTGCCATCACCGTGATGAGAGGAGGGAAGAAGGGCAGAAACCGTTGTAAAGCGTTAGTAAGGGGTCTGAAGGGAATTCTTGAGTCTGGTGCCATCACCGTGATGAGAGGAGGGAAGAAGGGCAGAAACCGTTGTAAAGCGTTAGTAAGGGGTCTGAAGGGAATTCTTGAGTCTGGTGCCATCACCGTGATGAGAGGAGGGACGACAGGCACAAACGGTTGTAAAGCGTTAGTAAGGGGTATGAAGGGAATTCTTGAGTCTGGTGCCATCACCTTGATGAGAGGAGGGAAGAAGGGCAGAAACCGTTGTAAAGCGTTAGTAAGGGGTCTGAAGGGAATTCTTGAGTCTGGTGCCATCACCGTGATGAGAGGAGGGAAGAAGGGCAGAAACCGTTGTAAAGCGTTAGTAAGGGGTCTGAAGGGAATTCTTGAGTCTGGTGCCATCACCGTGATGAGAGGAGGGACGACAGGCACAAACGGTTGTAAAGCGTTAGTTAGGGGTCTGAAGGGGATTCTTGAGTCTGGTGCCATCACCGTGATGAGAGGAGGGAAGAAGGGCAGAAACCGTTGTAAAGCGTTAGTAAGGGGTCTGAAGGGAATTCTTGAGTCTGGTGCCATCACCGTGATGAGAGGAGGGAAGAACGGCAGAAACCGTTGTAAAGCGTTAGTAAGGGGTCTGAAGGGAATTCTTGAGTCTGGTGCCATCACCGTGATGAGAGGAGGGAAGAAGGGCAGAAACCGTTGTAAAGCGTTAGTAAGGGGTCTGAAGGGAATTCTTGAGTCTGGTGCCATCACCGTGATGAGAGGAGGGAAGAAGGGCAGAAACCGTTGTAAAGTGTTAGTTAGGGGTCTGAAGGGGATTCTTGAGTCTGGTGCCATCACCGTGATGAGAGGATGGAAGACGGGCAGGAACCGTTGTAAAGCGTTAGTTAGGGGTCTGAAAGGGATTCCTGAGGCTGGTGCTTGATTTAGCTGATTTGATTGCCTCGTTAATCATATTACAGCCACACGTTTTTTTGTGAAGTTTTAGCAGTTCTGTCAGAGGGGTTCAGCAAATGAAAGCAAATGAAATAAACATGTTTTATGTTATTGTCTCAATGCAATGTCAATAGAGACTTTTGCTTGTACCAGAGTGAGGGTGAGCCGCAGACGAAAAGCATCAACTTCAACCTGGACCCTCGGGGGGAGGACCGGAACAATCGCATCCTCAGGCGTGAGTTATGCGCTTATATTCTATAGCTAAAAGGGTATTATTCATCTTACAGAGAAAAAAAAATTCGTGAAAATCGAAAATATACTAGTGTCAAAAGAAACACTATTTAGTTTGCAACATTGTTAAAAACAAATTTTGTAAAGGATTGACTCGTGTTTTTGAATATTTGATAAGCATATGTCTTGTGAAGAAGTATTTGTTATTTCATTCTTCTGGAACAGATACCTATTACCCTTGTATCGCAACAAATAAATAACTAGCCAATGAAAAACATTTAAACATGACAACATCATCAGATCCCGAGAAAGGGCCGTTGATTTCGAAATATTCTGCTTCAGCCGTCCTGGATAACAACCTTCAATTTGCACAAAGCTACTTGTAATATATCAGTGAATAATCGGTCGTCACCGATACATTAAATTTTTGTTGATTTAGGAGTCGAGTGAACATCAACAATAGGGTGAGAGACTTCATAGAGGTAAAAAGGTCGCGCATTTGGTTCAAATAATCATAATTCTGTAAACATCTACTTATTTAAATATTTGGCACCCCTCCAACACTTGTGTTGTTTTCATGATTACAGAAGATGTCCAGAGGAACGTGCAAACGACGACAGTGAAACTGACATTCCCTAAGAACACAGTGCCGCACTCGGAGCAGATCCAGATCACAGCCAGTGGTACAGTCCCTTAGTCGCTTTACATTAGGAACTAATTAAGGGAGAGTTTAATCACTCAGGACAAGGAGTGATGTGAAATATTAATACACTTTGATGGCCATCTTGTTCATACAGGTAGTGAAAATATCATTAGGGCAATTGTGCACAGTATTGAAATGCTGCATAGAATAGTAACCAGTTCAGGACAGTAGTTTGCAATAAGATGAATTGGATATTATTACTTTGATTTTATTTCCTTAAACCCTTGCATGATACGATTCCAATCAACCTGTTCTTCAATATGATTCGAGCTTTCCTGCTCGGCTTTGTGCTCAGCACCACATTGCTTCGTGATCAAGTTGCTGTCAACATTTTGATTTTATCTTCAATATCATACACCCTGTGACTATTTACCTGTAAGTCTCGCAAACAAATTCAAACCTTTCTTCAGCCCTTTCTAGCGATAAAGTACCTGTAAATGCTTTGTTCGTCTGTCTAATTTAGTCCTTGTGTAAAGAAAGTGCACTCTATAGGTGATCTGTTGGGTTTCGTGTTGAGTACGAAACTTCCATCGGACTCTGATGGCGCAGGGACTCTGCTGAAGGAAATGGTCCCCAGCTGTTACGGTCTACATTACCTTCACTCTCTCGACGTTCTCGAACCGGAAGTAGCCAAGAAGGGGAAACAACACATTGCTCATGGTAAGTGAAGACCACTAAATCAAAATCGCCCATACGTTATTAAGCGAAATCCAGAATTCAAACCGTTTATAGGTAGCTACTTAGTCAAATCAAACACCTGTTGTTCTTGGGGATAGGAAGATGTATATTTGGAAGTACCTCACCTAAAGGTGACATCAAGGTTGCTATATTTCATGGTCTACCATTCAACACGTGTTTGTTCAGCTTACTTCTGGTTTTAGTGGCATCTTTTTTAATACATCACTTGATTGACTCTCTAATGAATGATAACCAGTGGTATTGATCTACTGTAGGTCTAGCCGAGCTGTTGAAGTACAGGGTGGAACAAGGGGGGTTCTGTGAGGAAGAAGTCGATGACGAGATTGACGATAACGAGCCAACGATATGGTGAGAACAAAACCTTCTTTTGCATATAAAAATATCCATTAACATTACAAGTTATCAAAACAGCTTTTGTTATGTAGAACTAGGATCTTTTCAAAACTTTGTTCATAACTCGTTTCCGTTGCAGTTAGTTCGCTACATCAACAGACACTTGTGGAAGAGTTAATGCTATTTGTTAGATGCTAATGCCAAGTGTTATGAAGCCTTCAACGATGATAAGGTAATCAAGGAATTTCTTCTAGATGCACAGTTCCCATTTAAATTACTCTTTTCTCTTGTTTGAATTCAACAGCTCTTCCATCTGTTGGTACATCTTAACATGTTTGATGATATAACACATACACCTCTAGACTCTGACTCTGTGTTCCTCTATCTAGATGCCGAGGTTCTTCTCTTAACCATGAAGTTAAGGGTCTTCGGGTCCTTATCTGGCTTTTTATAATGAAAGGGCAAACACAGAACAAAGCCATTTCACTTTAACAGACATATGTACAAGAAAAACAAGACAAAATATCTATGTAACAGTGTTATATTTGGTATCACGCTATCTTCAATAGTACAGACCCTTGTACTTTTTCTGGCTGAGTCCCATGAGGGATTCGAACCGACACCCTCAGAGTCAGGCAACACCGCCAGCAATGACCATACAAGCAGCTAACCAACCATGTTACATTTGTTATCTTTCTAAATTGGATTTATCTCTAATCAAAGTATCTATGTTGTCCTTAATACAGGGGAGATACAGTTTAAGGTTGCGAATCCAGAAAGTTTCAAGAGGGTCAAACGACTCTCTTCCTTTACTTTTATTTTTCATGATATACTTGTAACAATGGTGTAATTTAAGACGACAACCTCCCGTTGTAGTTTCGAAACGCGCCACTGGTCTTGACCCCGGTTCCCTGGTTGCAGGTTCACGACTGTGGCCCTGAAGACGCTGTGTACTGCGGACATGGTTGAGGACATTCAGGAGCACATTCTCAGTTCCGGGTTCCACTGGCTGCTCGGCCAGATCACGTGTAAAGGAAGCAGGAACTACCCCAAGTGTGAAGTCAGGGAGAAGGAGGAAAACCAGCGGGTATATGGCATTAGTTTAGTTTCCTTTTGCGGTGTAATGTCTTCTGATACTGTAAGTTATGGAGCGAGTAAGCCTACTATATAACTACTTAGCTTTTAACGCTGGAGATTTATGAATGTTTTGAGATGGTATGACTCGTAATTGATTTATGACATGTAAGAATGGGAATATATGTACCTGTCTATCTCCAACAAACGAGTTACACGATCGTACTTTGAACACGCTTAAAGTGACACTCCGCGAGTTAGTGAGAGAAATTTTCCTTCGAACATCTCAAATTACCATCAGTATAGAGAAAAAAATTTCCTCTGTACGCTGATACTACCAAAACTGTTTTTGGAACATGGGAAGTATCTCTATTTAGTGCAAAAAGGTAATGTTATTGTCAAGGAGCGCGCGCTCCGCAAAATCCTATATTTAGCAGCTGGGTTTTCCAAAAGTTGCGTTTGCGTGAACAACACACGAGTCGGGTTGACACATAATACACTGCAGGTGCCGCGAATCAATTTTTTCATTAGCAATAAAAACATGAACTTTCATTTTCCGATGAAATTCCATAAAATGACACCGATTTAAACGCATATACTGACATAATATCATCAAAATTACTGCACTATAGATAATCGTTGGTTTTAATTCATTAGAATTGTAATCCTAAGAATCTTAAAACTGAACTCTTATCTGCTTACATCTTTAGACGTGGCAGGAAATGTTATTGTCTATGGGAAGTTTTTATATTAGAAGCCTCCAATTATTGAAATTGCAAAAGAATAATCACCGCAAACCACATACCGGTAACTTAGTATTTGAATTATGTTTATCAATATTGAATATGATATTTGCAAAACTAATATATGTGACAGATACGTAAAAAGCTGGTAATGGCTTTTTTTTTTGGACAACGAATCGTACAACAGGAAATAGATATAAGAACATTAGATCTTACACATTTTTCAGTTACAAATTATCACAAATTACAGTAAAAACCAAACGGACTCTTTATTGAAACAATTTTAGGGCCTCATATATATAAGCTTTTACCCTAGCAGGAATGATCCTAATAATTCAAAAACAAATTGGGGGATTTCAAGCTTGACAGTCACTACATTTAAAAATCTAGTTATTAAAATTCAAATTGACATATTTGGTATGATACATACTTTTATATCGTAAATTATTTTTTTCAAATTAAAAAAGATCACATCGTTGACAAATCATGTATGCCTTATGATCTGCACATGGATAATTTACGAATAACAACCCTCAAGAAAGCCAACCTTTCTAATTGATCGATAAACAGCAGAAACTTTTAGCTTTATTAACAAAGAACATTCCCTAGGAAAAGAAACATCATCAGCCACTTGATAAATTCAGAACATTAATTCATATGATGCTTCTTGTTATTGTTTAACAATGATATAACGATTATCTACAATCATATATACTTAACTTGTTACACTTAACCACTATCTAGACAATTTACTGGGTTTTTTTAGTTTAGTTTGCTAAACCTTTTCGCTATTCAAACCTTTGATCTGTAGGTAAAAGGATAAACGACAAGAGAAAGCACATTTACAATTTGTTTGTTCTTTAGAAAAAAAAAGAAAGCAAAACACGAATTTGAATACCGGTAACATGAATCATTTTTATCTCACTACACACCAGTGTTCCACTTTATGAACATTAAACTATTACACGGACATAAATGTATCCTTCCATCCTGTAGAATAATTAGTATATCAGAGGACAAGGTTTTCTATCGTTGTTTTAAGTTCTTATGTTTTGAATTGATCAATTGAGCAAATACGATGAACAAAATAATTTAGATGTTTTGGGTAGTAAAACTTAGACCTACATATTTCTTTGTTAGTCGTTACACTATAACTTAGACAGTAAAAATTTAATGGTTTTGCTACGATGATATATGATTGGATTTTATATCAAATGAATTATCTGTTTGTGTATCTTAATTTTCTCTGTTCCGGCATCTTGTGACAATTGAGAGTCCGCTTGACTGTTAGCGGCATTAAAGCCTTCGTATAAACACACCACGATCCCATAATGCATTGCCCTAGTATCCTCGCGAGACTATCTATTTTAGACATGTACATTCGTTTCCAGATTTTGGCCTGTAACATCAAAACTCAGGATCGGAAAAATTTCAAAAAAATTGTATATGCTTTTCGTATGTTTGTTGATTTTTTGGTAATTTTATAACTGATTGTTAACTCGCGGAGTGTCTCTTTAACGAAATCTCTCTTCAGGGGTTGACTAACGAGAAGGATCAACTCATGACGGAAGTACTGCTAGCCGCTCTCTACTGTTCGCATCATGTCCGTGTGAGTAGTACTTGTCATAGAACTCTCGGGGTCGAATACTAGACATGTTTACACCACACCAGTGTGAGTAACTGCTTGTCATAGAACTCTCGGGGTCGAATACTAGACATGTTTACACCACACCAGTGTGAGTAACTACTTGTCATAGAACTCTCGGGGTCGAATACTAGACATGTTTACACCACACCAGTGTGAGTAACTGCTTGTCATAGAACTCTCGGGGTCGAATACTAGACATGTTTACACCACACCAGTGTGAGTAACTGCTTGTCATAGAACTCTCGGGGTCGCATACAAGAAAGGTTTACATCACACCAGTGTGAGTAACTGCTTGTCATAGAACTCTCGGAGTCGAATACAAGACATGTTTACACCACACCAGTGTGAGTAACTGCTTGTCATAGAACTCTCGGGGTCGAATACTAGACATGTTTACACCACACCAGTGTGAGTAACTGCTTGTCATAGAACTCTCGGGGTCGCATACTAGAAATGTTTACACCACACCAGTGTGAGTAACTACTTGTCATAGAACTCTCGGGGTCGAATACTAGACATGTTTACACCACACCAGTGTGAGTAACTGCTTGTCATAGAACTCTCGGGGTCGCATACTAGAAATGTTTACACCACACCAGTGTGAGTAACTACTTGTCATAGAACTCTCGGGGTCGCATACTAGAAATGTTTACACCACACCAGTGTGATTTCTACTTGTCATAGAACTCTCGGGGTCGCATACTAGAAATGTTTACACCACACCAGTGTGAGAACTACTTGTCATAGAACTCTCGGGGTCGCATACTAGAAATGTTTACACCACACCAGTGTGAATTCTACTTGTCATAGAACTCTCGGGGTCGGATACTAGAAATGTTTACACCACACCAGTGTGATTTCTACTTGTCATAGAACTCTCGGGGTCGGATACTAGACATGTTTACACCACACCAGTGTGAGTAACTGCTTGTCATAGAACTCTCGGGGTCGCATACTAGAAATGTTTACACCACACCAGTGTGAGTAACTACTTGTCATAGAACTCTCGGGGTCGCATACTAGAAATGTTTACATCACACCAGTGTGAGTAACTGCTTGTCATAGAACTCTCGGGGTCGCATACTAGAAATGTTTACACCACACCAGTGTGAGAACTACTTGTCATAGAACTATCGGGGTCGCATACTGGAAATGTTTACATCACACCAGTGTGAGTAACTGCTTGTCATAGAACTCTCGGGGTCGAATACTAGACATGTTTAAACCACACCAGTGTGAGTAACTGCTTGTCATAGAACTCTCGGGGTCGGATACTAGACATGTTTACACCACACCAGTGTGAGTAACTGCTTGTCATAGAACTCTCGGGGTCGCATACTAGAAATGTTTACACCACACCAGTGTGAGTAACTACTTGTCATAGAACTCTCGGGGTCGCATACTAGAAATGTTTACATCACACCAGTGTGAGTAACTGCTTGTCATAGAACTCTCGGGGTCGCATACTAGAAATGTTTACACCACACCAGTGTGAGAACTACTTGTCATAGAACTATCGGGGTCGCATACTGGAAATGTTTACATCACACCAGTGTGAGTAACTGCTTGTCATAGAACTCGGGGTCGCATACTAGAAATGTTTACATCACACCAGTGTGAGTAACTGCTTGTCATAGAACTCGGGGTCGCATACTAGAAAGGTTTACATCACACCAGTGTGAGTAACTGCTTGTCATAGAACTTCGGGGTCGCATACTAGAAATGTTTACACCACACCAGTGTGATTTCTACTTGTCATAGAACTCTCGGGGTCGCATACTGGAAATGTTTACACCACACCAGTGTGATTTCTACTTGTCATAGAACTCTTGGGGTTGCATACAAGTTATGTTTACACCCCACCAGTGTGATTAACTGCTTGTCATAGAACTATCGGGGTCGCATACTGGAAATGTTTACACCCCACCAGTGTGAGTAACTACTTGTCATAGAACTATCGGGGTCGCATACTGGAAATGATTGCAACACACCAGTGTGAGTAACTACTTGTCATAGAACTCTCGGGGTCGCATACTAGAAATGTTTACACCACACCAGTGTGATTAACTGCTTGTCATAGAACTATCGGGGTCGCATACTGGAAATGATTGCAACACACCAGTGTGAGTAACTGCTTGTCATAGAACTATCGGGGTCGCATACTGGAAATGATTGCAACACACCAGTGTGATTAACTGCTTGTCATAGAACTATCGGGGTCGCATACTGGAAATGTTTACACCCCACCAGTGTGAGTAACTACTTGTCATAGAACTATCGGGGTCGCATACTGGAAATGATTGCAACACACCAGTGTGAGTAACTACTTGTCATAGAACTCTCGGGGTCGCATACTAGAAATGTTTACACCACACCAGTGTGATTAACTGCTTGTCATAGAACTATCGGGGTCGCATACTGGAAATGATTGCAACACACCAGTGTGAGTAACTGCTTGTCATAGAACTATCGGGGTCGCATACTGGAAATGATTGCAACACACCAGTGTGAGTAACTGCTTGTCATTGAATGTTCTTGGTCCTCTCTTTTTCTACAGATATACGGAGATCGACGAGTTTTCTAATTCCATCTTATATATCATTTGAACTGTGGTGATAGTAACTCGCAAAAAAGCAGATTTCCAGATGTTTAACTTCATTAGTTCTGGCAGGCGACAGCTGCGTACCTAACGTTGGTGACGTGTTACTGAATCTCAGTGCAAGTACCATGTTCTATTCGTAATGTCTTCACTTTAGATAAATCACCAATTGTCATTGTGTAAAATGGCCAGTCTTTAACTTATTTTGGGTTCGGCTGCGCTCTGGAGCAAAACTTTGAATTTTGGTTACATGAAAAAGAGGAAAGTGTCATTTTATTAAAATCTGATTTTTCTTAACTTTCGAATTTAATATTCCAAAACAAGCACAATTACATTATATTACATTACATTACAAGTATACCATATGTTTTAGCTGTAATGTCTTACGAGTGATTTATAACAACGGGAAAAACAGAAAAGATTGGATATAAATGTTGATGTTAAAAGAAATAATAGCTCATTATTTGACACTGAATCAAAATAAATAAATACCAATTGTTTCATAAGTAAGACTTTTATCATTCTATGTAATTTCGTAGAACTAATTCTACAATATTGTTACCAGAGTGATATGATCAGCACGTTGAACAAGACCAAGCTCTCCTTCATCCGACACAACAACCAGACGTTGAAGTGGCGAGGACACCGGGGTGTTCTCACTATGGCCAAGACAGCACACGCCCTGGTGGTCGTCCAGCGTAACAGGTGGAAGGACATCGCAAAGAGAATGAAGGCAGTCGCACACTCAGTAAATGGTACTTTTAACCTTTTATTTCCTCGCAACTATACTTATGTGTATCTCCGATCAATGTAGATAATGGAGCCGAGGGTTTGACATTTTACGTGTACACTTGATGTCATATGCAACGCCCCATTGCTGAACAATGACGGAGCGAGATAACAAGGCTGACGTCACAAGTTTAATTTGACCTTGCCCTCATACACACCATATCCTGTCTACGAATAACCACGACTTCACGCTGGGACATGAATTCAGCAAATATAATGTCAGCTCTGTATGGGTAAAGCTAGATGTCCGAAAATAACGATTATTAAGTAACATTTAAGAAAACATTTAGTGATGTTGAACCACCGTCCTATGGTTGATGTCAATCCTTTAGAGTGAATATCTGTCTAAGACAGTTCTGGTCTTGCTTAGCTCTCTGAATCTTTACACAATTTCAAGGTTATTGCCTAGACTTCAAGCGTTTCATTCTACCATAGGAGTTACATATCGCATAAAATTTGATATACGGCTTATAACTTAAACGGTTTTCCTTCACATTTGACATATTAGAATTTGACATGATTTCTAGCTTGACATACCTTAAATATTTAACATTTATGTTTTACTATTATCGTGTGGTTTGGCATAACAATAATCATGATGTACAGGATAAATATTTTGGAAATGAGCAATTACAATCTTTAGAAGTCGGTGATAGGTCTCTGATACTTGATAAGGCATCTCTTGTCATAATACCATAGCTTATCATTAATGAAATTTTACCGTTAATCGGAGACATCTCATCTTTGATAAGAACAAATATAATCTGATCCATCCATTTACCTACCCGTTGAGTGGATCAATTGAGCAACCATAAGGACACATGATAATAATAATGTGTTCTTCTATAGCGCTATCCTCCATACACCAAGTGCATGCTCAAAGCGCTTACAAACTAAATGTTATAAAAATGTCTGAACAAATGGGTCTTGAGCTGGGATTTGAACGAGTCATATAATGGAACATGTTTTAAGTCATAGGGCAGTTCATTCCATAATTTTGAAGCAAGAACGGGAAACGATTTTCCTCCAAAAGTTGAAAAGTTAAACGTTGGAACTTCAAGAAGGCACTGGGTTTGTGATCGAAGTGATCTAGCTGGTTTGTAGCTTGATCATGGCGGGTTTTGTAGACAAGACACAGAGCCTTATATTGAATCCGAACTTCAACTGGGAGCCAGTGTAAGGACACCAGCACTGGAGTGACGTGATGGAATTTGGATGTTTTCGATATGATCCCTGACATGCCGGGAATGTGAAAATCTAAGGTCTCCACGCAGGACTTGTCAATGTTTATGTTTTTTTCTGTTGTTTCCTATATCCCCATTTCCCCCTAGGATATATCTTCTGGACGGAGCAGGTTGACAACTCGATTGACCCGAATGAAGCTGTTTCAAAGCCTACTGCTGAATCTATCGAGGCCACGTCCTACGCGTTGATGTTGTTCCTCCATGTCCAGAAGGCCTTCCGATGTCGGTCTGCCAGGAGTAGTTCTAAGTGCAGGAAACACTACGTGGATGTGGACAGGGTAGCGGACTGGCTGCTCCAGTGGCGGACTGCGGACGGGCTCTTCATCGCTGCGGCTGTAAGTGTCTCTGTGAAGGATATAACACAACAGCGAAGTTATGTTTGGGCTTTCAAAACTAGTGGAATGAAGTTAGAGATAAGAATGACATAAAAGCTGGAGGTTATAGTTACCTTGAAGCTTTCTTCGAAATTGAAGATGTTCATGGACAAATAGGGGGAGGACAACTTGTGTAACTCTCACATTTCATCCAATCATTGAAAATTCAATCCATATTTTTTAACAGTGCAACAGGACATAGATAAGCCATAATAACAAAACTGCGCAAAACATGCCTTGCTAGTGAGGGTTAGGTAGTTGGAGTGTGGAAGGTTTAACAGTTCTCACCTTGAATAAGCAATTTTGACATGTACCAAACTTTGATGTGAAACATCAGCGGATAATATTTATCGAAGTGGGAAGTGTGTTAAACTTACAAAGGTATGTCCTTTCAAGCAGCATCGAGCCAAGAGTAATCAAAGCTTGGGGATAATGTTAATGATCATGATATTATCTCGGTCTATTTAATCTCATACAGGTAATAACATTCACAACTCGTGAAATTCCTATACAGGGATTCTCATGGCCAATGGGAGTTTCTTATGACACTGCTATTTGAAAAAACAGGAAGCTCTCATTGACCAAATTTTTCAACAAAATTATATTTTTCTCAAGCAATACAAATCGATCTATAATCCATGTTGCTAAACCGGAACACTATACACTAGGACACGGCTGCTGCGACGGAAGCTCTAGCCATGTACCGGAACTCCAAGCGACTGGGCGCCATCAACCTGAACGTAGATGTCTCGACCTCGCCAAACGTCACCTACACCCACTCGTTCGAGTTCGAACAGTCGGACGCCTTCATCGCAAAGGCTCTGGAGGACGTAAGTCTTGTCCTATCTACCTGACCTTCCTTCATCTGCCTTTTCTTCATTTTCATTGTGCTGACACCTTCTTATTCTTCCACACGGGTCACAGGAGTAGAATTAATTAGTAATTAGAGTTAAGTAATTTATGATCACAAGTTAGAGATGCAAGTCCTGCGCCTACGTCTAGATGTCAGATTTGCAAGTTAAATAATACACTTAAAGCGATTCCTTTCGTTAGACATGTACATGTGCTTATCTAAACCTTTAGCAATCTCAAAAACTGAAGATCTATATTGCTTCACTACTCAACAAACAAGCAAATCTTATTTGGCGAACTCACTGATAAGCTGCCATCACAGGTCGGTCTGGCGACTCGGTTAACAGAAACTGGTGTGCTCTATACGCTCACGTAGTGAAGCAGTATTGATATTGGTAAAGGTGCAGTCACCTGTTCTTCTACGAGTCAATCTTCTATGCAGCAAAGTTCACGTATTTAAAGTCACGGGTCTTCGACACAGTTCACATCGTGCTCTTTAAAGGGGCAGTAGCACGTTTTTAGGGGGAATATAAGGTGATGTCAGGAAAATGAAAATAAATGGTTCCAATTGAAAGACAATGTATTTAAACTAAATGAAGCAGTAATAATTCAAATATAATGTAAAGTTCAGCCATGCGATTCCTTTTTCTTTCAAAAATGAATTAAAGGTGTTCACAAATAAATGGCCGCCAATGGATTTTATGTGATCCTCATACTTTGTCCTCTGACTATGGGTGATTGGCTTGTGTAATAAGATTGTTGGCACTGGCAATATAATACATTTAGCATTTCCTTACAATTAAAAGTGAAATATTTAAAATATAAAATTATCAAAAAACGTGCTACTGCCCCTTTAAAGGGGCAGTAGCACGTTTTTAGGGGGAATATAAGGTGATGTCAGGAAAATGAAAATAAATGGTTCCAAATGAAAGACAATGTATTTAAACTAAATGGAGCAGTAATAATTCAAATATATAACGTAAGGTTCAGCCATGCGATTCCTTTTTCTTACAAAAATGAATTAAAGGTGTTCACACAAAAATGGCCGCCAATGGATTTTATGTTAATCCTCATACTTTGTCCTCTGATTATGGTTGATTGGCTTGTGTAATGTGATTGTTGACACTGTCAATATAATACATTAGGCATTTACTTACCATTATAAGTGCAATTTTTAAAATATAAAATTATCAAAAAACGTGCTACTGCCCCTTTAAGTCAGGGGCCAGCAACACAGTTCATTTCATTATGTAAGTCGTATCAATGACGGGCTTATGATACGTCTATGGTCTGCGACGAGAGTAGACTTTCCCTGATATTCTAGATCTATGCTGCAGTTCCGCTGTCTGTGCTGCATGGTACCTCTGGGTTAGGGTTGTGACGGGTGTAGACTTTCCCTGTTACTCTAGATCTATGCTGCAGTCCAATGTCTGTGCTGCAGGTACCTCTGGGTTAGGGTTGTGACGGGTGTAGACTTTCCCTGGTACTCTAGATCTATGCTGCAGTCCAATGTCTGTGCTGCAGGTACCTCTGGGTTAGGGTTGTGACGGGTGTAGACTTTCCCTGTTCCTCTATATCTATGCTGCAGTCCAATGTCTGTGCTGCATGGTACCTCTGGGTTAGGGTTGTGACGGGTGTAGACTTTCCCTGGTACTCTAGATCTATGCTGCAGTCCCATGTCTGTGCTGCAGGTACCTCTGGGTTAGGGTTGTGACGGGTGTAGACTTTCCCTGTTACTCTATATCTATGCTGCAGTCCAATGTCTGTGCTGCAGGTACCTCTGGGTTAGGGTTGTGACGGGTATAGACTTTCCCTGTTACTCTAGATCTATGCTACAGTCCCATGTCTGTGCTGCAGGTACCTCTGGGTTAGGGTTGTGACGGGTGTAGACTTTCCCTGTTACTCTATATCTATGCTGCAGTCCCATGTCTGTGCTGCAGGTACCTCTGGGTTAGGGTTGTGACGGGTGTAGACTTTCCCTGGTACTCTAGATCTATGCTGCAGTCCAATGTCTGTGCTGCAGGTACCTCTGGGTTAGGGTTGTGACGGGTATAGACTTTCCCTGTTACTCTAGATCTATGCTGCAGTCCCATGTCTGTGCTGCAGGTACCTCTGGGTTTGGGTTGTGACGGGTGTAGACTTTCCCTGTTACTCTAGATCTATGCTGCAGTTCCGCTGTCTGTGCTGCATGGTACCTCTGGGTTAGGGTTGTGACGGGTATAGACTTTCCCTGTTCCTCTAGATCTATGCTGCAGTCCGCTGTCTGTGCTGCATGGTACCTCTGGGTTAGGGTTGTGATGGGTATAGACTTTCCCTGTTCCTCTAGATCTATGCTGCAATTCCGCTGTCTGTGCTGCATGGAACCTCTGGGTTAGGGTTGTGACGGGTGTAGACTTTCCCTGTTCCTCAAGATCTATGCTGCAGTTCCGCTGTCTGTGCTGCATGGTACCTCTGGGTTGGGGTTGTGACGGGTGTAGACTTTCCCTGTTCCTCAAGATCTATGCTGCAGTTCCGCTGTCTGTGCTGCATGGTACCTCTGGGTTAGGGTTGTGACGGGTTTAGACTTTCCCTGTTACTCTAGATCTATGCTGCAGTCCAATGTCTGTGCTGCATGGTACCTCTGGGTTAGGGTTGTGACGGGTGTAGACTTTCCCTGTTCCTCAAGATCTATGCTGCAGTTCCGCTGTCTGTGCTGCATGGTACCTCTGGGTTACGGTTGTGACGGGTATAGACTTTCCCTGTTCCTCTAGATCTATGCTGCAGTCCAATGTCTGTGCTGCTGGTACCTCTGGGTTAGGGTTGTGACGGATGTAGACTTTCCCTGTTACTCTAGATCTATGCTGCAGTCCCATGTCTGTGCTGCATGGTACCTCTGGGTTAGGGTTGTGACGGATGTAGACTTTCCCTGTTCCTCAAGATCTATGCTGCAGTCCAATGTCTGTGCTGCATGGTACCTCTGGGTTAGAGTTGTGACGGGTGTAGACTTTCCCTGTTCCTCAAGATCTATGCTGCAGTTCCGCTGTCTGTGCTGCATGGTACCTCTAGGTTAGGGTTGTGACGGGTATAGACTTTCCCTGTTCCTCAAGATCTATGCTGCAGTTCCGCTGTCTGTGCTGCATGGTACCTCTGGGTTAGGGTTGTGACGGGTGTAGACTTTCCCTGGTACTCTAGATCTATGCTGCAGTACAATGTCTGTGCTGCAGGTACCTCTGGGTTAGGGTTGTGACGGGTGTAGACTTTCCCTGTTACTCTATATCTATGCTGCAGTCCCATGTCTGTGCTGCAGGTACCTCTGGGTTAGGGTTGTGACGGGTGTAGACTTTCCCTGGTACTCTAGATCTATGCTGCAGTCCAATGTCTGTGCTGCAGGTACCTCTGGGTTAGGGTTGTGACGGGTATAGACTTTCCCTGTTACTCTAGATCTATGCTGCAGTCCCATGTCTGTGCTGCAGGTACCTCTGGGTTTGGGTTGTGACGGGTGTAGACTTTCCCTGTTACTCTAGATCTATGCTGCAGTTCCGCTGTCTGTGCTGCATGGTACCTCTGGGTTAGGGTTGTGACAGGTATAGACTTTCCCTGTTCCTCTAGATCTATGCTGCAGTCCGCTGTCTGTGCTGCATGGTACCTCTGGGTTAGGGTTGTGATGGGTATAGACTTTCCCTGTTCCTCTAGATCTATGCTGCAGTTCCGCTGTCTGTGCTGCATGGAACCTCTGGGTTAGGGTTGTGACGGGTGTAGACTTTCCCTGTTCCTCAAGATCTATGCTGCAGTTCCGCTGTCTGTGCTGCATGGTACCTCTGGGTTGGGGTTGTGACGGGTTTAGACTTTCCCTGTTACTCTAGACCTATGCTGCAGTCCAATGTCTGTGCTGCAGGTACCTCTGGGTTAGGGTTGTGACGGGTGTAGACTTTCCCTGTTCCTCAAGATCTATGCTGCAGTTCTGCTGTCTGTGCTGCATGGTACCTCTGGGTTAGGGTTGTGACGGGTATAGACTTTCCCTGTTCCTCTAGATCTATGCTGCAGTCCAATGTCTGTGCTGCTGGTACCTCTGGGTTAGGGTTGTGATGGGTGTAGACTTTCCCTGTTCCTCAAGATCTATGCTGCAGTCCAATGTCTGTGCTGCATGGTACCTCTGGGTTAGAGTTGTGACGGGTGTAGACTTTCCCTGTTCCTCAAGATCTATGCTGCAGTTCCGCTGTCTGTGCTGCATGGTACCTCTAGGTTAGGGTTGTGACGGGTATAGACTTTCCCTGTTCCTCAAGATCTATGCTGCAGTTCCGCTGTCTGTGCTGCATGGTACCTCTGGGTTAGGGTTGTGACGGGTGTAGACTTTCCCTGGTACTCTAGATCTATGCTGCAGTCCCATGTCTGTGCTGCTGGTACCTCTGGGTTAGGGTTGTGACGGGTATAGACTTTCCCTGGTACTCTAGATCTATGCTGCAGTCCAATGTCTGTGCTGCAGGTACCTCTGGGTTAGGGTTGTGACGGGTATAGACTTTCCCTGTTCCTCTATATCTATGCTGCAGTCCCAAGTCTGTGCTGCAGGTACCTCTGGGTTAGGGTTGTGACGGGTGTAGACTTTCCCTGTTCCTCTATATCAATGCTGTAGTCCCAAGTCTGTGCTGCAGGTACCTCTGGGTTAGGGTTGTGACGGGTGTAGACTTTCCCTGGTACTCTATATCTATGCTGTAGTCCCAAGTCTGTGCTGCAGGTACCTCTGGGTTAGGGTTGTGACGGGTATAGACTTTCCCTGTTACTCTAGATCTATGCTGCAGTCCCATGTCTGTGCTGCTGGTACCTCTGGGTTAGGGTTGTGACGGGTATAGACTTTCCCTGTTCCTCTAGATCTATGCTGCAGTCCCATGTCTGTGCTGCAGGTACCTCTGGGTTAGGGTTGTGACGGGTATAGACTTTCCCTGGTACTCTAGATCTATGCTGTAGTCCCAAGTCTGTGCTGCAGGTACCTCTGGGTTAGGGTTGTGACGGGTATAGACTTTCCCTGGTACTCTAGATCTATGCTGCAGTCCAATGTCTGTGCTGCATGGTACCTCTTGGTTAGGGTTGTGACGGGTGTAGACTTTCCCTGTTACTCTAGATCTATGCTGTAGTCCCAAGTCTGTGCTGCAGGTACCTCTGGGTTAGGGTTGTGACGGGTGTAGACTTTCCCTGTTCCTCAAGATCTATGCTGCAGTTCCGCTGTCTCTGCTGCATGGTACCTCTGGGTTAGGGTTGTGATGGGTGTAGACTTTCCCTGTTACTCTATATCTATGCTGCAGTCCCATGTCTGTGCTGCAGGTACCTCTGGGTTAGGGTTGTGATGGGTGTAGACTTTCCCTGTTACTCTAGATCTATGCTGCAGTCCAATGTCTGTGCTGCATGGTACCTCTGGGTTAGGGTTGTGACGGGTGTAGACTTTCCCTGGTACTCTAGATCTATGCTGCAGTCCAATGTCTGTGCTGCAGGTACCTCTGGGTTAGGGTTGTGATGGGTGTAGACTTTCCCTGTTACTCTATATCTATGCTGCAGTCCCATGTCTGTGCTGCAGGTACCTCTGGGTTAGGGTTGTGATGGGTGTAGACTTTCCCTGTTACTCTAGATCTTTGCTGCAGTCCAATGTCTGTGCTGCATGGTACCTCTGGGTTAGGGTTGTGACGGGTGTAGACTTTTCCTGTTACTCTAGATCTATGCTGCAGTCCCATGTCTGTGCTGCAGGTACCTCTGGGTTAGGGTTGTGATGGGTGTAGACTTTCCCTGTTACTCTAGATCTATGCTGCAGTCCAATGTCTGTGCTGCATGGTACCTCTGGGTTAGGGTTGTGACGGGTGTAGACTTTCCCTGTTCCTCAAGATCTATGCTGCAGTTCCGCTGTCTGTGCTGCATGGTACCTCTGGGTTGGGGTTGTGACGGGTTTAGACTTTCCCTGTTACTCTAGACCTATGCTGCAGTCCAATGTCTGTGCTGCAGGTACCTCTGGGTTAGGGTTGTGACGGGTGTAGACTTTCCCTGTTCCTCAAGATCTATGCTGCAGTTCTGCTGTCTGTGCTGCATGGTACCTCTGGGTTAGGGTTGTGACGGGTATAGACTTTCCCTGTTCCTCTAGATCTATGCTGCAGTCCAATGTCTGTGCTGCTGGTACCTCTGGGTTAGGGTTGTGATGGGTGTAGACTTTCCCTGTTCCTCAAGATCTATGCTGCAGTCCAATGTCTGTGCTGCATGGTACCTCTGGGTTAGAGTTGTGACGGGTGTAGACTTTCCCTGTTCCTCAAGATCTATGCTGCAGTTCCGCTGTCTGTGCTGCATGGTACCTCTAGGTTAGGGTTGTGACGGGTATAGACTTTCCCTGTTCCTCAAGATCTATGCTGCAGTTC
The DNA here is from genome assembly GCA_916613615.1 of Steromphala cineraria. Classification (NCBI taxonomy): domain Eukaryota; kingdom Metazoa; phylum Mollusca; class Gastropoda; order Trochida; family Trochidae; genus Steromphala; species Steromphala cineraria. The sequence goes on from OU744722.1 coordinate 3,129,686, forward strand.
CGCTGTCTGTGCTGCATGGTACCTCTGGGTTAGGGTTGTGACGGGTGTAGACTTTCCCTGGTACTCTAGATCTATGCTGCAGTCCCATGTCTGTGCTGCTGGTACCTCTGGGTTAGGGTTGTGACGGGTATAGACTTTCCCTGGTACTCTATATCTATGCTGCAGTCCCAAGTCTGTGCTGCAGGTACCTCTGGGTTAGGGTTGTGACGGGTGTAGACTTTCCCTGTTCCTCTATATCAATGCTGTAGTCCCAAGTCTGTGCTGCAGGTACCTCTGGGTTAGGGTTGTGACGGGTGTAGACTTTCCCTGTTCCTCTATATCAATGCTGTAGTCCCAAGTCTGTGCTGCAGGTACCTCTGGGTTAGGGTTGTGACGGGTGTAGACTTTCCCTGGTACTCTATATCTATGCTGTAGTCCCAAGTCTGTGCTGCAGGTACCTCTGGGTTAGGGTTGTGACGGGTATAGACTTTCCCTGTTACTCTAGATCTATGCTGCAGTCCCATGTCTGTGCTGCTGGTACCTCTGGGTTAGGGTTGTGACGGGTATAGACTTTCCCTGTTCCTCTAGATCTATGCTGCAGTCCCATGTCTGTGCTGCAGGTACCTCTGGGTAAGGGTTGTGACGGGTATAGACTTTCCCTGGTACTCTAGATCTATGCTGTAGTCCCAAGTCTGTGCTGCAGGTACCTCTGGGTTAGGGTTGTGACGGGTATAGACTTTCCCTGGTACTCTAGATCTATGCTGCAGTCCAATGTCTGTGCTGCATGGTACCTCTTGGTTAGGGTTGTGACGGGTGTAGACTTTCCCTGTTACTCTAGATCTATGCTGTAGTCCCAAGTCTGTGCTGCAGGTACCTCTGGGTTAGGGTTGTGACGGGTGTAGACTTTCCCTGTTCCTCAAGATCTATGCTGCAGTTCCGCTGTCTCTGCTGCATGGTACCTCTGGGTTAGGGTTGTGATGGGTGTAGACTTTCCCTGTTACTCTATATCTATGCTGCAGTCCCATGTCTGTGCTGCAGGTACCTCTGGGTTAGGGTTGTGATGGGTGTAGACTTTCCCTGGTACTCTAGATCTATGCTGCAGTCCAATGTCTGTGCTGCAGGTACCTCTGGGTTAGGGTTGTGATGGGTGTAGACTTTCCCTGTTACTCTATATCTATGCTGCAGTCCCATGTCTGTGCTGCAGGTACCTCTGGGTTAGGGTTGTGATGGGTGTAGACTTTCCCTGTTACTCTAGATCTTTGCTGCAGTCCAATGTCTGTGCTGCATGGTACCTCTGGGTTAGGGTTGTGACGGGTGTAGACTTTTCCTGTTACTCTAGATCTATGCTGCAGTCCCATGTCTGTGCTGCAGGTACCTCTGGGTTAGGGTTGTGATGGGTGTAGACTTTCCCTGTTACTCTAGATCTATGCTGCAGTCCAATGTCTGTGCTGCATGGTACCTCTGGGTTAGGGTTGTGACGGGTGTAGACTTTTCCTGTTACTCTAGATCTATGCTGCAGTCCAATGTCTGTGCTGCAGGTACCTCTGGGTTAGGGTTGTGACGGGTGTAGACTTTCCCTGTTCCTCTAGATCTATGCTGCAGTCCCAAGTCTGTGCTGCATGGTACCTCTGGGTTAGGGTTGTGATGGGTGTAGACTTTCCCTGTTTCTCTAGATCTATGCTGCCGTCCCATGTCTGTGCTGCAGGTACCTCTGGGTTAGGGTTGTGACGGGTATAGACTTTCCCTGTTCCTCTAGATCTATGCTGCAGTCCCATGTCTGTGCTGCAGGTACCTCTGGGTTAGGGTTGTGACGGGTATAGACTTTCCCTGTTCCTCTAGATCTATGCTGCAGTCCCATGTCTGTGCTGCAGGTACCTCTAGGTTAGGGTTGTGACGGGTATAGACTTTCCCTGTTCCTCTAGATCTATGCTGCAGTCCCATGTCTGTGCTGCAGGTACCTCTGGGTTAGGGTTGTGACGGGTATAGACTTTCCCTGTTCCTCTAGATCTATGCTGCAGTCCCAAGTCTGTGCTGCATGGTACCTCTGGGTTAGGGTTGTGATGGGTGTAGACTTTCCCTGTTTCTCTAGATCTATGCTGCCGTCCCATGTCTGTGCTGCAGGTACCTCTGGGTTAGGGTTGTGACGGGTATAGACTTTCCCTGTTCCTCTAGATCTATGCTGCAGTCCCATGTCTGTGCTGCAGGTACCTCTGGGTTAGGGTTGTGACGGGTATAGACTTTCCCTGTTCCTCTAGATCTATGCTGCAGTCCCATGTCTGTGCTGCAGGTACCTCTAGGTTAGGGTTGTGACGGGTATAGACTTTCCCTGTTCCTCTAGATCTATGCTGCAGTCCCATGTCTGTGCTGCAGGTACCTCTGGGTTAGGGTTGTGACGGGTATAGACTTTCCCTGTTCCTCTAGATCTATGCTGCAGTCCCATGTCTGTGCTGCAGGTACCTCTGGGTTAGGGTTGTGACGGGTCTAGACTTTCCCTGTTACTCTAGATCTATGCTGCAGTCCCATGTCTGTGCTGCATGGTACCTCTGGGTTAGGGTTGTGACGGGTGTAGACTTTCCCTGTTCCTCTAGATCTATGCTGCAGTCCCATGTCTGTGCTGCAGGTACCTCTGGGTTAGGGTTGTGACGGGTGTAGACTTTCCCTGGTACTCTAAATCTATGCTGCAGTCCCATGTCTGTACTGCAGGTACCTCTGGGTTAGGGTTGTGACGGGTGTAGACTTTCCCTGTTCCTCTAGATCTATGCTGCAGTCCCATGTCTGTGCTGCAGGTACCTCTGGGTTAGGGTTGTGACGGGTATAGACTTTCCCTGTTACTCTAGATCTATGCTGCAGTCCCATGTCTGTGCTGCAGGTACCTCTGGGTTAGGGTTGTGACGGATGTAGACTTTCCCTGTTACTCTAGATCTATGCTGCAGTCCCATGTCTGTGCTGCAGGTACCTCTGGGTTAGGGTTGTGACGGGTGTAGACTTTCCCTGTTACTCTAGATCTATGCTGCAGTCCAATGTCTGTGCTGCAGGTACCGCTAGGCCAGGAGCTGCAGGTGGAGACAGAGGGCACGGGACTGGGACAGATGCACGTGAAGACCACATTCAACACTCCCGTGGACGTGAACGCAAACTGCCGCTTTGACTTCACAGTGGAACGATATCGACAACGGTAAGGTCTTCGAAAGCAGTATACTCCACTTAGAAGAGCTTAGAGGACCAAACTGTTCCAAATATAACGATTATCAACATTATATAAATAACGTTATTATATTAAGATTATACGTTAATTCAAATTATCCATGTAATCTACGCGATAAAAGAAAGTATAGGTTCGTAAAATTTTCATAAAAGGTGAGCAAATCAGTGTGTGAGTAGTATTCGGTTGTAATCACTTCTATGAAACGAATCGTTATTCATGGTGCCATGACTCACGTCAAAAATGGTAAAACACGTTTTGAGCCATTAGTTCTTAATGCAAGTACGGCAGAAGAGTATAGATATGCTCATGTATGAGGTTGGAAACATGGACTAACAAGAGGGAAGCAAGAGCGAGCTGTTAGTATTCCTGAACTGGGGGAAACACAGGTCCAGATAGTAAGAAGGGTCATTTGCACGACTTAATCGACTACCAGACTCTTCCAAGAACCGGAAGACCAAGTGTCACAACACAACAGGAAGATCTACAAATACGACACATTCACTTGATTTACTGCGGCGTCAACGGCAGCAACAGCTCTACGACTCGCATCAGTCAACACACAGTACTACACAGAATTTGTTCTCAGGTTATCATACCTTACCATCCCTTTAGAAGATTGTTCTTGATCTCCCAAAATCGAGGTGAAGGACTACGATGGGCGACACGTTCTGTTATTGCTGGTCTTTTCCCCTGACATGAACCCAATAGAACAAATAAGGGACAATCTTAACAGACAAATAAGGAACAGTCAGCGGCTGTCTGTAGCGATAAATGAGATCGGAATATCTCAAAGAGAATTGCAAATATTGTCAACTATCGTCATCATACGTATGAGGTGTTTGATAAGGAAACGTATCACTGCTTGTACAGATGCCAAAGGTGGACAATAAAGCTACTAAAACCTTTTGTGTAACGTTTCAGAAATTTTACAAACATATTGATTTTTATATCACTGAAAAGTCATTTATTTTTACCCCACAACGGTTCAATTAGCGCTCAAACATTATGTTTAAGCTGAATGCTTATCACTGAAACCATTTTTCTGTATAAACAAAACTGTATACTGACATGAATTGTTTTGTTTTCTTTATGATTATTCAAATCCGACCTATACTTTCTTTTGTCGCGTAGTTTAGTAGTGGAAACATTTGTGGGATTCAGGACATCCTTTTCGATGTAGGGTAGTGGCCGTACTTAGCTCTGTAACAGAAGCTAAAGTCCAAGCTGGAACGTCCGTTTAAGTTTGCAGCACTTTTTCGGTCCAGTAAAAGAGGTATCCCGCTATATATATATGTATATGGATGGATATTTATTTAGCGCACATATCCAACCACTCGTGGTTGCTCAAGGCGCTTACATTTTTCCCCTGGTCAATGGCATTCTTTTACCGTCCAATCATTTTTCCTATCCAACTCCCTGGGGAGTATTCAACCGGCATCCATATGTGGCGCTCAGGTTAGTGACCATTCTATGCCTCACAGGGTACCCATTCACAGCTGGGTGAACTGAGACACATAGTCACAGCAGTTTGTCCAACACTGCTGAACGCTGATAACCGACAGTTCGGCGTATGCACGTGTTCATGTATCCACCATTCAGCCACTGACATGAATTCGTGGGAAATCTTTTAAGTGCGCGGTTTTTGTTGCACTACACACTAGGGCTCCAGGGTGACCCTTATAGAATTCTAACAGAGGTGAACTCTAGGTTTTTACACCTTGGCCTGGATGGGATTCGAACCCCGGACCTCAGCAACGTGAGACCGGCGCTCTAGCCGACTGAGCTATCCCGTACCCCTATCTGGCAAGTAGGTTTTTTTATCTGCCGCAGCCCTTACGGGTTCTGTTTTCACAAAGTGAATGATGTTTATGTTCACATCATCCAGTTCAAACCCTGGTGGGACGGACCTGGGCTCCATGTGCGGGGGCGACATCTTTACTCCCAGGGAGTCCTTCACGTGTAACCGAGACGCCTCAACACAGGACGGGGCCGTCATCGCCATACACTGCCTCAAGGTCTGCATCAAGTAAGTTTGCTGTACTGTTTGTTTGTTACTGTAGTCTTTGCCTGAGCGCCCTAGAGCAATTTGAAGAAACTGGCGCTATACACCTCATAACTTTATCTATTCATTATCATTTATCAAATAAATCTCAGGTGTCATTTCTTTGTATATTTGGAGATTATTCTTTTCTCAGGGAAACCTCCTTCAAGACCGTAAACAACATATCCGGAAAAGCTGTTCTGTAGAATACCCCCAATGACCTATATTATCTTGCAATGTTGCTCTTCATATATATCTGTTTTATAGCTAAAGCCCTCTACTTGGCCGATTACAAGGGCAGAGGGGTCTCTTTGGACGTAATGCCCTTAGTTTTTCGTGTCATCTATCCTTAACTTATAAACCTGAATAATTTGTTCTAAAGGTCGTTGTGTCTTAACTTTCTTAATAGTGAATTATTACTGAAAGGCAATAATTTCTATCGAAGTCAAGTCAGTTAAAAAATAACTCCATTGTTTTGCAATATGCCGGAGCGAATCCGTATTGTTCATACTCCAACTTGCATAAGCTCTTACTACTGTACTGCAGCGACAAAACTGATGAAGTTGTTCCCTTATGCTATCTTATACCAACGGTATCCATGTTTCGGTTGTTGGATATTTTATGTTCGCTTCTGTTTTGCTTTGTCAATCAGGAAGAAGAAGCCATGTTTTACCGTTATGTTCCCCTGAAACTCTGAGCTATGATCCTTTGGGCACTAAAACCAATCAAAGTCATACTCGTGTCAAAGCTAGCTGTATATTATATATAATATCATAAGTACTAAAGTTCACTGGAACGGACGTTCATCCTCACAGCTATACTAGAGTGATACACTCATTAGTAATGTTAAACGGTAAGAGAAGGGACGTTATTCAGCTTTTCCACTCATGTTACAGGAGCAACGGTGAATACAACCACGGCAAGTTGGACATCCGGTTGGGCATGCTCAGTGGATACGAACCCAACCTGTGTGATCTGGAAGCTCAGCATAAAGTAGATGTTTTTATCACTTACTGATAAGTCATGATAAATGATATACGAAGACTCACCTATTGTCCTTTAGAAATAACTTAGCATTTTCATTTACTGTGTATTAAATTAGGAGCCCGATCAAGGTCTTGTCGTCACTGAGCAAGAATAGATTTGATTAACCGCTAAAGAAGGCACAGTGTTAATAAAAACGCCGTTAATGTCTGAAATATTGCCCAAACGGTGTTAAACTCACTCACTCACTATTTTAATTAAACAAAGATATTCCTTAGTGTTGAACAATCGTACAGATATGCAATGCTTCTTTATCTATGACAATGTCATGAAAAAATAACGGTTTGCCCCTAACTTCTTTTGAGAATTAGATATGATAACGTATAGTCAGTGTCGACCTGTGCTATTATGTTATCAATCAAGTTGTTCCATATTGGTCAAGTGAAAGGTCCCAGGTCTGATTTATTGGTGCGAACTTGTTTGTGAATAACTTGAACAACATAAGAGAAATCAAAATTATAAATGAAGTTGGCAAACCGCCATATATGTTGAAAGTTACCCCGCGTTTCGCCATTTGTGTATGTGCGCATGCTCAGAGTCGTATTGGCCCAGCTTTGCTGTATTGGCCCAGTTGCAGAATTTTATTATGTAGGCCGTATAAATTGTATGATATTCATATTGATAGTTACTTAAAAATAAATGTTACCGACCCACAGATGGTGGCCAGGAAGGTGCTGAAGGCCACGTACCACGAGGAGGAGGAGTATGTCAACCTGCATCTCAGAGGGGTGAGTTGTCAACCTGCATCTCAGAGGGGTGAGTTGTAATCCTGCATCTCAGAGGGGTGAGTTGTCAATCTCCATCTCAGAGGGGTGAGTTGTCAACCTCCATCTCAGAGGGGTCAGTTGTAATCCTGCATCTCAGAGGGTGAATTGTCAACATGCATCTCAGAGGGGTGAGTTGTCAACCTCCATCTCAGAGGGGTCAGTTGTAATCCTGCATCTCAGAGGGTTGAGTTGTCAACCTGCATCTTAGAGGGGTGAGTTGTCAACCTTCATCTCAGAGGGGTGAGATGTAATCCTGCATCTTAGAGGGGTGAATTCTCAACCTGCATTCCAGAGAGGTGAGTTGTCAACCTGCATCTGAGAGGGGTGAGTTGTAATCCTGCATCTGAGAGGGGCGAGTTGTCATCCTGCATCTGAGAGGGTGAATTGTCAACCTGCATCTCAGAGAGGTGAGTTGTCAACCTGCATCTGAGAGGGGTGAGTTGTAATCCTGCATCTCAGAGGGGTGAGTTGTCAACCTGCATCTGAGAGGGGTGAGTTGTCAACCTGCATCTCAGAGGGTTGAGTTGTCATTCTGCATCTCAGAGAAGTGAGTTGTCAACCTGCATCTCAGAGGGTTGAGTTGTCAATCTGCATCTTAGAGGGTGTGATTTGTCAACCTGCATCTTAGAGGGGTGAGTTGTCAACCTGCGTCTTAGAGGGATGAGTTGTCAACCTGCGTCTTAGAGGGATAGGTTGTCGAATGCATCTTGGAGGAGTGAGTTGTCAACCTGCATCTCAGAGGGATGAGTTGTCAACCTGCGTCTAAGAGGGGTGAGTTGTCAACCTGCATATTAGAGGGATAGGTTGTCGAATGCATTTTGGAGGTGTGAGTTGTCAAACTGCGTCTTAGAGGGGTGAGTTGTCAACCTGCGTCTTTGAGGGTGAGTTGTCAACCTGCATCTTAGAGGTGTAGGTTGTCGAATTCATTTTGGAGGGGTGAGTTGTCAACCTGTATCTCTGAGGGGTGAGTTGTCATTCTGTATCTTGGAGGGGTAAATTTTCGACCTGCGTCTCGAGGGGTGAGTTGTCAACCTGCGTCTTAGAGGGATGAGTTGTCAACCTGCGTCTTAGAGGGGTGAGTTGTCAACCTGCATCTTAGAGGGATAGGTTGTCGAATGCATCTTGAAAGAGTGAGTTATCAACCTGCATCCTAGAGGGGTGAGTTGTCAACCTGCATCTCAGAGGGGTGAGTTGTCATTCTGCATCTCAGAGAAGTGAGTTGTCAACCTGCATCTCAGAGGGTTGAGTTGTCAATCTGCATCTTAGAGGGTGTGGTCAACCTGCATCTTAGAGGGGTGAGTTGTCAACCTGCGTCTTAGAGGGGTGAGTTGTCAACCTGCATCTTAGAGGGGTGAGTTGTCAACCTGCGTCTTAGAGGGATGAGTTGTCAACCTGCGTCTTAGAGGGGTGAGTTGTCAACCTGCATCTTAGAGGGATAGGTTGTCGAATGCATCTTGAAAGAGTGAGTTGTCAACCTGCATCTCAGAGGGGTGAGTTGTCATTCTGTATCTTGGAGGGGTTAAGTTTCGACCTGCGTCTTAGAGGGGTGAGTTGTCAACCTGCCTCTTGGAGGGGTGCGTTGTCAACCTGCATCTTAGAGGGATATGTTGTCGAATGCATTTTGGAGGTGTGAGTTGTCAACCTGCGTCTTAGAGGGGTGAGTTGTCAACCTGCGTCTTTGAGGGGTGAGTTGTCATTCTGCATCTCAGAGAAGTGAGTTGTCAACCTGCATCTCAGAGGGTTGAGTTGTCAATCTGCATCTTAGAGGGTGTGAGTTGTCAACCTGCATCCTAGGGGGGTGAGTTGTCAACCTGCATCTCAGAGGGGTGAGTTGTCAACCTGCATCTTAGAGAAGTGAGTTGTCAACCTGCATCTCAGAGGGTTGAGTTGTCAATCTGCATCTTAGAGGGTGTGAGTTGTCAACCTGCATCTTAGAGGGGTGAGTTGTCAACCTGCGTCTTAGAGGGATGAGTTGTCAACCTGCGTCTGAGAGGGTTGAGTTGTCAACCTGCATCTTAGAGGGATAGGTTGTCGATTGCATCTTGAAAGAGTGAGTTGTCAACCTGCATCTCAGAGGGGTGAGTTGTCATTCTGTATCTTGGAGGGGTTAAGTTTCGACCTGCGTCTTAGAGGGGTGAGTTGTCAACATGCTTCTTGGAGGGGTGAGTTGTCAATCTGCATCTTAGAGGGGTGAGTTGTCAACCTGCATCTCAGAGGGGTGAGTTGTCAACCTGCGTCTTAGAGGGGTGAGTTGTCAACCTGCGTCTTAGAGGGTTGAGTTGTCAACCTGCATCTTAGAGGGATAGGTTGTCGATTGCATCTTGAAAGAGTGAGTTGTCAACCTGCATCTCAGAGGGGTGAGTTGTCATTCTGTATCTTGGAGGGGTTAAGTTTCGACCTGCGTCTTAGAGGGTTGAGTTGTCAATCTGCATCTTAGAGGGTGTGAGTTGTCAACCTGCATCTTAGAGGGGTGAGTTGTCAACCTGCATCTTAGAGGGGTGAGTTGTCAACCTGCGTCTTAGAGGGTTGAGTTGTCAACCTGCATCTTAGAGGGATAGGTTGTCGATTGCATCTTGAAAGAGTGAGTTGTCAACCTGCATCTCAGAGGGGTGAGTTGTCATTCTGTATCTTGGAGGGGTTAAGTTTCGACCTGCGTCTTAGAGGGGTGAGTTGTCAACATGCTTCTTAGAGGGATGAGTTGTCAACCTGCGTCTTAGAGGGATATGTTATCGAATGCATTTTGGAGGTGTGAGTTGTCAACCTGCGTCTTAGAGGGGTGAGTTGTCAACCTGCGTCTTTGAGGGGGTGAGTATTCGACCGAAACCGTAGCCTATAAAAGGATTTATTATACGAAAAGGGTTGATATATTCAAGGTTGCATCCAATAAAACAAATTAACTTTCTATATATAAAAACTCCCCGTACCTCTGCCTCATTGACCTCTGACATCTGACCTCTGACCTCCACTCTGATCCCACAGGTCAGCAACCAGGAGATGGAGTGTTACGGCTTCAGGATCATAAAGAAGAAATCTGTCAACCTCATGAAGCCAGCCACAGTCTCCCTGAAGAGTTACAACGTGAACGGTATGTGAACAATTATTGCAGTTAGCATCTTAACAACACTACGGCCGTCATGCTCCCAGAAAACGAAAAATATAACTCGATACCTCTTCAGCTTGTCTCGGAAAGGTTGTGGAGTTAAAGGGAAAATAAAGGCTTTTGACAGTAGTTTTTTTTAATATCATCATTCACATTCTACATACAAAATATAATAATAATGTCAACGGTATGTTAACTGATTTACTGATTTAAGCATTCGAGGAAAATGAAGAATTAATTCTGACATAGTTTCCTGCGCATTTTGGTAGGAATATATATCGATCAAATTAAAACTCATTAAAATTAAAAGAAACATTTCCCCAGTACCTCACAGAGTTTCTTGATTTGAGTGCTGCTTCATAGGGGTCATCCAATCAGAAACTAGGATAGGAAGTTGATATCATACAAAGTGAGTAAAGGGAATACTTCGAAAGCGCAGGATTGCAATGTTCACCTCCGGCTTGGGTAAACATTTACTGGACTCATTGCCTCTACGGCTACAGAAGTACATGAACATGCGTCTGTCTGTCTCACTTACCTGTATACCACCTAACGAATAAAACCTTGTATTAACATTATCAAAATATTTTAAACTATTTGTTTTTTGCACATGCGATATATTTGTGACTGTCACGTGTTGTAGAGTGGGCGTGTCCCCGCCAGTACGCAGGAGACGAGGAGGTGATGAGTCGACCAGTCTACTGCTCCGTGGTCGTGGAGAACCAGTACAGGGGATGCACGTGCGTCAACGGTGAGTTTCTTATACATACGGTTCCACGCAACAAGTACAAGGAATGCACGTGCGTCAACGGTGAGTTGCTTCTTCATGTTTCCATTGGACCAGTACAGGGGATGCACGTGCGTCAACGGTGAGTTGCTTCTATATAAGGTTCAATGGAACCAGTACATATATGCAAGTGCGTAAATGGTGAGTTGCTTCTATATAAGGTTCAATGGAACCAGTACAGTGGATGCACGTGCATTATTGGTGAGTCGAATCTATTCAGGAATGCATGGAACCAGTACAGGAGATTAAGTGTATTAACTGGGTCGCTTCTACATAAGACTGGAAACAGTGAAGCTGGATGCATGTGCAGCTACGGTTAATCGTCTCTATTTAGGAATGCATAGAACAAGTTTTGGGATGCAGGTGTGTTTACTTAGTTCTTAGTTAGTCACTTCTATTCAGGATTGCATAAAACAAGTACAGGGGAAGTACATGCGTCGCTCTTATTCAGGATTGCAAAGAACCAGTACAATAACCATGGACGTGTCCGTTAAGGATGAATGGTTGACGGTACATTGAAAGTTCCATGGAACCAGTATAAGTTACAACATCCAGACGCGGGGTTATTGGGGAAATATCAGCCTCATGCTTGGTGTTATGCGACGAGCCGAAGGCAATAGGGGTGTCTGTTTCATTGAGGGTTCCGTACATTCAGTACAGGAAATGCATGTGCTTTTATCGTGAATGTATTGATCAAGGGGCAGAATACTAGTGATGACACCTTTAGATGAGTAGGTATCAAAATAATGAATAATCCTGAAGTAGAGTCTGGTGGTGTCTGATGAGACGTGTTGTTTCTACTCCAGACTCGTGTGTCGCCTGTCGACCCGAGGGAACCCCGGACCTTCGCTTCTACAGACCAAGGGTGGAGAGTGCTCTCTATGGTAATAGCTTGATATGTATATGTTGCACCCTTATAATTTTAGACATGATTTCGTGTAAAGTCTGTGAATGACTTATATAAGATCAACAAAAGGTTCGTCATATTCCAAAAGAAATGTTTTACCTTTAGATAGATATTTAAATTCCATATTAAAGTTGAGATTTGAATGTCCCAAATATAGTCAAAGCTACTGCTATATTCAAATTTTGTCATTCTTTTGAGTTTAAGACTAGTTTCATCGTTAAAAGAAATTCAAATCAAAGAGAAAAGTTGTATGTAATTACTGTAGGAACCTTTGCACTGATTTTGTCCATGCTTCAGCATTTTTCGTTTTAGTTTATACATAGGAAAGATTAACTGTTGAAACAATTTTTGAACAAAATTAAGGGTTGAATAACTTTCAAAGGTATGTTGCTTGTTGACAGTGTTCAAACTACGAGCAGAGCGGTTAGAGGAACAAGCTAACACCGGCTCCAACCATCTGATATTCCACGTGTTGGAGGAACTGAAGAACTGTACGTACTCTTATAACTTGGGGGGGAACAGTGGTAAATCACGACATGGGAATCCTTAACGGTGACAACAATTGGTACAAGTCTTGTGTACCCCTGGTAGTTTTAGACATTGTCACAATTCGATTGCTTGAGACAATGATTTTCAGTGATGGTGGTGATGGTGGTGGTTACGGAATTTTATGATTATGATGGCAAAGGTAATGAGGAATGAAGCAACAACTCCAATCTGTTAATGTTGTGAAGACATCAATATCTGTTCCCCTAGGTCTGGGCCAATGCTTCACTGGGAGTGAGGTTGTGTTTGTCACCAAGAGAGAGTGTGGTTGTCCTTCCTTCGAACCCGGAACCGAGTACTGGGCGATCGGGACCGAGTACAACACGTATGCGGACAGTAGCGGGGTTCCTGAGTGAGTTGGCGGTGCATTGTGTTAAGACTTTATTGTCCTCAGTACATGTACATGTTAGTGATTCGGTTGGTGCCTGTGGCTCCTACATCCCCGGTCTCTTTCTTGGAAACCAATTTTTGAGATACAGTGTTCATCATCATGACGTTTTTAATATCATATTATTTTGTTTTGGTTAAGTGGAATATAACACTTGACAGGTGCAAAATATGACAATTATAGGTTTTGGTGGATGATATCCCTACTTTATGATGATTTTGAATTTAAAATTGCATATTCATTCTCGCATTCAAAATGTCCGACAGGCAATAGTTTTGAATGAAATTGTGAAAATGGTATCCCAGAATCAGAAACATAACATGCAATTTACATGGATATTCTTCATATGATCCATCTAAACTAACAACCCATGCCGTTACTCCTTAGGTTTAACGTTGACTTCAATGGTTGTTCTATTTGTGGAGGGCAAGTAGGGGAGAACGGGGTAGGTTCGGCCTGTTTTCGTTTGTGAACTCGTCAAAGGGAAACCACTTTACCAATTGGTACAAATATCCGCATGATGATTGATTAAGCATGTGGCTATCTCATGAAAACGCCAAACTTCTATTTTAAGTAAATATGTGGCATTTGGAAGGTATTTTAGTAAATTCATCTGGGTGGCCGAACGTACCCCGCTCTGGGGCACGTTCGGCCAGAGGCTGGGGTAGGTTCGGCCTTATATGAGAATAAAAGAAAAGATGTTAAGATAGTTTAATAATCACATCTGAAAATATGAAGAAACCAAATCAATATCAGAACAATGTCAGATCACCAAAATAATATCGATATCAGATCATAATTAGTTCTATATCAAAACAACTTCAAGTTTTGCAAGAAAATAACATGAATTTCAAATCAACACAAGATCAGTAAGAAAACACAAGATAAATATCAAATCTCAATCAAAACAAAATCAAATAAAAAACATTTAATTCGGAAAACAAAATAAGATAATATCTGAAAGACAACAAATAAATCCGAAGATGTAGACTAGAAGAGTTGATTCATTTGTTAGTCAATGTCCTAGTCGCTGTAACAATTATACAAAAATCTGCAACACAAATAGGAAATAATGTTATAATGTGTCATGTTTAATTATTACCCCCCGCTGCGCTAATGCGCGAAGCGGAGGATATAGTATTGAGCAGCGTCCGTCCGTACGTACGTACGTACGTACGTCCCGACGGATGAAATTGAATAACTTAAAAACTATTGATCTGATTCTTTTCATTTTTTGTATATAGCTGCATCACCATGAGAGCAAGGTCCCTCTAGAGGTTCATGACCTTGACCTTCATTTCAAGGTCATTACGAGACTTTGACATTTTACCCTTGTCAGCGGGATATCTCAAGAACCATTCACTGAATTCTCTAACCCACACAATGCATCTTATTGGGAAGGCGCCGGGCCCAGTCGATTTTGGTGACCTTCATATTATTTTCAAGGTCACAGTGAGGCTTATATATGGAAGACCCAGGGACAAGTTGATTTGTTGTGGTCTTAATGACATCTAGTAGCATGACAAGTGTAGACAAGTGTTTCTATGTATACAGTATGCATTTTGTTCACATCAATATGCGGCGGGGATCTTGTCACCTTTGCGACAAATACTTGTTAAACTTACAATGAAGAGTTGGCAGTTTAGGTATGAGTCAAAAACAAAAGCAGAACTTTAGTTAATGTTTGGGGTACGTTCGGCCCCGGCCGAACTTGCCCCATTTCAAGAGGCCGAACGTACCCCAAACACACCTATCAGAAAAAATCATTGATTATAGCTGAAGTAGTGTTCCGAGAACACTGACTTTAACATTGACAGATGCAGTAGGTTCAACATCATAGTTAGGTTTACGAAAAGGATTTAAATTAGCTGAATAGCCTTATGAAACTTAAATGTCAGGAGATACCAAAAAAATACTCATCACCAACAGATCTAGAATTGGTTTTGATGCTCCCAGGTCTTTGCCTTCGAACGTGACGTTCCCATAAGATTATGGGCTCCTCTGTGGTGATCACGTGACAAATTCAAGGTGTCAAAAATTTGGAATTTTTAAAACGAAATGAGTAATCACAAGTGGTCGAACGTGCCCCGAGGCCGAACCTACCCCGTTCTCCCCTACATCTCAACAGCAACAGATTTGAGAACAGCTGACATGTATAAAACAAGACGAGTCATAGAAATGTAACCGATAATTTCTCTTCTCTGGTAAATTTACTCTCGTCCGTTATGGCATACTTCCACAAACATACTGAATCGATGGTTAGGAAAAACTGTCGACAAAGATTCTTCAGCAAAACAACTTGTTTTCTAAATGACAAAAAATGACGACGTAAACATTTGAAATAAAATCTTACGGATCAACAGTCTATTAATACAACCAAATAACGTTAGCAACAAAGAAGTGACCATTGATATTGTATGACATGTATGAAGTGCGAAACTTGTGTAACTTCATTAATCAAGGAATCAAGGAAGATCTTAACTGTTTACATTTTGAACAATTCAATCCGCGTTGCTCAACCACATACCCTGAACCTTTCCGTCAGGCCAACAGTCTCGTTACAAGGGATTCTAACCATTCTCAGTCTGTTTTACCCTTGCGAAGTAAAGCGTGTATTTCCTGTGAACTAAGTTTATCTCGTGTTAATAAATTAATGTTCAGGACTTACTCTACACTCAAGGTGACACAACTCAAAATGAAAAGTATCATTCCGAAATCAGTCCGAGATTTAAAAAACAGAACGAACTTGTCATTGAAGGCCCTTGTTGCATCAACATTGACAATCTTTAATTTCAAATGCTTACATCAACTTATTTAGAAAATAATAGTTTTGCTTTAGTATTTGACAACTGTTTTTCCTAACAATCTTTTCAGTAAGTTTTTGCAAGTAAGCCATAACGCATGACCGCTTGCTGCTTCCAGGCACAGATTCTTCCTGAACGCGGACACCTTCCTCCTGTCGGCCTTCCGTTGCCCTAGCAACATCCGGGACAGGAACAGTTTCCTGAGACAGTCCGACAACATCCGGGAAGCCACTGGTAGCTATGGCAACGCATGCCCCACTGGCAACCAGAGGGAAAGTTGTTAGTGTAATATCTGAATGTTCAGGGATACGTTAAATGGTCTGGTGGCAATATATTGTACTTTTGTTTCAAATGTCTCCTATGCGAATGCTGTAGAATTATAAACATTCGAGGATTTTGGAAATCGGAATCTACCGCTATCGCCTATTATTTGATTGAATTGCAACTACCTTGTACATTTGCACAGTTTCATGAATGCCAGACACCTTGTTTTCTTAGAACTGTTGGCTAATATAACAGTCAAGAAATGTTTCTGATCATAAAGAAGATCAATTGACCCTGTCAGAAAAATACTCTTGAAGCTTATTCGGGAGGTTGCTCAAATCACGAAGACCCTAATGCTATCTCAGCGAGTGGAACATTTGATATTATTACGTGGTGGTTCATTCCATCGTGGTGGGAACCTTTTGGTTCATTCCATCGTGGTGGAAACCTTTTGGTTTATTCCATCGCGGTGGAAACCTTTTGGTTCATTCCATCGTGTTCGAGATCCATATAGAGGGAAACATTGTATCTGTTATCAATAAAGGACTGAATGAAGTCAATACATAAGCCTTGTCAATCCTTCCTTTAGTCATCTTCATCTTCAAACGCCAGTCGAAGAATTAGCAAGTTTGGAAACTGACTGTTTAAGCTTTGTGAGGAAGATGTCCTTCAGTTAGTTGATGACCTTCTGTCTTCAGCATGGAGTGTTGATGATAATGATTCAAATATTAACTAATTGTGAGAAATCGGTCCATCAGATGTCCTGTAAATCATAATAACCAACTCCTTGTTGTGTTAATTTATTGACAATATGACATTCATGTGTAAAAATTGCAAACAAAGTCAAAAGCTGTATAATTTATATATACATATATAAATATATGTTATTGCTCTCTGTAAATCAATATGAACAATTCATTAAACTGACATCACAGGAAAATAATATTAATAAATAACTCTTATCAAGTCAGACAATGATATTACAGTAGCACATTTGTAAACAAGTGAAGAAGCGAGCAGAGCTCACAAACCCCTGCTCCCTACTTTGTTCAAAGAATTTCAAATGGTAAAACTGATTAATATTGGTTAAAGTTGTATGAAAGTTGAGTATACAGCAAGTCATTGTTTAAGTGCTCTTTCTACTGAAACCCCAATACTCAATTCATTAGTAGGTTTTTTTACAATTAAAAGGGTACATCTAGGGATAATGGTTGATCTTTGCTTAAATTTGAGGTAGTTATCATGAATATTCTACGAGATGTACTGAGGACAACATTATTTTTTTTGAGTCAATTTGTAAGTCATGTTTCTAAAAGAAACCACAGAAAAGAAAATCCATATATTGTTTAACTCTTACAAGGCATATCCAGCAATCACGATTGATTTATGAAGCAAAGTTGGTGACGCTGAGATGTATATTTCAGGAAATATGTTCTGGACAAAGTAATTTATCATAGAATCACTTTTAGTCACATATCCATGGAAACTGCAAACAATAAAATGCATTGTTGGTCTAACCCTCAAAGGCACATCATGGTTGATATTTGTATGAAGTTTGGTGAAGCTAGCATGAATAGTTTAGGAAATTTGCTCCGGACAAATTTTTGTGAAGAGACGGAGAGACAGAAGGACGGACAGAATGAACGCTATATACCCCAGCTTACGCTACAAGACTGGGGTATAATGATGATTGATGGTAATGGAAAGGGGGAAGATTACATTGTAGAAAAATGTTTTCCTTCATGATGAATAAACTGGCATGGAGTATGTACAATCTTCAATATGATCATAAACAACAATTGCAATGTTGTTGACAACGTGTTTCTAGGTACCATCTTCTTCATATCAACTGAAAGGCAAAACTAAGTACACTGAACTAGAACTTCTGTTGAATAATCATATGTAAGTTTTTCAATTACAATTGTTTCGATATCTTGATGCCATATTCTCAAACTGATAAGAACAGGAGTTAAATCTTTGTTCAAAAAGTACTTTAAAGTGTTTTTTTGTGGAACAATGGAATGTTATGCTACTAAATTGGAATTCCATTTATGTGACTAATTTGTGCAAACATGTCATAGCTTACTTAATGCCACACATGTCTCTTAGATATTAAGTAAATTTAAACAACCTTTGGTGCGTACTTTCTTTTGCTTTGCGGTTTATTACTGTAATTATATCATTATATTGACCGATAAAGAATTATACATAACTGGTCCATGTTATGCATCATTTTGTACAAAGTATATTTTAAGTATTAATGGCAAAATAATAAAATAAAGCACAAAACATTTGTGGTTACAACAACAACATTTCTGATTTTAATATCTAACCAAAACCAAACCTAATAATTAAATTCAGAACAATAACAAAAAAATTATGAAATATAGAATCACTATCCTCTTCCTCCGGAGATTAATAATATGAAGGAAGAACTTACAATATTTAAAACAGTTTTTAATTATTTTCAAAACAAAACAAGCATGGCAGATTCCTCAACTTGAATACAACTGCATGTTTATTTACTTAACTTTAATAAAAGTTAGGTAAAAAGTTTAACTCAACTTCTCAACTTTAATATACCTGCATGTCTAATTTCTTCTCAACTTTTGTAAACCTGCATGTTTTTTTTTTTTTTCAACTTTAATAAATCTGCATGTCTAATTTCTTCAACAGAATGATGTCTCTTATCATAACATTGCTAAAATAGAGTCATGTCATGGTACAGAGTTTCTTCAATGTTTTGAGGCCCAAATGTAAGACTCTCTAAGGCCTATAAGGTTTTTCTGTGCAAAACTAAGGCTAGAAAGGCTAGTAATTCAAGCATATAAGAACACATGAAAGCAAAACTAAGGCTAGAAAGGCTAGTAATTCAAGCATAGAACACATGAAAGTAAATACATCTTTTTTAAACATAAGACGATGAGATAGTTGGTAGTGAATTTGAAGCTTTTCCCAGGCTTATTTGGTTGTCATAAATAAATAGGTTGTCTTTTTACTCGGGTCTAGACTTGAGGTTAGACTTACCGGTAGTCTTGTTCTGATCTAAATATTTTTGCATGTTTTGGCATCATTGGAGTAGAAATGCTTTTGCTACTGTACCATCATCAAGACCCCAATTTCAATCACTCTTTTATAAAGATTAATATATAATTTTCATTTCAATGCATAGGAAAAAACAGATTCTAATTTAAATCACTCTCGTTCACATAATATTAAAAATATATCAATCCTCAATAAAAAAAACCATCTAAATTGAAAACGACAGCACAATATAAGTTATTCAAACACAAATAATATGTCAATAAATAGATTAAGTAGAAGCTTGGAATGAACTGGCTATCACATATCAATTTTAACCAAGGGACATCTGCAGGTAAAGTTGAGGAATCACCTCCAACCAGTTTACTCATGAAAAGTTTCCTCTCTGAAATAAAACTCAAACCATTCTGTTGCGGCTGAATTTAAAGTAAGAATATCATCGAACAAAATATAAATAAGTCAAATATTGTTTAGCTCTGCTTGGGCTGTTACAGTCAAAGTCAATTTCTATAGCACTATATATCCATTGTAGTAGTATCTGTAATGTAGCCTCCGCAAGTCTATAAAGGGAGCTAACTCTAACTTGACTTGGAAGTAAACACGTGAATGTCACCAGGATCGTTTGTCTTCATTTCGACTGGGAAAGACCCTTAATAACGTAACATCCATTAAAGCAGATGTTTATGGTTGACCTGCAATATCTAACTGACTCCAGTAAACTTTTTTCTTTGATTTGCAAACACTTGTCAAGATTTATCCGACATGGGGCAGCACTGTTCTGCTGGCTGACACACGGTTCTGCTTCTTGACCTGGTTTGCTGACCTTCGACCTTTGTGTTGCCGTAGTGACGAGGCAGGGCTGTAATCTGGTTCAGGGATGTATGGCTTGGAGCTCACAGAGTTGATATGTACTCCCTCCTCACCCACACCTCGGATACTGAAGATCTGGAGCTCACAGAGTTGATATGTACTCCCTCCTCACCCACACCTCGGATACTGAAGATCTGGAGCTCACAGAGTTGATATGTACTCCCTCCTCACTCACACCTCGGATACTGAAGATCTGGAGCTCACAGAGTTGATATGTACTCCCTCCTCACCCACACCTCGGATACTGAAGATCTGGAGCTCACAGAGTTGATATGTACTCCCTCCTCACCCACACCTCGGATACTGAAGATCTGGAGCTCACAGAGTTGATATGTACTCCCTCCTCACCCACACCTCGGATACTGAAGATCTGGGGGTCCTGGGGATCATCAGCAATATATCATACCTTCAATTGATGGTGAACGCATTGGGGCCACTTATCATTTATGGAATTATTTATTAACAAAGAAACAATTAGGTCGTAATGTTCTAAATTATGAGGCGTTTAGGGCCTAGATTATTTCAGTGCTAGATAGTTTAAGTAGCATACATTACCTTTGGCCTACGACTATTATTACAAAAACCAATCATGTATGGAGTACTGTTTGGAAAATATTATTGATTTATGCATGTTTATATATTTCAAAATGCTATTATACTTCTAATGTTTTTTTCATCATGACAGGTGTTCATAACCTTTTTTCGTGTTTGTGAAGATAAAGTTTGACCATAACAGATCCCAAGATATATCACTGAATTGTGATATTTAATGTATACCTTTGCATATGCAGATAATCATTCACATGTATGTATTTGTTCATTGTTGGTGCTCTTTTGAACAGTATAAAGGTAAGTGAATGGAATTAAGTTACTAATATATAAATGTCTACATCACAACATCATGATTTGAGTCATGTTTATGTGGCACTTGACTTAAGTTGAGAAATGAATATGGCATTGCTTTGTGAACTTGTAATATTCCCTGCCCATCTCAGACATCCTTGTTCAGGGTTATAGCAGAACAACCGCTGTGGAGAGAGAATAGGACAAGAGGTGTGTCTGCTGCCAATTATGTCCCTGCCCATCTCAGACATCCTTGTTCAGGGTTATAGCAGAACAACCACTGTGGAGCGAGAAGAGGACAAGAGGTGTGTCTGCTGCCAATTATGTGCCTGCCCATCACAGACATACTTGTTCAGGGTTATAGCAGAACAACCACTGTGGAGCGAGAAGAGGACAAGAGGTGTGTCTGCTGCCAATTATGTGCCTGCCCATCACAGACATACTTGTTCAGGGTTATAGCAGATCAACCACTGTGGAGCGAGAATAGGACAAGAGATGTGTCTGCAGCCTCATATGTTGCCAGGTACTATAATTATGTAACCTGACCACCAGGACACCCAAACTATATGTTTAAATCAGGTGATATGTAGGCCTATAAATACATCACCTTCTGAACAATAACTCAATGATGTCAAGGATAATGGACAGACTTGCAATAGATCTAAGACAGACTAGTTAGTAATTTCTATATGGAATAATGTTTTAACTTGTCAGACCATCTTTTACAACAGAGAATGTAAAAGAACTGCACTAGTATATATTATCCAAAGACTTACACATGTTTAAAATTTGATATTTTTGTAACTTGATAATAAATGTAGTTTAAATATCATAATTGGAAATTAAACTCTTGTGAAAATAACTGTGGAAGAAAAATGGTCTCGAAACTTGTCTCTCGGTATTTGTAGTATTTTTGTTCGTTTTCGCGGCATGCATTTTTTGATACACAGCAGATAGCTCTATTTTTATCAGTGTATGACAACTACAGAGTTTAAACAGTATATTATTGTAAGTGTCCAATTCTGAAATCATGGTCTGAAAGCGACATTTTTCAATTTTTAAAATCATAATTATTAGAGAATGTTCCATCTTTCAAGGATAGTTTTATGTGAATCCTAAAATGCAAATATTTGTGGGCAATAAATGTGAACTTAATTCATTCAGTAATTTCTTTCCTGAGACAATAACGACTTTATGGGTTTATTTCAATGATAAACAAATATGCGGCATTTTTTTAAAAATAATCGCATGTTTTTTCCAACTACTTTTAATTGAAAAATGTTACAAAGTTGTTTCATGTTCCACATAACAAATCCGTTGTTATATTTTGCACATATACTACAAGACAAAAGTTTAGACTCAGTGAAAAGCGTAATGTCCTATTTTCTATCGTTTATATCTTAAGACCTAATGACTTTATTCTTCATGTCTCGGACTTTACGCCGTAGCAATGATTTAAAGTAAGCTTGAACATTTTATTCGACTCAAATAAGGAAAATCTGCTCTCGTTACAATGGGGTCCTAATGACTTAGAAAATTAGACTTTTCAACAAAGTCCATGGACTTTACCTGAACATTTCTCAGTTAACATTCATGATGGACGTGTTAATCAACATCCATTAAGGACAAATGCATGACACATTGATAATAAGTTGAGGTTTGAGAAAGCATAAATCAATTTTCCCATACCCACCAATGCAACAATTTCTTAGCATCATTTGATGGTGAGTCTAAACTATTGTCGCGTAGTATATTATTTCTTTAATTCAAACCAAAACGATGCAACATTTTCTTTGGTAAATCAATCTTCTGTATAGTGATAATGACAGATATATATTTTTAGAGTGGCTTTTTCTGGAAAACAATAATTAATTTTGTCTTCTCATTGCTGAATAATAAACATTAAAGTTTTAAACATTAAAAGATTAAATTGGATAAACAAAAGTCATCTTTGAAAGATTTCATTTATAAACAAGTATGCCTTTTCACTCAGGTGTCTGAAATAATATATTAAAAAATATCAAAATGTATTGAATATGGAATATGCATGCTTTTTACATTATTATCTTGGTTGTTTGCATGTATGAATTCAGAAATTATAAATCGGAACGATCTTTACCTTATCAGGTCTGTAAGACCCGATGGGCTTATGGCATGGCATGGTGTCCGGCTTCCGTCCGCTATGATTTATAGCTTTTGTGATCCCTTACAAGGGCCTCAGGGGCCACACCCTTTAACTTAATTTTATCTTTTTCTCAAGAAGCATCAGGCCTTGAAAATGGAAACTTTGTGTGCAAACTCCTCAGTTAAATTAGGAGGAAATCAAATTGTATACATTTGGTGAACCTGTGGTCCAAAGTAGGGGAGGAACCGCATTTGCCACACCCTAAAGCAAAATTTATACGAAACCTGATGAGCTACAGAACCGCTGGCTCTATTTTCTAATATTTTTAACAGGCAATGCTCAATGGAGCGAATAATGAAATATCAGAAGGCGCCAACACTTAAACTATTTATTGTTACTAATTTCTATGCATAGTTTGGTGTAACGGAGGGGATTTTGGAAATAACGTCACAATCAAAACATAGTGCTGAGAAATTTGAACTGATTTTTTGTTAATGAACTATCTGAATAATTTTTGTTTTATAATTCAAAGCTATCAGAATAGCACCTTATTACCACAGACAGAAAGTGAAGAATTATTTTAAATTTCAAAACTCCGAACTACAGTTTTATGTAGAGAAACATGGTTATCAATTTTTCATTACTTAAAAAAACACAGTAATGAATCAAATTAATTGTTTTTAATTTGGTTACATATTCGATAAAGACTGATCATATCGTAACATGAGCGGTGAGTAATGGGTATATTCAAAGAAAATGTAGAATTATTGCTGCATATTCTGGAAGATTTCATGTCATCCATTTGTGACATGTGAGATTACAACGCATTCGGAAAATGACTCCGGTTTTCCCTGTACGGCTCTATATTGAAGGAATTTACTGTTAAGAGAAAGTTTTGATTGTATCGTCATTTTTTGTTAATTCCTTTTTACTGTTGCTTCAGGAAGTTACGTAGATATATTTTTCAACGTTTTAGATGGATTTGTCGAGTTGTATGGCCGCTCCAACCCTCGTTGTTTATTTGTCTGTCAGTGCTAATAATATGAAAACCGCTATTTTGCAGGCTGTGTATTCCACAGTTGATGTCACACATTCCATCGGCAACAATCGAGATTTTCCCGGTCCTTCCGTTAAACAAAATGGCCAACACATCCAAAGCGATGTAAATAGTACAGTTTTCCGCCTCCCTTTACGATTTTCTAAAAATACACTTTTTTATGGGGTAGGAGAGACCAGGGCATGTTCGTCTTTTCTCAATAATTGGTGTTGGATCGCCACTTAAACTAAAATTGGTATATTCTAAGAGAAAACATGACCTTAATCCCACACTGATTTTGAAATGGCGACAGTCCAACATGTTCTTTACAAACTGTGGAAGGAAAACCGTTTTTCATGTAGCTGAGAAATTTATTCGACTTGAATTCACTTTATGGTAGACAAATGTTGACTGCGTTCAGAATATGCTCTTAAGTGAGCATAAACTAACATGCCAAAATATTAGAAATAGATTATAAAAGTAATACAAACTTTGAGCTCAACATCATTCTCTCTCTCACCCTCTCTCTCGCTCTCTTCCTCTGTCCCTCTCATTCTCTCCCCCCTCTCTCCCTCACTCTCCCCTTCACTCTCTCCCTCCCCTCCTTTCTCTCTCCCTTCATCTCTCTCCGTCTCTCTCCTTTCTCTCCCTCCCTTTTTATCCGCCCCTCTCTCTCTCCACCCTCCTTGTCTCTCCTAAACTCTCTCTCCTCTACTTCTTTTCTCTCTCTCACCCTGCCCCTCTCTCTCCCTTCCTCCCCTCTCTCTTTCCCTCCCCCCCTCTCTCTCCCTTCCTCCCCTCTCCCCCCTCTCTCTCCTACCCTTTCTCCCGCCCCCTCTCCCACCCTTTCTCCCTCCCTCTCTCTAAACCTGCCCCTCCCGCTCACCTTCACTCTATATATCCCTCTGTCTGTCTGATTGTCTGTCTCTCTCTTCTCTCTCCCCTGTCTCTCTCCCTTTCTCTCTATCTCTCTCAACCTCTCTAACCCTCCCCTCTCTCCCTCCCTCTCCCTCTCTCTCATCCTCCCTCTTTTGCTGTCATACTCACCCTCTCTAATCCCTCTCTCTCTTTATCTCTACCTCCCTCTCTCTATTTCTCTCTCACCCTCTTATGACCCCCCCTTCGCTTTCATCCTCTCTCCCTCCCCCTATCTCCCTCCCTCCTCTCTCTCTCTCTCTCTCTCTCTCTCTCTCTCTCTCTCTCTCTCTCTCTCTCTCTCTCTCTCTCTCTCTCTCTCTCTCTCTCTCTCTCTCTCCTCTCTCTCTCTCTCTCTCTCTCTCTCTCTCTCTCTCTCTCTTTCTCTCTCTCTTCCTCGCTCTCTCTCTCTTAAAAGCCTAAGTCCCTCTTACCTCATGGTTAATCAATATCTTCAAGTCAAGACCAAAAAAGTTATACCCTGCACCCCTTATCAGCTCTGTATTGACAACCAGGGTGTCTAGATTTGTTGTGCATTGCGGCCTACTTGTAGCTAGATTGTACCTGGTAGGTTTGTGCGAGGTGAGCTGGGGTGCGCCATTTTGAAAAGTCGGAGTCAAAGGATCGTCAAAAGATTTGGACTAAGGTAATTCGAATCTTTCTCAGTCAGCCTCTAGTTTCAATTCGTTTTATGACTAAAACAACAAATCCACAGCAATTGTTCTCTCTCTAGTGATTTAGTGTAAACGTTACTTCTTAATGTATATATATTGATCTTACCTACAAGGTATTGGATTTGAAAATTCCTTAATTCTTTGAAGTTGTCTCCCCACTACAATGAATATCCTTCGAAAAGGTTCCCTTGTAAATACCAATATAATATCAAAAGATGAACAGAGTTATTCAATCAAGAAATATGGTTCAAGTCAGGTACAGGAGTTCATCAATATCCAATTTCATGTGAACTGGAGTAATGTCTATAAGCTAGAACACGTCATTACCTGTAGATTGCCTCACCACGTAAAGGATGCCTTTCAACAGTTCAGTGTATACGGTTCAGGTACATTAGGTAGAGGTTGTATTGGATTCGAAAATTCCTTAATTTCTGAAGTTGTCTCTTCACTACAAGGATATCCTTCGAAAAGGTTTCCATTTCAATATCAAAAGAAGAACAGAGATATTCTATCAAAAAAGATGGTTCAAATCAAATACATGATTTTATCAAACATATGAACTGGAGTCCATATGCTTAAAAACGGCATTACCTGATTGATTATATTACAACGTGAAGAAGGCCATTTAACACTTCAGCGTAAACTGGTTGCCATTCAACAGTTCAGTGTATACGGTTCAGGTATATCGGTTGTCATTCAACTGTTCAGTGTATACAGTTCAGGTATATCGGTTGTCATTTAACAGTTCAGTGTATACAGTTCAGGTATATCGGTTGTCATTCAACAGTTCAGTGTATACGGTTCAGGTATATCGGTTGTCAGTCAACAGTTCAGTGTATACGGTTCAGGTATATCGGTTATCAGTCAACAGTTCAGTGTATACGGTTCAGCTTTATCGGTTGTCAGTCAACAGTTCAGTGTATACGGTTCAGCTTTATCGGTTGTCAGTCAACAGTTCAGTGTATACGGTTCAGGTATATCAGTTGCCATTCAACAGTTCAGTGTATACAGTTCAGGTATAGCGGTTGTCATTCAACAGTTCAGTGTATACGGTTCAGGTATATCGGTTGCTATTCAACTGTTCAGTGTATACAGTTCAGGTATATCGGTTGTCTTTCAACAGTTCAGTGTATACGGTTCAGCTAAATCGGTTGTCATTCAACAGTTCAGTGTATACGGTTCAGGTATATCAGTTGTCATTCAACAGTTAAGTGTATACGGTTCAGCTATATCGGTTGACATTCAACAGTTCAGTGTATACGGTTCAGGTATATTGGTTGACATTCAACAGTTAAGTGTATACGGTTCAGGTACATCAGGCATCAGTCAACAGTTCAGTGTATACGGTTCAGGTATATAGGATGTTATTCAACAGTTCAGTGTCTACAGTTCAGGTACATCAGTTGTCAGTCAACAGTTCATTTTATACGGTTCAGGTATATCGGTTGTCATTCAACAGTTCGAAACGCTCACGAGCTAGACAAACGGCCTCCTACAGATTCTGTAGGAAAGTAATCAGGGGATTCAGCTGACAGGACATCTTCCGCCGGCAAGGTGGAATCCTAACAAGATACTTTTCTATAACCGTTACATTTCAATATTGACGTTGTATAGATGCTAACAGCGAAGTTTTGGGTTTTAAATTAGAGTCTTGTGATTAAAGCTTTGTCAGGAAAAAAAGCGTTTGTTGAAACAAGAATGAAGAATTTATTCAACGAAAGTTACCATTATCTGAGGAATGGGTCTGATACGCAATTTTGCGTTACAATGTCCTTCAAAGATAAAACAATTTGTCTTCCCGTCGTCACAATGTCCGCCAAAACGATTCTGCTGCTTTGACCATAAAGATCTATTTTCTAAATTCCTAAATTTCAAAATCTCTCTGTACACCTCGCTTGCTACACGTGTCCAATAATCAACATTGCTTTCTGTGGTAGATGAACTCTGAACCAATTTTATAAACCATCGTAACCAAGCCAAATTAATACATTTAAAGACGAACGTCAACTTCATGCTTCAAAACAGTCGGTAGAGGCCGAGACACGAAAATAACGCGTTGCCAAAACATTTCCATTGATCATGACGCCATTGCTAGTGATGGACCCACTTCTCAAATGCAATACCCATTAATCACCCTCCCCCACCCCCCGATATAGATAACGCTAGGTTCGTCCCCATTCGCTGTCATGAGAGTAAGTCGTGTTGTCAATCTGACTATCGATTTTAGCGCAGACATGATTCATAAATCCCCACACTGGTAGCTGAAGGTATTAGCATACATTATTTTACATATACCAGAGAAGGAATGCTATTTAGTTGTGATGACAATGAACAGTTTAAGTCGTATTGTATACAAATATTTTATGCAGGTATTTTGTACACTCATTCTTGCAAGTTTTTATATGACCATACTTTCTGATATATTGTTAACTGGTGTTCTCAAGGCAATGTATAATTAAAAACCATTGCAAGAGTAATGATAACATTGATTATTCTTTTGCTGTTAAGTGAAGATAAAGAATCATAACTTTGTTAGTTTCATCCTTATGAAGCTTCCTTTTAGGTTCGTGTTTCCGTCAGTCTGATTAAAATCGACCGTACTCCGAGGAATAAAATATAAAAAATATCGTCTCTATCGGGGCTCGAACCAACCAGAACATCCTCTCCGTTTCGAGAATGAGAGGAAAGCCGGGCTGGTTAAAGTTCAAACCCCACTAGAGACAATATTTTTACACTTTTTTTCCTCGAATCACAGTCGATTTTAATAAAATGTTTCCGTCAAAGGATCAATTACCGGTATGAAAATGAAAATCATTTATCATCAAATAGCAATACCAAGGCTGTAAAGCGTATTGACTCAGCCAAGGACAAACAAGGACATATGAAGGTTGGGTTTCTCCACGAAACAAGTGACGACACAGATAACCTGTAGATTTATCACTCTGTGTTGAAGTTGAGACTATGCTTAACAGTTTATTTATAACCATGCCCATGATACTTGATATCGGTTTAAACTTCTTAACGGGGACATGAAAACCAATACAAGCTAGTCGTGACAGGTGGCAGACTTATAAGATCCTGAACTTTAATCCCTGGTAACCGTGGTCTATTTACATGCCTTAAGAGATAGGGATTTCAAGCAGCGAGATGATAATGGCTTTAAATACGTTTAGGTATACAACTACAATTTTATGTCTGTCATTAACATACATTGATTTTTAGAATTGTATTCTAGAATGGGTGCACAAGTTGAAAAGCACTTTTAGGTGCTTTTTAATGATGTTTTATGACAAATTCTTACCCTATGTTGTTCTATAGAACTATGCCGTTGCTACAACATAACTGAAACAATTTTTCGTTTATTTTCGCTGCTCCTTACAACATTATTTTAATAAACACGTTCAATGAGCATTTATATATTCTGAGAATTTTTATGTGTATGATTAAATAAAGTAAAAATTATATGAACTTGAATGGATGTTTTAAGATCTGAATATCGGTAGCTCTCAACACATTCCCTCAAATAAAAGAAGTTATTTATTTGATAATAATATAGTAACATAATATTTAGTTTGGTAGCTTTCGAATGCAAATTTGTGTCTTTAGTGTAACTGGTTTAAAAACTTGCTTATATTGTCGACTTCTAAATCTAACCTAGAATCATGTGAGAGTTTGGTAAGTTGTACACATGTAAATATATCATATCAGAATCCTATGGAAATTATCATTAAAAGCTCTGACGCACTCCAATAATATGTCTTTGGTATCCCTCAAAGATATTCTGTCGATATTATTATGGAACCGAACTCTGGTAATCTATCATATAAATTATTTGGAAATGTATATTCAGGACATAAAGTTGTTTTTATACACTGTTAAGCAATCAATGCAACAGTCCATTTAATCCTCAAGAACGCAATTTTTGTCAATATTCAAAACATTCACATTCTGTCTTCTAAACTGAAATAGGCAGCTGCTATGTTTATTGTAACAGCAATGCCGATAGCAATAAAACACATAGGTAAAGTTACAGATATATATGAACGGAATGTGTCCTCCTATAGCCTAAGTATATATTTAAACGGTGCAGCGATTTCTATTTTAGCCGTTTTTAACAAATATTTTACTTCTCGGTTTGTCTACAAATGACACTCACTGTTTTAATATTTCTTTACTTCACCCATCTCAACATTTTATTTATTGATTCGAAAAAATTGATTGTTTCAATAGAAAATAAAGGTATGTTTACATTTGACCTAAAATAGCCAATGACTCACAAGTCTACCTTACATGACTATCTAAATAACTTTGAATCCTCCAACTGTCATTAATAGTAGTATATATTTGTAAATTTCAGTTATGCTCTTAGAACTCTTATTACTGTCCATTCAGATTTTGTTAGGCGACATTGTCAACTTAAGATTAGGAAAGAAACATAATTGTATTTTATTAGCCTTAAGTCCATCAAAGTAAACTAAAGTTTTCAAGAATTCTTAAATCAACATATTTACTACCGCAAGCATAAATAATTTCAATTAACTTTTTTTCTCATAATCATGACTATAACTATGATGAACACTTCGCATCAAAAGCCAACAATCACTTACTACAACTTCAGTATTTGTGTGAATTTGCATGATTTGCGTTGTTTAAGCAGAAATGTCGCACATGCAAAATAATGTAAAAGACCATATTTAATGATAAAGAGAATACTCCATGTTTCTTTCTATGCATAACAATAAAGTGGGCTGAACATGTAAAAAATATATTTGAATATATTCAAGATTTTACTTATTACCGTAAAAAAAGATTATATGTAATGAGGCATTATGATTATTGCAAACAGTTGGGTTGATCGTTTATTAGAGTGAATTATCTTGACTGTTACCATCGGATTACACAAAATACGTAATTGTATCAAAGCGCACACCAAATCATACCTTTGAATATCAAAAGCAAATTATCAGTTCTGACATTCTCATATCTCTGATAAGTAAAATTTAGTGAACTACAATTTCATTAAGGTTCCACAATTGTAAGCACCACTTGAAAAACCAAACATTCAGAAGCTACAAATATACCATGACATAACACTTCAGTACAACATTTGAACATGCATTCAGTAAAAGCACTGCAGTATAACATTTGTACATGAGTCTTTACATTCAGTGAAAAAACTGTAGTAATTGTGTGTACATGCATTCAGTGAAATTACTGAAGTACAACATTTGGACATGAGTCTTTAAATTCAGTGAAAAAAACTGAAGTAATTGTGTGTACATGCATTCAGCGAAATCACTGCAGTAGAATGTGTGAACTTGAAATTAGTGAAATCACTGAAGTACAACGTTAGTTCATGCATTCGGTGTTCCGAAATTATTTATGTGTTCATTCAATTAGTGAATCAAGAACAATACAATGTTTGTACATGCATTCAGTGATGCAGAACAGCAGCATGTATGAACATGCATTCAGTGATGCCGAACAGCAGCACGTATGAACATGCATTCAGTGATGCCGAACAGCAGCATGTATGAACATGCATTCAGTGATGCCGAACAGCAGCACGTATAAACATGCATTCGGTGATGCCGAACAGCAGCACGTATAAACATGCATTCAGTGATGCCGAACAGCAGCACGTATGAACATGCAATCAGTGATGCCGAACAGTAGCACGTATAAACATGCATTCAGTGATGCCGAACAGCAGCACGTATGGACAAGCATTCAGTGATGCCGAACAGCAGCACGAATGAACATGCATTCAGTGATTCCGAACAGCAGCACGTATAAACATGCATTCAGTGATGCTGAACAGCATCACGTATAAACATGCATTCAGTGATGCCGAACAGCAGCACGTATAAACATGCATTCAGTGATGCCGTGAGTTGTCAGTTGCGTCGGATATATTACAAAATAAGTATCAAACTAAATCATTTAAAACAAATTGAACCGGCTGAATATTGTTAAACCGGCAAAACACACGACACTGCCAACAGTTCACATTTCCTTTTGACAGTGTCAGGGCAGAACATAATCCAAACGCTGAAAACGATCGGTAAATATAAATTTCAACTGAATAGAGTGAGGACCCTGTAGAGCATGTGACTCTGATGTCACTGTGTTGATCAGACACCCTGGGAGATAACATATGTTGTTGAGTTGGGACTGTGTCGTCACTTTGTTGATCAGACATCCTAGGAGATAACATATGTTGTTGAGTTGGGACTGTGTCGTCACTTTGTTGATCAGACACCCTGGGAGATAACATATGTTGTTGAGTTGGGACTGTGTCGTCACTTTGCTGATCAGACATCCTAGGAGATAACATATGTTGTTGAGTTGGGACTGTGACGTCACT
This sequence comes from Steromphala cineraria, assembly GCA_916613615.1. Classification (NCBI taxonomy): domain Eukaryota; kingdom Metazoa; phylum Mollusca; class Gastropoda; order Trochida; family Trochidae; genus Steromphala; species Steromphala cineraria. The sequence continues at coordinate 3,161,390 of OU744722.1, forward strand.
GTGTTGATCAGACACCCTGGGAGATAACATATGTTGTTGAGTTGGGACTGTGTCGTCACTTTGTTGATCAGACACCCTGGGAGATAACATATGTTGTTGAGTTGGGACTGTGTCGTCACTTTGTTGATCAGACATCCTAGGAGATAACATATGTTGTTGAGTTGGGACTGTGACGTCACTGTGTTGATCAGACACCCTGGGAGATAACATATGTTGTTGAGTTGGGACTGTGTCGTCACAGTGTTGATCAGACACCCTGGGAGATAACATATGTTGTTGAGTTGGAACTGTGACGTCACTGTGTTGATCAGACACCCTGGGAGATAACATATGTTGTTGAGTTGGAACTGTGACGTCACTGTGTTGATCAGACACCCTGGGAGATAACATATGTTGTTGAGTTGGAACTGTGACGTCACTGTGTTGATCAGACAACCTAGGAGATAACATATGTTGTTGAGTTGGGACTGTGACGTCACTGTGTTGATCAGACACCCTGGGAGATAACATATGTTGTTGAGTTGGGACTGTGTCGTCACAGTGTTGATCAGACACCCTGGGAGATAACATATGTTGTTGAGTTGGAACTGTGACGTCACTGTGTTGATCAGACAACCTAGGAGATAACATATGTTGTTGAGTTGGGACTGTGACGTCACTGTGTTGATCAGACACCCTGGGAGATAACATATGTTGTTGAGTTGGGACTGTGTCGTCACAGTGTTGATCAGACACCCTGGGAGATAACATATGTTGTTGAGTTGGGACTATGATATCAGTGTGTTGATCAGACACTCTACGAGATAACATATGTTGTTGAGTTGGGACTGTGTCGTCACTGTGTTGATCAGACACCCTGGGAGATAACATATGTTGTTGAGTTGGAACTGTGTCGTCACTGTGTTGATCAGACACCCTGGGAGATAACATATGTTGTTGAGTTGGAACTGTGACGTCACTGTGTTGATCAGACAACCTAGGAGATAACATATGTTGTTGAGTTGGGACTGTGACGTCACTGTGTTGATCAGACACCCTGGGAGATAACATATGTTGTTGAGTTGGGACTGTGTCGTCACAGTGTTGATCAGACACCCTGGGAGATAACATATGTTGTTGAGTTGAGACTATGATATCACTGTGTTGATCAGACACTCTACGAGATAACATATGTTGTTGAGTTGGGACTGTGTCGTCACTGTGTTGATCAGACACCCTGGGAGATAACATATGTTGTTGAGGTGGGATTTTGACGTCACTGTGTTGATCAGACACCCTAGGAGATAACATTTGTTGTTGAGTGGGGACTGTGACGTCACTGTGTAGATCAGACACGCTGATGGATAACATATGTTGTTGAGTTTGGACTGTGACGTCACTATGTTGATCAAACACCATGGGAGATAACATTTGTTGTTGAGTTAAGACTGTGACGTCACTGTGTTGATCAGATACCCTAGGAGGTAATATTTGTTGTTGAGTGGGGACTGTGACGTCACTTTGTTGATCAGACACCCTGGGAGATAACATATGTTGTTGAGTTGAGATTGTGACGTCACTGTGTTGATCAGACACCCTAGGAGGTAACATATGTTGTTGAGTTGGGACTGTTACGTCACTGTGCAGATCAAACACCCTGGGAGATAACATATGTTGTTGAGTTGGGACTGTGACGTCACTTTGTTAATCAGACACCCTGGGAGATAAAATGTTGTTGGAATGGGACTGTGTCGTCACAATGTTGATCAGACACTTTAGGAGATATTAAGTGTTGTTGAGTTTGGACTGTGTCGTCACTGTGTTGATCAGACACCTTAAGAGATAACATGTGTATTTGAGTTGAGACTGTGTCGTCACTGTGTTGACACCCTCGGAGATAACATATGTTGTGAGTTGGGACTGTGCTGTCGTGATGTTGATCAAACACTATAGGAGTTAATATGTCTTGTTGAGAGTGGACTCTGTCGTCACTGGTTGATCAAACACCATAGGAGATAGCATATGTTGTTGAGATTTGACTTCGTCGATTTTCCAATAATGTGTGCAACCGGACAGAACAGCTTGATCCTTTCGAAGCTTGCATTCTGGAAATGGATGATCATAGTTGACCACATCAGGTGGTGGTTCCCAGTCAGGTGATGAGTCACCAGGTTCCAATGGACCAAAGGACTCTGCTATAAGCGGAATGTTGATGACTTGATCAATTGCGTGCACATCAGCTACTACAGAGAATGAGGAGTTGTTGACCACAGGAGCAGGTGCTGCAGCTCCTTGAGTGGGTTGTGGAAGGTGGTCCATCAGCTCCTCATTGATCTCGACGTAGTTTGACAGCATGTTGCTGCCGGGTCTGTCGAATTCATCAGAGCTTCGTTCGAGATCGTGTAGTAGTCTGTGTGGAGCAGGAGGAGCAGCTGCCGCCTGGAGCTCGTCTTCCTGTTGATCAGCCACTCCAGCAGCCTGCAACTGGGGCTGGACTTGAACGTTGTGTCCGGAGCCACTGAGTCGAGGTCTGAGGAAGCTAGTTTGTCTGGTCGGTTGGATTGGGCAAACACTTGGAGGAGTTGCTGACACCTCTTCTTCCAGTTGAATGTGTCCAGGAGCAGGAGCGGGTCGAGTATCCTGTAGAACAGAAGGAGTCCTCCTCCTCCACTTGACGGCTTCATAGACCACGCCATGCATCCTGCAAGCGAAATGGTTACTGTATCTTAATATTGAACATGTGTATAAAACACATAAGGCAGGAAACCATGCTAGCAAAATGTTTTCATAAAGCTCTAACACGCCTATTGATCAAATGTTATAAAGAAAAGTAAGACCACCCTACAACACTATTATAAATTTATAAGAAATCTTCAAAAGGTCTCATTGATCACTTACCGTTTCAATCGTCGTGAAATGTAGATTCCTACTGCAATGATGATGAAGACCACAACAGCCACGCCCCCTCCAACCCAGGACTGTACTGAGCTCCACTCTTCCTTCTCGTCTGAAACATGTCAACATCTACATTGATACATCACTGCTAACTACCCTCACCCCTCCAACCCAGGTCCATACTGAGCTCTACTCTCTCTTCTCGTCTGAAACATGTCAACATCTACATTGATACATCACTTCTAACTACTACTAACCCCTCCAACCCAGGACTGTACTGAGCGCTACTCCCCCTTCTCGTCTGAAACATTTCAACATCTACATTGATACATCACTGCTAACTACCACCCACCCCTCCAACCCAGGACTGTACTGAGCTCCACTCTCCCTTCTCGTCTGAAACATGTCATCATCTACATTGATACATCACTGCTAACTACCACCCACCCCTCCAACCCAGGACTGTACTGAGCTCCACTCTCCCTTCTCGCCTGAAACATGTCATCATCTACATTGATACATCACTGCTAACTACCACCCACCCCTCCAACCCAGGACTGTACTGAGCTCCACTCTCCCTTCTCGTCTGAAACATGTCATCATCTACATTATGGCTAACTATAAACTACCCTCACCCCTCCAAATCCGCAAACAAAGAATGTGTGGCGCTATCCTCTCCCTTCTCGTCTGAAATATGTTATTAACATCATTGACCAGTGCTACTTAATCTCTACCCCTCCTGTTGATTTGGTTAATGATTAATCTTTAATGCCAGGTTCCAATTATGCATGCCTACCAACTTATTCGTCGACAAGAAACCCTTGGCAAAATTAATGCAACAGAGAATCTTATTTACAGCTGATGAACATGTAATTTAATTGATTGAGATACAAAGGTGTTATACTGTACCTTTATGTCTACATTTTCCAGTGTCCTGGTCACAGTCGCCTTCTTTACAGTTCTCACAGGTCAGGTTACAGAAGGAGCCGTGGTAGCCACTGCTACATCCATTGGTACATTTGCCTGTTGCATCATCGCAAAGTCCGTATATGCAAGTTTCACATGTATGGGTGCAATCTGATCCATAAAAACCTTTCTGACATTCTTTGATACATTCGCCTGTTGTCATTTCACAAACGTTTCCTGTGCACTTATGACATTTCTTGCGACAGGAGGGTCCGTAGAATCCTGACCTACAGGTGTTGCAAGTTCCATTTTCGTCACACTGTTCATCGTAACATTGACCTGGACATGGGGACTCACACTTCTCTCCATAGCGGCCCTGCACACATCCTCTAGTACACTTCCCGTCTCTACCACAGTCTCTGTTGGTCCCTGCACACCCAACACTGCACTCACAGGTTGAACCATACCGACCCGCTACACACTCGACACAGTCTCCTGTCAGCTGATCACACCCAGACTCACAGTGCGGGGGACACTTCAATTCACACGTCTCTGTGTATGACCCAGCTCTGCAACCATCAACACACGTCCCGTTCCTCTCACAGTTCTTGTCCACACAACCCGCACTACAGAGAGACCCACAGTCTGCTCCATACCATCCCGAGATACAGCTTGTACATTTGCCCGACTCTTCGTCACAGAAACAATTTGAAGAGCAAGATTTCTGACAAAACTTTCCGAACCATCCAGGTTTGCAGCCTTCCAAGCAGTCTCTTCGGGTATCCGATATGCATTTGTTGTTCGAACAATGGTCATTAAATTCGCATTCCACACCTGGTTTCAATAGAATAGACACATGATTAGAGTACCGTTTAGTGCGGTATCCATACAAGAAGAACAGTGTTTTCTACAAATAAATATAGATAGCGACAATTAGATAAGTGATAATGAAGTTTTTCTAAACATAGACTAAAATTTGACATTTCGGCAGGGTATGACGGGATCATTAAATGATTGTCCACAGGTAAAGCGAGCTTATATTTACTAGATTATACTTGTTGTTATCTTTATCACTTGATACTTTCCATCCGATTGAAGCAAAATGGGTTATTATACCTATATATAAAAAGGTAGTAGGTTTGATGCTGATAACTATAGGGGAGTTAATCTATCATCATGTGTTGATAAATTGTTCACTAAATTTCCACAGAGCAATTGCAATGTGTTACCATTCTCAATTTATCTACATGCATTTATCATACATAAAAGAAAGACCTAAACTTCGTATAATATCTATGTTAAGCCACAAATGACATTATGTATGATGTGCAACCTTTATTTGTCATGAAACTATAGGTTCAGTTATCATCATTTCCTGGTATGGGTTTAGTATTGTTATTCATTGTCATCATATCCTTGCATGGGTTTAGTAGTGTTATTCATTGTCATCATATCCTGGTATGGGTTTAATATTAATATTCATTGTCATCATATCCAGATAAGCGTTTAATATTGTTATTCATTGTCATCATATCCTGGTATGCGTTTAGTATTGTTACTCATTGTCATCATATCCTGGTATGCGTTTAATATTGTTATTCATTGTCATCTTATCCTAGTATGGGTTTAGTATTGTTGTTCATTGTCATCATATCCTGCTATGCGTATAGTATTGTTATTCTTTGTCATCATATCCTGGTATGCGTTTAGTATTGTATTCAATGTCATCATATCCTGGTATGCGTTTAGTACTGTTATTCATTGTCATCATATCCTGGTATGCGTTTAGTATGTTGTTCATTGTCATCATATCTTGGTATAGGTTTAATATTGTTATTCATTGTCATCATATACTGGTATGGGTTTAATATTGTTATTCATTGTCATCATATCCTAGTATGGGTTTAGTATTGTTGTTCATTGTCATCATATCCTGCTATGCGTTTAGTATTGTTATTCATTGTCATCTTATCCTAGTATGGGTTTAATATTGTTATTTATTGTCATTATATCCTGCTATGCGTTTAGTATTGTTATTCATTGTCATCATATCTTGGTATAGGTTTAATATTGTTATCCATTGTCATCATATCCTGATATGCGTTTAACATTTTTATTCATTGTCATCATATCCTGGTATGGGTTTAATATGTTATTCATTGTCATCATATCTTGGTATAGGTTTAATATTGTTATTCATTGTCATCATATCCTTGTATGGGTTTAATATTGTTATTCATTGTCATCATATCCTTGTATGGGTTTAATATTGTTATTCATTGTCATCATATCCTGATATACGTTTCATATGTTATTCATTGTCGTCATATCCTGGTATGGGGTTGACATTGTTATTCATTGTCATCATATCCTGGTATGGGGTTAATATTGTTATTCATTGTGATCCTATCCTGGTATGCGTTTAGTATATTGTTCATTGGTATCATATCCTGGTATGGGTTTGATATTGTTATTCATTGTCATCATATCCTGGTATGGGTTTAATATTGTTATTCATTGTCATCATATCCTGCTATGCGTATAGTATTGTTATTCTTTGTCTTCATATCCTGGTATGGGTTTAATATTAATATTCATTGTCATCATATCCAGATAAGCGTTTAATATTGTTATTCATTGTCATCTTATCCTAGTATGGGTTTAGTATTGTTGTTCATTGTCATCATATCCTGCTATGCGTATAGTATTGTTATTCTTTGTCATCATATCCTGGTATGCGTTTAGTATTGTTATTCATTGTCATCATATCCTGGTATGCGTTTAGTTTTGTTATTCATTGTCATCATATCCTGGTATGAGTTTAGTATTGTTATTCATTGTCATCATATCCTGGTATGGGTTTAGTACTGTTATTCATTGTCATCATATTCTGGTATGGGTTTAGTATTGTTATTCAATGTCATTATATCCCGGATTGCGTTTAGTATGGTATTCAATGTCATCATATCCTGGTATGGGTTTAGTATTGTTATTCAATGTCATCCTATCCTGGTATGGGGTTAGTATTGTTATTTATTGTCATCATATCCTGCTATGGGTTTAGTATTGGTATTCAATGTCATCCTATCCTGGTATGGGTTTAGTATTGTTATTCAATGTCATTATATCCCGGATTGCGTTTAGTATGGTATTCAATGTCATCATATCCTGGTATGGGTTTAGTATTGTTATTCAATGTCATCCTATCCTGGTATGGGGTTAGTATTGTTATTCATTGTCATCATATCCTGCTATGGGTTTAGTATTGTTATTCGTTGTCATCATATCCTGATATGCGTTTAATATTGTTATTCAGTGTCATCATATCCTGATATGCGTTTAATATTGTTATTCATTGTCATCATATCCTAGTATGAGTTAAGTATTGTTGTTCATTGTCATCATATCCTGCTATGCGTTTAGTATTGTTATTCATTGTCATCTTATCCTAGTATGGGTTTAATATTGTTATTTATTGTCATTATATCCTGCTATGCGTTTAGTATTGTTATTCATTGTCATCATATCTTGGTATAGGTTTAATATTGTTATTCATTGTCATCATATCCTGGTACGGGGTTAATATTGTTATTCATTGTCATCATATCTTGGAATGGGGTTAATATTGTTATTCATTGTCATCATATCCTGATATAGGTTTAATATTGTTATTCATTGTCACCATATCCTGGTATGGGTTTAATATTGTTATTCATTGTCTTTATATCCTGGTATGGGTTTAATATTGTTATTCATTGTCATCATATCCTGGTATGGGTTTAATATTGTTATTCATTGTCATCATATCCTGGTATGGGTTTAGTATTGTTATTCATTGTCTTTATATCCTGGTATGGGTTAATATTGTTATTCATTGTCATCATATCCTTGTATGGGTTTAATATTGTTATTCATTGTCATCATATCCTGGTATGCGTTTAATATTGTTTTTCATTGTCATCATATCCTGGTATGGGGTTAATATTGTTATTCATTGTCATCTTATCCTAGTATGGGTTTAATATTGTTGTTCATTGTCATCATATCCTGGTATGCGTTTAGTATTGTTATTCATTGTGATCTTATCCTAGTATGGGTTTAGTATTGTTATTCAATGTCATTATATCCCGGATTGCGTTTAGTATGGTATTCAATGTCATCATATCCTGGTATGGGTTTAGTATTGTTATTCAATGTCATCCTATCCTGGTATGGGGTTAGTATTGTTATTTATTGTCATCATATCCTGCTATGGGTTTAGTATTGTTATTCAATGTCATCCTATCCTGGTATGGATTTAGTATTGTTATTCAATGTCATTATATCCCGGATTGCGTTTAGTATGGTATTCAATGTCATCATATCCTGGTATGGGTTTAGTATTGTTATTCAATGTCATCCTATCCTGGTATGGGGTTAGTATTGTTATTCATTGTCATCATATCCTGCTATGGGTTTAGTATTGTTATTCGTTGTCATCATATCCTGATATGCGTTTAATATTGTTATTCATTGTCATCATATCCTGATATGCGTTTAATATTGTTATTCAATGTCATCATATCCTGGTATGCGTTTCATATTGTTATTCAGTGTCATCATATCCTGGTATGGGTTTAATATTGTTATTCATTGTCATCATATCCTGGTATGGGGTTAATATTGTTATTCATTGTCATCATATCTTGGTATAGGTTTAATATTGTTATTTATTGTCATCATATCCTTGTATGGGTTTAGTATTGTTATTCATTGTCATCATATCCTGGTATGGGTTTAATATTGTTATTCATTGTCATCATATCCTTGTATGGGTTTAATATTGTTATTCATTGTCATCATATCCTGATATACGTTTCATATGTTATTCATTGTCGTCATATCCTGGTATGGGGTTGACATTGTTATTCATTGTCATCATATCCTGGTATGGGGTTAATATTGTTATTCATTGTGATCCTATCCTGGTATGCGTTTAGTATATTGTTCATTGGTATCATATCCTGGTATGGGTTTGATATTGTTATTCATTGTCATCTTATCCTAGTATGGGTTTAGTATTGTTGTTCATTGTCATCATATCCTGCTATGCGTATAGTATTGTTATTCTTTGTCATCATATCCTGGTATGCGTTTAGTATTGTTATTCATTGTCATCATATCCTGGTATGCGTTTAGTTTTGTTATTCATTGTCATCATATCCTGGTATGAGTTTAGTATTGTTATTCATTGTCATCATATCCTGGTATGGGTTTAGTACTGTTATTCATTGTCATCATATCCTGGTATGGGTTTAGTATTGTTATTCAATGTCATTATATCCCGGATTGCGTTTAGTATGGTATTCAATGTCATCATATCCTGGTATGGGTTTAGTATTGTTATTCAATGTCATCCTATCCTGGTATGGGGTTAGTATTGTTATTTATTGTCATCATATCCTGCTATGGGTTTAGTATTGGTATTCAATGTCATCCTATCCTGGTATGGGTTTAGTATTGTTATTCAATGTCATTATATCCCGGATTGCGTTTAGTATGGTATTCAATGTCATCATATCCTGGTATGGGTTTAGTATTGTTATTCAATGTCATCCTATCCTGGTATGGGGTTAGTATTGTTATTCATTGTCATCATATCCTGCTATGGGTTTAGTATTGTTATTCGTTGTCATCATATCCTGATATGCGTTTAATATTGTTATTCATTGTCATCATATCCTGATATGCGTTTAATATTGTTATTCATTGTCATCATATCCTAGTATGAGTTAAGTATTGTTGTTCATTGTCATCATATCCTGCTATGCGTTTAGTATTGTTATTCATTGTCATCTTATCCTAGTATGGGTTTAATATTGTTATTTATTGTCATTATATCCTGCTATGCGTTTAGTATTGTTATTCATTGTCATCATATCTTGGTATAGGTTTAATATTGTTATTCATTGTCATCATATCCTGGTATGGGGTTAATATTGTTATTCATTGTCATCATATCTTGGTATGGGGTTAATATTGTTATTCATTGTCATCATATCCTGATATAGGTTTAATATTGTTATTCATTGTCACCATATCCTGGTATGGGTTTAATATTGTTATTCATTGTCTTTATATCCTGGTATGGGTTTAATATTGTTATTCATTGTCATCATATCCTGGTATGGGTTTAATATTGTTATTCATTGTCATCATATCCTGGTATGGGTTTAGTATTGTTATTCATTGTCTTTATATCCTGGTATGGGTTAATATTGTTATTCATTGTCATCATATCCTTGTATGGGTTTAATATTGTTATTCATTGTCATCATATCCTGGTATGCGTTTAATATTGTTTTTCATTGTCATCATATCCTGGTATGGGGTTAATATTGTTATTCATTGTCATCTTATCCTAGTATGGGTTTAATATTGTTGTTCATTGTCATCATATCCTGGTATGCGTTTAGTATTGTTATTCATTGTGATCTTATCCTAGTATGGGTTTAGTATTGTTATTCAATGTCATTATATCCCGGATTGCGTTTAGTATGGTATTCAATGTCATCATATCCTGGTATGGGTTTAGTATTGTTATTCAATGTCATCCTATCCTGGTATGGGGTTAGTATTGTTATTTATTGTCATCATATCCTGCTATGGGTTTAGTATTGTTATTCAATGTCATCCTATCCTGGTATGGGTTTAGTATTGTTATTCAATGTCATTATATCCCGGATTGCGTTTAGTATGGTATTCAATGTCATCATATCCTGGTATGGGTTTAGTATTGTTATTCAATGTCATCCTATCCTGGTATGGGGTTAGTATTGTTATTCATTGTCATCATATCCTGCTATGGGTTTAGTATTGTTATTCGTTGTCATCATATCCTGATATGCGTTTAATATTGTTATTCATTGTCATCATATCCTGATATGCGTTTAATATTGTTATTCAATGTCATCATATCCTGGTATGCGTTTCATATTGTTATTCAGTGTCATCATATCCTGGTATGGGTTTAATATTGTTATTCATTGTCATCATATCCTGGTATGGGGTTAATATTGTTATTCATTGTCATCATATCTTGGTATAGGTTTAATATTGTTATTTATTGTCATCATATCCTTGTATGGGTTTAGTATTGTTATTCATTGTCATCATATCCTGGTATGGGGTTAATATTGTTATTCATTGTCATCATATCTTGGTATAGGTTTAATATTGTTATTTATTGTCATCATATCCTTGTATGGGTTTAGTATTGTTATTCATTGTCATCATATCCTGGTATGGGTTGAATATTGTTATTCATCGTCATCATATCCTGGTATGGGTTTAATATTGTTATTCATTGTCATCATATCCTGGAATGGGTTTAATATTGTTATTCATTGTGATCATATCCTGGTATGCGTTTAGTATTGTTATTCATTGTGATCATATCCTGGTATGGGTTTAGTATTGTTGTTCATTGTCAAATTGTTCTGGTATGGGTTTAATATTGTTATTCATTGTCATCATATCCTGGTATGGGTTTAGTATTGTTATTCATTGTCATCATATCCTGGTATGGGATTAATATTGTTATTCATTGTCATCATATCCTTGTATGGGTTTAGTATTGTTATTCATTGTCATCATATCCTGGTATGGTATTAATATTGTTATTCATTGTCATCATATCCTTGTATGGGTTTAATATTGTTATTCAATGTCATCATATCCTGGTATGGGTTTATTCTTGTTGTTCATTGTCGTTATATCCTGGTGTGGGTTTAATATTATTATTTGGATGGGTATAATTTTGTTATTCATTGTCGTCATATCCTTGTATGGGTTTAATATTGTTATTCATTGTCATCATATCCTGGTATGCGTTTAGTATGTTGTTCATTGTCATCATATCCAGATAAGCGTTTAATATTGTTATTCATTGTCATCTTATCCTAGTATGGGTTTAGTATTGTTGTTCATTGTCATTATATCCTGCTATGCGTTTAGTATGTTATTCATTGTCATCATATCCTAATATGGGTTTAATATTATTATTCATTGTCATCATATCCTGATATGGGTTTAGTATTGTTATTCATTGTCATCATATCCTGGTATGGTTTTAGTACTGTTATTCATGGTCATCATATCCTGATATGGGGTTAATAGTGTTAATCATTGTCATCATATCCTGGTATGGCTATAATATGTTATTCAATGTCATCTTATCCTGGAATGCTTTTAGTATTGTTATTCATTGTCATCATATCCTGACATGTGGTTACTATTGTTATTCATTGTCATCATATCCTGGTATGGGTTTAGTATGTTGTTCATTGTCATCATATCCTAGTATGATCTTAGTATTGTTATTCATTGTCATTATATCCTGGTATGGATTTAAAATTGTTATTCATTGTTATCTTATCCTGGTATGCGTTTAGTATGTTATTCATTGTCATCTTATCCTGCTATGGGTTTAGTATTGTTATTCATTGTCAACTTATCCTGGTATGCGTTTAGTATGTTATTCATTGTCATTATATCCTGGTATGGATTTAAAATTGTTATTCATTGTTATCTTATCCTGGTATGCGTTTAATATTGTTATTCATTGTCATCATATCCTGGTATGCGTTTAGTACTGTTATTCATTGTCATCTTATCCTGGTATGCGTTTAGTATGTTATTCATTGTCATCATATCCTTATAGGGGGTTAATATTGTTATCCATTGTCATCATATCCTGATATGCGTTTAGTATTGTTATTCATTGTCATCATATCCTGGAATGGGGTTAACATTGTTATTCATTGTCATCATATCCTGGTATGGGTTTAGTATTGTTATTCATTGTCTTTATATCCTGGTATGGGTTAATATTGTTATTCATTGTCATCATATCCTTGTATGGGTTTAATATTGTTATTCATTGTCATCATATCCTGGTATGGGTTTAATATTGTTATTCATTGTGATCCTATCCTGGTATGCGTTTAGTATATTGTTCATTGGTATCATATCCTGGTATGGGTTTAATATTGTTATTCATTGTCATCATACCCTGGTATGGGTTTAATATTGTTATTCATTGTCATCTTATCCTGATCTGCGTTTAGTATGTTATTCATTGTCATAACATCCTGGTATGGGGTTAATATTGTTATTTATTGTCATCATATCTGTTATACGTTTAGTATGTTATTTTTTGTCATCATATCCTGGTATGCGTTTAGTATTGTTATTCATTGTCATTATATCCTGATACGGGGTTGATATTGTTATTCATTGTCATCATATCCTGATATGCGTTTAATATTGTTATTCATTGTCATCATATCCTGATATGGCTAATATTGGAATTCTTTACCATTTTATCCTGATCTGCGTTTAGTATGTTATTTATTGTCATGACATCCTGGTATGGGGTTAATATTGTTATTCATTGTCATCATATCCTGTTTTGCGTTTAGTATGTTATTTATTGTCATCATATCCTGTTATGGGTTTAATATTGTTATTCATTGTCATCATAACCAGGTATGGTTTAATATTGTTATTCATTGTCATCATATCCTGGTATGGGTTTAATATTATTATTCATTGTCATCATATCCTGGTATGCGTTTAGTATGTTATTCATTGTCATCATATCCTAATATGGGGTTAATATTGTTATTCATTGTCATCATATCCTGGTATGCGTTTAGTATTGTTATTCATTGTCATCATATCCTGATATGCGTTTAGTATTGTTATTCATTGTCATCATATCCTGATATGCGTTTAGTATTGTTATTCATTGTCATCATATCCTGGTATGCGCTTAGTATGTTGTTCAATGTCATGTTATCCTGGTATGCTTTTAGTATTGTTATTCATTGTAATCATATCCTGGTATTGGTTTAATATTGTTATTCATTGTCATCATATTCTGATATGGCTAATATTGTTATTCATTGTCATCTTATCCTGATCTGCGTTTAGAATGTTATTCATTGTCATAACATCCTGGTATGGGTTTAATATTGTTATTCATTGTCATCATATCCTGGTATGCGTTTAATATTGTTATTCTTTGTCATCATATCCTGGTATGGGTTTAATATTGTTTCTCATTGTCGTCATATCTTTGTATGAGTTTAATTTTGTTATTCATTGTCTTAATATCCTGGTATGGGTTTAATATTGTTATTCATTGTCATCATATCCTGGTATGGGGTTAATATTGTTATTCATTGTCATCATATCCTGGTATGGGTTTAGTACTGTTATTCATTGTCATCATATCCTGGTATGCGTTTAATATTGTCAGTCATTGTGATCATATCCTGGTATGCGTTTAGTATTGTTATTCATTGTCATCATATCCTGGTATGCGTTTAATTTTATTATTCATTGTCTTCATATCCTGGTATGGGTTTAATATTGTTGTTCATTGTCATCATATCCTGGTATGCGTTTAGTATGTTTTTCATTGTCATCATATCCTGGTATGCGTTTAGTACTGTTATTCATTGTCATCATATCCTGGTATGGGTTTAATATTGTTATTCATTGTCATCATATCCTGGTATGCGTTTAATATTGTTATTCATTGTCATCATATCCCGGTATGGGTTTAATATTGTTATTCATTGTCATCATATCCTGGTATGCGTTTAGTATGTTATTCATTGTCATCTTATCCTGGTATGCGTTTAGTACTGTTATTCATTGTCATCATATCCTGGTATGCGTTTAATATTGTTATTCATTGTCATCATATCCTGGTATGCGTTTAGTATGTTATTCATTGTCATCATATCCTGGTATTGGTTTTGTATTGATATTCATTGTCATCATATCCTGGTATGCGTTTAGCATTCTTTTTTACTGTCATCATATCCTTGTATGGGTTTAATATTGTTATTTCATTGTCATCCTATCCCGGTATGCGTTTAGTATGTTATTCATTGTCATCTTATCCTGGTATGCGTTTAGTATGTTATTTATTGTCATCATATCCTGGTATGGGTTTAGTATTGTTACTCATTGTCATCATATCCTGGTATGGGTTTATTATTGTTATTCATTGTCATGATATCCTGATATGGGGTTAATATTGTTATTCATTGTCATCATATCCTGATATGGGGTTAGTATTGTTATTTATTGTCATCATATCCTGGTATGGGGTTAATATTGTTATTCATTGTCATCATATCCTGGTATGGGTTTAATATTGTTATTCATTGTCATCATATCCTGGTATGGGGTTAATATTGTTATTCATTGTCATCATATCCTGGTATGGGGTTAATATTATTATTCTTGGTCATCATATCCTGGTATGGGGTTAATATTATTATTCTTGGTCATCATATCTTGGTATAGGTTTAATATTGTTATTTATTGTCATTATATCCTTGTATGGGTTTAATATTGTTATTCATTGCCATCATATCCTGGTATGGGGTTAATATTGTTATTCATTGTCATCATATCTTGGTATAGGTTTAATATTGTTATTTATTGTCATCATATCCTTGTATGGGCTTAGTATTGTTATTCATTGTCATCATATCCTGGTATGGGTTTAATATTGTTATTCATCGTCATCATATCCTGGTATGGGTTTAATATGTTATTCATTGTCATCATATCTTGGTATGGGTTTAATATGTTATTCATTGTCATCATATCCTGGTATGGGTTTTATATTGTTATTCATTGTCATCATATCCTGGAATGGGTTTAATATTGTTATTCATTGTGATCATATCCTGGTATGCGTTTAGTATTGTTATTCATTGTGATCAAATCCTGGTATGGGTTTAGTATTGTTGTTCATTGTCAAATTGTCCTGGTATGGGTTTAGTATTGTTACTCATTGTCATCATATCCTGGTATGCGTTTAGTATGTTATTCAATGTCATCCTATCCTGGTATGGGTTTAGTATTGTTATTCATTGTCATCATATCCTGGTATGAGTTTATATTGTTATTCATTGTCATCATATCCTGGCAAGCGTTTAGTATGTTATTCACTGTCATCATATCCTGGTATGGGTTTAATATTGTTATTCATTGTCATCATATCCTGGTATGGGGTTAATATTATTATTCTTGGTCATCATATCCTGGTATGGGGTTAATATTATTATTCTTGGTCATCATATCTTGGTATAGGTTTAATATTGTTATTTATTGTCATCATATCCTTGTATGGGTTTAATATTGTTATTCATTGTCATCATATCCTGGTATGGGGTTAATATTGTTATTCATTGTCATCATATCTTGGTATAGGTTTAATATTGTTATTTATTGTCATCATATCCTTGTATGGGTTTAGTATTGTTATTCATTGTCATCATATCCTGGTATGGGTTTAAGATTGTTATTCATCGTCATCATATCCTGGTATGGGTTTTATATTGTTATTCATTGTCATCATATCCTGGAATGGGTTTAATATTGTTATTCATTGTGATCATATCCTGGTATGCGTTTAGTATTGTTATTCATTGTGATCATATCCTGGTATGGGTTTAGTATTGTTGTTCATTGTCAAATTGTCCTGGTATGGGTTTAGTATTGTTACTCATTGTCATCATATCCTGGTATGCGTTTAGTATGTTATTCAATGTCATCCTATCCTGGTATGGGTTTAGTATTGTTATTCATTGTCATCATATCCTGGTATGGGTTTATATTGTTATTCATTGTCATCATATCCTGGTATGGGATTAATATTGTTATTCATTGTCATCATATCCTTGTATGGGTTTAATATTGTTATTCAATGTCATCATAACCTTGTATGGGTTTATTCTTGTTGTTCATTGTCGATATATCCTGGTGTGGGTTTAATATTATTATTTGGATGGGTATAATTTTGTTATTCATTGTCGTCATATCCTTGTATGGGTTTAATATTGTTATTCATTGTCATCATATCCTGGTATGCGTTTAATATTGTTTTTCATTGTCATCATATCCTGGTATGCGTTTAGTATGTTGTTCATTGTCATCATATCCAGATAAGCGTTTAATATTGTTATTCATTGTCATCTTATCCTAGTATGGGTTTAGTATTGTTGTTCATTGTCATTATATCCTGCTATGCGTTTAGAATGTTATTCATTGTCATCATATCCTAATATGGGTTTAATATTATTATTCATTGTCATCATATCCTGATATGGGTTTAGTATTGTTATTCATTGTCATCATATCCTGGTATGGTTTTAGTACTGTTATTCATGGTCATCATATCCTGATATGGGGTAAATAGTGTTATTCATTGTCATCATATGTTGGTATGGCTATAATATGTTATTCAATGTCATCTTATCCTGGAATGCTTTTAGTATTGTTATTCATTGTCATCATATCCTGACATGTGGTTACTATTGTTATTCATTGTCATCATATCCTGGTATGGGTTTAGTATGTTGTTCATTGTCATCATATCCTAGTATGATCTTAGTATTGTTATTCATTGTCATTATATCCTGGTATGGATTTAAAATTGTTATTCATTGTTATCTTATCCTGGTATGCGTTTAGTATGTTTTTCATTGTCATCTTATCCTGGTATGGGTTTAGTATTGTTATTCATTGTCAACTTATCCTGGTATGCGTTTAGTATGTTATTCATTGTCATCATATCCTGGTATGGATTTAGTATTGTTATTCATTGTCATCTTATCCTGGTATGCGTTTAGTATGTTATTCATTGTCATCATATCCTTATAAGGGGTTAATATTGTTATTCATTGTCATCATATCCTGATATGCGTTTAGTATTGTTATTCATTGTCATCATATCCTGGAATGGGGTTAACATTGTTATTCATTGTCATCATATCCTGGTATGGGTTTAGTATTGTTATTCATTGTCTTTATATCCTGGTATGGGTTAATATTGTTATTCATTGTCATCATATCCTTGTATGGGTTTAATATTGTTATTCATTGTCATCATATCCTGGTATGGGTTTAATATTGTTATTCATTGTGATCCTATCCTGGTATGCGTTTAGTATTGTTATTCATTGTCATCATATCCTGGTATGCGTTTAGTACTGTTGTTCATTGGTATCATATCCTGGTATGGGTTTAATATTGTTATTCATTGTCATCATACCCTGGTATGGATTTAATATTGTTATTCATTGTCATCTTATCCTGATCTGCGTTTAGTATGTTATTCATTGTCATAACATCCTGGTATGGGGTTAATATTGTTATTTATTGTCATCATATCTGTTATACGTTTAGTATGTTATTTTTTGTCATCATATCCTGGTATGCGTTTAGTATTGTTATTCATTGTCATTATATCCTGATACGGGGTTGATATTGTTATTCATTGTCATCATATCCTGATATGGCTAATATTGGAATTCTTTACCATTTTATCCTCATCTGCGTTTAGTATGTTATTTATTGTCATGACATCCTGGTATGGGGTTAATATTGTTATTCATTGTCATCATATCCTGTTTTGCGTTTAGTATGTTATTTATTGTCATCATATCCTGTTATGGGTTTAATATTGTTATTCATTGTCATCATATCCTGGTATGGTTTAATATTGTTATTCATTGTCATCATATCCTGGTATGGGGTTAATATTGTTATTCATTGTCATCATATCCTGGTATGCGTTTAGTATTGTTATTCATTGTCATCATATCCTGATATGCGTTTAGTATTGTTATTCAGTGTCATCATATCCTGGTATGCGTTTAGTATTGTTATTCATTGTCATCATATCCTGATATGCGTTTAGTATTGTTATTCATTGTCATCATATCCTGGTATGCGTTTAGTATGTTGTTCATTGTCATCATATCCTTGTATGCGTTAAGTAAGTTATTCATTGTCATCACATCCTGATATGCGTTTAGTATTGTTATTCATTGTCATCATATCCTGGTATGCGTTTAGTATGTTGTTCATTGTCATCATATCCTTGTATGCGTTAAGTAAGTTATTCATTGTCATCACATCCTAATATGGGGTTAATATTGTTATTCATTGTCATCATATCCTTGTATGCGTTAAGTAAGTTATTCATTGTCATCACATCCTAATATGGGGTTAATATTGTTATTCATTGTCATGTTATCCTGGTATGCTTTTAGTATTGTTATTCATTGTAATCATATCCTGGTATGGGTTTAATATTGTTATTCATTGTCATCATATTCTGATATGGCTAATATTGTTATTCATTGTCATCTTATCCTGATCTGCGTTTAGTATGTTATTCATTGTCATAACATCCTGGTATGGGGTAAATATTGTTATTCATTGTCATCATATCCTGGTATTGGTTTAGTATTGTTATTCATTGTCATCATATCCTGGTATGCGTTTAATATTGTTATTCATTGTCATCATATCCTGGTATGGGTTTAATATTGTTATTCATTGTCATCATATCCTGGTATGCGTTTAATATTGTTATTCATTGTCGTCTTATCCTGGTTTGGGTTTAATATTGTTTCTCATTGTCGTCATATCTTTGTATGAGTTTAATTTTGTTATTCATTGTCTTAATATCCTGGTATGGGTTTAATATTGTTATTCATTGTCATCATATCCTGATATGCGTATAGTATTGTTATTCATTGTCATCATATCCTGGTATGCGTTTAATATTGTCATTCATTGTCACCATATCCTGGTATGCGTTTAATTGTATTATTCATTGTCTTCATATCCTCTAATGGGTTTAATATTGTTGTTCATTGTCATCATATCCTGGTATGCGTTTAGTATGTTTTTCATTGTCATCATATGCTGGTATGCGTTTAGTACTGTTTTTCATTGTCATCATATCCTGGTATGGGTTTAATATTGTTATTCATTGTCATCATATCCTGGTATGCGTTTAGTACTGTTATTCATTGTCATCATATCCTGGTATGGGTTTGATATTGTTATTCATTGTCATCATATCCTGGTATGGGTTTAATATTGTTATTCATTGTCATCTTATCCTGGTATGCGTTTAGTACTGTTATTCATTGTCATCATATCCTGGTATTGGTTTTGTATTGATATGCATTGTCATCATATCCTGGTATGCCCTTAGTATGTTATTCATTGTCATCATATCCTGGTATGCGTTTAGCATTCTTTTTCACTGTCATCATATCCTTGTATGGGTTTAATATTGTTATTTCATTGTCATCCTATCCCGGTATGTGTTTAGTATGTTATTCATTGTCATCTTATCCTGGTATGCGTTTAGTATGTTATTTATTGTCATCATATCCTGGTATGGGTTTAGTATTGTTACTCATTGTCATCATATCCTGGTATGGGTTTATTATTGTTATTCATTGTCATGATATCCTGATATGGGGTTAATATTGTTATTCATTGTCATCATATCCTGATATGGGGTTAGTATTGTTATTTATTGTCGTCATATCCTGGTATGGGGTTAATATTGTTATTCATTGTTATCATATCCTGGTATGGGTTTAGTATTATTTTTCATTGTCTTCATATCCTGATACGGGGTTAATATTGTTATTCATTGTCATCATATCCTGGTATGGGGTTAATAGTGTTATTCATTGTCATCATATCCTGGTATGGGGTTAATATTGTTATTCATTGTCATCATATCCTGGTATGGGTTTAATATTGTTATTCATTGTCATCATATCCTGGTATGGGTTTATATTGTTATTCATTGTCATCATATCCTGGCAAGCGTTTAGTATGTTATTCACTGTCATCATATCCTGGTATGGGTTTAATATTGTTATTCATTGTCGTCATATCCTGGTTTGGGGTTAATATTGTTATTCATTGTCATCATATCCTGGTATGGGTTTAGTATTGTTATCCATTGTCGTCATATCCTGGTATGCGTTTGATATTGTTATTCATTGTCGTCATATCCTTGTTTGGGGTTAATATTGTTATTCATTGTCATCATATCCTGGTATGGGTTTAGTATTGTTATTCATTGTCATCATATCCTGGTATGGGTTTAAGTTTGTTATTCATTGTCATCATATTCTGGTATGGGTTTCGTATTGTTATTCATTGTCTTCATATCCTGATATGGGTTTTAATATTGTTATTCATTGTCATCATATCCTGGTATGGGTTTAGTATTGTTATTCATTGTCTTCATATCCTGATACGGGGTTGATATAGTTATTCATTGTCATCATATCCTGGTATGGGTTTAATATTGTTATTCATTGTCATCATATCCTGGTATGGGTTTAGTATTCTTATTCATTGTCTTCATATCCTGATACGGGGTTAATATTGTTATTCATTGTCATCATATCCTGGTATGGGGTTAATATTGTTATTCATTGTCATCATATCCTGATACGGGGTTAATATTGTTATTCATTGTCATCATATCCTGGTATGGGTTTAATATTGTTATTCATTGTCATCATATCCTGGTATGCGTTTAGTATGTTATTCATTGTCATCATATCCTGGTATGGGGTTAATATTGTTATTCATTGTCATCATATCCTGGTATGGGTTTAATATTGTTATTCATTGTCATCATATCCTGGTATGGGTTTATATTGTTATTCATTGTCATCATATCCTGGCAAGCGTTTAGTATGTTATTCACTGTCATCATATCCTGGTATGGGTTTAATATTGTTATTCATTGTCGTCATATCCTGGTTTGGGGTTAATATTGTTATTCATTGTCATCATATCCTGGTATGGGTTTAGTATTGTTATTCATTGTCGTCATATCCTGGTATGCGTTTAATATTGTTATTCATTGTCGTCATATTCTGGTATGGGTTTCGTATTGTTATTCATTGTCTTCATATCCTGATGTGGGTTTTAATATTGTTATTCATTGTCATCATATCCTGGTATGGGTTTAGTATTGTTATTCATTGTCTTCATATCCTGATACGGGGTTGATATTGTTATTCATTGTCATCATATCCTGGTATGGGTTTAATATTGTTATTCATTGTCATCATATCCTGGTATGGGTTTAGTATTCTTATTCATTGTCTTCATATCCTGATACGGGGTTAATATTGTTATTCATTGTCATCATATCCTGGTATGGGGTTAATATTGTTATTCATTGTCATCATATCCTGGTATGGGGTTAATATTGTTATTCATTGTCATCATATCCTGATACGGGGTTAATATTGTTATTCATTGTCATCATATCCTGGTATGGGTTTAATATTGTTATTCATTGTCATCATATCCTGGTATGGGTTTAGTATTCTTATTCATTGTCTTCATATCCTGATACGGGGTTAATATTGTTATTCATTGTCATCATCTCCTGGTATGGGTTTAATATTGTTATTCATTGTCATCATATCCTGGTATGGGTTTAGTATTGTTATTCATTTTCATCATGAACAATAATAATACAAATATACACTCAGGGGCAAAATAAACTATAAAGAGTACAACATTTAGATGTAATGCGACTACGAACCCTTGCGATAGACACATCAGTTGTAAAGAAGTACTTAACATTTCAAACATCAAAGTAGGATACCAGTAATTGCATTGCTGTTCGAATACACAAAATAACTTTTGTCAATGTCATTTTTTTGTCATAATCTTTGGAATTGGAATAAAAAATGATTAAATTTTAAATTTGATCTCGTCTGGTGGAAGAGATTTTAAAAGGCGATTTTAAAGGCGTGTTCTCAAAAGTGTAAACAGCTTTGAAATTAAAGAATAGTTCAGTTAGCTCTTGAAGACATGATATAACCCTGTTAAAGCCGGAACTATCACTCGTAGCTCAACCTATCATGCACTTATATTGTATCGCTACTTTACACCTGAGTGTATTTACAACCTTCTTGCCTAAATGTGTACAACAATTATTACTACATGTATGTTTATTGGTAAGTTGTCATAGACCTTTACTTGAAAAAGCATCTTATAATATTATAAGCATAGAACATAAGTCTATCCATTGTTAGGACATTCATTTTTTATAATGATATCATTTTAATTACAATTTAATACTAATTAATTGAATTACTGATTCTGTTTCACATATCAAAGAGACGATCCGTGAGTCGTGAAAGTCCCATTTGTCAAACCTTATCAGTGGTGTCATTTGACACGACATCCCAACTCGTACAGTATCATTTGAAGGCCAATTAAGTAGGAACAGTGACAGTCTGGAGGTATAAGGTCACCATAAGACCCCCATCAGTTGCTCAAACGTAAACTAGGAAATTTCTTAAACAAACCACAGGTAGAAGGGACATTTAGCCGTTAGGAGTTAATAGTCTTCTTGATCCTGGCATTTCTGTGTTAACTTATTGAGATGTTTCAACATATAAGACACTGAAGAAGCTCTCTACCGACATTAATCAGTTTGTTGATTTACCTTTATGGGGATGACAAGTGGCTGTGTTGAAGGTGTATCCAGAACTACAGGTACAAGAACCGTCTTGCTGTTGACATGTTCCCCCCTCACAGTTGATGTCACATTTCCTGCTGCACGTGTATCCATGGTAACCAGGAACACAACCTCGAGAACAGACTCCCGTGTCTGTGTTACACGTGGGTAGGAACGGGTTCTTCCTAGGCTTACAGGACTCCGAGCAGGGTCGGGATCCTGAAACTGTGTTGTGAACTCAAGATATGATAAGCTGTTTTACATCAGTACTAAATATCCCTTTTTGAGAGCAAGATGGCATTAAACATCCACTAAACTCCACTTTTTCACTTCTAGCTTTTCGTTCAAAGGTTTTCAACAAAATAAAAACTGGACTTGATTTTTGTTAATTTGTCCAATAAACAACTTTAATTAGCCTATTATAAGACAGCGTAATTATGGGTTGTGAAAAACCTACCTGGGTTAGGGACCATAAAACTCGCGCTGGTGTGACGTATTAAACAGACTATACAGAGTAACGCATCATTATTTCAACTGAAATAATGGCAAAATAATTGTTTAATTACCATTGATGTGGTTATCTCTTTTGCACAAATGCTTAGTAGTGATACATTGTCAAATGATTTATATAAACATTTCTTGCCTGTTTGCTTATCCTTTTTCCCTATTGTATATATATTCTGAATGTTGTGTATTTTGTATATGTTATATGGAAATAAAATACTGTTTAATCAAATGATTTATCTAACCGAGTGGAAAACATTTTCTGAAAATCATTGGAGTTTTTTTTCTGTGGTATTATCCTCTTGATAATGGAGTAGCGACCTTTGACGCACCAGATGATGCATCAGCTCGTAGTGAATACAGTTTGGAATAAAGAGTTGGATTTGAAGACATCACAGCAAGCTTCTTTATGCATTATCATCACATCAAGTTGTTCTCCTGTTGTTTAACAACCCTCCCTGAATGTGAATATATGCGTTTTTACATACATTCATAACTGTTTGTCGTGGAAGAAAAATATCATATCTTTGATATATCATAATCAATAACACAGTCATGGGATGACCCCACAAGTCTCCAGTGTTGGTCTCCACCATTAAAGATCCATCGTCATAGTTCAGGATGAAATTAAGTTATTGAGAAAAAAGAACATCAGTCGGTAGAAAAATCTTTCGTTGAGAGTTTTAATTTATTGTAGTTGTTATACATGTTTTTATCAAAAATATAGTACTTTATTTGACGACCAAAGTCAAGTACCCTCTGTAAAAGTGCCAAAGCTTTAAACGAACCCGCTTTAGGTGACGTTATTGTTATGTGGGTAGAATTGACACCGCGTCATAGTTACCGCAATTGCCTCGGATTGGTATCAACTTAAGCAGCAAAAAACACTTGATTCGCCTTCATATCGGGTGCCGTTTCAGTTCTTTTGGTTAATTGTCTCCTATTTACTGAATTTTGGTTAAATTTTCAAGAGGTTAGTCGTAATATTTTGAAAAAAAAAATCATAAAAATACTTTTTAAAATATTGAACTTCACTATTCTTTGAATATAGTTATTTAAACATGCATGTAAATGTACATCTGGAAGTGCATGTACATTGATTCATTAAGGCAGTGTCGATTTTCATCGTGGCTTTCACCCTTATGACAGCTTTGGAGAAATAAACTTGAAAGCAGTTTTTGTCGTGACTGACTGAATTTCTCTGAATAAGGCACTCGCGGCCCAAGATGATACTCATCGGAAGTAACTATGGTAAGTGAGACGCGGGGTAAATTCATCCTCCTTCTCTCCTCTCCCTTCTCTTCCCCTCATACTCTCTCTCAGCTATTTGTTTCACCACTATCTCTCTTTCTCTCTCTCTCTCTCTCTCTCTCTCTCTCTCTCTCTCTCTCTCTCTCTCTCTCTCTCTCTCTCTCTCTCTCTCTCTCTCTCTCTCTCTCTCTCTCTCTCTCTCTCTCTCTCTCTCTCTCTCTCTCTACTCTCTCTCTTTCTTTCTCCCCTTCTCCCTATCTCTTTCTGCCGCTTCATATCCACCGCTCCTTAACATTCTCCCACCCTCTCTCTATCTCTATATCCTCCTAACCCCCTCTCTCCCTAACTTCACTTCTCCTCCTCATTCTCTCCAATCCTCTATCTCTCCTCCTCTCTCTTTCCCCCTCACTCTTTTTTTTATCTTCCTATCTCTCTTAAACCGCTTTCTCCCCTCTCTCTCCCTGCCCTCTCTTTCCCTCACTCTCCCTCATCTGTCTTACTCTCTCCCTATATATCATCCTCTCTCTCCTCTCTTCGTCTCTTTCACTCTCTGTCTCTCCTTCTCTCCCCCTCTCTTTCTCCGTCACTCCCTCACTCTCTCCCGCACTCTCTCTCTCTCTCTCTTTTGCCCTCTCCCTCTGTATCATAATCTCTCTGTCCTCCCCCCCCCCCTCTCCCCTCATTCCCTCTCCTTTTCTCTCTCCTCCCTCTCTTTAGTTCTCCCTCTCTCTTCCCTCACTCTCTCTCCCTATATATCATCCTATCTCTCTTCTCTTTCACTCTCTGCCTCTCCGTCTCTCCTCCTCCTTCCGTCTCGCCCCCTCCCTTCCCCTCACCTCCTCATCCCCACTCCTTTTCTCTCTCTCCTCCCTCTCTCTATGTCTCCCCCTCTCCCCACCTTTCACTCTCTCCTCATAACTCTCTTCTCATCTCTTTCTCTTCTTCCCTCCTTCGCCCCTCCCTTTCACTCACCCTCCCCCACCTATCCCACCCTCTCGTCTTTCCTCCATCTTATCATCTCTCTCTTCCCTCTTTCTCTCGCCCCTTTCACTCATTTTCTCTCTCTTCACTTTCTCCCATCTCTCTCGCTCCCCCCCCTTACTCTATCTTAATGTCCGTTCTCCCTCTCTCATTATGTCCTTTATATCCTCCTTTCTCTCTCCCTCTCTCTCTCTTTCCCCATTCTACTCCCTCACTCTCTTCCTCATGCTTTCCCTCTCCCTCTCTTGTCTCTTCTCCACTCCTTCTCTATATCCCCTTTCCCCCTCCCTCCCCCCTCCTCCTCATCCTACTCTATCTCTCCTAATCTCCATCCTCTCCCTCTATATCCTCCATTCTACCCCTACCCTCTTCCTCCTTCTTACCTCCTCATTCCTTCTTCTCCTTTCTCTCCCCCTTTCTTTCTCTTTCCTTTCATCCTCACTCTCTCCCCCTTCTTTCTACCCACTCGCTCTCCCTCTCGCTTCTCCTTTCTCACATCCTCTTTCTCCCAACTTTCACTCTCTCCCTCACTCTCTCTTTCCCCCTCTACCTCCTCCTTTGCTCTTCATTCTATCTCTTCCTCTCTTCCCTCTCTCATCCTCACTCACTTTCTCTCTTTCACTTCCTCTCTCCCCCTCACTCGTTCTCTCCATCTAAATCCGCCTCTTTTCCCCTCTCTCTTCTCTCTCTGATCCTCTTTCTCCAAACTTTCTCTCTCTCACACACACTCTCCCTCACTCTCACTCTCACTCACTCTCTCCCTCTCTCTCTCTCTTTAACACTCCCACCCCCTCTCTCTCCGTCTCTATCTTTCTCTCTTTACCCTTCTCTAACTCTTTATGCCTCTCTTTGTTTCTCCCTCTCTCTCCCTTTTTTCTTTCATTCTATCTCACCCTCACTGTCTCTCCCTCTACCTCCTCCACGCTCTCCCCGTCTCTCCTCTCTATACCCTCTTTCTCATTCCCTCTCATCCTTTCGCTTGCCTTTTTTCTTTTCTCTCACTTTCTCTATCCTACTCTCTTTCCCCCTTCCTTCCCTCTCATTCTCTGTCTCCTCTCTTTTTTCCACCCCTCCCTCTCTCCCCCCCTCTCACTATCTCCCTCTCTCTCTCTCACTTTAATCCTCTTCTCTCCCCCTATATTTCTCTCCCCCTCTATATCCTCTTCTCTTCCTCCTCTATCTACCCTTCTCTCTCCCTCTCTTCCTCTCTCCCTCTATATCCTCTTCTCTCACCATTCCCTCTCATCCTCTCTCTCCCCCTCTCTTCCCCCTTCTCTCCTTCCATCTCTTTAATTTCTTTCTCTCTCTCCCTCATATCTTAGATCACAGTAAAAACGTAAGTGTAGGCCTACATACCAGAGATCATCCAGAGAACAAGAAGCACAAATCTTCTGGACAACTTCATCGCTCTTGGCGCAGAGAGATACTGGGGCCAAATGCTTTGTTTCATATACTATTTCCTCGTCATGACTAATTATGAAACCGTTGTGTGTGTTCAATCCAAATTATACAATGATAAAAATAACTGACGATACTGAACACTGCAAATACTACCATATAATTTGCATAACTGATTATACTGACAACTGCAAATACTATCATATAATCAGCATAACTGACTGTACTGACCACTGCAAATACTACCATATATTCTACATAACGGACTTTACTGACCACTGCAAACACTATCATATAATCAGCAGAACTGACTATACTGACCATAGTAAATATTACCATATAATCTACATAACTGACTATACTGAACATAGCAAAAACAAACATATAATCAACATAACTGACCACAGCAAATACAACCATATAATAAATACAACTGACTATGATGACTACTGCACAAAATACCCTAAATAGAATAACTTGCAATACAGCCAGCATTGACAGCACAATATTTTATATTGAGAACACTGTACAATTTTCTGATTTCAGATCAACTTGAAGTTGAATTTAAGACGATGAAAGGATATTTGATTGGTAAGCATTAACCACAATGTTAACGTTATATCAACTCTTTGTCTGCTGCGCTGTCATTCATTGCATTGCCTCCTTGTATACCAACTCCACCCTAGGGAAACTTTCGGCCTTTATCTCTGTGTATAATCTCAACTATGAACAGAAACCCTCTTTTTGGAGCAAGTACTCTTCACTTTTTCAACTTGCTTCATTTAAAAATAATTTAAGTACTTTGTAGTTCTTTTACAAACTAGAAGGACTACATATCATTGTTGTTGAGAAGTATCTTTGCAAACTTTGAAGTGAATTAGACTATTATGTGCTAGCGGCAATACAGGGAACCTGGCAGCAACGTTACTTCCTAGGCGTTAAGCTACTGCCAGTAACTTATTCTGCTTATTGCCTTATATTATCAATGATATGTTTTATCACATAATACATTT
The DNA here is from genome assembly GCA_916613615.1 of Steromphala cineraria. Taxonomy (NCBI): domain Eukaryota; kingdom Metazoa; phylum Mollusca; class Gastropoda; order Trochida; family Trochidae; genus Steromphala; species Steromphala cineraria. The sequence continues at coordinate 3,189,701 of OU744722.1, forward strand.
ATTTGTAAACAGTCAGATTTGAATAATATAAATATTTTGGTTTTGTAAAAAGCAGAGAAATGAAATTCAGCCTTCTGCTCGATTGATAGAGTGAGGGAACTCACTAGTCAGACCTGAATAGCTGATTGAAGGTTGTGTGTGATAACTTGGGTTAACGTGAAACAAACAAAAGAAGCAGCTTACCTGGTCGAGCTATATCCCCCGCAAATGGCACAATATTTTTTTATTTTTCATGTCTTATCAAATAAAGCATTTTCTATCACTGTTTTGATGTTGAAATTCCATTTGATCATTTTGCACGTTCATGTATCTGATTGTGACAGGGTGAGGTTTACTACTTCCTACTAGTATACTGGCTTTGGCTGGAGGGATATCTCTTTGGCCGAACAGGTTGAGCGTAGGACTCTCAACCCGGAGGTCCCGGGTTCGAATCCCGCATGGACATGGACAAATTGAATTTTCTTTCCTGCTACATGATATACAAGCACACACTATTCTAAGGATACGAAGGAAACTGTAAAGAAATATGTTCACTGTTGGGCATAAATAATACCGAGTTGCAGTATTGTTATTGCCTGAGGCATTACCGCTACTGTCTGATTAAATAAGCTTTTCTCCTTATTGCCTAGGACCTGTGTTATGGCCTATTTCCCTTATCGCAGCTAACATATACAAGTGAGCATACCGGTATCATTATTATGGTTGTTTGTATAATATAGTGTTTTTAAGTTGTTTTTTAACTATTTCAAAATTTGACTATTTTCGTACATTTGATATAGTCATGTGTTTTTTTCAGGTTGTCTTATCCTGCTGACAAGAGTCTCGCCGGTGTCAGGTCTGTGTTCAACGTGTCAGCAAGAACGTTGCTATGACAACGGGGAGTGCATTGTCGGGTGTGTTCCCGGGTATTTCGGTCAGTACTGTGATGAAGCTTGTCCGCCTGGGTGCCTGAACAAGGCATGTCACTTTGACCTAAACGATGGAACAGTCACGTGCACAGAAGGTTGTATTCCAGGTTACTGTGACATCCAGTGTGACCTGCCCTGTCCAGGAGACTGTTTGACTTGTAACAGACAATGTGACTCCTGCAATGTGACTCTCTGTCCTAAACGTCGATATGGAGCTGACTGTAGTGAAATATGCAGTCCTAGGTACGGGAAATGTGACCGGGAAACAGGACAGTGCATCATCTGCAGACGAGGATTCTACGGGGACGAGTGTAGACAGGACTGTCCAAAGTGCTTCACTCGAGCAGACACCATAAGAGACACGTGTCTGTCAGGTTGTCACATGTGTCAGTCAGAAGGTAATGATACTGTTTGTTACCGAATCTCACCTGGCTACATCAAATAAGCACAGATAGCACTGATTCCCTGGAATAGCTGAAAATATTATGTCAATATTTTGTCAATGGTAATTTGAATATGTTTCTAATACTCTCTAAATGTGGGTAGAACATAGTACTCGATCTTTGGTTTTCCAGGATCGAGATTGGTACTACTTTGAAATCTACTCTAAAATAGTAGAAGTATCATTGGTTTAATTTTAGGATTTTGTTGTTCAGAAACATGTCCTGTTGGTTTCCATGGCGACGCCTGTGAAGTTCAATGTTCCCCGGGTTGTGATAAACCAGAACGTGGCTGTAACAGAGCAACAGAAGAGTGTTCTATTGGGTGTGTGTTTGGATATCACGGACAGACCTGTAACTACACGTGCAGTGAACACTGTCTGTCTGGGAGATGTGACAGGGTGACAGGAGACTGTTCTACTAGGTGTGTGTCTGGATATTATGGACTGACCTGTAACTACACGTGCAGAAGATTCTGTGTGGGCGGGGTTTGTAACCAACACGACGGGGTCTGTACATCTGGATGCATTAATGGATACAGACCCTACAAAGATGTCTGTGAACAGCTTAGCAGTGAAGGTATGTATTTTACATGTCAAACCGCAGACTCTAATTAAAATCAGAAGTTTGTTTTCCATTTGTAATTCTTGTTTTCTGCATCAATCTATGCTCCGACATCGTGCATGCTTTTAGCGAACTTTCATTAAAATTGGTGAGCAATTTGTAAATGAAGATTACTCAAGATTAAGCTGTAGAGTAAGATTTTATATGAGTGCCTGTGACATTCTGCGTTTGACTTTGTTAAGAAGTTGACAATCAACACTGTGGTACGAAACTTAGTATTAGTATTATATTCTGATCATTCAGTCAATGATGATCATTGTGAGCACTCTTTTGGGTTAACAATGAATTATGTTCAGTAATCAACTGCTAAGCGACTGGAGATGAGGTTGATGATCATTTTCGTCATATTTTAGCTTAAAACAAAGTTGTGTAAACATTTGATATATTACATCATGATAGGATTTAATTGGTGTCTCAAACAAGTGTCTCTTCTCCTCCATTAGTTTCTAAATAATGTTCAACCTCCAATAGTATTGTGTTTAGTTAACTCTCGCTCAAACGAAACTGCTGTTTATATACGCTCGATAGAATCAATTACAAAATAAAATCCTTTTCATATAAAACGAACGAGTGTGAAAATGAATTAAATAAATGTGGACCAATTTCGATCCTGGATAAAAAGAAATGAAATTATTTTTTGTGAATAATTAAAATATTCATTCAGAATGACATATTCACAACTAAATCAAGTTTCATGTCACGTGATGCTACATGACGACGTCACAGTAGGTACGTAATGGTATTAATAGTATTGTAGCTATCATAAACCAACATGAGAATGCACCGATTAACGAAAGACCACACGTTATTATGTATGTTAATTATTCGTAACTAGGTCAATATCAATCTTATGAAATGTTGAAGCAACAAACAAATTGGAAACTCGCCGTAGAATATTAAAAACGTATCAACTAAACATGTGTAATATGCGGGGTTCAGACGCCCAGTGACAGCTGAGTAATGTAAATTTGTGTTATAGCAATATGATGTAAAAATCAACCTTTATTGGACTTTGTGTTGTGTACTTTTATTTTATGTCTGTGTACTTCCAGGCTGACTTGTATGCTATCCAAAACTCAGTTCTAGTTCCAGAATCGGGAATAAAGCTCAATGGGAAACAACACAAAAGCAAAAAATAACAGTTACACTATTTAATTGCAAAACAGGTTGAAAACGGAAACGAAAACTCAACAAGTACAAAATAGCACCAGCCTCTCACTCACATATCTACTTCAGCCATGTAGATACATGAATACTTCTAAACTGTGTCTAAATTCCACCCAAACCATCCCCCATTAAAGTTCACATTACCCAGAGGAAAGCCTAACACCTACTCGTTCCTACTCTAATTTTCCCCCTTCCCGACCTGACTCTAAATCCCCCTATAAAGCCTAGCATACCACGGTATAATTGGGAGGGACGACCCTGAAACAAGGCCTTCGGGACATCAGTTCTATGGAGTGATACCTGTGATGTTGTTCGGATGACCGAAGCTAAGACGACTAACTCCGGAGAGGCAGGTCACTTATATAGGGATCTAGGGCGACCTCTGACCTGGGTCAGAGTTCACCTACCGACGGCTGACGTCACACCAATCGGCATCTATCCAGCATATCTTGCGCCACCTCTGGCCTACCCAATGCACTAAACTACGGTAAACAATGGCCCAGCGGAAGTAGTCCCGTAATTAGAGCAAGTGAAATAATGAGCTACAAGACGGTCCAGTAAACAAGTAATCCCAATAAGTCAATTGTGGTATAAATATCCTGATATGCAGCCGTTTGAAGTTAAATGGATAAATTGTTTGAACATTTAATGAGGTTTTACGTTGATGATTATTCAAACTTATTTCAATAAAACAAATCTTTACATAGACTATATAGCATAGTATTACCTTCCAACGTTTTATCCTGAGACATTAGGTTGTCGTCAACCTGCAAGGTGTACAGATAACATACACTGCATGCAGCATCAATAAGTTCTTTGGGACGCTCAATCAGATGTTCAAAATCTTAATTAATATCAACATCAAACACACATTGAAAACTGTTTTGTGTCAGGCAAACTATCATTGTCTTCGCTTACCATGTCACCTGTCAGTTGTAAAAGTGAAATGCTATAATGCAAGTGATGTTTAAGCTAATTCCGCAGGATTACCCTCCAATAGTGTACCACGGAGAGTTGAGTTAAAGCGATACGCAAAGCAGTTTTCAACCCCCAAAAATACTTAAACTCCTCGAAGTCTCCATCAGTTTGACATGGCCAAGACGAGTGTACTGTACCAAACTGATGGAGACTTTCGGACCATATCCTACACTTAGTGCTTCGAGGATGACAGCCTCTCTCGTTAACAAAATATAGCTATATATATATATATAAGCAAAAAACAAAAACCACTAGGGTTTTGTGTGATTTGGCTTTGTAACAAAATGAGACAGTGCTCAACATTTGTAAAATGGAGCGAGATAATAAGTAGGAAGCAAAAATCAGTTTGCCTACAATATCATGTCTTTTGGTCACTACAAAATTGTTTCATGCCTGAGGCAATTATCAAGTGACAGCTTTCTTAGCTTTCTGACCACTTTTGTTGTTAGGGCGCTTGGGCTTGTTGGCTGATTGGGGGGTTGCTTGCTGATTGAGAGCGATTGGTTGCGTTTTGGCGATATGTTTGGCTGTTTCTGCAGCTGTTGCGTTTTGGGGCAGGTCTTGTTTCTGGCAGTTTCTAACGAGGAATTTGTTGTTGTGTCTCCATGTGTTAACAAGTTCGTTATGTTTGTCGAAGGTGGCCATGTGGGGTTTGCAGATGATGATAAATTTTTTTATATATGCAAAGGCTGCATCTTTTATTTGTGTTTGAGTACGGTTTGGCCTGGCCAATGATTGACCACTCGATGTTAAAATTGGCGTTTTCGTCTCTCAGTTGCCAAATGTGTTTGCTCAGTTCTGTGGCAGATCTTTAGCTTGGGTTATTGAATGAGGTCTTGTGGTTGTATATTATTGTTTTAAATTCTGTTTCAGAGAGACCTACGTATGTTTCAATATTGTTGACCGTTGTCATTGTTGCTTGGTAGATGACAGCTTTGGCGAGGCAATTTCCCTAATGAGGGTATGTTTTTGGGCTGCGGCAATTGCAGTTTTTGTCTTTGGTTTGTTTTTTGGTAACCGTGACATTTTTGTTGTTGCTGTCAATGATGTTTTTTAAGTTTGGCATGCAGCTGTAGCTTAATTTGACAGTGTTTTTGTTAAATATTTTGCAGAGTGGGTTTGTTTTGGGAAATGATTTGGTCAGAATGCTAAGACATTGTTTGCCAACGTTTGTATTTACGGTTAAGTAAAATGGTGGGTTATACCAAATTATTTGGCGGGATCTTTGGCGTTTTCTTGATCTGCTTTTGAGGGGTTGTATTGAAGCTTGTATTTGTAGCCACTGTTGTTGAGGGCTTCTTGGTATGGGGGGATGGCATTGTTGAAAATTTCCTCATTTGTGGATATTTGTGATAGCTTTTGTTGATGCCAGCTGGGATGTTTTTGATTATGCTGGGAGGGTGGTTGGACTTTGAATGAACGTATAGTGGGACATTGTTAGGTTTGTTGTATGGTTTGTAGCTATTGTTGTTGAGGTTGAGGGTAACGTCAAGGAAGTCGACAATTTTTTTGTTTGCTCTAATTGTGACTTTCAGATCACGCTTTTTGAATATTTTGCATATTTGCAAGATCTCCTTCAAGTTTTGATGCAACATCGCTATCAAGTCTAGGCGAAGAACGATTCTTTAAAAGGTCTTCCAAGTCAATGTCAGATACATCATGTTTATTATAAAGTTTTTGGTAGAATGATTGTACTTCTTTCTGAATATCATTTTGTGAGTCAAGTATACGTCCAGCGGAATCTTCTAGCCTAGAGAAAGATTTATTAAGAAAGTTTCTAGATTCTAAACTTAGGAAGAAAGATGTCGGTTTTTCGCCTTGATCTAGCCATACAGCTTTTGACCTAAGAATTGACCCTCGCGTTTTAGTTTCACATAATTCTTCAAGTTCTATTCGAGTAGTGTTTATGTCAGTAATTATCTTTTCTTCAGTAGTTTCATTTTCACATTTATCAAGTTCAATTTCCTTTTCATGTAATGTATCGGAGAGATGTTTTTCTCTGTTAAATCGTTCTTTTTTAAGAAATGAAGAATATTTAATTGTTTCTCCTCTAATAATCAGCAGGATTGTCTCAAATAGCAGTTGATCATCTACATTATATTCATCACTGTCAACTTTATATTGAGCAGTATTTTCAGATATGATATTTTTTTACTTTACTTACATATTTCTGATCTCTTAACAAAGAATTATTAAACTTCCAAAATCCCTTTCCCCGTGATAAGTCTGATAATTTAAAAGTCAAAGATATCAAAGAGTGGTCTGTCTTAAAGCCTGGTTCAATTGCTGAGTCTATAATAGACGGCAACATATTATGGGATACGAGAAAGTAGTCTAGGCGTGCTTGTTTAAGTGGAGTGGGCTGTCGCCAAGTGTGACGCGGCTCAAATGGATTCATTTCTCGCCATGGGTCATAGAAATCTAAATCATCTTTAAGTTGTGAAATCTGTTCTCTAGCATAAGGGTTATTCAAATGCTTGTAATTGTAGGTATCAATGGAGAATTCTTGAATAACATTCCAGTCTCCACATAAGATCACATGATCACTATTTAGAGTTTTGATTTTCTGAACAAGGGATATATAAAAGTCTGGGTCGTCATTGTTTGGGCCATACAAATTTACAATAGCAAGTTTATACTTGTCTAGTGTCATTTCTATTATTATCATATTACCTGCCTCATCTTTTGTTATCCCTTGCAATTCGAAATCAAGCCATTTAGAACATAGAAGTGCTACACCACGCGAATTACTTTTAAATGAACTAAAAAAGCAATTTTTGTTTCCCCACTCTTCTTGTATTGATTGTTCCATGTCTTCTGTAAAATGCACATCTTGAAGGCAATAAATTTGAGCTCTTTTGCGTTTTAAAAAAGTAAAGAGTTCCTTACGTTTTTGTTTGTCATGTAAGCCCCTACAATTCTGTGATACCAGTCTTAGTTTCTCAACCATTATCAATGAAAGTCAAATAGTTTAGCAAAATGGATTGTAGCAAGGTTTCTTTGTTAAAAGTATAAAGACACATCAAAGCTTTTGTTGGATACCGTATGGTAAAAGGGATTAACCTTGTAAAAATGTACACGAAAGGTACAACTAGGAAAGGAGTTAAAACACAAAACATTTGATTGTTGTAAAAAACTACAAAAAACCCGCAACCCACGGGTAATTAACATAATAAACTAAAACAAAACGGTACTCACAGTTTGAGATCCCAAAATTATGCACATAAGTCCAAAAATGAAAACACAAAACACAAGCTGAAAGATTATAGCACCAACAGTGTGGCAGGAGTCATCCAGGTGTTATAGTCGTTGACTCAGTCTCCCGTGCAAAGCGTGTGGAAAGCACGTGCGGTCGCAGTAATATGTTCGGGCGACTTATTGTCTTAGACTTGTAAGACAACTGTCAGAACAATGAAAAAAGAAAATTAAACCATTACGATTACAAATGCTTTCAGTTCTCATGAAATGAAGTTAGTTCCAATAATAGTTTCATCACTTACGATCACACCTTAGGAAAAACTGAATGTTATGAAGAAAATGAAGTCCACCGTTGTAATAAGTGGTGAAAAACGTAGTTGTGATAATTGAATAAGAAAAAAACAACATGGAGTCATCTAAAAACGGGTGAAAGTTGCTCTACTCGTACTTCTTCCATGGGGAGAGTGGAATCGATGGATCTCTGGTCTCCAAGACCACCTCGGTTCCTACCACTCGGACCCTAATCCAGAGTTTGGTTGTTTCTCAGATTGTACTTGCTTGTCGTCCAAGGATAGCCCGCCGCTTTTTCATCAATCCAGGTAGGTCGGTCTGTACACTATATCCTGTCCCCTTTAGCAACTTTCTGGACTCGTACACGCTTTCCCGGTCGCTAATCTGGAGAAAGGTAGTGATTATACTACGGGGAGCAGAGGGGCGGTGTTCCCTTTGATACTCAGATTTTGGCAAGCGATGTGCAACTTTAAAAAAACATGCCGTTGACTCGTTGTTCACTGAAGTTTAGACGTTGTATAAAAAAGTTTCGAAGCACTCGCTCAGAATTTTCCTCTGGTTCCTCGGGTATACCATAGCAAAAAGAGATTTGTCCGCCTGTCATGAATGTCGTTAAGAACAACTTGCCTTTTTAAGGTTTCATAGGCCTGTTTGAAGTCCTGAACTTCCTCACGGAGGGCCTTAATGTCGTCCGTGTGAGTTGCCACCACGTGGTCAGTTGCTGCAATTTGACACTTCATTTCTGTCAAATCACTTTTGATAGAATCCATAGAAGACTGTAACTCAGATTTGACGCCATTAATTAACTCCGCTAACCTTTTTTCTGACACTTGAACAACCTCCTCCATCATTGAATTTTTGGCGCGTGCTTCGTTGTTCCGGCATTTTACACATGTCAAAAAAGACCAACAAAAAGTTAAGAAATACGGTTTCTTTTACTACAAAACTTAGTTTCGGTAGATGTTATAACTGTACCGATAATATAGTCACAGTTTAAAACGTTTTTGTAGGTATTACATAAAAAGCATATCGTGGATTGCGGAGCTCAGTTGACTCACGTCCGACCTCGTTCCATGCGCAACCGGAAGTCAATTGAATTCAATAGAATTGATTGTCAAAACCAGAATTTTTACGGTCGGTTAATTCAGATCTTGAAGGAACTAAGCCCAATATATGGCAATATGCAAAATTTCAAAGATATAACACAAGCCATAGGTCCCACTTTTAAATAAGAGTTGTCTCAATATTTCTGTCATCAGTCTCTGTCTGTCGTCTTCTTGTTTCTTTAGAATTCTCTCTAAGTTGTCCAAAATCTCTCTTCATTCATTCTCCAGAGGTGAAAGCAAACTATTTACATGTAAGGTTAAAGGTCAATCAAGTGCACATTCTTCACATCAAAAAGAGTTCTCATAGGTTGCGAGCTGTTGTATTCTATCACCACTTTTTGATATATTCAGTATATATAAATGAGTGCTGTTGTATTCTATCAACACTTTTTGATATATACAGAATATATAAATGAGTGCCGTTGTATTCTATCAACACTTTTTGATATAAACACTATATATAAACGAGTGCTTTTGTATTCTATCAACACTTTTTGATATAAACACTATATATAAACGAGTGCTGTTGTATTCAAACAACACTTTTTGATATATACAGTATATATAAATGAGTGCTGTTGTACTCTATCAACACTTTTTGATATAAACAGTATATATAAACGAGTGCCGTTGTCTTCTATCGACACTTTTTGATATATACAGTATATATATACGAGTGCTGTTGTATTCTATAGACACTTTTTTATATATACAGTATATATAAACGAGTGTTGTTGTATGCTATCAACACTTTTTGACATATACAGAATATATAAATGAGTGCTGTTGTATACTATCAACACTTTTTGATATAAACAGTATATATAAATGAGTGATGTTGTTTTCTATCGACACTTTTTGATTTTGATATAAACAGTATATATAAACGAGTGCTGTTGTATTCTATCAACACTTGTTGATATAAACAGTATATATAAACGAGTGCTGTTGTATTCTATCAACATTTTTTTATATAAACAGTATATATAAACGAGTACTGTTGTATTCTATCAACACTTTTTGATATATACAGTAAGTATAAACGAGTACTGTTGTATTATATCAACACTTTTTGATTTTGATATATATAAATGAGTGCTGTTGTATTCTGTCAACACTTTTTGATATATACAGTATATATAAACGAGTGCTGTTGTATTTTATCAACATTTTTTATTATAAGCAGAATATATAAATGAGTGATGTTGTATTCTATCAACATTTTTTTATATAAACACTATATATAAACGAGTGCTGTTGTATTCTATCAACATTTTTTGATAGAAACACTATATATAAACGAGTGATGTTGTATTCTATCAACACTTTTTGATATAAACACTATATATAAACGAGTGCCGTTGTATTCTATCAACACTTTTTGATATACACACTATATATAAACGAGTGCTTTTCTATTCTATCAACACTTTTTGATATAAACACTATATATGAACGAGTGATGTTGTATTCTATCAACACTTTTTGATATAAACACTATATATAAACGAGTGTCGTATTCTATCAACACTTTTTGATATAAACACTATATATAAACGAGTGTCGTATTCTATCGACACTTTTTGATTATTTTTGAATATATATATGTTGGTTAGATAAGACTTGGTAAGACCCACGCATTGGTCGAAATGAATTCATTGTATTTAAGAAGATTGATCCAGTCCGAATCATCCGATGTTTACTCTTTATTATGTATAAATAGTTAGAACAATTCATTAAGAACAATTCAGAAATATGTTGTCATTGAATTTCATCAAAACCACAATTATTGCAGACAAAATACGGTATGGCTTTATACATTTTGCGCTTTGGTCCATTAAGATCCTGAAAAACAAGCCAAAGCGAAGAAGGCAAAATTGGACCAAATAACAAGGCACCAAAACATCGGAAGTGTTTAGATTTTTTTAATGAGCATTTGATCAGGGGCTGCTGTTAATGTAATGTTTGTGCAGTTTCCACCGACCACATGTTTTATTGACTGTAACTTTTCCCATTAAGCTTTTCAGGAGTCATATACACAACTTACTGGAAGTTGTTTTGATATGTTCACGTGCTAGGACAAAGGTCAAGGTCACGAATTATTTCAAAATCACTAAAATTCCTTGCAAATATGTTAACTTGAAAAATTCTTGTGAAGAATTGCCCAGACTGAAAAGATTTTCGCTCCATAATGCTCAAGGTCAAGGCCAAGGCAAGCATGTGACACTTCACAGAACTGCATTTTCAATTGTGACATATTTCTCTGAAATTATATATCCTTGATTTTAGGATATGTGTACTGCAGTAGAAACTACTCGGAAACACAATAGTTATTGTCATGTCATAATGCTAGGTTAAGTTGGATAACGATAGTTTCGTTTAATCTAATGTAGCCGCAACTCTCACCTCTCAGGGTGTACACGTTTCATGTATTCCGCAGGATGGAGGAAGGTTTGTAGATAGTGCACTATTTAAATGAATGCATCATGATTGACGTTCTTCATTTCTTTCTGATAATATGTTTGTTTTTGGTTTTAGGATCCAACAAGGCTGTGGCCATTGCTGTTCCAATCATTCTAGTCTGGTGAGTTGAAATTTATTCATGTGGTCAGGTCTGTGTACACTATAATTAGGTAGAATAGCATAGAAAAATGTGTTCATATAAACACTTCACTTCACTTTAACCTGACCTCTGCTCACTGGTATCAAGCAGTTGTGTTCTCTGTTCAGTAACAGTTTCTTACATTACTGTAATGTATAAATGTTGCAGTCTTGTTGCTGTGATGGTGATTGCTGCTTTCATCTGGAGGAGACGTCGGTACAGAAGGTGATAATTACTCTTTTTAACATTAAACTTGTCAGTTATTTTCAAAATATGATTGTTCTCTCGCTATGGACGCCTTGAAAGTTCAAGTTACGTAGAATATAGCCTATGCGAGTGAAACTATCATGTAAGTTGGGATGTGTTTGAGGCATCACAGCATTTTGTTAAAGAAATTTCGCATTTCGTAAAACTCCTACAAAGTAGTAAATAGCCTTTATGTCATATTAAAAGTCATATATTTGTTCCTTTGCACTTAATCAATGTTACAGTTGTTGATGACCCCTTCCCTCTATTTTATCATAACAAAATTCAAACTTATGTACAAGGGACAAGACCATTCTGAAATTTGCAACATGATGATTATGTTACTCATTATAATCCTAAGTTAATTACTTGAGGTCTACACCAAACCCAATCTATATGATCTATATTTGCACTAGCACTAGCAAGTGGACAAGCTTAATTAAGGCACACATCTGTGTTTATGGAATATTGTTTAAATCAAAGATGAATAATTGAAATACTTTAAAAGATATATCACCTAATAGGGCATTAATGTTCGTATCAAAGCAAAACAAATTTGCCTGATAACCACGGACTGGTTCTTGTATTACAAGTAAATGTAACAAATAGAATCCATCCTATTACAGATCCAACACAGCCGAGACAGGATCTGTTGAAGATTGTAAGTACGGGTCTGCAATGTATCTAGCAGACTGTAAATCTTAAAATAGATTTACGTATTAATGTGTTGCATGTCTTGCTTGATAAAATAGTTTTCATTTATTTCACAATAAAGTTGTAGAGAGGCTAAAGATGGGTAAAAGGGGGGAAGAAGGGGATGCTTTCTGGAAGGACAGAGGAGGGTGCTTGCTGGAAGGAAAGGGGGGGATTTTATTTAAGAGTAATAAGATTTTTGCATATTTTTGGCTTCTTTTATTCTAATTCCTATCATACATTATGTAAGTTAAACTATCATAAAAAAATAAAAGATGATCTTCAAAAGCTCAGGGAGTAAGGACAAACGTGTTGATCCTCCGAGAGTTTTATGAGAGACAATATACATTAGGTACATGTATATTCATTCTGTCATCTTAGTTTATCTTTCACAAGCGATTCTTCTTGATAAAGCTCAATATAGGTCTCATCGAGTCAGGCAGGGAGAATAAGTATGTAGATATTATTGTTGTTAGTTATTTGTAAGGCAATGGAACCTGATAACACAGTTCATAATCTTTTGTAGTTCTCATCTTATTTATAAAAAACAGGTATTCATTACATAAAATGGGTTTAATATTTTACTTATTTTCTGGATGATAAACTCCGGAAACATTGTTTCTAAAACCTGACATACTTCAACAGGCCCAGATACTGTCCAGATGCTGTCTCAAGAAGCCAGCCAAATACAAGCTCTTGCATGTGAGGCCTTTCTGTTTTATAACTTAACTCTTATTCATAACTTACTACTCATACCTCGGGGTAGTCTTACGCACTGACCCTTGAGCATATTATTCACCCCATGGAAGCAAGTCTAGATCTGGGCTGCTCTCAAATCTCCATTTGTCTGGGGCTCCTTTAAAAAATTTAATAAAATAAGATTTTTACTAAAAAAAATTCAGAGACTTAATATAAGTCTAACCTCGGGGGAACGATTGTGACACGTTCACTTTCAAGGTCAAAGGTCAAGGTCACGAGCTATGTAATCACTCTAAGAATTCCTTGTAAACGCGATATCTTGAAAAGTTGTTGTGCTATGAAGCTCTTACTTGGTATATATCATCCTTGGAAGAGTTTACAAATTTGTAAGAGAGAGGTAAAACAATTTCATACTCTTCATATTTGAAAAAGGACAAACATGAAAAAATAAAAATATGGGAGGACAAAAATAATGATTTAGAAGATACAATAAAAAATGACTTCCAATGTATAAGTGAAGAACTACTTTGTGAACTATCAACACTGAAAAGACAATTAGAATCATACCATGAAGAAAAAATAAAAGGAATTCAAATAAGAAATAGAATAACTTGGTATGAGGAAGGAGAACAATCAACTAATTACTTTTGCCATCTTGTAAACAGAAATTATACTAGCAAATTGATAAATAATTTAAAGAAAGCTAATGGGGATATTATTACAGATGGAAAGGCATTTTAGAGGAGCTGAACAGTTTCTACACTCAACTTTATAAAGAAACAAACATTGATGAAAATAATACAGATGAAATACTTGATGAAATAGAAACACCTAAGATAAATAAATCAGGTTATGATAACCTTGAAAAAGACTTGACTATTGAGGAAATTTAAAAGAAATCTTATCTATGAAAAACCACAAAAGCCCAGGAATAGATGGATATCCTATTGAATTTTTTAAATTCTTTTGGAAGGACTTGGGTCTTTTTACCTTTAGATTTATAAAGGAGTGCTTTGACAATAACTCATTAACATGTACAATGAACAGGGGAATTATCACCTGCCTTCCAAAACCAAATAAAGACAGAAAAATACTAAAAAAATGACGCCCAATCTCATTACTGAATGTTTTATATAAGATAATAAGTTCATGTATTGCAAATAAGCTGAAGAAAACTTTGAACACAATTATACATGAGAATCAAACAGGATTTATTCCAGGGAGATGTATCAGTGAAAACACTAGGATGCTCTATGATATCATATTTGAAGCTAAAAAACTTAAAAAAACTTGGACTCTCTTCTGCTTATTGACTTTGAAAAGGCTTTCGGTACAATATCCAAACCTTTTATTTCAAAAGTAATGAAAAAAATTTGCTTTGGGCCTAATATAATCAAATGGGTAGAAATATTAACTTCAAACACAACAGCCTCAGTAATTCAAAATGGGCATTTGTCTTCCTTTTTTAAACAGGAAAGGGGATGTAGACAAGGGATCCAATCTCACCTTACTTATTGATCCTTGCAGTTGAAATATTAGGTGTAATGGTAAGGAAAAACCCTGACATAAAAGGATTAGAGCTTAATGATAGGGAACATAAACAGTATGCTGATGATACTAAACTAATTTTAGATGGATCTGAAAAAAGTCTAAATGCAGCATTGGAAACACTTCAGACATTTTACCAAATTTCAGCGCTTAAAATGCACATAGAAAAACAATTTGGATAGGATCCATTCTGAAAGTACTATTACTTTAGTCAGTGACCTTAAATTTGACTGGCATAAAGGGAACTTTGACATTTTAGGAATCACATTGAATGCTTCATTAAGTGATCTATGGGTGATAAACAAGATAATCCACCAAAGATTGCAAGCTGTTAGATTTCCAATACCGATTTATCAAAAGAATTATTTACACAAAGAAAGAATTAATGAAAATGAAACTAGTTGATGATGATACTTGCTCTTTCTGTAAAAATGCTCCAGAAGATATATCACATGTTTATTTTGACTGTCATCTTGTTCAAGACTTTTGGCATCAAATTGAAGCTTTCCTGAATGACAATTTGCAAATGAATCTGAAATTGTCTAACTCCATTATTATCTTTGGAGTGTTTTCAAAAACACAAATCATAAGTCACATTTTACTTATTGCAAAAGATATATATATATATTAAGTCGAAAACAGCAAGATATATCTTATGCAGCATTTTTTTCAATACTTTAGGATGTACACAATATAGAAAGATTTATTGCAATAAAAATGACAGATATTATCACTTTTCCAGGAAATGGCAAGAACTGGCCACTCTATAATTTGTTCACGAAGCACCCATAAAATCCCTGAAATGCTGTCCGTTTTACAGACAAATATTCGTTTGTAAGGCTTAAAGATTGTATTATGACTACTGTATGAATCCAAATGTAAAAATCTTCCTTTGCAAAATTGTTTATTGCCACAACATAAATGCAACTCAATCTTCATTGATTGTGTGACCTTGAAAGTCAAAGGTCAAAGTCATGAGATTAATGAGTTATTGCAATGTACACCTATTTTGGATATAGCTTTATTCCATTTAGCTTTTCAGAACTCATGAACGTGTCTAAATGTTTACATTTGCGGGGAATTATTATGTTCACTGTGAAGGTCACGAGTTATAAAATCACTACAAAATTCCTTGTTGACAGGATAACTTGAAAAGTGTTTGTGCTCTGAAGTTTAGATTTTAAATATATTATCTCTTGAGAAGATCCAAACTTTAGAAAAGTTGGCCACAGACCACAATTATTTTACAGTAGTTTTATCATCATTGTCTTTCTAATACAGCCTTTTCCCTATATTTGGTTGGGCGTTCAGCTTTTGCACATTGACTCACCTGCCATAGACCACTTTTCAGTAAAAAAATTAGCACACCTTTTGCGGCAGCGAAGGCCGGTAGAGAGTGTCAACAAATATGACCCCTTCGTCAAGGCCGTTCAGCATGACATGACCTTCAACTTGGGGTCACTTTGCCTGCTCACACCAACACTTTAACAGTAATTCCAAGACCCAGAAAAATTTACACACATACTAGAGAGTCAGACCTTTCATTTGCACCATCACATGTCACAATAAAGTGTCTGGAAGTATTTTTTATAAATTATCCACTAGGGACTACTTTGTCTCTGAATTGCTTCCGGGTTGAGGTAAAAGTTAGTCGATGTAATTGCTAATCTAGTTAGTTTTTGTTTCCGTGCTTTTTTTTTTTTATTGTTTATATGTTGTTCTGTAATAAATTTGATCAAGTAAATACTGATCTTTTTCTGTGATCAAATAATATCCATGGTTCTATGTGTTACATCAGTTTTAGTGTCATTGGCTGTTATTACGTTATTTAGTTTGAACGTTTCAGATTAATTTGATTCTATTAATGGCTTTAGACAAGTCTTCATCCTTATTTCTCAATCATGTTTTTGTTATTTTTTAATCAATTAATTTCTTTGAGAGGCATTTAGAAGCTGGTTGATGAAGAAAAACAAATTATATGGATAGTAAACTTCTTCATTGCATGGTCCTTAGCATGATAACGGTGTTAGTGTCTACATGCGACGTTTCGGTGTTGATACTAACACCGTAATCATGCTAATGATAATTCAATGAAGAAGTTGACTATCCATATAACTTGTTCTTCTTCTTGCTAATCAGTGAACATGAATTATCTACTTATGAAGAAAGGGGCCTGTTTATTGAAGCATAGCTTAAGGAATTGCATTCGAAACTGTATGAAGATGATTTCTTTGCTCGCATATGTAAAAGTCTGATAAAAGATGGGATTTGACTGTACATTTCAAGAAAGCAAGGGTGGTAAATGAAGGTGGTTTGGACCGCGGTAATTAGGTGATCAATATGATTATATTGAATATTGTTGCATATTAAAATTATGTTTGTTTATTGTTTTCTTATAGAAATAGTCAGTCCTGCTGATGACCATGTCTTCTTGTTATCCATAAACTTTATATTGATTCCAAGTTTGGATAGTTAACACCCAGTACTATAACATGTTACAATGTCATGGTAGAGTTGGTAGAAAGGTGTGTTTGTTCTGTGCGAAATACTGTTCATTATAAATTTGTTTTGGAAAGCACAGAGTGTTGATAATAAGAAAACAGTTAAAAGAATTCCATATGGTTGTGACTATTATGAGAATTTTATATATTCTATTTCTGAAACTGCCAAATATTCAACAACATGTCTCTGTATAAATATATTTAATGTGTGAACTCAACAGACGCGAAGAACAACACTGTTGCATTGGTAGGTTTGGTGGATTATCAAATACACCGGGGAAGTTACATATTTGGAGAGATAACTCTTTGGAAAATGAATTACATTTTCACTTGAAAGAACCTAGTATATAGTAAGTTGAGAAATTGAATTTCGGCGTAATAGTACTTACTTTGGTGTACTTATATGTTGAGTAACTTACTTCAACGACAATGTGTTTAAATGAAACTTAATAAGACGTAGTGTAAAAGTTCAGATAAGGTAAGTTGCCGTAGATTCGCCCCGACCACCGCCGGGCGCACATCTCATGTAGGTTAGTCGTCACCTCTCTCGAGTCGGTCCAGCTCAGGTAGACGAAGGGGTTAGGGGTTGCCCTGATGTCTACACTGACTCGAGTCATGTTGTAACTCCAAACAACAGTAAAATAGTGGTCGACCATCACAAGATCTTTTAAGACTTCATCAACAACGTCACCTTAACGTTGCCTTCATCGACCCTCGTCGACGTGGTTCCTTCCTGTCAAATTATCACTCGTGACTGCCTTTATCTGCCTCACGAGATAAACATGGTATTTGTAAAGAAAAGACAAATTCAATTTATTTCATGATTATTTTCATCCAATTAAGGTATAACACAGTGATATTAGAATACGACCAAAAAAATTGAGATATTTGAAATTGAATATCTTAGACATTATGAATTCAACTGAATCGTGTCTTTTGCCTGAGAGTTTATTATATTATCATATTATAATATTATTATATGGATATTTATATAGCGCTTACATTTTGTCCCTGGTCAATGGCATTCTTTCACCGTCATATGATGTTTCCAATTCAGTTCCCTGGGCATTGACGCTCAGGTTAGGGACCATTCTATGCCTCACAGAGTACCCATTCACAGCTGGGTGAACTGAGACACGTAGTCACAGCAGTTTGTCCAACATTGCTGAACGCTGATAACCGACAGCTCGGCGTTGGCACGTGTTCATGTATCAACCATTCAGACACTGACATGAATTCGTGGGATCTTTTAAGTGCGCAGTTTTTGTTGCACTACACACAAGGGCTCCGGGGTGGCACTTGTAGAGTTCTAACAGAAGTGAACTCTAGGTTTTTACACCTTGGCCTGGATGGATTTCGAACCCCGGACCTCAGCAACGTGAGACCGGCACTCTTGCCGACTGAGCTATCCCGTACCCCGCTAAAAAGGTGTTAGAACAAATGGCCATACACAGTTTGCACTTGATACTTAATATTGGTTTTACGACAACGGAGCATTGGGTTGACATTCCTTGCAGTCTGAAGATAACATATTTAGCATAAATCCTTGTTTATTGTGGACAATATACAAAATAAAACTAAAAAAAACCTTCTACTCTCTTCAACAGTTAAGTTTAGTAAAGTGGAGTTTTCGTTAAATTATAGACATTTTTAGTCCTTATCTACATGCGATTCTATATTGGGTTTTATGTTAATATGTATATAGACATTTAGAGAGGGGGAATCTATATTGGGTTTTATGATAATATGTATATAGACATTTAGAGGGCGAATCTATTTTCACTGTATTTACATATCAAAGACACTTACAGGGGCGATTATTTACTGTAATTATTGTAAGCATGTATATAAACTTAGAGGGGCGATTCTAAACGGGGATTCATATACACATAATTTGATATATTTGCAGTAGCGATTTTATATGAGGTTTGATGATTAGTCCCCCTTTCTTGTATGTTAGCGTACTTCTTGTATGTTAGCGTACTTCTTGTATGTCAGCGTACTTCTTGTATGTTAGCTTACTGTTTTTATGTTAGCGTACTGTTTGTATGTTAGCGTACTTCTTGTATGTTAGCTTACTGTTTGTATGTTAGCGTACTTCTTGTATGTTAGCTTACTTCTTGTATGTTAGCGTACTTCTTGTATGTCAGTGTACTTCTTGTATGTTAGCTTACTGTTTGTATGTTAGCGTACTTCTTGTATGTTAGCTTACTTCTTGTATGTTAGCGTACTTCCTGTATGTTAGCGTACTTTTGTATGTTAGCGTACTTCTTCCCACTTAGATTAACACCTTTTATTTGTAGATGTCAATTCGGAGGTGTTTTCAAGTTAGGCGTAAATAATCGTCTTTCTAAGTTTTGATAATTTAAAATAAATTTCAACTACAAAGAAATAGTGCTCTAATTTATTGTAATTAAAAAGCATCAATAATCTTTAAAATAATAATAAGAATGATATTTTATCAAATCATTGAAAATCAATTAAATGTAAGCTTTGCAAAAGCAGCATAATTTTGACGAAGGTAATTGATATGATATTAATGTGAAACAGGCTTATAGAAATGAAAGATATCGTTTGTTTGAGCTTATAGTTAAAAGTCAAGAATTTGTGAATTGTTGAATGAAAACTAGTTCATAATGAAAAGCCATGTATATATTGGACTGTCAGCAATATCAACTGTGTAATGACAGGGAGAGAATTGTCACTGATTGATGAATTTCTCACCAAATTAGTCAAAATGTTGAATACATATTTCAAGATATGCAATTAATATATGTTTGGAGCGACAAGTTGTAATTATTATAAAACGGCTGAAGGTCAAAACATATTTTGGATAAATACTACATGGAAACGAACTGATATCAAAATCAGTAATTCCCTGCTCTGAGAAAAAGCTGAAATCCTTTTTCGTCAGCCTGAGTTGTAGAAGTTCGTGAAATTTATCTATTGTTTTATTATGAAGTATCTAAGATGATTAACTCAAAATTATATATAAACTCTTTAAGTAGTTATAAAATGATGGTTCTGCCTCATGAGGAATTTTTAACGTGTTTTTAATGTATAAAATACATTAAAATACACCTTTTTAGACACACGCATATTTTAATGTATAAAATACGGTAAAAAATACGGTAACTTATATAAATAATTATAAATCAATGTAAATAAAGGCTTAACGTATTTTTACTATTCATAAATTTGTAATAAATTGGTAACTTACTTGCTATTTTGGTGGTAGAACAGTATCCGACAGTATTTCAAAGTTGTAACTGACAAGCAAACAGCTAGTATTGATTTATGTTGGGGCGAATTTAATGCTGATCAATAATAGTTGCTCGATGTAACATCTGGAAAGTTGTCACGCCGAAACTGTTTCGAGACACTTCAAGTGAGCGTGACAACTTTCCAGATGTTACATCGAGCATGCAGTACAAACCGAAATAGCCGAAGTGACTGGGAAAGAAGGTAAGTTCACTTTTAGAAACATTTTATTCATATTCAATTTTTGAATATGAAAATTATTATTATAAAAGTTTTAGTCTTTCTTGAACATTTCTATAATATTTTCTCTGTCAATCTTTTGAGACTTAATTTTGCTTATCATTTCATAAAAGTTTGAATGTTCAGCCGTAATAAGATTAAATTCTTCATTAGAGATACAATCATCGTCTAAAGCTTTAGAAATAAGGCTAGAAATGGTATTTAATTTGGAATTCACGATAATAAAGATATCTTTGTGTTTTTTAAGTTTAGAACGTAACCTCTTGGACGCAACTTTCATCGTTGTTCCAATTAGACCGGTGATAGTCGCAGCAGAAGTAATTCCGATACTAACTGGTGCCAAAATAATGGTTGATAAGATACATACGCCGCTGGCAGTTAATCCCACACTACAAGTAATTAGTGTGGTATCCAGTGTTTCCGCTGCATTCAAAGCTTTCTTAATGGACTTACTTTTAGTCATGTGAAAGTCGTACTCTTTAATAATCTCATCCTTAATCTCGCTTATTCTATTCAAGCGAAATTTATCCACGTCGTTTGTTAATACGGACCGCATTTTATTATATTAGGAACTAATCTTTAAAGGCCCGTAGATAGTCTTTCGAAATTGGTTGAGTAGTAGTCATTAATCTTTTAAAAACCACATTAGTATACATAGGAATTTTATTGACTTTGAGCCTACTCCCACTAGGGCGGTCTATCGTAACCATGCCTTCTAAATTATGTGTTATATTATCATCGGGTGTTATAAACATATATAGAAGTTTACTCGGAGTAGTCCATTTAATATTTAGTCCGGGTAATATCGTTACAAAATCATCGGGTACATCCACTAAAAGTATCTCTATATAAATATATTCGCCGTAATCCTTTTGAGGAAACTCTTCGAATATTGACAAAAATACCGGTATATCAGTACCGACGGTGGGATTTTTAATTGAACCAAGCCCTTCATGATCAACAACGTGTACGCTTTTCTTTTTTTTAGGTGAATAAGATACTAATGCGGTTCCATTGTTTATGATTTTATTGAGGAAGTGCCGTCTTCCAATTATTGTATTTCCGGGGTTTAACCAAATATCTAATTCCCATTTCGGTTCTACGATAAATACAAGTTTTTTCGGATTATTGTTGTAATATTGTATTACCTTCTTTGGTTCAGTCAACGTCTTGAGAGCTGTAATATCAACATCGGGTAATTCCTCTCAGGGGTATCCTTTAGTTCCTTCTTATTATAATTACCATTTTTGAATAAAAACCCGTAAGTTTTATCCTCGACACCTTCACCTTTGAAAATATCTACAGAACCCCCTCCTGTATCAATTTCTTTTCTTTTATAAACTCCAAAATTAGTTAATTGAAGTGCATACGTTTGACCCGATATTCCGGGGCTACCAAATTCTTCCACGTCCCCTAGGTCGGATATTGATATATTTAAACATCTATCAATTGTTTGGCGCGGCCCGCTTGAATCTGTCATATTTTTATTAGTTATTATTTATTCTCTTAAATAAGATTATACATTCATTAATAGCCATTGGCTCTAATTGCTAATTGTGGGTCAAAATCACCATGAGCAGACGTTAACCCTACAAATGATACATAGAGAATCTCACCCAAGTGTCTTCTGATATCAAATATATCAACACAAGTTGATAAAAGTAACAAATATCCGAGGCTTGCCGATGCCAGTGAAATTGATAAAAGTAACAAATATCCGAGGCTTGCCGAGGATATTTTACTTTTATCAACGAGTGTTGATATATTTGATATCAGAAGACACGAGGGTGTGATTCTATTTATCATCCAAAATCATTTTTCATCACATTTGCTTGAAAAATGTACATCTTTGAACACTGCATAGCTCTAAAACTCCTATGCCAGTGATGTCATAACACTGTGACGTCATGGTGTTCATGACGTCATAGCATTGTGACGTCATTGTGTTTATGATGTCATAACATTGTGACGTCATTTCTGATGATGCAAACGTTTTGTGATGTCATGTCCCTTCTGTTGACAGGGCATTGTTCAAAATCTACTGTCAAAGCGATATCTCCTAGGAGATATCGCTTGATCTTCCACAAGCGATATCTCCTGTGGAACACAGTTTTGGATGATAAATTATTATATAAGTGGATTTTATTAAACTTAATCAAATCCCCAACTATTTCATAATCAAGGTCGGTATCCGAACAGTTAACCCTCCATTTTGGGGGTGGGGAGTCTATATCACATACTATATATATCCAACAATATCCTGCGTTTTCCCATTTTATTTTTAATCCGTATTGTAACAAAATCATCAGGTCGATCCCATAATACTAATTCTAGTAAAAAATGGGTACCAAATCTAGTGATATCCTAATTCTTCAAATTCTTCTACAAGAGATAGAAAAACTCTATCACGAAAATTAGGTTTCTTATATCTTTCCAACATTTTTATGAAAGAATTTATAAATACACCACTGGCAAAACAATGAATAGCTACAACACTTCTCAAAGTGGGGGGTTTATAGGATACCATCGCTAGGCCTTCATTTGTAATCTTTTTTAGAAAATGTTGTTTTGTAACCAGTAGTGTATTCCTCGGAGTAACCCTAATATTTAAACCCACCTAGGTAAGTGACTAATCATGTATAAAAGATTGTCTGGGTTTCTATAAATTGTATATACCCCCTCACTATACAATTTTGTAGGATAAAATCCATCTGTAATTCTAACATCCCGTAATTCGCTAAGTTTTTCTCCGCTATTTTCATTTTCAATCAGTTTATATTCTCCGCTATTTTCATTTTCAACCAGTTTATATTTTCCATCTTTATATTGAATAATGTATTTAGTGTTTTCTTTACCCGTATCATTAACAAGGTTTACGCTGGAAACTACTTTCGTACAACTTTCGTGTCTAGGTCCGCCAGAATCCGTCATCTTTATTATTAATTATCTATTCTTTTAAATTGGGTTATTCAATCCCAAGACATGCAATGTTAGAGTCATATAACTCATATTTATTAGTCGGTATTCTGTGTCTAATATTGAGATTGTCAAGTAAGGTATTTGCCCCAGCTTAAGTCTTTTATACTGAAGATTAGTAAATGAAACGTATTTTCCGCTGTTTAAAATTTCATTTCCCAATATGGACGAAGGTTTTTCTCCAAAAATATTATCGCTAGTGCTAATACAGTCTAAATGAACCCAAAGTTCTTTGTATGGTGTCAATTTAGGTAAAGAGTTTGCGTTATGAATACCCGTAATATCTATCGAAGAATCAAACCCGAAAGTTTTAGATAATGAAGTTGATAATGTAATTTCCTCAGTTCCAATCTTTTCTATTGTTAGTTTTCCATTAGCCATATTTATGGATACTTTACAACCGTGCACTTTAAAGTAATCGTTTAGCATACAAACATTATAATAACCATCCGGAATAGTTATAGTTGTTTCTCCCTTCGTAAACCTATTATTAAACTTATCTTCGCTTATGTTATACCAATCAGGATAGCATAAAATTTCGCATAATCCTACTTGCATCTCTCCATTAGCATTATCTATTGCTCTTGTAAGTTCGAAGGTTTGTCCATTCTCAAAATTGGGAATAGTTTAATACATCTAAATACATTAAATAATAGAAATGACAGCCTACAAGTATAACGATAAGGCAAGTTATAAAGCTGACAGCGTATACGATTCCTATAGTAAAAGTGAAGTAATTCAACGTAGTTATAAGTTTCTTTCTCATCATCCACATTATATACCCGAATTTACCGTACCGAAGAAAGACATAAACCTAATAAAACAATCTATATGGGTAGATGCTAAGAGTTCTAATTTCGAGGTAAAATTTCCCGATATATTCGAAAACTATTATGTTATTATTTCTAACGAAGGCGAAATAAAAAAATGGAAAAATAAACCCATGCAATTTTGGCAAAACCAACTTCATTTCGCTGTGTGGTGCGCTACTACGGGGTGTGGGGTATCTTATAAAGATCATCTCTCTTCAAAAAGAGGGCTATCGAAGGCAATATTTTTATTTCACGTATATTATCAATTTAGACGTATTTTAAGCGTGATGGAGGTACCCTTACCTCAAGATAAAGCGTGGGAAGCCAAAAATAACCCGTACAATGTCAGAGTTTACGTATCTGTAACGAATTTAATGTATCAACGACTGCGGATTGGCGTACGCGGGGAAAGAATAATGGAATGGGATACATATTTGTACACAGCGAAGGTTTTGATAACGATCCTAATCATACCTCACAAGTTTGTGATGTTTACTCACCTTCTAAATGGTCCTTTTCACCGCAACCAAAACCTAAATTAAAATATAATATAAGGGATGCGTAGGCCATGAAGTACGGAGGATTAAGTAAGCATATTAAACGCAAATATGTGTATCCCGATAAACGACAAGTCGTAAAATTTCAACAAATTCACGAGCATTGGCAATCCTTTGTTTTGGATACATCACGTGGGTTCACTAAGCCGGTGTTCAAAGATTGAACGATTCTATTAGAACGTATGTCTGGGCTTTACTAGACACTCAAGCGCAAACTAGAACTAATATCGTGACCGATGGAACCAAATTCGATGCCGAGAAACAGTTCATCGCAAATATAGAAGATGCCATTGCTAGGCCAGTAGATATCCCCAATTCTATAAAAAGATATCAAGACGTTTTACAATATGCCAGTTCTAAGGTAGATTATGTTATTGGCTATGGTTTATATATGACCCCCAGCGATATGAAACTTAAGGTAGACCGAGCGAAAGGTTATAATAATAAAGTTATTATCGCGAGTGCTGGTAGAAGTTTGGGTAGGAATGTTGAAATAAATAACACTCCAACTATAGATACTATTGAAACCCCGAGTATTCGTCAACAGCGTGCGAGCAATTCAGGCCTTCATCAACGGCATGTTAAAACTAAAACTTTAATTATACTCAGAGGGATAGCGGTTGGGTTAGTCATTATTCATCGATTCTAGTTTTCACGAAAACGATCATTATACCTCTGATAGCTACCATTATTGCCCATATATTTTGACTTAACCAAGTCGCTGTTTTAGACAAGAAGGTTAAAAGCCAAGATAAATACTTCCTTTTTATTCCCGGTAAAGCCACTGCAGCCTTCCCCGCTAATTTAGATAATGCTTTACCTATATATTGTAACAACTCCTTAATTTTGTTGAGTTTATTATTACTAGGTGGCCCACTATTACAAGGGGGCCCTCCTGTTACGGAGAGAACCAATGTTGAAATTATAAATCCTATCGCCGTTATAATAGAAGCTATTGTTATGCCCTGTTCTCTGAATAATGTCTTAAGGCGCTCACCTAACGATTCATCTTCGTCTAAGAGTTGTCTGATAGTCTGTTTTATACGTTGAAATTGTGAACGAAGGGCTCGTTTATTTACCGATGCAGCTTCTAAACTAGCTGACCTTTCTAGTTCCAAGTCCCTTATTCTTCCTTCGACGAGTTCGGTTTGTCTTTGGCCTTCCGCTTGAGTTAATTTAGTTTTTTCGTATTCGAGATGTCTATCCAGTTGTGTTAGTCTAGATAAATTGTTAATTAGTTCCCCTCTTTGAGTTTTCATAGCCCGATCGATCGGGAGTCCCCTCAATTCTCTTATACTATGTTCTAATCCCTCAGTATTTAAAGGTGGAGCATTTATAGTTTGTCTATTGTATTAATAGCTTCAATAGTGGCTTGTATTGGTTGTTCGCTGAAGGAAGTTTCTGCTTCGTCCAACTGTGCCCTCGAGCCCCGAAGTTCTCCTCGAGTCCTTTCCATAAGTTTATAATCTAAAAACCCTAATTCTTCGCGAATAACCTTTACCCCTAGTTTCTGTTTTAGGGTGCTTAAAGCGAGAGGTTTGCCCGTTTTTTTGTTAACTATATCTACGGTTGGGTTACTTTTAAGTCTAAGCTTTCCTTCTTTATCTATCAAAAACATAGAATAATCTCTACCACCTTCAGGTGTACCGAGTTCTTTATAAAAATCATTCACCGCATCCTTAAGCACTCTCGTTCTTTGATCTTCTATGTCTCCTATTTCATCTCGTAAACTAGTCACATTAGGCGATAATCCCTGTCCTGGGATTGAACTGTCAGAAAGAATACTCGTATCGAGATTGTCCATTTCGTAAGATTCATCACGCCCACCAACAGCTCCTTCTTCCTCAAAATGACTAGGTTGTCCATTTTATAAATATATGTTTTTTCCTTTAAACATAAAAATATGTATTTATAAAATGTCTAACTACGGTCAGAAACTCAATCCTTCTCGTAATTTTAGAGAGGCTTACGGTATAAAAGGAGAAAGGTCCAGCGTTAGGGTAAGTAACAATCCGAGTACTATTGATCAGAACGAACAACTATTAGTTCGCTTTCCTAATCTCGGAAGTCACGACGTCATAGTCCCGTGTACGGTCAGATTGGCTTTCGATTTAGTCCTAACATCGGATGGCGATAAAGATGAGAACAGCAGCATTGTACAGAATATTGGTCGTTCCTTTGTGAAGAAAACAACAGTTAAGATAAGTAGTAATGAAGTATTGTCTATAGATGATAGCGACATATATTACAATTACGTAGATCTTTGGAGAACTACACGAGAAAGAGGTAGTTTACATTACCAAGGTATTGACACGAGTGTACTTCGAAATGTCACCAAGTTAAGAGTGGGATCTGCACTCGGTAATGCTAACATTACCGAAGACAAAGCCATAGCAGATAACCTAGGAAATCGTTTTTATATTCCTCTAGATTTTGAATTATTAGAGACTCACATGCCTTTCTATCAAGCTGCATTGGGAGATAGATTAGAATATGAGCTGACATTTAATGATTATAAGAATGTAATTATAGGAGCACCCGATACGAAGTACGAAATTAAGAATATCGCTTTGGAATTCGATAAAGTAAAGGAGTCGATATTAGCCAACGAAATCCATTCGATGTATAATAGTAATATACCAATACACTACGATCGTATATTTCGACATCGTATGATACCTTTGAATAAAAGTGACACGACGTGGAATATTAATATCAATGTACCAGCCAAGTCTATGAAAGGAGTTTTGATGTTATTTAAAGAGCCCACCCCGGTGTTTGATAGAAAAAATTAATAACGTGCAAATGACTATTGAAGGAGTACCAAACCAGTTGTATAGTCAAGATATGCGTAAATATAACTTATGGGATGAAATTAAGAAGTTTCCCAGCATAAAACGTAACCCATCAACGAATATGGTGATGAAAGATCTTTGTCTAACTGATACGACTATTGGTAAGTTCTTAACCAAAAGGTATGCTCTATGGCTCGATCTTAGGACAATCGATGACGATGAATTACACTGTTCTGGTAGACGAATTGAGAATGGTAGTGAAGGAATGACGATAGCGATAACTAAAAAAGCAGAAACAGCTGGGCCAATAAATGCTTACGTGTACGTCATTATGGATGCTAAATTGATTATCAATAATGGTAGATTTGAATCGGCTATTTATTAGTTTAAAAATAATTTTAAGTTATAATCGATTTAAACTTTAGCGAGCTTTTAATAAAACTTTAGCAAAACTTTAGCGAGCTTTTAACAAAACTTTAGCAAACTTTAGCAAAACTTTAGCAAACTTTAGCTAAACTTTAGCAAACTTTA
Organism: Steromphala cineraria; assembly: GCA_916613615.1. Taxonomy (NCBI): domain Eukaryota; kingdom Metazoa; phylum Mollusca; class Gastropoda; order Trochida; family Trochidae; genus Steromphala; species Steromphala cineraria. The sequence goes on from OU744722.1 coordinate 3,217,874, forward strand.
GCTAATCTAACACTTTATACCATGGTGGTGTGTCAGTGCATAGAATTAGTTTGGAGTATTTCCCATTCAACCGTTTTCTAACCTTTTCTATTTCGGATTTACTTTCGATAACGTAGTTCTCTCGTAAACAATCCTTACACTTAAATAAGCAAATCCAGCGAATTTGCTCTCTGAAATCCGTGAGTATAGAATTATATTTCTGGGAAAGAATCCAAACGCTATGTTTAGTATGCCTGCCCGAGAATGCTAGCTTAGATAATTCGGCTTTCTTTCGAGTTAAGTCCCTTTCAGCGCTGCAGTCATCGATTATGAACAAGGTAGGTTCATTCTTGAATTTCTCGTGAAAATATTTCAAACAATCGTTAAGTCGGTCCCCCGGAATAATTTTATGTACATTTGGGTCATTATTTAACCACAATTTAGATTTATAAGTTTCGTTATCATTAATGGTTGGACAAATAATAATAATGTGCTCAAAATTTTCGTAATAATACGTTTCTATAAGGTCAAACACGAATTTAGTTTTTCCGCATCCAGTCTTTCCACAAATGATAGTGCAATGCGGATCTTTAGGTAGCATTTCTGGCATCTCTTTTATTATCAAAACATTAATTCTTAAAGATATATGTGTATCATTATGGAACTCGTATTGTTTCTGATATGTTTAGGTTTTTTGGGTATAATATTATGTTTAGGTTTTATGAGCATTATTGCTTTAAGCATTTGTCTCATAATATTAAAAATGGAAATAACCGAAATCATGGGTGAGATGTCCTCTGTATACCCCCAAGAAATGATTGAAGATAAGAGAAACAAACTAACAACTGCTGTCATGGGTGGAGGGAAATTTGTGGATAAAAAAATTTCTACGGATAAAATAAGCGGTATGACCGATGAAGAAATAATAGCTGAATATGAGAAATATGAACGTAGGCTGGGCGCGACTATGGTAAAAACGTTAGGGAAATCTTTCCTACAATTATATTCCAAGGCTATGAGTCACTTCTTCGATATCACTCCTGATAGTAAAACACAGCTATTCCAAGAGCTTAATGAAGACCCATTTATCGATATTGCTACGAATAAAATTTGTTGCGACCTTTATTATAAGTGGGGAGTGTACCTGGCTCCCATTACAATGTTGATTACAACTGCTAAGCATGTTGATTTTAAGAATATAAATTTAAATAATAAAGATGTCGAATACAGAAATTTTGAATCTGGAGATATGGGAGATAATACAACCCAATGAGGATAGCGATGAACCTCAACAGGTCACTAAAAAGGTAGATAAGAAGGTGGTTCAAAAACGTAACACAAAAGCTAATGATGAACCTCAACAAGTCACGAAAAATCCTAAAAAAGTAGAAGCTGGTAAAAACGGTGCCATGGTTAAAAAATTAAAGCGCGAGGCAAAAGAGACTCATGTTATAGCCTCTAAAGAGGCATTCACTCGGGGAGTGATAAATCATAGTAATCTAACACTTCCCTTCCTGTCAGGAATTCCCTTCCTGTTAGGATTTTTAAGCATAGGTGCAGTGATTATCTACACTAAATTGAATAAGCCATCTACTGATAATAATACTGATAAAAATGAAAAAAAACCACCTTTAAGAAAATGATTTACGATATATAAATAAAATATGAGCGAACAAAAGAATATCGTAAATACCCTTTACCATGCCGCAATAGTAACTGGACTAGCTGCAGGTTCGGCAAAATTAAGCAAAATGGCATTAAAAACCAGTACACCAAAATTAGATTTCCTTCCCCAAGATATTGGAATGATGACTATTTATATCGGGGGAGCAATGATGGTTAAAGATTATCTAGTTAAAAATAAATATATTCCCAACGATATAACTCCTTGAGGAGTTAATGCCTCTTTAAAGATATAACTCCTTGAGGAGTTAATGCTCTTTAGAGGCTATAGCTCCTTAAGGATATAATACATTATTTATAAAATGGCTAGTATTGCACTAATGGTGGGTGGTGCAATAGTTAACGCTTTGGCTTTCTCCGGAAGTAACTATCTATTTTCGAGAATGGGTATGGGTGATAGAGAAAGACACGATAAAGCTTTAGAGAAATTATCAACTGCTAAGGTCCAATGGGAGGAACGTAGAACTGAGAGACTCGATTTCTTAAACGAGCAACTAAAAAGACAATATCATTCTATTAAAACTTTTAAAGATGTGGATGAGGCGATTCACGAATATTTTATTAGATTTGGTAAGCCTTTACCCCCATTAGAACCTCAACCAACTCTGACAGATTTTTATACTCCTTCGAGTAGTCAAATGAAGGGAGAAATAATATTCGTTATTTTAGGTATGACTGGGCTTATCGCATTCGTTAATACGAGAAATAAAAAAAGTATTTAAAAAAGTTTATTTAGTATAATAAATGGTGCCCTCGAGATCAGAAGTATGTCTCCATAAGGAAGTAATAATGTTTCGGGAGAGAGAATTTTGTGAAAACTGTTGTCAGTTTATCGATATCGATCCAGAAACTTGTATTCACAGGAATATAATCAATGGTTATAGATGTGTAGACTGCGGGTTTGAATACAAAATACTTAATTTTTACCATCCATACTCGGTTAATAATAATAAATGTATCCCTCAAAATCATAGACAAAATCGTGCCAAAAAGACATTGCAACGATATAATTTGGATCTACGCTTGCAATTATTAACCGCAAAAAGATATATTAGTATATCCGAGAAGATAAATTTAATTAAAAGAGGCAACTACTACCTAGGATTGATCGGTGTTTGTTAATTTCATGCTTATAAAGAACTTAATGTTGACAAAAGTTACAACGAAATTGCTAAAATCTTAGGTATAAGAATTCATCATATCAGTAAGGGTTTAACCCTTACGATGCGGGTATATAATTTTGCTCTACAAGCCCACGTGGCGGAATTGTTTTGTCCGGTGCCAGCCACCGTTATATCCTGATTAACCGCTTCTTTATTTTTGTGCGCGGATATACATATGATACATGGAAATAAAGACAATTCTCTCTTCTATACGATGATGTAAAAATTATAAAATTATCTCTAATGGTTCGTGAGATATAAATGCCGCAAGGTGGGTACCCTCAATCATTTTGAGGTAAAAAATAAAATGTGCGGCACTTGTCGCAACGCTTGCCGTTTCTGTGTTTTTGTGCGCGCATATACATTTGATACATGGAAATAAAGACAATTCTTTCTTCTACACGATGATGTGTATAGAATTATCTCTAATGGTTCGTGAGATATGAATGCCGCAAGGTGGGTACCCTCAATCATTTTTGAGAAAAGGTTTGATATTTTATATCCGGGAGCAGCCAAGACTGCTTGCAGTCAATTATAGCCTTATCCTGAAAGTTACGGATTTCGCCAAGAGGGCTTATGTGCCATTTTATATTTGGCCCGTAAATATCACGCGCCCCGCATCATAAGGGTTAACCTATTACGAGTTATATAACTCCCGAGTTAATACCTCTTAAGAGGTAATCGCTCCCGAGTTTATACCTCTTAAGAGGTTATAAATGGAGGAAATAATAATACTTTATGTGTGCTTCAATATGCTACAATATTTTATTACACTTATCTAATGGGGAATCTCATTAGATTTAATAAATTAATTAAATAAATAATTAGATTTAATAAATTAATTAAATAAATAATTAAATTTAATAAAAAAATGTCAAAAATATAACACATAAAACTCTTTTAAAGATTTTAGAACGATACTAAAAAATGAGGGCAAGTCGTACCATTAATCGTATGAAACATATTAGGAATAAAAGTAAAACAAAAACAAAATCGAAAAGTAAAGCAAAGACAATAAGAATAAACCCCAAACCTAAAATCAATTTAAAAGAGCTCGATAATCAAATTAAACGTGATTTAAACATTCCAATAACAAATAAACTTGATATCAAACCTGAAATCGAGTCCGAACTAGACGAGTTTTATTTATCGAGAACTTTCAAGGGCTATTTAAAAACTTGGAAAATGGATCTCGATTACAATGATCTTTCAATATTATTCAAAACCACTAATACCCTCGTTGAAGAAAAATTAACCGAAGAATTAAAAAGTTTGACTAATATTAAATATCAGTTAGCTATTAAAATTCAGCTCAGTAAGGATGGGGGGAAAACTGTTATGCATGCTTATTTTAGAAGTGAACATGATGTATTAATCGACTCGAGTGATATTCCTGCATCTTTATCCAAAGCAAAAGAAGTGATAAAAAAAAGATTGGAAAATTGGACGCATCAAGGGTCTGGGTTGGTTGTAGATCGTATTGAAACAATGTGGTTAGACGTAGCGAAATATAATCCTTTGAAAGGTGGGTCCTATATAGATTTGCCCCCATATTATAAGAATAAGAAGGCCATCATTAATGTAAAGAATAAGGATGATAACTGTTTAAGATGTGCTTTGAGATCTGCCTTATTTCCGTTATCAAAAAATTCAGACAGGGCATCGTCATATCCTATCAAGGATGGGCTTAATTTTGATGGTATAGACACTCCTACTCCAATTTCACAAATTCCAAGTGTAGAAAAAATGAACAATTTGGCTATTAATATATTTGGGAATAATAAAAATAATGATGGTTTCGTTATTCATAGGATTAGTTCCGCTAATGAAAATATTCCTAGAATTAATTTGTTTCTATTAGAAGAAGAAGAAGAAGAAGAAGACGCAATTGATAAGGAAAAAACCAAAATTGATTTTTAGAAGAAAAAATACGAGATTGATAAGGATGACATTAAATATCATTATATGTGGATAAAGAATTTGAATTTTTGCAAAAGATGTCTTCACGGGTATTCTAGAGAGGACCTACTGCAACAACATAAAGTTGACTGCAGGAGTGTCAGTAAAGCTGCTGTTAGAATTGATATGCCTGAAGAGGGGAAGAATATTCTCCATTTTAAAAATTATCAAAACAAGATGCCCGCGCCTTGGGTTATTTATGGAGATATTGAGAGTATCAAAAAAAAGTTCATAATGTACAACCCAGTAATAATAATCAAAGTTACACTCATAAAATAGAAGATCACGAAGCTTGCGGTTTTGGTTTTATAGCGGTTAGGTGTGATGGATTAGCGATAAACCCACTCGTTTATAGAGGGCCAAATGCAGCGGAGACATTCTTATTATGCCTTCAGCAAAATGAAGACATAATCAGGGAAGACTTAAGAGATATAAAACCTATGAAACCTATGACTGATATGGAAGTTTTGGAATATAACTGGTCTGGTACATGTTTGATTTGTGGTAGGTGGTTTAGTAATACTAAAAAAGATTGGAAAAAAGTACGAGATTACTGTCATATTACAGGAAAGTATTGTGGTGCGGCTCATAACAAATGCAACTTACAACTTGGAATAAATCCCGAAAAGGTTAAAATTCCCGTAGTATTTCACAATCTGAAATTTTATGATGCAAACCTTATTATGCAGGCTATTTCTAAGGTTGATGGCAGTATAGAATGTATATCTAATAATTTGGAAAGATATATATCATTTTCCTTAGGCGGCCTTCGTTTTATAGATAGTTTTCAGTTTCTTCTAACGTCGTTAGATTCTTTGGTTAAGGCTAATAGTAACTTCCCTATAACCGAATTATTTACTCGAGAACTCACGAGGAATTTATTATTGAAAAAAGGAATATATCCATACTCGTATATGGATAGTTGGGATAGGTTTAAAGAAACCGAACTAGCGCCTAAAGAATGTTTCTATAACAATTTAGCCGAAAGTCATATAAGCGATGATGATTATAATCACGCTAAAAATGTGTGGAATTCATTCGGTTGTAAAAATTTAGGCGATTATCACGATCTGTATCTAAAAACCAATGTATTATTACTGGCCGATATATTCCGAACTTTCAGAAAGACTTTTTTACAGCAATACGGGTTAGATCCCGCGCGTTTTTTCATGGGTCCAGGGCTATCATGGGACGCTTTACTTATGAAAACTGGAGTAAAAGTAGAACTACTAACCGACTATGACATGCACTTGTTTATCGAGAAAGGTCTAAGAGGTGGAATATCAATGGTGTCCAAGAGACTTGCCAAGGCTAACAATAAATATGTAGAGGGATATGATTCGAGTAAACCATCGAGTCACATACTTTACTTAGACGCGAATAATCTTTACGGGTGGGCGATGAGTCAATATTTACCTACGGGTGGGTTTAAGTGGGTAGAATACGAGAATCTCGATATTATGAATATACCTAAAAATTCAAAGAAGGGTTTAATTCTCGAAGTAGATTTAGAATATCCGAAAGAAATCCATAGTAATCATAATACCTAGCCCCCGAAAGACTTAAGGTGAAACAAGAATGGTTCTCCGATTATCAAAATAGATTATTAAGCGGAGAACAAATACCCGATGTGGAGAAACTGGTGCCCAACTTAATGAATAAAAGTAAATACGTAATCCATTACAGAAATCTCCAATTATATCTTTCATTAGGCATGAAGTTAACTAAAGTACACAGAATTCTAGAATTCGATCAGAGCCCTTGGATGAGGCCGTATATTAGAATGAATACAGAATTGAGGAAGAAAGCGACTAGTGATTATGAGAAAAACCTTTATAAATTAATGAATAATGCTGTATACGGTAAAACTATGGAAAATGTAAGGAATAGAGTAAACGTAAGATTATTCAGGACAAATAATGAAGAAGAAGAACCATTAAGAAAGGCTATCGCTAATCCCGCTTTTAACGAATTCAAATCTTCGATCGCGATTTAGCCGCAGTTCATATGAATAAGGTGAGCGTAAAATTAAACAAACCGATTTTCGTAGGCATGAGTATTCTTGATTTATCGAAGCATTTGATGCATAATTTTTATTATAATAAGATAAAGAAACAATATAGAAATAAATGCGAAGTTTTATATACCGATACAGATTCTTTGTTATTAGAGATACAAACCGATGATGTCTACGAAGACATGAAAGAAAAAATTCACTTGTACGATACTAGTGATTTTGATAAAACCCACCCATTGTATAGCGTAAAAAATAAGAAGGTTTTAGGTAAATTTAAGGACGAATGTTCGGGTGTTCCTATTTCTGAATACGTCGGATTAAGACCGAAGATGTATTGTATCAACAAATCTGAAACAGAAATTAAGAAAGCTAAAGGAATTAAAAAGTATGTAGTAAAGAATCATACCAACCTTGAGCAGTATAAAGCGGCATTATTCGATAAGAAGACTTTTAAACACGAAATGAATACTTTGAGAAGTGAAGGACATTACATGTACGCAATGCGACTTAAAAAGACATCATTATCTCCATTAGATACGAAAAGATGGATTGCCGATGATGGTGTAAATACATACTCATATGGGTTTTTTAATACCCATAATACAAATTTAAAAACATAATACCTCTTATATAAGAAATGTCTTCTATGCAAAAGATTTATTATAGTCCCAATGAATATTTGAAAGGTCTAGCAGCTGTAGATAAACTCGCCAAGGCTGCAAAGGTCACTAAGGCAGAAGCAAAGAATTGGTTAATGAAACAAGCCATTTGGCAAATATATTTACCTCCGCCTAAATACGTACCGAGGCAAAAATTTGATATATCCGGACCAAATGAAGTTCATCAAGCGGACCTTCTATTTCTGCCTCACGACCGAGTAAAAAGAAAGACTTATAAGTATGCGCTAACTGTGGTAGACGTTGCCAGTCGGTATAAGGAAGCAGAGCCATTAACTACTAATAACTCCTCAGAAGTAGCTAAAGCTTTAGAGAAAATATATAGAAGAAGTCCTTTGAACTGGCCGAGTATATTTCAAGTAGACCCTGGACGTGAGTTTATGGGAGATGTAACACAACTTTTATCGAGACATAATGTTAGAATAAGAAGAGGTAAAAAAGAAGCGCACAGAAGTCAAGCTCTCGTAGAGAGATTTAATAAGACACTATCCGAACGCTTATTCGGATATCAGTATGCACATGAATTAAAGAATCCAAAGACGAGGTCTACCGAGTGGGTAACTAGATTACCCAGGGTTATATCGGCAATAAATAATGAAGAGACTCGACTTATAAAAAAGAAACCTATAAAAGCTATTAAATTGAAATCAGTTGTAGCCGAATCTTCCGCACCTGTATTGAAAGATACAAAAATCATACCCGATAGAGTTAACGTAAGATATTTATATCAACCGGGTGAACTCGAGGGTGGTCAAAGATTTAGAGCAACTGATCCGTATGGTCTCTTAAAATATATAAAATTAACCGATATGTTTCTAAAAAAGGTGAACCGACACTTTATTACTTACGAGATGGCCCGGGAAGAGGCTTTGTTAAAGAAGAATTATTAATCGTGCCATCGGATACTGTTCTACCACCAAAATGACAAACAAATTACCTTCTGCTTCCCCATTTTTTTCTTTTAAAGAATAAAATATATATATATAAAAGAAAAATGAACAATATATTATCAGATACTAGTTATGATGTTACGAATATGGTATTTAGTAAACCAAGAATTGTTAAATATGATAATGTAATTTATAATATAATAGATATTACGACTACTGGGGGCAGTAGTTTGCTGTTTCCCGTCAAAGATATAAATAAGTATATTAAAAGACCAATTATGGGTGGTTATAGTGTTCCATTAAACTTATCAGAAGAATTGAATATTACGCTGTCGAATATTATTGATCGATGTAAAAAGCATTTGACTGAAAACTACACGGAGGAAATACAGCGATTAAATAAAAGTATATCCCAAGACGTCTTGCATAATTTATGTAAAAGCTATAAATCCGAGGAAAATTTATTATTTGCGAGGATAGGGCGTCACTCAAAACTTTTCATCGTGAGGAATACGTATGATGATCTTATTGCAGATTTAGATGAACCAGCTCTTGTAATTGGCTGTATTATAAAAATTGACTCTATTTGTATTGGACCAACTGGTGTAAACTTAAGAATAAATATTCACGAAGGATATTGTCAAGATATATATCATACAGAATTTAAGGACCAAGTTTTATAAAAAGAAATATATCAATTTCATATTAAAAAACTGAATATGAATAGTAAAAATACGTTAAGCCTTTATTTACATTTATTTATATTTAGTTATATTTATTTACCGTATTTTTTACCGTTTTTTATACATTAAAATATGCGTGTGTCTAAAAAGGTGTATTTTAATGTATTTTATACATTAAAACACGCTTAAAATTCCTCATGAAGCAGAACCATCATTTTATAACTACTTAAAGAGTTTATATATAATTTTGAGTTAATCATCTTAGTTACTTCATAATAAAACAATAGATAAATTTCACGAACTTCTACAACTCAGGCTGACGAAAAAGGATTTCAGCTTTTTCTCAGAGCAGGGAATTACTGATTTTGATATCAGTTCGTTTCCATGTAGTATTTATCCAAAATATGTTTTGACCTTCAGCCGTTTTATAATAATTACAACTTGTCGCTCCAAACATATATTAATTGCATATCTTGAAATATGTATTCAACATTTTGACTAATTTGGTGAGAAATTCATCAATCAGTGACAATTCTCTCCCTGTCATTACACAGTTGATATTGCTGACAGTCCAATATATACATGGCTTTTCATTATGAACTAGTTTTCATTCAACAATTCACAAATTCTTGACTTTTAACTATAAGCTCAAACAAACGATATCTTTCATTTCTATAAGCCTGTTTCACATTAATATCATATCAATTACCTTCGTCAAAATTATGCTGCTTTTGCAAAGCTTACATTTAATTGATTTTCAATGATTTGATAAAGCTTTCAAAATGTAGCCCTTTTATCAGTTTGAGTGATAAACTTAACTAAAATAATATTTCAATTGTTAAATATTTCATCACCAAACTCTTTGAAACATGTAAATAAACAATTCAAGATGCCATTTGTACCTTTTTGGGAAACTCATTTTAACAGCTATATATTAATAGCTGTTATGTACCGACCGCGGTTGTGAAAACAGCTGAATTATTGGTCAGTTTATCAGCAATCAAAGTTTAAAATTATTTTGCAACTATTAAAATATTTAGTCACCAAAGTTTTCAAAACTGTAAAATAGACAATTGTGCCATTTGTATATATTCCTTCAACACAATTTTAACAACACAATTGATTTGAATAAAATAGGGACTCACAGCTCTGAGAGAGCAGCTGAATTATCAGAAATTTGTCAGCGATCTAAGTTTAAATTTATTTTTTCAATCATTTAATATTTTGACATAATGTATTTAAAACTGTGACATAAACATTTCAAGATGCTATCTGTATATATTTTAATCAATATTTTTCACAGAAAATCGGTAACTCCATCTTTGAGAAAACAACTGATTATGTCAACTTGAGTGGAAAACAAACATTTTATTTTTTTGTGCCCAATTATAAGATATTTTTACATAAATGTATACAAGACATTAAAATATTGATGCCATTTGTTTAGTTTCTATAATAACAATTTGTTCTATGCTTAACGTAAATGGATCCATTTTGAAACCGACTGTCGGCAAAATCAGCTGTTGATCTAATATTGTGTTTTGCCGGATAAAACAAAGTCTATATTTTTTGTTCCAATGATCGATAATTTTGCCATAGAATTATTAAAAATACTGAAATAAACATTTCAAGATATTATTTGTATATGTTTGGATAAGAAAATTTGTTTATTCACACAATAATCAACTCTAAAATATCAGACAGGCTTTTTTTGTTTGAGCGGTTGAACTAATTTTGAAAAATATAGATATAATTATCAAAAATTTAACATTTAACTACTTAAAATGTAAAATTAAACATTTAGTATGCTATTTGTTTATGTTTTGATGACAATTTTCTTTTATTTGATGAACTCTGAAAGTTAGCCATTTGTTTTACTTTGCGCGGTTGAAGAAACTTTAAAAAAATCATTGCATTTACTGATAATTATACTATCAAAATGTTTGAAATGTCAAAATAAAGATTTTAAGATGCTATTTGTATATGTTTTAATAACAACAAACATGTTTATTCCAGACCCGGCGATCTTTCTTAACTCACAGAAAGTACACGGACGGCTACAAGTAGAAAAATGTGGACGGAAACTGACCAACATGGCGCGTAGTGGAAAGAGCAACACTCCGGGTCAGTTCGAGAAGTTCTGGGGGACATGTAGCAGTCTGTTCCCCCTCCCTCCCTCCCCCTCTCCCTCCTACTGGGAGACTCAATGTACACTATTGTGGAGTAAGGGAGTCGGGTTCCCCCTGCTGGAGATGGGAGTGAAGGAGGGAGAGAGCAACATGGACGAGAGGAACTGTGTTTCTTTACTCCCCGGCGGGGTCTGCGTGTCTGTGAGGGATTACTGTCGCCTTCATCCCGACCAGCTCTGTATCCAGGTGTGGAGGAGAGATCAGGAGGAGGAGACGGGACATCAGGTTTGTGAATGTGTCTCTCTCCCCCTCCCCACATCTGGTGAAGAGGTCATCTTCACCTTCGGGTTGGTGCTGGATGTTGGGAGGGGGAGGGTGGCGCTCTTAGACGTGGGAAGGGGGAAACTCTTCTGTAAATTAGACCTGAATTTCACCCAGCAGGTTTTCCCCATGTTTTACGTTAATCCATTCAAAACAAACTGTGCTACAAGAATGGGACTGATATGCGGGAGCGAGATCTCCGTCACTGACCAGAAAAAAGATCTCATTCAGCAGGCCTTGTCAGATTGAAAATAGTTAGTTTATCTTGTTTGTGAATTTGTAAATAATAACAAGTTAGAGTTAGATCAAAATTAGAATATTATACACGTTACTTTGTGAATGTTGTTAGTTTGTGAACTGTCAGTTAGAATATGGAATGATGATTGTGTAAAAAGGTAAGAGATATGTTCTTGAAAATACTTTCATTGTATTTCTTATGACCTAACATGAAAAATAATTAATAATGCATTTGAACCATTTTTTTAAAAAAGCGGCCTTCAAATGTTCATTCCGATCACTGTAACAAACAAACGATTTGTTGAAATTTTTCCAATATCTGATTTAAAATGTTGTCATTGTATTCATTATAACATAATATGAAAAACAAATATACATTTTAACCCCTTTTAATTACGTTTGGAAGATAAAAACCCAATTGTAATCACTGCGAATGTCCGTCAGTAACCGCGACTTGTTGAGTGAAGCGGCCTTCAAATGTTCATTCTCATCTCTGTAACAAGCAAACGATTTGTTGAAAAGTTGTCCAGTATCTGTTTCAAAGTGTTGTCATTGTATTTATTATAACATAATATGAAAAACTAGACCAAATTTGCATACCTTTAAACATTATAAATATATGTATATGAAAGAGATCAACATAGGGGTTTTTGTGCATAGTTCAATTAATGGTTTGGAATCATTGGGTGTAAAGTTACCGTTAACAAATATTCTTGCATAGAAACAAATTTGTAAAAAGTACCTGTTTGAAAATATCATCATTGTATTTATCAATATATAACAAGAGCCCATCTTCATGATTCCAAATATATTTATATATCTACTTTATCTCGTTGGTCCTATTTTCAGGGGAGGGTCATAAGAAAAATTACAGCCTTTAGGGGAGGGTCATGGCAAAAAATACAAGAGTTTGGGGAGGGTCATTTTAAAATAGACAAGAATAATAACATCTTTCTTTGAAAACTTTAAAGAAGCCGTAAAATGTCACAACAAAGCTTTGTTGGTGGTAAAGATAAAAATATTTTCATTTTGAGTAGTTCAGGAATAGGATTCCGAAATAAAACTTCCCTTTAAACGGTTAATGTAAGCTACATCACTTCTAATTCATGTTCATAGAATAGCAGGACTGAACTAAACTGATAGCTTTAAGAGGACAGACAATTTATATATTTAGATTTCAAGGCTTTTATTACTGGCTGTTGTATCCTATAAGATATTTAGATGCATTGTCAACCCTGATATAGAATATTGTAGCAACAGAACCAGTTATATAATTAATCACAATGATTAGGATAGTTTTAATGACACTTTTATGATATTATACAAATTTATTAAATCTATAACTTGATCAATATTCATAGATCTTCAACTTGATCTTGGTCAGTATATCCTAGCAACTTATTATGAGGCAGATAAAGTACAAATATAAAACAAATTCCAATGTTGATACTTGAATTACCGATATAGGGAACATTTTCTGTTTTTATGCAGCAATCGTATTGTCCGTTTATATAATATATATATATATATATATGTGTTTGTATCCTATTTACCTGTCAATCTTATAGTTCAGATGCTTTTTTTTCAAATATGATGAAACCTATCAACATTATCTTTATGAGTTATAGATGTGCCTTGTTACCTTCATACATAGTCAACTTCTTGCTTCCATTCCCAAGATTTTGTTATGAAGTGAATTGTCTAACTCAAACTCATTAAATTTATTATAATTAAATGTAACAAAACCTGACATTTGCAATCACTTTGATCCATATATCCCTTGTATGTTTTTGCCATAAACCTTTGTAATTTTTTGACATATTGAACCAAATTTGTAGCAAAAATTTCAGAAGTTGTTGAAGGTGCATGGTTATGTTTTGTGTATGGTGAAATTCCATTTAGCTAAGTTTTTGGTTTTGGGAAGAAAAATCTTTGACATGTTTACCAATATTACATACATTTATCAGCTTTTTGGCTACTAAAGCTTATATCTTATGAATTTATCATATCATACAACCTTTTGGAATGAAAGAAGCTGGAAGGACAGGCCTCCATCCTCTTTTAAGTCTTATATTGATAGTTTAACATGAAATATAGATTTCCTTTTTGATATTTAGGTCTGGTATTCTGGTTTCATCTTAGATTATAAAGTTTTCTTATGTACCCCTGACTAATCAATTCCCGATTCTTATCTTAGAGACAATGCATTCTAACATATAAATAAGGAAATATTCTTGTCCACATCTATCAAATCTATCAATGAAATGTATAATTTTATCTTCATCAAAAACCATTGTCCATTATATTAACAGTGAGTCTATGAAGAAGTCATTTTGTCACAAGCATATTTCCCAAACTATACATTTATATACTGTATAATCAACTGATAATCATAGCGTAAATGTGTGTATCATAACATTCAATAAATTATTATTTAAAGTGCTAATGAAAATTGGTTAAAGTAGACCTTAGTAAACAAAATTATGATATTTTGAAGATATGAATTAGGGAGGGTCATGAAAAAAAATACACATGAATGGGGAGGGTCGCCCAAAAAATGACATTGGGTTGGGGAGGGTCATATTTTTATGTACAAGCCAAAGTGAAAAAAAACCCGACCCACATACCCCCCTGTAATAAATGACCCGTCCCTTAGAGTAGACCCGTGCATTCCGAGTATCGGAACATCCCATAAAAGGAGCACGCTGAGCTTATTACAAATGACTTTCAACTTTCGAACATATGTGTTTATCAAAACTGACAGAACTGATCTAAATAATAGATTCTCAATTAATTAATTTTTTAGAGGAAAATTCATTGATTATATAGACGTAGGCTTATATATTAGCCATATCACTAATTCTATAACTCCGAACACATGTACATGACTTGTTTAAGCATTATAACTTAACTGAAATGATGCTATGGTAGGCACATCGGTGTAGGCCATTGGCGCTAAACCTGAAAAACAGTTTGACTTATTTTAGGTGTTAACATAATATTTGATAAGTAACGGGCAACTGACGAACACTTTGCGCCATCGTGTTGTTAATCTCTAGCCTTGATTTTAAGCGGAACATTTAATTATTAATTAATGTTATACCCTAGTTATTGCCTTGTATTTTTCATATGTTAAATCAACATATTCACTTGCGATATTCATAAAAATATAAAATCCTAGTAAGATGCAATGAGACTTGTCCATTTCAGTTTCGATTTGATAACGCTAACTAAAGTCAGAATCTTTCTTTAAATTCTAAAACTAATTTAACTCCATATTCCTACGCAAAGCCTATAACGCCAGTTTATTTCCTGTCTGTTTTATGCCTTGCCGTCGACCCTTTAGTTTTCTTTACTGATTTCAGCGCCCCTGTACGCAAATTTTAGCAACCTTCAGTTACTTTCTGATTTGACTATTGCTTTCTTTCATAGTAAGCTAGAGAGTACGCACAGAAAAAACTCAAGGGTCGCCAGCAATTTATACAACTGATATTTCGGAAACTGACGTTTTAGGCTTTGCGTAAGAAGATAATCCTGACGAATGTCTATCTTCCAAAGAAAACCCAACTATTCAAAGTGGCACAAATATGGACAATTTTTAAGTGAAACTAAAAAAAGTTTTTAGCATGAAATTCGTAATTTGAATTGTGGCAGAGAGAGTAGGTAAGTCAGTTTAAAAAATATTTGAGGTAAAGGGGGTGTGAAAAATAGACGCCGAGAAAATACGGTATACTGCAATCGAACTATTTCTACAAATGTAACACTAATACGCAATGACCACTTACTGTAAAATTGAACTGTCAATAGGACGACCTGAGGCAATAATTCTTGACCAAAAAAACAGGCTTCATCGATAAAATAATTTTTGACAAACTTCGAATTCAATTAATGAAACAAATTATTCTGAAAATGATCCATTGTCACATTAAGCGCACTAATGTCATCTATTACTACCTGAAATATTAAGTAGTCCTGTTCATATGTGTTCATGCAGTCGTAATCAGACTGCCGCGGTAAGAATCCACAATATTCAAAAATAATTACAGAGGGAAGAGCTTTTCTAAATGTTCGTAAAAAAAAATGCAATACTGTTGAATTATTGATCAATGAAATAATTCACGTCGCATCTATAAAACAATTTAAATTTTGACAAACCTAACATAAACTTAGAATTCATTCAATTCAACAAATTATTCAGGAAGTTAATTATCCATTATCACCTTTACCGCACTGATATAATCTACAAGTACCTGTACTATCAAGTTGTTTGTTTCATATGTGTTCATCGGGTCGTGATCATTTAGCGGTACTTCTAGATCTATAGGGGGCGGGATAGCGCAGTGGTTAGCGCGTTCGGCTTCGGATCAGGAGGTCCGTGGTTCGAATCCCGCCAGGGGCTCGGACACTTTGTCTGCAGTAGTGAACTGTTCTACTCGCAGTCAGGTTTTGGTGCAATACTGCACTTTCAGTGTAGTACCACCCATGGTTGCTAGTTCCAGCCGATGCTCGCAGGTTCCACCGCAACGCATAGCCACAATAATGTTGCGGACTTTCTCCCTGCAATAATACTAGCATCCACCATATAACTGAAATACTCTTGAAAGGGGCGATAAACCCCATCTCACCTTACCTCACTTAGATCCATAACTACCTGTATCGCAAGACAAAGACAATTCCATGCAATACAAATGAAATAAAATCGCAATAAAGAATTCATGACATTCGAAATCATATGACACACTTTCTCATGTAATAATCTCTATATACATACACATAAAGACAGTATTCCAAAATAACAGTTACTTGAGAAACGTGATTGATAGTGATATGATAGTAATAAACTTATGACAACAATACCATTCTGAGTTTGAATGTACATAAACGGATTGTGAGTGCTAGACGGAATCAGGAAACATCTCATCATCTTTAGGGCTTGTAGCTTTGTCTATTTGTACATGAACAGAGAGTTTGTTTGATTTAGTTTGATCTTATTGTCAAGAAAAGTGGCTGTGTATATGAAGATAGACAAATTCTAGTTATTGTATTTGACGAATGAAACTTAGTGTTCAAGATGTGTATCCGAGTGTATGTGTGTTTAACACTGGGTTTGGTCAGTAACATTTACTATTCGTGACGTTTATGATAATATTTCGAATTGATGTTCAGTTAAGGCCAATATCTAAACTATAAACATATTCTGTTGTGTTCAGTTAAGGCCAATATCTAAACTTTAAACATATTCTGTTCTGTTCAATATCATATTGTATGTCCATGAATACTGTTTTGCTGAATTAATTACTGCTTTGAAATGAAGATTTAACATCAAGCTTTCCAACAGGAGGACTTGTCTAGGCTTATGACGTTCTCAAGTAGTGATGCGTTAACAAAAGAAATAAGAACAATAAGTGTTTCTTTTAAATTTAAGTTTCAAGACCCAAGTCATCTATAATTACCTTTGTTCAATTTGATTGTTTTATCTCAACATGGCTGATGTTGTTGACAATCGTATGTAACTGCCTGGTGTTTCGTTCAATAATGTTTTGTTAGTTGCAAATGAAGATTAATAGAAATATTCAAGAATCTCTTGTCATTCGTATGTTCATGTACGATATGGTTTAACATGAGCTATTGTAACTTAATTCATTTACAACAGGACATGCATTTCCCAGGATGCATTGTCTTCAATGTAACTCAAGGATTCATAAAATACAAATATTCAGTAACAAAACAAATAACATGCCCAAGATTGTTTTTGATTACCTAAATTTCAACATTTGATATTTGTTTCACGGGACCAAACAGTATGCCTTAAAATCTTATGCAGCAATTTCAGCAGATTTCAGCACTCAAAATATTTGAACAGACATGAAAATAAAAGTATAATGATCTCAACTTCTCAACAAGCACGTGTCTGTCAGAAACATTCAACGTCACTTTTCTCTGGCACTATCAGTGTGTTCAGCTCTGTTTGAACATCTACAAAGGTTTGTTACTGAATATGTGTGCAAGAGTCCTCATTTTCAACAGTAATCCGAATATTTTAAAATGAAGGAGTGTAACTAACTGTAATATGACTGTGGGTCACTATGCTACATCATTGAAACTGAATGAAGGTGTGGAACTTCAACTGAATCTTGTATCATCATGGTATGTGAATGGTGAATATGTATGAATACATCTTTTTGTACAAATATCTTTTTTTGTGTGTAATATATATTTTCATGTTATAGACAAATTTCTTCTTTTCTACCTTATATTGATTTTGTTAGAATGCAGATTCTATTTTTATTGTTTTAATCTGTATATATTTTCGTTGCGAATTTCATAGATTTTATTCTTATTGTATAACCCTGTATTATTTAACGTACTATACCGTCTCCGACTCACCGTAGCCCATTGATTGCCTATCAATTATCTCTCGACCCATAACACAGAAAAAACAACACTGGAGTTACCTGTATATCCCCGCCGCGCCACCTATGGTCACGTGACCAAAACCTCATTCCAACTTCCTGTCGCTCAGTGAACGGTCGTGTTTCTGAGCGCTCTCGAAGTTATCTTGCCTTGGATTTGTATTAAAGTTATACTTCTTATTTTCTCGTTCCCTTATACTTGGGAGTAAGGATTCGTTCTCCTAACTCCTGGTTTGCTTCCAATTTGTGGATTTGGAAGTGAGTGTTTGTTTTCTACCTGTGTGACAGGCAGGCTAGTCAGTGTCGCGCTGCTTGTGTTGCACGTGCTTGCTCGTGCTTCTCGGCTCGTAGGTCTCGCCTCCGGGTACCTGACCTTTGACCCCAGCGCGCAGCTTGCCGTCCGCTCCGCGGGGGTTCGTCTTTGCTCCGCTTTGGTTCACCATTTGGTTCACCGGGCGAGTGACGGACTGGAGTGACGGGTCCACCTTTCGTTCGGTGGTCCACCTTTCGTTCGGTACGCGGTTGCTTCGCTTCATTCCGCCTTGGTTCACCTGGCGAGTGACGGACTGGAGTGAAGGGTTCACCCCCCGTTCGGTTCGCGGTTGCTTTGCTTCGCTCCACCTTGGTTCTCCTGGCGGGTGACGGACTGGAGTGACTGGTTCGTCCACCACCCTTGTCGCGGGTGCTTCACTTCACTCAACTTTGGTCCGTCGGGCGTGTTCTTGGCACTGGACCTCTTCCGCTTGACAGACAGGCTGCACATGTCGGTCCGTGCGGTACACATACCGGGGGTGAAGAACGTCCTAGCGGACACTCTTTCCAGGCCGGACAAACCACCGTCCACGGAGTGGAAACTTCTCCCCCAGGCGTTCCAACAAGTGTGCCAGCACTTCGGAAGACCACACACAGACCTGTTCGCGACCCGGCTAAATCACCAGCTGCCGGTCTATGTGTCTCTCGTCCCCGATCCCGGGGCGTGGGGCTTAGACGCTCTGTCGTGCGAATGGGAGGGGATGGACGCCTACGCTTTCCCTCCCCCGGGCATTCTCACTCAAGTGGTGGCGAAGATCGAGGCGACACGGTCGATCAGGCTAATCCTGATAGCTCCCTTCTGGCCAGCGAGGCCGTGGTTCGTACCCCTGCGGAGGATGTGTCAGGGGTATCCAATCCCCATTCCTCTCAGATGGAATCTCTTAGTGAGCGAGCCAAGCGGGCGGGTGCACGAGAACCCGCAAGCACTGGACCTTCATGCTTGGCTTGTCTCCAAAAGGGGCTGAAACGGGCGGGCTACTCGAAGAAAGTCGCAGTCGCGGTTTCCTCGGCCCAGCGTGTCACCACCCGTAAGCTGTACGACGTACAGTGGGGGTCATTTGCCACTTTCTGTGCAGACAAGGGCTTGGATGTCCAGGTAGCGATCGTTCCCAGGTGGTGGAGTACTTAGTGTACCTCCGGGAGGAGAGGGGACTTAGGGCCTCCTCTATTAACACCCACCTAGCGGCAATCATGACGGTCTTACGCAAGCGGGAACCCGCGGTGGACATCTCCGTTCTCAAGGAGGTGATCAGGACCTTTCGTCAGGAAGATGCGGCTCAAACCTAGACCTCCGAAGTGGGACCTAGCGATTGTCATCGAGCATTTATGCTCGGACTTCTACGAACCCCTGATGGAATCCATCATTCTCCGACTGACGGTCAAGACCGCCTTCCTGGTGGCGATGGCTTCGGCCGCCAGGATCTCAGAGCTACACGCACTTCAGGCCGACTTGCTCCGGTTTGAAGCGAGGGATGGGGGTAAGGCCACGCTGGGACTTGCTCCGGACTTCGTTTGCAAGAACCAGGGGTCGGACGAACGGGGCAGGTATTCCACATTCCTGCCCTCTCAGGTTCGGTCTCTCCCACGGACGAAGAGAGCAGACTCCTCTGTCCGGTCCAAGCTCTTCGGGTTTACGCTGAACGCACGCGTTCTCTCCGCCAGGGGAGGAGGAGACTTTTCCTTCCTCACTCCCAGCGTAGCACGAAGGAGATAGACAAACGTCTCTTGGGTGTCTATCTGCGGTCCGCTATCCTGGATGCCTACAAAGCCAAGGAGTTAGCCATGAGATCAGAGCGATCTCAGCCACTATGGCTTTTCACAGCAACATCGCCGTAGCGGACATCATGTCGGGCTGTTTCTTGAAGTCTGGCATGGTTTTCGCTAACCACTACCTCCGAGACGTGTCCACGGAAGACCTCGCGGGCGTGGCCAGGCTGGGGCCACAGGTGTTCCCGCAGCATCGCACTGCGGGTGCGGCTCCCCCTAGAGGGGTCTCAGCTCACCGATAGGTCTTGTTTTGCTTTCTGTTGTTTTTCAAAAAAACTTCACATTGCATCTCCGTGTGTCGTTTGTTCTTTCTTCCGGTCGGGCGGGCTTCCCTCCTTTGGAGGGGAACTGGGCACCCGCCGTTAGTTAGACGTAGTGGGGGGAGTAACTGCTCTCCTGCCGCCTCGCTCTCGCAGCCCTCCACCCTCTGTGGTAGTCAGGGCTATAGTATGTTAAATAATAGTACGTTTTTGAGTAAACGTCATTATTTGTACTTACCGTCGACGACTCACCAATCTTTATTTCCCACCTGCGAGTAGGTTCGCTCTAGCGTTCACTGGCTCCAGGTAGGTTGGATGAGGTTTTGGTCACGTGACCATAGGTGGCGCGGCGGGGATATACAGGTAACTCCCGTGTTGTTTTTTCCGTGTTATGGGTCGAGAGATAATTGATAGGCAATCAATGGGCTACGGTGAGTCGTCGACGGTAAGTACAAGTAATGACGTTTACTCAAAAACGTACTATTTTATTGCAGTGTATTTAATATTTATTTTATTTCCATAGTGTAACCTTGTATACTATTTCAATGTATGTAATATAGATCCACATGAGTCCATACTCAAGGTGTGTTGAATTCATATCAGCATCTTTTAATCTGTATCGCCTGTCACAGAAAATAATCTAGTGTCCATTAGTCATTGAGTGTGAGTTTATTCGACAGCTATATATCTTTTGAAGAGGTATGCACACTTTCATTCTTCCGAAAAAAATACTTTTGATTTTGTTTGTCTCTTCAAACGAACGTGGGGTGCATAAATCGCAATTTCAAATTGTTTGTGCACAGGATATTCGTAATTTCTGTTAAAAAATTCTGGGGAAATTATTGACTTTGAGTAAGAAAACAATTTTGTGCATTGATTGCACTGTATTTGATTTAAATCGGTTTACGCGTCATTACACGTTTCAAAACAAGCAAAGTGTCCATTTTAACTCATCTGGCCTGTAAGACCGTCAATCCGTCCATCCGTCCTTAATCTTTGTGGAATTTCGACTTCTTCACCATAACCATAACGCCTAGAAAGCTTAAACTTGGTGTACAGACTCCTTGACTATAGTGAGGATTATAAATTGTAGCTTTGGTGGCCCTGTGGCCACTAATAAGGGTCACAGGGGCCAGGTCCGTAAAACCCATTTTCATCTTCTACTCCAGGGCCTCCTTTCACAAAGCTCTAAGGTAGCCTTAGTGCAATGTTAAAGAAACGGAGTTAAAGTTAACCTTAGTTAAGGTAGCTTCGTGAAAGAATGTCCAGAACCATAAGGCCTAGAAAGAGGGGCCACACCCTTAAAACCTATTTTCATCCTCTTTTCCAGGGACAAAAGGCCCAGAAAGCTGAAACCTTGTGAATATACTCTTTGACCAGTGAGGATTGTGATTGATAGCTTTTGTGGTCCTGTGGCCCCTAATAAGGGCCTCAGGGGCCACACCCTTTAACATAATTTCACATTTGCTACACCCTAAAGCCTGATAAGCTACAGAGCCACTGGCTCTATTTGATTTTTCTGTTATCTCGCCTAGTTAAGTGAATTTCAAATCGATGAATTTTTAAAAAAGTTTATTTCTCGCATTAAACATTAAAATATGATATGCATAGGACTAAGTTGACTCCTGGAAAATGATGAAACTATGCTTTCGTCGAATAAATCTGCTGTGGATTGAATTATCTTTTTTTTTAATGGTAGCGTTGCTTTTGGACAATAATTTATTAAACCCACGGATCGTCTATGTAGCTTTCCTGTTTCTGATACCAATTAAGATCATCCAGAAGTGGGCACCAGAGTAGACATCAGTTGGCAGAGCGTCCGTTCATTAGCTGGGAAGCTTTCTTGCTAGACGCTCAGCATTAAGGATAGAAAATCACTTAAACTGGCACTGCACTGCACAGAATGAATTTCCAAAATTACAATGTAACTAGGACAATAAAGAGTTTTTATCATTATTAATGTTAACTACATTGCTGATATTGCTACAAACAAATCGTCATAAAGCAATGACATAATAAGCAGTTAATGACGTCACAAGGCTTTGACATCACTAAGAACAGACTTAAATATACTATGACATCACAGAGTTGATGACCTCATTGTTGTTTATATTTGATGACATTTTAACAGTCAGAGACTCATTTCAATTATTGCTGTTGAATGATTTCGACTGATTACGAATGTCACCCCAGTGTCTTCTAATATCAAATATAACAACTTGAGTTGATTAAAGAATCAGACGACTCTTGCGTGAGACTCTCTAGTCATATTCTTATAATTGTAGCCTGTATCAGAAGACTCTTGCGTGAGACTCTCTAGTCATATTCTTATAATTGTAGTCTGCATCAAAGACTCTTGCGTGAGACTCTCTAGTCATATGCTTATAATTGTAACCTGCATCAGAAGACTCTTGCGTGAGACTCTCTAGTCATATGCTTATAATTGTAGCCTGCATCAGAAGACTCTTGCGGGAGACTCTCTAGTCATATGCTTATAATTGTAGCCTGCATCAAAAGACTCTTGCGTGAGACTCTCTAGTCATATTGTTATAATCGTAACCTGTAGCAAACACGTAAAGTTACGTCTATGGCTGTATGAGGTGTAAGAGACGGAATGTTCTCGACAATGAGATTGATTCCACTATTTACAATACCCAAGTCAAGCAACACGTACACTACCACAATCCAAACCATAAACACAAATGATAAACATAATATTAGGACATATCACTTACTTATACTTACTTACATGCTTTATATATACATCATGCATCAAAATGTCTTCCTTCCACACCTTATATATAATCTTCTAAAATTAAGAAAAGTTTTGCTGAAAATTGATTTAACCATTAAGTATTAGGAATAATTTCCTGAGTTTGGAAATAATATTTTTACAGAGATTGTCACATGACAGTAGAGACCTAGCAATCAATTTCGAGAACGACCTCAAACTTTTACCTTGACATTCGCATTCCGTAGACTCAACAAAAGTCCTTACAGTGTCTTTAAATGTGCTTATATCCTTCCCAAAACCTCCCTAGTATTGTACATAAGTCACCAAGACTGACAGTCGTGTACCAAAATTGGCGTGGTCATCCGAAGTCTTCATTACCCAGGAAAATCAAGTGTTATGTAATGCTGCTGAAACTAGTGCTTAACCTTCCTAATGTACCGGGAACCACATTGGATATTGTTGCTATCCTTGGCTTTACCTAGAGCTCTCGAACTGATTAATGACATTGTTCTGTTGAACTTCAGTTTGTGGAGCCATGACTTTTATTCAAAAAACAAAAAATGACAGTTCATGTTCAAACCACCAGAATCCCCGGGTTTGATAGACACGTTTTCAATGACAAAACATTTAAGCCCGGAAATGGTTGGAGGAAACGTTAATCAAAGACAAACTGCTTTAATGTAATAACTGATTCTTTTAAACAATGTTACATTAAAAAACAAAAACAAAGAAACTCCTAAACACACCTGCCTTTCTGCGTGTTCATAACTTTTGGATATGTTAAACAGTTCGTAAAGGGCGAATATGTCTTCCCAGAGAACTACATCAATCAATTAATCAATCAATCAATCTTTATTATCGCACTGGAGAGGCCTCAGCCTAAAGTACATTTACATTTACACTTACATATAACTGTATAAACCAATAACTTCATTTTGTATGAATTTGCATTAACAGAATTAACAGTTTCAGTGAGTTTCTTATTGATCACAGTATGTGGCACTTATTGTAAGACGTTTGTAGAATAAGATTGAACCGTTCATTATTGCAGCTTTTGTCTTCTTTTGAAATATATGCCTATTCAAGAATAATAATCATATATCAATATGATGTGAACAAACTTAAAACAAACAATCATTGTGTTGGACAAACCTTTTAAGGCCATTTATACAAAGTATTATATTCGTCAATATGTGATACGTCAATACATCTTGGCTGTCACAACTACCTCATATATCAGACATGACAAATGACTTGACAAATATGAAGGTCTGACAAGTGGCTGACAAGCTTTAACCACAAACACTGCTTTAATATCCATAGTCTTTAAGGTTGTTCATATTTTAATATATAATGTTACGTGATTAATTTATCTGCACTGAAAGAGTAATTACTTTGTCCATCAAAACACAAATAACATTCTTATGTGATTTGTTAAGTTATAACCTTCAGCAAATGTGTGTAGTAACTGGCCTTAAAAGTCAGCATATAATGTATTTCCTAGAAATGTTAGTGAATACATGGAATATATGCTGAGTGAAAAAGTAATTATATCTATTTACTGAAAGTTTTAGTAAATGAACATGCATTATACAATAAATCAGGGTCTATAATGAATCTGCAATGGATATGGCTCCACAAAGGCAATTGACCATTTTCCAGTTTCGCGAAACGAGTCGATTGAGAGTGACGTCCCTTTGAAAAATCACGTGACCGCGGGCAAGCCGTCAAAGTTTACGTTGAGTTGAACGGTATTTTAGTCAACTTGTCATGCTCGCCTAGACCTTAAACGTTTCTCTTTAAAACAATTGAAGGTATCAAACGACAGTTCACTGCTAAGACCTATTTTAAAGAGTAAAAAGGACGACTAAGGCCTTCAAAGGTATTCTATGACGCACTTTTGTGAACCGTGGGATTAGGCTACACAACAGGAATAATACAAACTTAAACTGTTGAATTAAATCATTTGAAAAATTCTAGATTTGAAATAAGATTTTTTAAAGTAAAAAATGTTATAGGTTAAACTTTAAAAAATGACCATAACGTTATTTAAACATGTATGATGATAAAAAAAAATCCCGAAATTCGACTACATAAAGTCAAGCTTCTCCCACAACATTTGAAAGTTAACAGTCTCTACTGCTTCTCTTCCCGTACTATTTTGAAAAAACGATAAGTAGCAAATGAAAAATTATGTAATAAATTTAATTTTGCATTTGAATTAAAATTAAATTAAACTATTTTGATTTATGAAAGAAACACTGCTGATATAAAATAAATAAAAAAACTTATTCATGAGCTTATTCATCAGAAATGATATTTGACGGCGTACCAAGCATTTTCCATTGATTTATTTTATCACATCTATTTTATCGTGGTTTTTTTTACTTTTTAAACAGCCTGGAAAACTTCAGAGAAGATATATATGAGTTTCTTTCATGAATAATCTATTTAGGCCTAAAAGTAGAATGTATTAGCGTCCTTCAGTTTGTCAAGAATGTTCACGTGACAAACTGAATAAACATTGATACGAGGGTTATAAGTAAGGGTATGAATTTAATTTCCACAAAGAAACAAACATAACCTACGGAAAATGCACAGTAATCCAACATTGCGGTTGGGTTTATAGCAATGAAAGTAAACATCATTGAATCATGCATTTTAAAATAAACTTAAAATTTAGATAATTTACACAATTCTTACAGACGAAACAGCTTGTTGAGTCAGAATGAAACACTGAGGGACAAAAGAAACGATATCAACTTTTTCAAGCGGGTGAATTACACAATGCTATGACTAGTGACTTGCGACAACTAGACCCTGCGATAGGTTGTGAATAAGTACTCACAATTTCATTCATCAGAGTATGATTATTTTATTTTATTACTGAAATTTACTTGTGGTCCTAAATCAGCTTTTTCAAGATGCTTTTTGGCCATAATGTAATGAATCGAACTTGAAAAGTTACAAAATGTAGAAACTCTATAGATATAAGATGTTACAAATATAAAAAAAACTTCATGGAAATCAATTTGTTTAAGCATATATGCTGTATGACGGTTAAAAAAAAAATAGAGCCATTGGCTCACTAGCTCATCAGGCATCATATCAAGTTTGCTTTATACAGGCAAGATGAGCTGACCTGATGTTACCTATTGCAAGAAAACCTATAAACAAATTACAAAACAAATGTGACGATTTCGGAATAAATTTCCTTACCCAAATGATTTATTATTATTCAACACTTTCTAGATAACCAATATCAGACAGTGAAAGAAGTCCACACTAAAATATCCAAGGAGAAATATATTTGCCATAGACAGTCATCTAATGGAGAAAAATAGGTTTAAAGATTGTGACCCCTGTGACCCTATTTGGGGTCATGGGGTCACGAAACCTACAGTTTAGAATCCCAATTGGCCAAGGAGTCTTCACATATAATTTCAGCTCTCTAGACCTTTTGGAACTGGAGAAGAAGATGAAAATAGGTTTTTAAGGTTGTGACCCCTGTGACCCTATTTGGGGTCATGGGGTCACGAAATCTATAATTTAGAATCCCCATGGGCCAAGGAGTCTGCACATATCTTTTTTTAACTCTCTAGTCCTTTTAGAACTGGAGAAGAAGATGAAAATAGGTTTTATAGGTTGTGACCCCTGTGACCCTATTTGGGGTCTTGGGGTAACCAAAGTTACAAATTAGAATCCCCATTGTCCAAGGAGTCTGCACATATCATTTTTAACTCTCTACTCCTTTTGGAACTGGAGAAGAAGATGAGAGTTGGTTTATAAGGTTGTGACCCCTGTGACCCTATTTGGGGTCATGGGGTCACGAAATCTACAATTAAGAATCCCCATTGGCCAAGGAGTCTGCACATATCATTTTTAACTCTCTAGTCCTTTTAGAACTGGAGAAGAAGATGAAAATAGGTTTGTAAAGTTGTGACCCCTGTGACCCTATTTGGGGTCACAGGGTCACCAAAGTTACAAATTAGAATCTCCATTGTCCAAGGAGTCTGCACATATCATTTTTAACTCTCTACTCCTTTTAGAACTGGAGAAGAAGATGAAAATAGGTATTTAAGGTTGTGACCCCTGTGACCCTATTTGGGATCACAGGGTCACCAAAGTTACAAATTAGAATCCCCATTGGCCAAGGAGTCTGCACATAACATTTTTAACTCTCTAGTCCTTCTGGAACTTGAGAAGAAGATGAAAATAGGTTTTTAAAGTTGTGACCCCTGTGACCCTATTTGGGGTCACAGGGTCACCAAAGTTACAAATTAGAATCTCCATATGCTAAGGTACTTGTACACAAAATTTCAGCTCTCTAATGTGTATGGTTCATGAGAAGAAGTCGAAAGTGTCAAAAGTTTACGGACGGACGGACGACGGACGGACGACGGACGACGGACGACGGACGTACGCCGGACGACGGGCCATGCCATAAGCCCATCTGGACTTTCAGTCCTGATGAGCTAAAAAGTAAAAACTGTTTTCACTTACCTAGCTCATCTATAGTTAAGGAGATTTTAAAACGACAATTTTTGAAAGGCGTATATAATTAAAAACCTTCATCAAATATTGCTTATAAATTCAGAACTTAGTTAAGGTTGCTGCTGAAGACATGAAGTAACCCTGTTTCAGTCGTAATTAACTATCTTGCATTTCATATGGTATGGTTTCTTTTGTCTCTGAGTGCTACACCGTAAATATTTGAATAATCATCGTATATATTTGAATAATCATCGGCATTGAAAAGTTTAAAAAAGGGTTTAAGCCGCCTGCATGCCCTGATTCGTGAATATGTCGGGCACAAAATGTTTACAATATTTATCTTTATTACATGATTGGCCCTGAAATACCGAGATCTATCAATGAAAATAAACCGTGTTATCAGTCACTAGTGACAATAACAATGGAACGTGTTATCAGTCACTAGTGACTGATAACAACAATGAACTGACGTCATCGAACAATGCTCTGACGCAATGACACGCTCATGACGTCATGTTGTTGCTTAGGCGACGGGCTCTCATCGGAGCCGACTCAACGTATATGCGCTTGAATTTCGACAGAAAAACAACGATTTAATCATAAAATAAATAGAACATTTGTCTTTTCTTGACAAATACCATGTTTATCTCATCTCGTGAGGCAGAAAATTGTATATTATCACTCGTGGCTGCGCCACTCGTGAAAATATAAACTTTCTTCCTCACTCGATGAGATAAACATGGTATTAGTCAAGAAAAGACAAATATCCTGTAATTATTACCTACGAGGGCAGTCATACAGAGGTTCATATTTTTCATTGTGACGTCACGTTATTAACAATGCTTTGACGTCACGGTTCACCTATGACGTCACAATCTAAACGGGCCGGCGTCGGCTTTCTCGCCTATGCTTAGAAGTAGGTTTTTGAGTATTTTCTTTAATCTGAAGGCTACGGTAATAAACAGAATATAATATTCGTGTCGATGACATACTATGTTTACGACACTCGTGCCCAAATATCAGTATATCCCTCGCTCTCGCTCGGGAAATACTAATATTTAGCCACTCGTGTCGTAAACATAGTATGTCATGGACACTCATATAATATCCTCTATATATGCAATAACTGATAATAAGATATCTTCATAGCAATCAGTAATGAATTGATTTGCATAGAGTTATCAAAATTGAACATGAATGTCATGGCTTAGGAACCAGACTTGAATATAGGCGCCTTATCAAAATAGTTTCTTACATTGATAATCGCCAATACCCGGAGATGACCTGTACATATTAATGGTGATATTTAGTCAAAAGTTACTGAATGTTGCTGAAAAGTACAAATTATGGGCTAAAAGGTTCAGTTGAGATTTTGATCGAATACCGGCCGATATACCACTGCAAACGTGAGTTTTGAAAATTATTAACCGACAGCGGGGCTACTTAAAGATCATGTGTTAAAAGTGTTTCAAAAATCAATTTATAGTAATATACAGCGGTGTTAAAGGATGCCATATCATATTCCCATAAATTTTCATGAAATAGTTTTAGATTCCTTATTATTCACCATAGGACAGTTTGTACACTACGTGAAAGTCTTTGTTGATGTTCATTATAGTTCCAACGTTACTAGAGGAAAGCGAGGTCTCACAGAGAAATAAAATATCAAAATGTTGAAGTGTTTTATTTAATTCACCTTCACAGTGAGAGACTCCCCGAATGTTCCAACTTCCCGGCGAGATAAGACTCTACTGTGTGTGTGGTGGATGCTACTGTTTAATGCTATGTCATGATGTTATTCTATCTTAAGATGGGTTGATGATGCTGTCTGTTACTTGACTGTAGTAGATACACACTGATGTTTGGATATCTCATCTCAAAGGGTAAGAGGTTCTCTTTATATTTTGATTCTAAATAGTCTGAGCTTTGTAAGAAATACGCCTTAAAGCGGCAAAAGAAAGGCATTTTTTCATAACTTGGGACAATAACTTTCTTGAAGCAAAAAAAAAATCAATAAAATAAACTTAACAAAAGTAACATGCACAATGAAGAGACATAAAATATACCCTAATGCACTGCAAATCACAGTTACTTCAAGGGAAGTGTTCGGTTCCGGAGCAGATCTCTAAAACTATGTGACTGATCATCACCAAACTTGGTATACTGTCTCTCCATATCATGTAGATGTGCCTTTTGGAGGTTATAGATTTTTGACAATTTTTTTTTTATTTCCATGGCAACAATTTAGACTTAGTCTTTTTCAAGGGTTTCAGCATCAAATCTTTAGAATTTATATATATATATATATTTGTTTTTGCTACAATTGTGGAGTTGATAGGTTATTTATTCAAGTTGAATAATACAGAGAACATTAATGGTGCTTTATGATAGTATTGTTTCGAGGTTTGGAGCATTTGAGGAAGGGGGAGACATTTGTTTTACGGGTAAAAACACTTTCCAATTTGTACATGCTTTCAGTTGAGATTTGTCTGTTCTGGTTTTCACTTTAAAGTAAACCGTTAATAATAAAGCTATATTTCAACTGAGCTTTGAAAGAGTTCCACATGGACCAGTTATGATTAGTTTTTTTATAGTTAGATAGATAGATTTGCTCCACTATGCTATGCTATGCTGACCACATTTAAAGAAGTGTCATTAAGCAAACCTCCTTACAACGTAACAAACAAAAACAATAAAATAGTTTGAGACTACCCTTGACTGCATGGCCATGTCAATCTATGAAAGCTTTCAAGTCAGGGGACCATCTCAAAAGGTCTTTTTTCACTTTTAAAAGGAGTGTTGATTTATGACCGAGGGACCTGTGGTATAGGCCCCTTAACTATTATAAGCCAATCCTTATTATAGAAATGACCTAATCGGCATGTTTAAAAGTACGACGACGGCCACTGAAGCAATCAGGAAATGAGCTGAAATCAAAGTGTAGCTAGGTTTAAATCTATTGTTTTTATCCTTATGAAAACGGTACTCAGTATTGAGATGGCCTACATTATTATTTGAGGATTTGGACCTTGTGGTGTTTACAAACCTTAAATTGAAATTCAAGAAGTACTACAAAAACTGTTATGTTGTCATGTTAGGTTTACATATTGAAAGTTCCATCATACGATTTTAGGTCTCATTCATCCCTCTTGAATACTTTGACGATGCATCATATGATTCAAAGGAATTAAAAATGAGTTCTTGTTTGTGACATTGCATATATATATCATAATCATCTGTATCAAGACTAAAAGCAGTCACTTCGTTTTTGTTTTCTGGTGGTACACAAATGTTTTACTCCATTGAAGTCTGGTAGCAATGTGGACACTCCAGGTGTAACGGTTCATGAGATAACAACGGTAGACCAGTCACATCAAGAAGAATACCACATGTACATATGTCGCCGCTCAGGTCTCCTGCTTCCTGTTGAATACACACTGCTAAACCTGAGGTCTTGTTTGTGACATTGCAGATGTCAACCATGATTACCTGCCTCAAGACTTAATCTTTAACTTTAACTTTCTCAACTTAATCTAAATCCTGACAGCTGTCATTTGCCATCTTAATGTTAACCCTATTTTCTAGTGGTAGCTGGCGTCTAACAGATACTCAATGTAGAATGTTAATACTGGGTACTTCTGTATTGAAGCTTGAAAGCAAATTTGTAGACTTCAGGTGCACTTACACGCTAAAAATACACATTGAGACACATTGAGAAGAACACAACATGTGTATAGGTCTCCCACTCAGTTCCTCACCGTGACGGGGACAGCTATCTAGTCTGACTGTGTAGTCTACAGGGTTATTCAATCTTAAAGAGACTTCAGGTGCAACAGTTCATGAGATAAGGCACTAACAGTAATAGACCGACACATTGAGAAGAATACAACATGTGTATAGGTCTCCCGCTCAGTTCCTCACCGTGACGGGGACAGCTATCTAGTCTGACTGTGTAGTCTACAGGGTTATTCAATCTTAAAGAGACTTCAGGTGCAACAGTTCATGAGATAAGGCACTAACAGTAATAGACCGACACATTGAGAAGAATACAACATGTGTATAGGTCTCCCGCTCAGTTCCTCACCGTGACGGGGACAGCTATCTAATCTGACTGTGTAGGCAACAGGGTTATTCAATATCGCGTCCTTTCAGACTGATACAAGTAACATTCATCTGTATAAAGGCTTGTGTTGACAGTCAGACCTGTAGTAGTGTATTTAGGCGTGAAGATGAAATGGAGATGTTCAACCCTATTTACCACTTTACCTGCATTATGTTCACTTCAAATGTAACTTCATCCTCAACCAACCTGTAGAAACACTCAACCACCAACCAAAGATTTGTACTCAACCAAATTACTTCACGCCAAATTGATAGATTAATAACACTATCATGGACATAGTGTTCCAGTGTTCAACTTTAACCTTTTATCTATGGAAGGACATGTATGCCAAAATGAAACAATGTAGACATGTAACTCACGAAATGTAACACGTTGGTCTCAATAAGAAAAGACAAGCCAAGCATACAAACCTAAAATTTCAATCCTGTAAATCTCCACTTGCTGTTCTCAACTTCACAAGGTTGGAATGTAATTCGAGAAATGTAATCTAGTAACTATTCAATTACACACCTTATTGGAAAACATAATTTTAGTGTTCCAAAATACGTTTCACAAGTTAAAATTGGAAAATAAAGAGTTATAAAGTAAGCCTTGTAAAGCTATCCTTACAAGTCAACCGTGCAGAAATTGAGAAGTTTAAGTGTTTTTATGTTTAACTTTATAAAAAGGTCACAATAAAGTTATAAAGTGCTGTATAAATGCTGGTAAGGGTACTTGGATTCACGAATGTTATACAGCTGTTGTACAAATGCTTGTTAGATTTCTTGGATTTCTACATTTTATACAACTGCTGAACTAATGTTGTTTGATTACCTCTTTTTTTGGAAACATCACACAATTGGGTGGTTGTATTATTTCAATTTATCTAATACATGTCACAAAGGATTTTTATTAATTTACCAATGTAATTAAACTGCCGGACAAATATTTTTATCTTTGTACAAATAATTTGGATTGTATTGTAAATATCCCGCCATTAGGTGTCTGTTTAATTCCAATTTATTCAACCATCATTTGATCAAACCTTACAACTATTGAGAAGGAATGATATTTTCACAAAGGATTTTATAAACAATGAAAACAAACTTTTGTGCAGCAACTGCATAATTACAGAAGGGATCAAACCAGTGCAGGGTTAATACCTATTGTAACATGACTTCGGTAAATACTCGTTTCTGATTGGTTGATTGAAAGAATTTGCCAGTGTTAAATGTGTTAAAACACCCGCAAATTGGCTGAGGCGAATCACCGCGAAAGGATACATTATTTGGTCCACCTCAACATTAAAATGTTCTGATTCTCCCAATATTCGTGACCGATTCACATTTTACTGTTGTTGCTGTCATTTTCTAACTTGCGCAATCCCGTAAATGCCAACAATCCTTTTCTATTTGCTTTAGTTTTATGTAACCAAACTTTCTTAATTTGGCCAAGTTTCTCCTAATTTGCCGCCTTGAGCCATGCGGCCGGTTTCTTTCGAACGCCGTTCCCATGGCACGACGTCACAAAGGCCAACGGTTATGACGTCATAATGATCGCGTCAACGTCACAATGGTATGGGCGAGTTTAAGATATTTGTTCAGTCGGGTTTGTTCCTGTTGGTTCATGTATTATATAACTGTTTTCTCTATCGTAAATTTCACAGTGAAAACTATATGATCTCACCGTTATGAGTGCAACTGGTTTGCAATATTAGAACACTATTTTAATGTCTATAACACTGGGAATTTCTTCTTCTTTATAGCTGCGAACACCTATAACAATAATGGATCAGTCGTTAGATCCTTACAACTCAGAGTTCCCTACGCAAAAATAGAGTTCGCTCTTAAAATGCTTATAACTAACGGTCATGTTACAATATCGATAAATAGTTGCGTTTGTAAAATTTCCGGGATTCATTGTTATTCAACACCCGCAAATTTAAGCGTTTAAAACCTCCGGCTAACGCCGTCGGTTTTAAACTAAATTTGCGGGTGTTGAATAACAATGAATCCCGGAAATTTTACAAACGCAACTATTTATCTTCTAATTAATACCTTGTTTTGCCTTGTAACAAACCGTCAAGCAGGCTCTCTAAAGGTAGATGTTTAAAGGTACATTGATGTTTAATAAACAGTGAGTAAAATGTGTTACCTTTGGACTAATCCGATACTTCAATACCCCTGAGAAGACATGATATTCATTTAAACGTATGCTACAATTAAAATAGCAAGTTGTGTCTGTTTCTTCTTTTTTCATTATTACTGATATCAGCACACCTGTATCTTTATTATCATCAAGTTCGGAGAGTGAAGACTAACTAAACAAAACTGACCAACCATGGACAGAATGACTAACTTCCGAGAACTTTACATACATCAAATTGAAAAGTATGCATATTTGCTTTGATTGTGCATTTACATTAGACTTATATTCTCTGAAATCTTCTAAATGCAAAACTGTTATAGAGTTCGTATGTTTATATACACAAAGAACTTAATTAAGCACCCACCCTCTTACACTTTTTCAAACAGAAAAACACTGCTAATAATAAACAAAACAAATGTACAGGCAAGCAAAAAGGATGTTTTAATAGAATGGTCATCTACCAGTGTGGAAATGATAAATTCATACGGTTTACGACTCACTGTGACCGAATAACTTGTTTTACAAAAACTTGGTCCATTGCATTTTTCAGACAAAATCCAAGTTACCTTAAAATTGAAAATGAAAGCTGCATTGTTATTGTTACAATTCTATTGAGTGAATTAATGAGTTTTTAGTAAATAAACCCATAGCAAAAGTCAATCATTAAAGCAGTATGAACCTTCAAAATCATATAATTATCACATATCGAAAAACTGCACAAAGACATTAATTGGTCCTTGTCAAAGATTATGGCTTATCTAAAGGAAGGAGAAGTGTTTGATCAACAAGTTCAACTCAAGAATCTCAAATTTACTTACAGTTGTTTAGCTTGTAGGCATTTTATCAATTTTTAATTTTAAAAAAGTACTGAAAATTCAATGTCTTGCTAGCCTCTTATTATGCATGATAAAAAGAGTTTAAGTGTATGAATTTCAACTAGGGGTCAGAAATGTTATTTTTAATTCATAACATTCAAAGTTTAATGTGTAGTTTTCCCCATGTGACAATAATTATATTTGGGTGAATTTCAGAAGTCTCACAGTTTTTCTCATAATTTCATTATTTTTGCACATTAGCGATTTTTAGTACAATTAAATAGTCAATAACAAATAAAATGTTATATCTGGAGTGGTCAATACATCTAAATGATCCAAATAGTCCAAGAGTCCAAGTTTATTTTAAGTTCTTTGTGTGTAGAAAAATTTGGTAATTTTGTGAGCAATAACTGCTGAAAAATGATCAACGACTGCAATGGTAACTTAAAATGACCAAACTGTTTATGCAGGCGAATATCCCTTTCCTTTGTATGTGATCCTGAATTCTAAAGATGTTTATCGCAGATTAAAATTCTTTTATTGTGAACCAGGTATGACTTGCCGTGAAGCTGAATAAGTTCTTTAAGAAAGTGTGCAGAGAGTTTCAATTGAACACTTGGTTGAGTCTTTGAAATACCTGCACAAGCCGGATCGTCCACTCGCCGCTAAGCTCTCAGTTCTCTGTCCTGAGTTTGTCTTGTCAGGTTCTTCTCGGCTTGTAGTTTGTCTGGACGCTACGCGTACTTGTGAAGATCTTCGGGTGTTTACATGGAATACTATGATGGTAAGTTTTACCTTTAATGTCAAGATATATACAGTACTGCAGAATCAAATCGGTTCTTGTTTGCTTAGTTATGCCAGGTTTATTTCCACTCCTTAAAGAGGTGGTTCTGTTGGGATGTCAGCTTCGAGAGATCCGCCATTTTGTTCAGTGAAAGAAATGATGTATATGCACAACAAATTCACAATGGATTAATAGTAAGATGTACGTTTTTATATTCACATATGTACCAGTCATCAATTACTTTCCTTAATATTTAGCACTTTAGCAGGTCATATTTCATAATGAAAGAAGGACTCTAGAAAACTAGCAAGTACATAAGTATGTTATACTTGTTGTTTATAAAACATCACGTGAAAGCACAAACACAAGTAATTATATACTCCATAAGTAAATCTACTTAGTATGTTAGTATACTTATAAATAAACATGTCAATTAAAACAGGGTCCAATTATCACAGATTGATAATTTACTTTCAAATATGTTCCTCGTAAAATAAAGTTAACCATGTTATAAGATTTCAACACAATCAAGCTTGACTTACCTATTCAAAGTATTATTTGCGTTATATTAATAGTAATAACGTTAGAAAAACTCTTAATACCTTTAACAATTAGTAGCACAGAACTTGCACAAATGTAATGTCATAACTCAAACATCGAAACACCTCATTTGTTACACACATCTATGCTAATCATAATCTTAGTAAGTAATATACAAGAAAATTAAACACAAAAAGAATAGAAGAAACAAAATTTGATATTTCATTTCCTTTCTACATGAAAGTAATTAATTCAAATCTGTTCAAAGTGTTAATAAACATTCTGTTAGAGAATACTATGATCCGCCTTCCATGCATATAAGCTCCCATATTTCTACTTTATACTCACACATCACTCTTCCCATGCATATAAGCTCTCATATTTCTACTTTATACTCACACATCACTCTTCCATGCATATAAGCTCCCATATTTCTACTTTATACTCACACATCACTCTTCCATGCATATAAGTTCCCATATTTCTACTTTATACTCACAAATCCCCTTTCTATGCATATAAGCTCCCATATTTCTACTTTATACTCACACATCACTCTTCCATGCATATAAGCTCCCATATTTCTACTTTATACTCACAAATCCCCTTTCCATGCATATAAGCTCCCATATTTCTAAATTATACTCACACATCACTCTTCCATGCATATAAGCTCCCATATTTCTACTTTATACTCACAAATCCCCTTTCCATGCATATAAGCTCCCATATTTCTACTTTATACTCACACATCACTCTTCCATGCATATAAGCTCCCATATTTCTACTTTATACTCACAAATCCCTTGTCCTTGCATATAAGCTTCCATATTTCTACTTTATACTCACAAATCCCTTGTCCATGCATATAAGCTTCCATATTTCTACTTTATACTCACAAATCACTCTTCCATGCATATAAGCTCCCATATTTCTACTTTATACTCACAAACCACTCTTCCATGCATATAAGCTCCCATATTTCTACTTTATACTCACAAATCACTCTTCCATGCATATAAGCTCCCATATTTCTACTTTATACTCACAAATCCCCTTTCCATGCATATAAGCTCCCATATTTCTACTTTATACTCACACATCACTCTTCCATGCATATAAGCTCCCATATTTCTACTTTATACTCACAAATCACTCTTCCATGCATATAAGCTCCCATATTTCTACTTTATACTCACACATCACTCTTCCATGCATATAAGCTCCCATATTTCTACTTTATACTCACTAATATCCTTTCCATGTATAAAAACTCCCATATTTCTACTTTATAATCACTAATACCCTTTCCATGTATATAAACTCCCATATTTCTACTTTACTCACAAATACCCTTTCCATGTATATAAACTCCCATATTTCTACTTTATACTCACAAATACCCTTTCCATGTATATAAACTCCCATATTTCTACTTTATACTCACAAATACCCTTTCCATGTATATAAACTCCAATATTTCTACTTTATACTCACAAATACCCTTTCCATGTATATAAACTCCCATATTTCTACTTTTTACTCACAAATACCCTTTCCATGTATATAAACTCCCATATTTCCTCTTTATACTCACAAAACCCTTTCCATGTATATAAACTCCCATATTTCTACTTTATACTCACAAATACCCTTTCCATGCATATAAGCTCCAATATTTCTACTTTATACTCACACATTCCCTTTCTTACATATAAGCCCCCATGCTTATACTTTATACTGACAAATCACCTTTCCATGCATATAAGCTCCCGTATTTCTACTTTATTTCTCAAATCCCCTTTCTCTGTATATAAGCTCCCATATTTAGACTTTACTCAAAAATCCCCTTTCCATGCAGATAAGCTCCCATATTTCTTTTTTAATTCACAAATTCCCTTTCCGTGTTTATAAGCTCCCATATTTCTACTTTAATTCACAATTTCCCTTTCCATGCATATAAGCTCCCATATTTCTACTTTATACTCACAAATTCCCTTTTCATACATATAAGCTCCAATATTTCTACTTTAATTCACATTTTCCCTTTTCATACATATAAGCTCCCATATTTCGACTTTACTCACAAATCTCCTTTCCATGCATATTAGCTCCCGTGTAATAAGTTTTTATTTCAAAATCCCTTTTTAAGAAATTCAATGTTTACTTAAGTCTTTTTTCTTAGTCATCATTAATTTATGAAAGCCAATAAGTTTTCAGCCATATCCCAATGATTAGGTGATTTTGTTTTAAACTTTTTTTCATCAAAGCCATATTTCATTAAAATATAGGTTTAAAATACATAGAATCATCTTTTTAGTATAAGTTAAGAATTCATTCGGTGATTATTTTTCAAAGTCAAGAGTCAACATTAACCAGACATTTAGAAACAATATTGACAATTCTTTAGAATATTTTTGCGATGGTGATCTTCTGCATTTAGATCAATATTTTATCAGGTAATTTTGTTGGAACTGTTTCTTTTTTTAAATTTTCAAGTCAAGATATTGTCAAAAAAATATTTACACATATTTTTCGAGAAGCCTTTCTTTTCTTAAATATAAGATTTAGATCGACAGGTTTTCAGTTAATGTAAAACCCGTTGATCTTAATTTATCCAGATTATGACTACGTGTCGAGAGGCTACCTGCAGCCAATATGTTAGCAGGTTTAAGTATTTAGCTCGCTGTGAGCGAGAGAGAAAGAGAGTATTTGGGTGACTATGTCCAGTATGACAGCAGGTTTTAATTAAGCGAACTCACTGTGCGTGTGAGCGAGAGAGAAAGAGAGTATTTGGGTGACTTTGTCCAGTATGACAGCAAGTTTTAATTAAGCGAACTCACTGTGCGTGTGAGCGAGAGAGAAAGAGAGTATTTGGGTGACTATGTCCAGTATGACAGCAGGTTTTAATTAAGCGAACTCACTGTGCGTGTGAGCGAGAGAGAAAGAGAGTATTTGGGTGACTTTGTCCAGTATGACAGCAGGTTTTAATTAAGCGAACTCACTGTGCGTGTGAGCGAGAGAGAAAGAGAGTATTTGGGTGACTATGTCCAGTATGACAGCAAGTTTTAATTAAGCGAACTCACTGTGCGTGTGAGCGAGAGAGAAAGAGAGTATTTGGGTGACTATGTCCAGTATGACAGCAGGTTTTAATTAAGCGAACTCACTGTGCGTGTGAGCGAGAGAGAAAGAGAGTATTTGGGTGACTTTGTCCAGTATGACAGCAGGTTTTAATTAAGCGAACTCACTGTGCGTGTGAGCGAGAGAGAAAGAGAGTATTTGGGTGACTTTGTCCAGTATGACAGCAGGTTTTAATTAAGCGAACTCACTGTGCGTGTGAGCGAGAGAGAAAGAGAGTATTTGGGTGACTATGTCCAGTATGACAGCAGGTTTTAATTAAGCGAACTCACTGTGCGTGTGAGCGAGAGAGAAAGAGAGTATTTGGGTGACTTTGTCCAGTATGACAGCAGGTTTTAATTAAGCGAACTCACTGTGCGTGTGAGCGAGAGAGAAAGAGAGTATTTGGGTGACTATGTCCAGTATGACAGCAAGTTTTAATTAAGCGAACTCACTGTGCGTGTGAGCGAGAGAGAAAGAGAGTATTTAGTGAAAAAAGTAAAGGTCCATAGCAGAAAGAAACAAGTAAAACTTTCATTGAACAGTGATTCATTTATGTTTATTGCCTTAACGGATTTCAAGAGAGTTATTTTTGAAAACCACATTAAACACCCGTCTATATGCGTAACTCGTCTATACGAGATCTAGAATATGCACATGTTGGGTTACACCAAGCAACAGTCACTAACGGGCAGGAATGCTGTACAGTTTGTAAGGATTCAATAACATTGAATAACAATAGGGGTACTAAGTCTGCGGATCGTAGCTTGGATTAAATCTAAAAAGTTATTTTCTAACTGTCTTTACTATAAATATTTAATGTAACTTAGAGCTTAGAGCTTAGAGTCAAATTATCGTTTTACTGAAATTGGGTCCCAACTTGTTTTTATCACAAAATGCTAATGTGAAGTTGTTTAAGTGACTTGATGAAATATTGAGTGTGTGTATGGAGCCAATCGTGAAACCAGTCAAAACGTTCATTTGAGGAGTTGAAGCATTCTTCTTTCATTTAGATAGATTATATAAATTGGTCAAGAACAAATAAGCAACAATAATATGATAATATTCCACTTGAAAAGGAATGAATCTTGTTTCCTTTAAATTTCACTGGTTTTAATTGACAGTAACCGTTTGTGCAACAACATTTGTGAACATTTGCAGTTGCAGGCTTATTTAATTTTTTATTTCATCAAAAATTTAATCAAATTTGCTCTTATTGAATGCCAATACTCAGATTTTTTTGATTAAATGTATTTTCACTGATCTCTCATATAGTGGAGCAAAGATCTGCTTTACTACAGTGAACATTTTGTTGAAGAACATTCCCACTGCTATACATTTAAATATATATATATGATAATTTCAATATTCTTTATACTTCTGACTGCCCATATAATCAATTCATATTGGTTCCCTTACTATGCCGAATAAACAGATGTCGGCTTTCATAGTTTCATAGCTAAATATACTTTTAGATTGGTACCCTCAATATGCCAAATGATCAGATGTACTTACAACTTGTTTCATATCTAAATATACTTTGTCAGTCTTTGAAGATTCTTTTTGAGTTCATTTTAAGTTTTAAGTTCATGTATGGGAACAGTGCTGGGAAAGGTTGCAGACACGTTGCAGAGACTTTTAATTCTAGTAATAGGAGCATCAGAGATTAGAGGGAACTCTTTATTGTAACTGTGCACAGTCAGTATATGGTAAATGCAAAGTTTGTAACATAAAGATACGTCATATTACACGAGAGACAGGGGTCCAGCTAGCTCTACTCATGCAGTGTTTGTGGTCGCCATGAGACACGGTTAAACATCCCAACAATCTGATTATGATTAATGTTCCCAGGGATGATCGTGAATTTCAAAGCCTTTACAATTACAGTGGAGGAATACATTCATTGATTTCAATAGCGAGAGATTTGTGAAAACGATGCATAACGTTACTTGACACTCTCTGTGACCTCGGACAAGAACATGGGAATGTGTTAACTCAGTTTGAGGAGGTCAACGTGACCTAACTGCTCATATCAGACACAGACGCAAGTTCGACACATCCACGAGTACGGAGACAATGTTAAAACCTACATCTAGCTCCAGTTTCAGAACTTTTATTATGTAGTTAACATAATAGATGTACATAAAATTGATTGAATAAATGGTTTAGAAAGTTATGTCACATGAACAAGAGCTTTTTATTTCGTAGTCAGACTGTTGCCAACATTAACCTTCGCTCTCTGGTATCACTGGTCGTTGATCACTGCTTGTACTTGATATATGTAAAACATTAGACTCCGTTACATGACGTTAATTATCATAGATCTATAACGTTCGTATCTTTCAAATAGAATGTAATGATAAACCTTCAACAATTGCTTTTTTTAGAGGAATCATGTAGCATTAAGGTACACTGCGACGGTTTAGCTCTCTGAGCAATCTTCGCAGGCATGGTTCCATAATCTGTTTACAACAGGCATCAAATATTTTAGTGAAAGCAAATCGAATGCTCTTTTGTGTTAACAACCAACAATACATTAAAAACCTAGCCTGTCCTGAATATTAATTTGTCAATTCCTTAGGGGAAATTTTTTTGTTACCAGTTACCAGTCCTGACCAAAAAGTAACCAGTCCTGACCAAAAAGTAACCAGTCCTGGCAAAAAGCAGCCAGTCAAGGACTGGCGGACGGGCTATATCTTAAACACTGCTATATATTGTGTGTATAACCATTTTTACATATCCTCATATAGGCCTATTCTAGAAAAAAAAAACCTGTAATATTTGAAAGGACATAAAAGTATCATATGATAGTTATATACATATATATTTAAGCTAATAATTCATTTTGGAAGACATTGCTTTATTATAAACTCTGATTGTGATTAGGAGGTCAATGGAAACAAAAGCGCAATAATCTACATCTAGTCCAAATTTATTCAAAGGAAAACACAAACAGCTTAATATCTAGTTGTCAATGTAAAAGTGCAACATCCTTACACAATTGATATAGCAATGTCCTTATTGTTAAATGTTAAAATCTATTTTAATGATCAAAGCAGTCAAATAAACCACTCATTGTTTGTTCTTTCACATGTGAGTTTACGTCGATATTTGTTGTTATGATAATACAAACGACTCTCCTTGTAGAGGGAAGACTGATGGTGATATTTATATATACAATTATGTTCTTGGTCTTCCTGAAATAGAAATATTCTCACTCTCTACTGTATGCCAATCTCAAAATGTCCATTTAAGTCACGTCACTTACATTTGGGCTAAGTTATCCCTTTACGTTAGTGTTAGGATTGGACAAGTCATGTCACTTACATTTGGTCTAAGTTATCCCTTTACGTTAGTGTTAGGATTGGACAAGTCACGTCACTTACATTTGGTCTTAGTTATCCCTTTACGTTAGTGTTAGGATTGGACAAGTCACGTCACTTACATTTGGTCTTAGTTATCCCTTTACGTTAGTGGTAGGATTGGACAAGTCACGTCACTTACATTTGGTCTTAGTTATCCCTTTACGTTAGTGGTAGGATTGGACAAGTCACGTCACTTACATTTGGGCTAAGTTACCCCTTTACGTTAGTGGTAGGATTGGACAAGTCACGTCACTTACATTTGGTCTTAGTTATCCCTTTACGTTAGTGGTAGGATTGGACAAGTCACGTCACTGACATTTGGTCTAAGTTATCCCTTTACGTTAGTGGTAGGATTGGACAAGTCACGACACAAATGTATATAAATGTACTAGTCTATAGTTGAATCTAGCTTATTGTTCAGTGTTAATATGCATTTGTGTTTTCTCAGAATCTTAATGTATCACATTCTTTACAAACATTTGCAAGGTATAGATTTTCACATAAACACACGTTGTTTATAAAAAAAATATTTCTACATGATGTTAAAGGCTTTGGGAAATAATAATGCAATTTCGGCTTCGAATTTGGGATCTGTTGTACAGTTTAAGCTTTGGTTCTGTTTGGTATCAGAATTGTGTTTGCCTTCCTATGTCCTTCTTATCAGAGTTTGTCAGTTTGTCAGT
Organism: Steromphala cineraria; assembly: GCA_916613615.1. Lineage (NCBI taxonomy): Eukaryota > Metazoa > Mollusca > Gastropoda > Trochida > Trochidae > Steromphala > Steromphala cineraria. The sequence goes on from OU744722.1 coordinate 3,261,146, forward strand.
AGAATGGACTGTTTTCATAAGCAGACCTGCATAGAGATTTTAAATCCTATCGCTCTTTTTATTTCAAAGTGTCCTTTTCAAAGGAATTAGATTTAAATTAACTTAATATCAAGAAATTTAGAGAAGCTCTTGTTCAATTGAGAGGTTTTCCACGTCATTTACGTATCGAAACCGGAACCATTTTAACATAAAGATAATAGACTGTGTTGAGGCCATTTGGCAGTATAATGAAAATATCAGCTTTAACATCACCTTTAAAATATCTTAATATTAAGCGCCATAAAATTTCTAATAGTTGTACTGAAAGTATCCAACATAATTTTCCTAGATGCTTTACTGATTCTGTCATAGAATCAAAATTCATATCGGAAATATACTATATTGTAGTTTTCAATCTCTCAGTTTACAACGTTTCCACATCATTGTTCAGTCAGTATAGGAACAGATATCAATCAATGATCAGTCAGTATAGGAACAGATATCAATCAATGATCAGTCAGTATAGGAACAGATATCAAACAATGATCAGTCAGTATAGGAACAGATAGCAATCAATGATCAGTCAGTATAGGAATAGAGATCAATCAATGATCAGTCAGTATAGGAACAGATATCAATCAATGATCAGTCAGTATAGGAATAGGTATCAATCAATGATCAGTCAGTATAGGGACAGATATCAATCAATGATCAGTCAGTATAGGGACAGATATCAATCAATGATCAGTCAGTATAGGAATAGAGATCAATCAATGATCAGTCAGTATAGGGACAGATATCAATCAATGATCAGTCAGTATAGGGACAGATATCAATCAATGATCAGTCAGTATAGGGACAGATATCAATCAATGTTCAGTCAGTATAGGAATAGGTATCAATCAATGATCAGTCAGTATAGGGACAGATATCAATCAATGATCAGTCAGTATAGGAATAGGTATCAATCAATGATCAGTCAGTATAGGGACAGATATCAATCAATGATCAGTCAGTATAGGGATATATATCAATCAATGATCAGTCAGTATAGGAATAGAGATCAATCAATGATCAGTCAGTATAGGGACAGATATCAATCAATGATCAGTCAGTATAGGGACAGATACCAATCAATGATCAGTCAGTATAGGGACAGATATCAATCAATGTTCAGTCAGTATAGGAATAGGTATCAATCAATGATCAGTCAGTATAGGAACAGATATCAATCAATGATTAGTCAGTATAGGAACAGATATCAATCAATGATCAGTCAGTATAGGAACAGATATCAATCAATGATCAGTCAGTATAGGAAAAGATATCAATCAATGATCAGTTAGTATAGGAATAGGTATCAATCAATGATCAGTCAGTATAGGAACAGATATCAATCAATGATCAGTAAGTATAGGAACAGATATCAATCAATGATCAGTCAGTATAGGAACAGATATCAATCAATGATCAGTCAGTATAGGAATAGATATCAATCAATGATCAGTCAGTATAGGAACAAATTTCAATCCACTGTGATGACGTCACTCTTCTGTGTAAACAACAGTAACAGGAAAGGTTTTTGTTGTAATAGACTTATTGTACAGACATAACTTTACATTTAACTATGCCAAAAAACCGTTTCAATGGGTCCTCTTATAACGAAGATATGATTTTAGGCTTCTCCAACTATCTGGTAATTTTTTTATTTCGTTCAAATTTGTAATATACATGCATGTTAGTCAAACCATGTAAATAATTGTTTTTAAATCAATATATATCAATCATTCGAACCTCTGTGTCGGCAAATATTATTGACCCCCGTGTAACCTTAATATAATATGTTAGGTACAAGACAGCTTTCTTGAAAACAACTTGAACATCTGTAAAAGTGTAAGGCAGTTTAGAGGAGAACATTCATACGTTTCAGTTGTAAGAGAGCCAGACCTAGAGCAAAACCTAAATAAATATATATATGTAGAAGTGTGAGGCAGTTTAGAGGAGAACATTCATACGTTTCAGTTGTAAGAGAGCCAGACCTAGAGCAAAACCTAAATAAATATATATATGTAGAAGTGTGAGGCAGTTTAGAGAAGAACATTCATACGTTTCAGTTGTAAGAGAGCCAGACCTAGAGCAAAACCTAAATAAATATATATATGTAGAAGTGTAAGGCAGTTTAGAAAAGAACATTCATACGTTTCAGTTGTAAGAGAGCCAGACCTAGAGCAAAACCTAAATAAATATATATATGTAGACGTGTGAGGCAGTTTAGAGGAGAACATTCATACGTTTCAGTTGTAAGAGAGCCAGACCTAGAGCAAAACCTAAACAAATATATATATGTAGACGTGTGAGGCAGTTTAGAGGAGAACATTCATACGTTTCAGTTGTAAGAGAGCCAGACCTAGAGCAAAACCTAAATAAATATATATATGTAGAAGTGTAAGGCAGTTTAGAGGAGAACATTCATACGTTTCAGTTGTAAGAGAGCCAGACCTAGAGCAAAACCTAAATAAATATATATATGTAGAAGCGTGAGGCAGTTTAGAGGAGAACATTCATACGTTTCAGTTGTAAGAGAGCCAGACCTAGAGCAGAACCTAAATAAACATATATATGTAGAAGTGTAATGCAGTTTAGAGGAGAACATTCATACGTTTCAGTTGTAAGAGAGCCAGACCTAGGGCAAAACCTAAATAAATATATATATGTAGAAGTGTGAGGCAGTTTAGAGGAGAACATTCATACGTTTCAGTTGTAAGAGAGCCAGACCTAGAGCAGAACCTAAATAAATATATATATGTAGAAGTGTAATGCAGTTTAGAGGAGAACATTCATACGTTTCAGTTGTAAGAGAGCCAGACCTAGAGCAAAACCTAAATAAATATATATATGTAGAAGTGTGAGGCAGTTTAGAGGAGAACATTCATACGTTTCAGTTGTAAGAGAGCCAGACCTAGAGCAAAATCTAAATAAATATATATATGTAGAAGTGTAAGGCAGTTTAGAGGAGAACATTCATACGTTTCAGTTGTACAAGAGCCAGACCTAGAGCACAACCTAAATAAATATATATATGTAGAAGTGTAAGGCAGTTTAGGAAGAACATTCATACGTTTCAGTTGTAAGAGAGCCAGACCTAGAGCAAAACCTAAATATATATATATATGTAGAAGTGTAAGGCAGTTTAGAGGAGAACATTCATACGTTTCAGTTGTACAAGAGCCAGACCTAGAGCACAACCTAAATAAATATATATATGTAGAAGTGTAAGGTAGTTTAGAGGAGAACATTCATACGTTTCAGTTGTAAGAGAGCCAGACCTAGAGCAAAACCTAAATAAATATATATATGTAGAAGTGTAAGGCAGTTTAGAGGAGAACATTCATACGTTTCAGTTGTACAAGAGCCAGACCTAGAGCACAACCTAAATAAATATATATATGTAGAAGTGTAAGGCAGTTTAGAGGAGAACATTCATACGTTTCAGTTGTAAGAGAGCCAGACCTAGAGCAAAACCTAAATAAATATATATATGTAGAAGTGTAAGGCAGTTTAGAGGAGAACATTCATACGTTTCAGTTGTACAAGAGCCAGACCTAGAGCACAACCTAAATAAATATATATATGTAGAAGTGTAATGCAGTTTAGAGGAGAACATTCATACGTTTCAGTTGTAAGAGAGCCAGACCTAGAGCAAAACCTAAATAAATATATATATGTAGAAATGTGAGGCAGTTTTGAGGAGAACATTCATACGTTTCAGTTGTAAGAGAGCCAGACCTAGAGCAAAACCTAAATAAATATATATATGTAGAAGTGTGAGGCAGTTTAGAGGAGAACATTCATACGTTTCAGTTGTAAGAGAGCCAGACCTAGAGCAAAACCTAAATAAATATATATATGTAGACGTGTGAGGCAGTTTAGAGGAGAACATTCATAAGTTTCAGTTGTAAGAGAGCCAGACCTAGAGCAAAACCTAAATAAATATATATGTGTAGAAGTGTAAGGCAGTTTAGAGGAGAACATTCATACGTTTCAGTTGTAAGAGAGCCAGACCTAGAGCAAAACCTAAATAAATATATATATGTAGAAGTGTGAGGCAGTTTAGAGGAGAACATTCATACGTTTCAGTTGTAAGAGAGCCAGACCTAGAGCAAAACCTAAATAAATATATATATGTAGAAGTGTAAGGCAGTTTAGAGGAGAACATTCATACGTTTCAGTTGTAAGAGAGCCAGACCTAGAGCAAAACCTAAATAAATATATATATGTAGAAGTGTAAGGCAGTTTAGAGGAGAACATTCATACGTTTCAGTTGTAAGAGAGCCAGACCTAGAGCAGAACCTAAATAAATATATATATGTAGAAGTGTAAGGCAGTTTAGAGGAGAACATTCATACGTTTCAGTTGTAAGAGAGCCAGACCTAGAGCAGAACCTAAATAAATATATATATGTAGAAGTGTGAGGCAGTTTAGAGGAGAACATTCATACGTTTCAGTTGTAAGAGAGCCAGACCTAGAGCAAAACCTAAATAAATATATATATGTAGAAGTGTGAGGCAGTTTAGAGGAGAACATTCATACGTTTCAGTTGTAAGAGAGCCAGACCTAGAGCAAAACCTAAATAAATATATATATGTAGAAGTGTAAGGCAGTTTAGAGGAGAACATTCATACGTTTCAGTTGTAAGAGAGCCAGACCTAGAGCAAAACCTAAATAAATATATATATGTAGAAGTGTAAGGCAGTTTAGAGGAGAACATTCATACGTTTCAGTTGTAAGAGAGCCAGACCTAGAGCAGAACCTAAATAAATATATATATGTAGAAGTGTGAGGCAGTTTAGAGGAGAACATTCATACGTTTCAGTTGTAAGAGAGCCAGACCTAGAGCAAAACCTAAATAAATATATATATGTAGAAGTGTGAGGCAGTTTAGAGGAGAACATTCATACGTTTCAGTTGTAAGAGAGCCAGACCTAGAGCAAAACCTAAATAAATAAATATATGTAGACGTGTGAGGCAGTTTAGAGGAGAACATTCATACGTTTCAGTTGTAAGAGAGCCAGACCTAGAGCAGAACCTAAATAAATATATATATGTAGAAGTGTGAGGCAGTTTAGAGGAGAACATTCATACGTTTCAGTTGTACAAGAGCCAGACCTAGAGCAAAACCTAAATAAATATATATATGTAGAAGTGTAAGGCAGTTTAGAGGTGAACATTCATACGTTTCAGTTGTAAGAGAGCCAGACCTAGAGCAAAACCTAAATAAATATATATATGTAGAAGTGTGAGGCAGTTTAGAGGAGAACATTCATGCGTTTCAGTTGTAAGAGAGCCAGACCTAGAGCAAAACCTAAATAAATATATATATGTAGACGTGTGAGGCAGTTTAGAGGAGAACATTCATACGTTTCAGTTGTAAGAGAGCCAGACCTAGAGCAAAACCTAAATATATATATGTAGAAGTGTAATGCAGTTTAGAGGAGAACATTCATACGTTTCAGTTGTAAGAGAGCCAGACCTAGAGCAGAACCTAAATAAATATATATATGTAGAAGTGTAAGGCAGTTTAGAGGAGAACATTCATACGTTTCAGTTGTAAGAGAGCCAGACCTAGAGCAAAACCTAAATAAATATATATATGTAGAAGTGTAAGGCAGTTTAGAGGAGAACATTCATACGTTTCAGTTGTAAGAGAGCCAGACCTAGAGCAAAACCTAAATAAATATATATATGTGGAAGTGTGAGGCAGTTTAGAGGAGAACATTCATACGTTTCAGTTGTAAGAGAGCCAGACCTAGAGCAGAACCTAAATAAATATATATATGTAGAAGTGTAAGGCAGTTTAGAGGAGAACATTCATACGTTTCAGTTGTAAGAGAGCCAGACCTAGAGCAAAACCTAAATAAATATATATATGTAAAAGTGTAAGGCAGTTTAGAGGAGAACATTCATACGTTTCAGTTGTAAGAGAGCCAGACCTAGAGCAAAACCTAAATAAATATATATATGTAAAAGTGTAAGGCAGTTTAGAGGAGAACATTCATACGTTTCAGTTGTACAAGAGCCAGACATAGAGCAAAACCTAAATAAATATATATATGTAGAAGTGTGAGGCAGTTTAGAGGAGAACATTCATACGTTTCAGTTGTAAGAGAGCCAGACCTAGAGCAAAACCTAAATAAATATATATATGTAGAGGTGTGAGGCAGTTTAGAGGAGAACATTCATACGTTTCAGTTGTAAGAGAGCCAGACCTAGAGCAAAACCTAAATAAATATATATATGTAGAAGTGTAATGCAGTTTAGAGGAGAACATTCATACGTTTCAGTTGTAAGAGAGCCAGACCTAGAGCAAAACGTAAATAAATATATATATGTAGAAGTGTGAGGCAGTTTAGAGGAGAACATTCATACGTTTCAGTTGTAAGAGAGCCAGACCTAGAGCAAAACACACACGCATGTTGATTACAACATACGTGGTCATGAAAAGGGAATCTTTTTATTTCATCAGACTAAATACACACTATATGAAAGTATTATTTAAATAAATCAAGAGATCAGCTTTGACGTCACCTAAGACGTTTAAAAAAATCATAATATGAAGCGCAATAAAATTTCGAATAATATATATTGTCCTTAAAGGGGCAGTAGCACGTTTTAAGGGGGAATATAAGGTGATGTCAGGAAAATGAAAATAAATGGTTCCAAATGAAAGACAATGTATTTAAACTAAATGGAGCAGTAATAATATCAAATATACAACGTAAGGTTCAGCCATGTGATTCCTTTTTTTTACAAAAATGAATTAAAGGTGTTCACAAAAAAATGGCCGCCAATGGATTTTATGTGAATCCTAATACTTTGTCCTCTGACTATGGGTGGTTGGCTTGTGTAATGTGATTGTTGACACTGTCAATATAATACATTAGGTCTCGTTATACAGTTTTTTCCCCCATAGACTCCAATGTTAAATTGCCACCCGTCATTGGCATGTCAGTCCCATACGACTGAATAAGCCCACTATCGACCAATACCGGCAGTAAGATGAGCAAATTTCTGATAAAAAAATCAATGAAAAAGTATACCTTCCCCTTGCAGGTAATGAGCTACAGCCAATTAAATATACATCTACAGAAAACCATGCAAGGAAATCCATGTGATTTTGGACCCGGAAGCGACCGAACAGCTTCCCTTGAGTGGGTCACTTGACCTTCCGCAATTGGCGTAGAAATATATGAGTGTTGCAGGCTGACAGTCAAGTATATAGGCTATTTCTAAAAGAAAGACTTACTCTAATACCTCAAATAACTTTTCTTTTAGGGGTAAAACACTGTCAGACCTCTATTTGCTATCTGAACTGGGAACTCTTTGGCCCCCGTTCACAATGAAAAAACTGTATAACGAGACCTTAAGGAAAAACCAACTTTCACGATAACTTACTTTTTATTATTTTTCTTGACCGTGAATGTTTTTCGAACAAAATGATATATACGAAAGGGTGTTAATATGAAAAAAAGTGACCAATTGGGGCAAACCGGCGTGATCAGTCCAAAGCCGTTATGTACAGTTCACATCTTTGACTTTCAGCCTTCCAAGCCCAAAAGCAAACAATCACTTTATCTAAATAAAGCAAGTTACATGTATTTATTTGAATGTTTCTCATTGATTTGGACCTGAAGAAGTAGTAAAATGTAAAAAAAAAGCAAGGAGTCTGTAATTTTTTAATACAAGCATGGCTTGAAAAGTACCTAAAATATCCAATCTACAGCCAATTCAGGTGGGCAGAGGCCAAAAAGTTGAATTTGGGAAATATTTTGAAGAAATATGTATGTCAATTTACTTGAAATTGATAGCAGCATCATCAAAATATATGAATAAGCCCTTCCAAATGCACTATTACTAGAAAAACATCTGATATTTGCCAAAAACTCAGCCTTTAAGGGTCATTTTTAGCCTTTTCAAGCCGAGTAAATTGCATCGGCCAGTTTCCATGGCAACAAATCAAGACTAAGTCATCCCAAAGTCTATCATTTCATTTGTATTGAACATTAGTATTGAAAACCCAATTCATGGTAGCAAAAGGGTGTGTAAATATTTAAAAAAGACAGAAAATGTCATTTTTCGTCATCTCTCTTAAGGTCTCGTTATACAGTTTTTTCCCCCATAGACTCCAATGTTAAATTGCCACCCGTCATTGGCATGTCAGTCCCATACGACTGAATAAGCCCACTATCGACCAATACCGGCAGTAAGATGAGCAAATTTCTGATAAAAAAATCAATGAAAAAGTATACCTTCCCCTTGCAGGTAATGAGCTACAGCCAATTAAATATACATCTACAGAAAACCATGCAAGGAAATCCATGTGATTTTGGACCCGGAAGCGACCGAACAGCTTCCCTTGAGTGGGTCACTTGACCTTCCGCAATTGGCGTAGAAATATATGAGTGTTGCAGGCTGACAGTCAAGTATATAGGCTATTTCTAAAAGAAAGACTTACTCTAATACCTCAAATAACTTTTCTTTTAGGGGTAAAACACTGTCAGACCTCTATTTGCTATCTGAACTGGGAACTCTTTGGCCCCCGTTCACAATGAAAAAACTGTATAACGAGACCTTAAGGAAAAACCAACTTTCACGATAACTTACTTTTTATTATTTTTCTTGACCGTGAATGTTTTTCGAACAAAATGATATATACGAAAGGGTGTTAATATGAAAAAAAGTGACCAATTGGGGCAAACCGGCGTGATCAGTCCAAAGCCGTTATGTACAGTTCACATCTTTGACTTTCAGCCTTCCAAGCCCAAAAGCAAACAATCACTTTATCTAAATAAAGCAAGTTACATGTATTTATTTGAATGTTTCTCATTGATTTGGACCTGAAGAAGTAGTAAAATGTAAAACAAAAGCAAGGAGTCTGTAATTTTTTAATACAAGCATGGCTTGAAAAGTACCTAAAATATCCAATCTACAGCCAATTCAGGTGGGCAGAGGCCAAAAAGTTGAATTTGGGAAATATTTTGAAGAAATATGTATGTCAATTTACTTGAAATTGATAGCAGCATCATCAAAATATATGAATAAGCCCTTCCAAATGCACTATTACTAGAAAAACATCTGATATTTGCCAAAAACTCAGCCTTTAAGGGTCATTTTTAGCCTTTTCAAGCCGAGTAAATTGCATCGGCCAGTTTCCATGGCAACAAATCAAGACTAAGTCATCCCAAAGTCTATCATTTCATTTGTATTGAACATTAGTATTGAAAACCCAATTCATGGTAGCAAAAGGGTGTGTAAATATTTAAAAAAGACAGAAAATGTCATTTTTCGTCATCTCTCTTAAGGTCTCGTTATACAGTTTTTTCCCCCATAGACTCCAATGTTAAATTGCCACCCGTCATTGGCATGTCAGTCCCATACGACTGAATAAGCCCACTATCGACCAATACCGGCAGTAAGATGAGCAAATTTCTGATAAAAAAATCAATGAAAAAGTATACCTTCCCCTTGCAGGTAATGAGCTACAGCCAATTAAATATACATCTACAGAAAACCATGCAAGGAAATCCATGTGATTTTGGACCCGGAAGCGACCGAACAGCTTCCCTTGAGTGGGTCACTTGACCTTCCGCAATTGGCGTAGAAATATATGAGTGTTGCAGGCTGACAGTCAAGTATATAGGCTATTTCTAAAAGAAAGACTTACTCTAATACCTCAAATAACTTTTCTTTTAGGGGTAAAACACTGTCAGACCTCTATTTGCTATCTGAACTGGGAACTCTTTGGCCCCCGTTCACAATGAAAAAACTGTATAACGAGACCTTAAGGAAAAACCAACTTTCACGATAACTTACTTTTTATTATTTTTCTTGACCGTGAATGTTTTTCGAACAAAATGATATATACGAAAGGGTGTTAATATGAAAAAAAGTGACCAATTGGGGCAAACCGGCGTGATCAGTCCAAAGCCGTTATGTACAGTTCACATCTTTGACTTTCAGCCTTCCAAGCCCAAAAGCAAACAATCACTTTATCTAAATAAAGCAAGTTACATGTATTTATTTGAATGTTTCTCATTGATTTGGACCTGAAGAAGTAGTAAAATGTAAAAAAAAAGCAAGGAGTCTGTAATTTTTTAATACAAGCATGGCTTGAAAAGTACCTAAAATATCCAATCTACAGCCAATTCAGGTGGGCAGAGGCCAAAAAGTTGAATTTGGGAAATATTTTGAAGAAATATGTATGTCAATTTACTTGAAATTGATAGCAGCATCATCAAAATATATGAATAAGCCCTTCCAAATGCACTATTACTAGAAAAACATCTGATATTTGCCAAAAACTCAGCCTTTAAGGGTCATTTTTAGCCTTTTCAAGCCGAGTAAATTGCATCGGCCAGTTTCCATGGCAACAAATCAAGACTAAGTCATCCCAAAGTCTATCATTTCATTTGTATTGAACATTAGTATTGAAAACCCAATTCATGGTAGCAAAAGGGTGTGTAAATATTTAAAAAAGACAGAAAATGTCATTTTTCGTCATCTCTCTTAAGGTCTCGTTATACAGTTTTTTCCCCCATAGACTCCAATGTTAAATTGCCACCCGTCATTGGCATGTCAGTCCCATACGACTGAATAAGCCCACTATCGACCAATACCGGCAGTAAGATGAGCAAATTTCTGATAAAAAAATCAATGGAAAAGTATACCTTCCCCTTGCAGGTAATGAGCTACAGCCAATTAAATATACATCTACAGAAAACCATGCAAGGAAATCCATGTGATTTTGGACCCGGAAGCGACCGAACAGCTTCCCTTGAGTGGGTCACTTGACCTTCCGCAATTGGCGTAGAAATATATGAGTGTTGCAGGCTGACAGTCAAGTATATAGGCTATTTCTAAAAGAAAGACTTACTCTAATACCTCAAATAACTTTTCTTTTAGGGGTAAAACACTGTCAGACCTCTATTTGCTATCTGAACTGGGAACTCTTTGGCCCCCGTTCACAATGAAAAAACTGTATAACGAGACCTTAAGGAAAAACCAACTTTCACGATAACTTACTTTTTATTATTTTTCTTGACCGTGAATGTTTTTCGAACAAAATGATATATACGAAAGGGTGTTAATATGAAAAAAAGTGACCAATTGGGGCAAACCGGCGTGATCAGTCCAAAGCCGTTATGTACAGTTCACATCTTTGACTTTCAGCCTTCCAAGCCCAAAAGCAAACAATCACTTTATCTAAATAAAGCAAGTTACATGTATTTATTTGAATGTTTCTCATTGATTTGGACCTGAAGAAGTAGTAAAATGTAAAAAAAAAGCAAGGAGTCTGTAATTTTTTAATACAAGCATGGCTTGAAAAGTACCTAAAATATCCAATCTACAGCCAATTCAGGTGGGCAGAGGCCAAAAAGTTGAATTTGGGAAATATTTTGAAGAAATATGTATGTCAATTTACTTGAAATTGATAGCAGCATCATCAAAATATATGAATAAGCCCTTCCAAATGCACTATTACTAGAAAAACATCTGATATTTGCCAAAAACTCAGCCTTTAAGGGTCATTTTTAGCCTTTACAAGCCGAGTAAATTGCATCGGCCAGTTTCCATGGCAACAAATCAAGACTAAGTCATCCCAAAGTCTATCATTTCATTTGTATTGAACATTAGTATTGAAAACCCAATTCATGGTAGCAAAAGGGTGTGTAAATATTTAAAAAAGACAGAAAATGTCATTTTTCGTCATCTCTCTTAAGGTCTCGTTATACAGTTTTTTCCCCCATAGACTCCAATGTTAAATTGCCACCCGTCATTGGCATGTCAGTCCCATACGACTGAATAAGCCCACTATCGACCAATACCGGCAGTAAGATGAGCAAATTTCTGATAAAAAAATCAATGAAAAAGTATACCTTCCCCTTGCAGGTAATGAGCTACAGCCAATTAAATATACATCTACAGAAAACCATGCAAGGAAATCCATGTGATTTTGGACCCGGAAGCGACCGAACAGCTTCCCTTGAGTGGGTCACTTGACCTTCCGCAATTGGCGTAGAAATATATGAGTGTTGCAGGCTGACAGTCAAGTATATAGGCTATTTCTAAAAGAAAGACTTACTCTAATACCTCAAATAACTTTTCTTTTAGGGGTAAAACACTGTCAGACCTCTATTTGCTATCTGAACTGGGAACTCTTTGGCCCCCGTTCACAATGAAAAAACTGTATAACGAGACCTTAAGGAAAAACCAACTTTCACGATAACTTACTTTTTATTATTTTTCTTGACCGTGAATGTTTTTCGAACAAAATGATATATACGAAAGGGTGTTAATATGAAAAAAAGTGACCAATTGGGGCAAACCGGCGTGATCAGTCCAAAGCCGTTATGTACAGTTCACATCTTTGACTTTCAGCCTTCCAAGCCCAAAAGCAAACAATCACTTTATCTAAATAAAGCAAGTTACATGTATTTATTTGAATGTTTCTCATTGATTTGGACCTGAAGAAGTAGTAAAATGTAAAAAAAAAGCAAGGAGTCTGTAATTTTTTAATACAAGCATGGCTTGAAAAGTACCTAAAATATCCAATCTACAGCCAATTCAGGTGGGCAGAGGCCAAAAAGTTGAATTTGGGAAATATTTTGAAGAAATATGTATGTCAATTTACTTGAAATTGATAGCAGCATCATCAAAATATATGAATAAGCCCTTCCAAATGCACTATTACTAGAAAAACATCTGATATTTGCCAAAAACTCAGCCTTTAAGGGTCATTTTTAGCCTTTTCAAGCCGAGTAAATTGCATCGGCCAGTTTCCATGGCAACAAATCAAGACTAAGTCATCCCAAAGTCTATCATTTCATTTGTATTGAACATTAGTATTGAAAACCCAATTCATGGTAGCAAAAGGGTGTGTAAATATTTAAAAAAGACAGAAAATGTCATTTTTCGTCATCTCTCTTAAGGTCTCGTTATACAGTTTTTTCCCCCATAGACTCCAATGTTAAATTGCCACCCGTCGTTGGCATGTCAGTCCCATACGACTGAATAAGCCCACTATCGACCAATACCGGCAGTAAGATGAGCAAATTTCTGATAAAAAAATCAATGAAAAAGTATACCTTCCCCTTGCAGGTAATGAGCTACAGCCAATTAAATATACATCTACAGAAAACCATGCAAGGAAATCCATGTGATTTTGGACCCGGAAGCGACCGAACAGCTTCCCTTGAGTGGGTCACTTGACCTTCCGCAATTGGCGTAGAAATATATGAGTGTTGCAGGCTGACAGTCAAGTATATAGGCTATTTCTAAAAGAAAGACTTACTCTAATACCTCAAATAACTTTTCTTTTAGGGGTAAAACACTGTCAGACCTCTATTTGCTATCTGAACTGGGAACTCTTTGGCCCCCGTTCACAATGAAAAAACTGTATAACGAGACCTTAAGGAAAAACCAACTTTCACGATAACTTACTTTTTATTATTTTTCTTGACCGTGAATGTTTTTCGAACAAAATGATATATACGAAAGGGTGTTAATATGAAAAAAAGTGACCAATTGGGGCAAACCGGCGTGATCAGTCCAAAGCCGTTATGTACAGTTCACATCTTTGACTTTCAGCCTTCCAAGCCCAAAAGCAAACAATCACTTTATCTAAATAAAGCAAGTTACATGTATTTATTTGAATGTTTCTCATTGATTTGGACCTGAAGAAGTAGTAAAATGTAAAAAAAAAGCAAGGAGTCTGTAATTTTTTAATACAAGCATGGCTTGAAAAGTACCTAAAATATCCAATCTACAGCCAATTCAGGTGGGCAGAGGCCAAAAAGTTGAATTTGGGAAATATTTTGAAGAAATATGTATGTCAATTTACTTGAAATTGATAGCAGCATCATCAAAATATATGAATAAGCCCTTCCAAATGCACTATTACTAGAAAAACATCTGATATTTGCCAAAAACTCAGCCTTTAAGGGTCATTTTTAGCCTTTTCAAGCCGAGTAAATTGCATCGGCCAGTTTCCATGGCAACAAATCAAGACTAAGTCATCCCAAAGTCTATCATTTCATTTGTATTGAACATTAGTATTGAAAACCCAATTCATGGTAGCAAAAGGGTGTGTAAATATTTAAAAAAGACAGAAAATGTCATTTTTCGTCATCTCTCTTAAGGTCTCGTTATACAGTTTTTTCCCCCATAGACTCCAATGTTAAATTGCCACCCGTCATTGGCATGTCAGTCCCATACGACTGAATAAGCCCACTATCGACCAATACCGGCAGTAAGATGAGCAAATTTCTGATAAAAAAATCAATGAAAAAGTATACCTTCCCCTTGCAGGTAATGAGCTACAGCCAATTAAATATACATCTACAGAAAACCATGCAAGGAAATCCATGTGATTTTGGACCCGGAAGCGACCGAACAGCTTCCCTTGAGTGGGTCACTTGACCTTCCGCAATTGGCGTAGAAATATATGAGTGTTGCAGGCTGACAGTCAAGTATATAGGCTATTTCTAAAAGAAAGACTTACTCTAATACCTCAAATAACTTTTCTTTTAGGGGTAAAACACTGTCAGACCTCTATTTGCTATCTGAACTGGGAACTCTTTGGCCCCCGTTCACAATGAAAAAACTGTATAACGAGACCTTAAGGAAAAACCAACTTTCACGATAACTTACTTTTTATTATTTTTCTTGACCGTGAATGTTTTTCGAACAAAATGATATATACGAAAGGGTGTTAATATGAAAAAAAGTGACCAATTGGGGCAAACCGGCGTGATCAGTCCAAAGCCGTTATGTACAGTTCACATCTTTGACTTTCAGCCTTCCAAGCCCAAAAGCAAACAATCACTTTATCTAAATAAAGCAAGTTACATGTATTTATTTGAATGTTTCTCATTGATTTGGACCTGAAGAAGTAGTAAATTGTAAAAAAAAAGCAAGGAGTCTGTAATTTTTTAATACAAGCATGGCTTGAAAAGTACCTAAAATATCCAATCTACAGCCAATTCAGGTGGGCAGAGGCCAAAAAGTTGAATTTGGGAAATATTTTGAAGAAATATGTATGTCAATTTACTTGAAATTGATAGCAGCATCATCAAAATATATGAATAAGCCCTTCCAAATGCACTATTACTAGAAAAACATCTGATATTTGCCAAAAACTCAGCCTTTAAGGGTCATTTTTAGCCTTTTCAAGCCGAGTAAATTGCATCGGCCAGTTTCCATGGCAACAAATCAAGACTAAGTCATCCCAAAGTCTATCATTTCATTTGTATTGAACATTAGTATTGAAAACCCAATTCATGGTAGCAAAAGGGTGTGTAAATATTTAAAAAAGACAGAAAATGTCATTTTTCGTCATCTCTCTTAAGGTCTCGTTATACAGTTTTTTCCCCCATAGACTCCAATGTTAAATTGCCACCCGTCATTGGCATGTCAGTCCCATACGACTGAATAAGCCCACTATCGACCAATACCGGCAGTAAGATGAGCAAATTTCTGATAAAAAAATCAATGAAAAAGTATACCTTCCCCTTGCAGGTAATGAGCTACAGCCAATTAAATATACATCTACAGAAAACCATGCAAGGAAATCCATGTGATTTTGGACCCGGAAGCGACCGAACAGCTTCCCTTGAGTGGGTCACTTGACCTTCCGCAATTGGCGTAGAAATATATGAGTGTTGCAGGCTGACAGTCAAGTATATAGGCTATTTCTAAAAGAAAGACTTACTCTAATACCTCAAATAACTTTTCTTTTAGGGGTAAAACACTGTCAGACCTCTATTTGCTATCTGAACTGGGAACTCTTTGGCCCCCGTTCACAATGAAAAAACTGTATAACGAGACCTTAAGGAAAAACCAACTTTCACGATAACTTACTTTTTATTATTTTTCTTGACCGTGAATGTTTTTCGAACAAAATGATATATACGAAAGGGTGTTAATATGAAAAAAAGTGACCAATTGGGGCAAACCGGCGTGATCAGTCCAAAGCCGTTATGTACAGTTCACATCTTTGACTTTCAGCCTTCCAAGCCCAAAAGCAAACAATCACTTTATCTAAATAAAGCAAGTTACATGTATTTATTTGAATGTTTCTCATTGATTTGGACCTGAAGAAGTAGTAAAATGTAAAAAAAAAGCAAGGAGTCTGTAATTTTTTAATACAAGCATGGCTTGAAAAGTACCTAAAATATCCAATCTACAGCCAATTCAGGTGGGCAGAGGCCAAAAAGTTGAATTTGGGAAATATTTTGAAGAAATATGTATGTCAATTTACTTGAAATTGATAGCAGCATCATCAAAATATATGAATAAGCCCTTCCAAATGCACTATTACTAGAAAAACATCTGATATTTGCCAAAAACTCAGCCTTTAAGGGTCATTTTTAGCCTTTTCAAGCCGAGTAAATTGCATCGGCCAGTTTCCATGGCAACAAATCAAGACTAAGTCATCCCAAAGTCTATCATTTCATTTGTATTGAACATTAGTATTGAAAACCCAATTCATGGTAGCAAAAGGGTGTGTAAATATTTAAAAAAGACAGAAAATGTCATTTTTCGTCATCTCTCTTAAGGTCTCGTTATACAGTTTTTTCCCCCATAGACTCCAATGTTAAATTGCCACCCGTCATTGGCATGTCAGTCCCATACGACTGAATAAGCCCACTATCGACCAATACCGGCAGTAAGATGAGCAAATTTCTGATAAAAAAATCAATGAAAAAGTATACCTTCCCCTTGCAGGTAATGAGCTACAGCCAATTAAATATACATCTACAGAAAACCATGCAAGGAAATCCATGTGATTTTGGACCCGGAAGCGACCGAACAGCTTCCCTTGAGTGGGTCACTTGACCTTCCGCAATTGGCGTAGAAATATATGAGTGTTGCAGGCTGACAGTCAAGTATATAGGCTATTTCTAAAAGAAAGACTTACTCTAATACCTCAAATAACTTTTCTTTTAGGGGTAAAACACTGTCAGACCTCTATTTGCTATCTGAACTGGGAACTCTTTGGCCCCCGTTCACAATGAAAAAACTGTATAACGAGACCTTAAGGAAAAACCAACTTTCACGATAACTTACTTTTTATTATTTTTCTTGACCGTGAATGTTTTTCGAACAAAATGATATATACGAAAGGGTGTTAATATGAAAAAAAGTGACCAATTGGGGCAAACCGGCGTGATCAGTCCAAAGCCGTTATGTACAGTTCACATCTTTGACTTTCAGCCTTCCAAGCCCAAAAGCAAACAATCACTTTATCTAAATAAAGCAAGTTACATGTATTTATTTGAATGTTTCTCGTTGATTTGGACCTGAAGAAGTAGTAAAATGTAAAAAAAAAGCAAGGAGTCTGTAATTTTTTAATACAAGCATGGCTTGAAAAGTACCTAAAATATCCAATCTACAGCCAATTCAGGTGGGCAGAGGCCAAAAAGTTGAATTTGGGAAATATTTTGAAGAAATATGTATGTCAATTTACTTGAAATTGATAGCAGCATCATCAAAATATATGAATAAGCCCTTCCAAATGCACTATTACTAGAAAAACATCTGATATTTGCCAAAAACTCAGCCTTTAAGGGTCATTTTTAGCCTTTTCAAGCCGAGTAAATTGCATCGGCCAGTTTCCATGGCAACAAATCAAGACTAAGTCATCCCAAAGTCTATCATTTCATTTGTATTGAACATTAGTATTGAAAACCCAATTCATGGTAGCAAAAGGGTGTGTAAATATTTAAAAAAGACAGAAAATGTCATTTTTCGTCATCTCTCTTAAGGTCTCGTTATACAGTTTTTTCCCCCATAGACTCCAATGTTAAATTGCCACCCGTCATTGGCATGTCAGTCCCATACGACTGAATAAGCCCACTATCGACCAATACCGGCAGTAAGATGAGCAAATTTCTGATAAAAAAATCAATGAAAAAGTATACCTTCCCCTTGCAGGTAATGAGCTACAGCCAATTAAATATACATCTACAGAAAACCATGCAAGGAAATCCATGTGATTTTGGACCCGGAAGCGACCGAACAGCTTCCCTTGAGTGGGTCACTTGACCTTCCGCAATTGGCGTAGAAATATATGAGTGTTGCAGGCTGACAGTCAAGTATATAGGCTATTTCTAAAAGAAAGACTTACTCTAATACCTCAAATAACTTTTCTTTTAGGGGTAAAACACTGTCAGACCTCTATTTGCTATCTGAACTGGGAACTCTTTGGCCACCCGTTCACAATGAAAAAACTGTATAACGAGACCTTAAGGAAAAACCAACTTTCACGATAACTTACTTTTTATTATTTTTTTGACCGTGAATGTTTTTCGAACAAAATGATATATACGAAAGGGTGTTAATATGAAAAAAAGTGACCAATTGGGGCAAACCGGCGTGATCAGTCCAAAGCCGTTATGTACAGTTCACATCTTTGACTTTCAGCCTTCCAAGCCCAAAAGCAAACAATCACTTTATCTAAATAAAGCAAGTTACATGTATTTATTTGAATGTTTCTCATTGATTTGGACCTGAAGAAGTAGTAAAATGTAAAAAAAAAGCAAGGAGTCTGTAATTTTTTAATACAAGCATGGCTTGAAAAGTACCTAAAATATCCAATCTACAGCCAATTCAGGTGGGCAGAGGCCAAAAAGTTGAATTTGGGAAATATTTTGAAGAAATATGTATGTCAATTTACTTGAAATTGATAGCAGCATCATCAAAATATATGAATAAGCCCTTCCAAATGCACTATTACTAGAAAAACATCTGATATTTGCCAAAAACTCAGCCTTTAAGGGTCATTTTTAGCCTTTTCAAGCCGAGTAAATTGCATCGGCCAGTTTCCATGGCAACAAATCAAGACTAAGTCATCCCAAAGTCTATCATTTCATTTGTATTGAACATTAGTATTGAAAACCCAATTCATGGTAGCAAAAGGGTGTGTAAATATTTAAAAAAGACAGAAAATGTCATTTTTCGTCATCTCTCTTAAGGTCTCGTTATACAGTTTTTTCCCCCCATAGACTCCAATGTTAAATTGCCACCCGTCATTGGCATGTCAGTCCCATACGACTGAATAAGCCCACTATCGACCAATACCGGCAGTAAGATGAGCAAATTTCTGATAAAAAAATCAATGAAAAAGTATACCTTCCCCTTGCAGGTAATGAGCTACAGCCAATTAAATATACATCTACAGAAAACCATGCAAGGAAATCCATGTGATTTTGGACCCGGAAGCGACCGAACAGCTTCCCTTGAGTGGGTCACTTGACCTTCCGCAATTGGCGTAGAAATATATGAGTGTTGCAGGCTGACAGTCAAGTATATAGGCTATTTCTAAAAGAAAGACTTACTCTAATACCTCAAATAACTTTTCTTTTAGGGGTAAAACACTGTCAGACCTCTATTTGCTATCTGAACTGGGAA
This sequence comes from Steromphala cineraria, assembly GCA_916613615.1. Classification (NCBI taxonomy): domain Eukaryota; kingdom Metazoa; phylum Mollusca; class Gastropoda; order Trochida; family Trochidae; genus Steromphala; species Steromphala cineraria. The sequence continues at coordinate 3,280,592 of OU744722.1, forward strand.
CTCTTTGGCCCCCGTTCACAATGAAAAAACTGTATAACGAGACCTTAAGGAAAAACCAACTTTCACGATAACTTACTTTTTATTATTTTTCTTGACCGTGAATGTTTTTCGAACAAAATGATATATACGAAAGGGTGTTAATATGAAAAAAAAGTGACCAATTGGGGCAAACCGGCGTGATCAGTCCAAAGCCGTTATGTACAGTTCACATCTTTGACTTTCAGCCTTCCAAGCCCAAAAGCAAACAATCACTTTATCTAAATAAAGCAAGTTACATGTATTTATTTGAATGTTTCTCATTGATTTGGACCTGAAGAAGTAGTAAAATGTAAAAAAAAAGCAAGGAGTCTGTAATTTTTTAATACAAGCATGGCTTGAAAAGTACCTAAAATATCCAATCTACAGCCAATTCAGGTGGGCAGAGGCCAAAAAGTTGAATTTGGGAAATATTTTGAAGAAATATGTATGTCAATTTACTTGAAATTGATAGCAGCATCATCAAAATATATGAATAAGCCCTTCCAAATGCACTATTACTAGAAAAACATCTGATATTTGCCAAAAACTCAGCCTTTAAGGGTCATTTTTAGCCTTTTCAAGCCGAGTAAATTGCATCGGCCAGTTTCCATGGCAACAAATCAAGACTAAGTCATCCCAAAGTCTATCATTTCATTTGTATTGAACATTAGTATTGAAAACCCAATTCATGGTAGCAAAAGGGTGTGTAAATATTTAAAAAAGACAGAAAATGTCATTTTTCGTCATCTCTCTTAAGGTCTCGTTATACAGTTTTTTCCCCCATAGACTCCAATGTTAAATTGCCACCCGTCATTGGCATGTCAGTCCCATACGACTGAATAAGCCCACTATCGACCAATACCGGCAGTAAGATGAGCAAATTTCTGATAAAAAAATCAATGAAAAAGTATACCTTCCCCTTGCAGGTAATGAGCTACAGCCAATTAAATATACATCTACAGAAAACCATGCAAGGAAATCCATGTGATTTTGGACCCGGAAGCGACCGAACAGCTTCCCTTGAGTGGGTCACTTGACCTTCCGCAATTGGCGTAGAAATATATGAGTGTTGCAGGCTGACAGTCAAGTATATAGGCTATTTCTAAAAGAAAGACTTACTCTAATACCTCAAATAACTTTTCTTTTAGGGGTAAAACACTGTCAGACCTCTATTTGCTATCTGAACTGGGAACTCTTTGGCCCCCGTTCACAATGAAAAAACTGTATAACGAGACCTTAAGGAAAAACCAACTTTCACGATAACTTACTTTTTATTATTTTTCTTGACCGTGAATGTTTTTCGAACAAAATGATATATACGAAAGGGTGTTAATATGAAAAAAAGTGACCAATTGGGGCAAACCGGCGTGATCAGTCCAAAGCCGTTATGTACAGTTCACATCTTTGACTTTCAGCCTTCCAAGCCCAAAAGCAAACAATCACTTTATCTAAATAAAGCAAGTTACATGTATTTATTTGAATGTTTCTCATTGATTTGGACCTGAAGAAGTAGTAAAATGTAAAAAAAAAGCAAGGAGTCTGTAATTTTTTAATACAAGCATGGCTTGAAAAGTACCTAAAATATCCAATCTACAGCCAATTCAGGTGGGCAGAGGCCAAAAAGTTGAATTTGGGAAATATTTTGAAGAAATATGTATGTCAATTTACTTGAAATTGATAGCAGCATCATCAAAATATATGAATAAGCCCTTCCAAATGCACTATTACTAGAAAAACATCTGATATTTGCCAAAAACTCAGCCTTTAAGGGTCATTTTTAGCCTTTTCAAGCCGAGTAAATTGCATCGGCCAGTTTCCATGGCAACAAATCAAGACTAAGTCATCCCAAAGTCTATCATTTCATTTGTATTGAACATTAGTATTGAAAACCCAATTCATGGTAGCAAAAGGGTGTGTAAATATTTAAAAAAGACAGAAAATGTCATTTTTCGTCATCTCTCTTAAGGTCTCGTTATACAGTTTTTTCCCCCATAGACTCCAATGTTAAATTGCCACCCGTCATTGGCATGTCAGTCCCATACGACTGAATAAGCCCACTATCGACCAATACCGGCAGTAAGATGAGCAAATTTCTGATAAAAAAATCAATGAAAAAGTATACCTTCCCCTTGCAGGTAATGAGCTACAGCCAATTAAATATACATCTACAGAAAACCATGCAAGGAAATCCATGTGATTTTGGACCCGGAAGCGACCGAACAGCTTCCCTTGAGTGGGTCACTTGGCCTTCCGCAATTGGCGTAGAAATATATGAGTGTTGCAGGCTGACAGTCAAGTATATAGGCTATTTCTAAAAGAAAGACTTACTCTAATACCTCAAATAACTTTTCTTTTAGGGGTAAAACACTGTCAGACCTCTATTTGCTATCTGAACTGGGAACTCTTTGGCCCCCGTTCACAATGAAAAAACTGTATAACGAGACCTTAGGCATTTACTTACAATTATAAGTGCAATTTTTAAAACATAAAATTATCAAAAAAACGTGCTACTGCCCCTTTAAAGTATCATTTATCATCATAAATTAGTATGATGCTTTACTAATTCTGTCTTCAATCGAAATTCATACTTCATTGAATTTTACAATTTATTTTACGTTCAACATGACCTGACAATGCATTGCATCAGTGTTCAAACAGTATAGAAACAAATTTTAAACCATTTAAACTCTGCTGTGTTAAACAATAGGATACCTCATCATTTGTTATGTTAATTTGTAAAATCCTATTGACCAATATTTACAAAACACAGCACAGTTTAGATAAGGTTGCTCTAACTATATGCTATAATCTTTATTAGGTTAAAATTTGTAATATACATGTATGCAAGTCGCACTATTTAACTGAAAAAAAGATGAGAAGTTCATTACAACACACATGGTCATGATATGAAAACTTTTAATTTCATCAGTGAACTAGCATGATGAGAGAGTTTCACGTGAATGTTTGTTTGTATCATTGCAGGCTGTGTGTGGAGATACCTGAAGTTCATCATTCAACATGTGAAACATAGCTACATGTCCTGTGAAGATCTTCAGATGTTTACTTAGATCTACAACATGTCCCATGAAGATCTTCAAATGTTTTCTTAGAGCTACAAAAAGTCCTGTGAAGATTTTCAAATGTTTACCGTGAGCTATAACATGTCCTGTGAAGATCTTCGGATGTTTACTTACAACTATGTCCTGTGAAAATCTTCAAAAGTTAACTTTGAGATACAATATGTCCTGTGAAGATTTTCAGATGTTTACTTAGAGCTACAACATCTCCTGTGGAGATTTTCGGATGATTACTTACAACTACAACATGTTCTGTTAAGATCTTCGAATGTTTACTTAGAACTACAACATGTCCTGTGAAGATCTAAAGATGTTTACTTGGTGCTAAAACATGTCCTGTTAAGATCTTCAGAAGTTAATTTAGAGCTACAACATGTCCTGTGAAGATATTCAGATGTTTACTTAGAACTACAATATGTCCTGTGAAGATCTCCGGATGTTAACTTAGAACTACAACATGTCCTGTGAAGATATTCAGATGTTTACTTAGAGTTACAACATGTCCTGTGAAGATCTTCAGATGTTTACTTAGAACTACAACATGTCCTGTGATGATCTTCAGATGTTTACTTAAAATTACAACATGTCCTGTGAAGATCTTCAGATGGTAGCATTTCTAGGTAAGATTATTCTTACATTCATACTACAATGCTGTTGAATATATTTAATGTTAATAGAAATAGAGGTTTTTTTTCAGTCTGTTAAAGCATTCATGTCATAATCGCCAGTTTTATACAAATGTTAACTTTTCATTTATGCATGAGCTGCCAATGTATTTACATTGTAAATCGCTATTTTTCAAATCAGTCTAAATAATTATGTGATGCCTAAACAATGTATGTCACTTAAAAAAACTGTATTATCTTACAGACAGACAACGAATTTATTTAGCATAGATCTAAAATGAAATTAATTTGCAAAATACTAATATAAGATAATGAACTGAGAATACATCACTTTAGCAAAACAATGAAACGTATTTTTAAAATGTTTCATATGGTTTAAATGTGTTCACTTCTATTTAAGGTAATAATCAAACATTTGGATACATTAGTGGTAAATTGGAGGTCATTTATTTGCACTAGTATTTCCACAGAGAGTATCGATCACTGTCTTTAAGCGTGAACAAGCGTTAAGAAAATTACCTACATCTATATATCTTGCATAAAGTCGTAAAAGTCAGAACTATTTGATTTTATGTGATCAAGACCACATGTTGGTGCTTTTCTGCTTATAATTTTAGTACTATTTTTAGTTGAGGCATTTATGACATACATTTCATATATGCTAATGACATTTCATTTTTCCATAATGAGAAATGGAAACACCAGACAGAGTGTTTTCTATGATGAGAAATAGTTGTACAAAACACCAGGCAGAGTGTTTTCCATGATGAGAAATGGAAACACCAGACAGAGTGTATTCTATGATAAGAATTAGTGTAAATGTACAATATTATTTATCATTCATATCACCAACCAACATGAATTGATCGAATGTTCATTGAAGGGTGAATCACACTACCAAATCAAAGTAATGGTAAAAACTTCAAAACCATGTGTGAATGAATCACATAAACACATTAAGTACAGAATTTGATCTATTTTTAGTGAGCCATCGTCATAACATTCTAGCGGTATTGGCAGAATTAAACTACTTATTATTGAAAACATACGTTCAGTAGTTAGCATGGGATTGACTTAAGGCTATTTGCTAATAGTTTCCATTGAGTTTACAAAATCATCTAACTTATATTGAATCTATATTGTAATTGAAACCATAGGATACAATCCGTCCGCCCACCGTCCATAATAATTTCGTTTCTGGAGCATAACTCTAAAACTATTGAACTAGAACTATTTGGTTCAATCAGCTTCTTTAGATATGCCTTCTGTGACTTTAATAATTTGTTGATTTCCATGAAAACAGAAGTTATATTTCGACTGATGATTTTGTCTTCTCACAACTGAATATATATTCTGATTCATTTGGGACCGATGGAACGATGGGACTGATGACCCTTGTTACTTAAACTCAGCACATTAGATGTGTCCTTTGTTGTTCAGATGGACCTGACACTTTACACGTTTGTGAGTGTAGACTCTTTCAGTTAACAAGTGTCCAAACTGCAACTACAAACAACCAATGATGTATTAGAACCGATGGGCTATTTCATCTAGTGATGACTCCTGTTATTTTAACTTAGTAGATTAGACTATAGTTTCAATATTTCAACATGATATTATATTCTTGTAATATTGTTACCATGCTGGCAAATTACTGTCGATTTCTAAAACTGTGATCATGAGCACATATTACAAAAATAACATCAGTGATACAGAAGGTCATCGTGACCTGGGGTCAATCCGAGAATACATCAGAATAACGGATATACACGGAAGTAGAAACATACTGTCAAACTGGTAGCTTTGTACTGCTGTTATAAACATATCACTCGTGTCTTAAACATAGTATGTCATGGACACTAATATAATACCACATATGTCATTAGCCAATAAAAATATTGCAAAGCTTTCTGTGTCAAACCTTTTGCATCTAGACATGCAACTGTGGTTATGTTGATAAAATATTCAAAGCATTCAATCCCCTATAGGTGGGAGACTGCACAAAACAGATACTAGAATAAACTAGAATATACTAAACGATACTTGAATTCACAAGAAACTGAACAATGCCGCTCATTTCCTTACACTGAAAGTTTTATCATTTGCAATTGACAGAATGACATTGACTTGCTCCACTACACAACGCATGCTTTACAAACGTTCCTTACAAACTATCCTAAACCATACGAACATTTTGATAAGTGGTTGTCGATACGTTTTGTGTTTCACTTTTAGTATTTGAATATTTAAAACATTTTGGTTCCTTTAGTTCATGTTAATCTAATAAAACTTTACCTGATGGAGTGAGTTAATTATAGTAGGCGGATGTATTTATTGTTTATATCATTGGATGTTGCTTTGTCGTTGTCCTGCTAGAGTCTAAAATTGACTAATTTGTGTTAAAATTCCAGCTTTGATTATAATTATGTCTTCTATCATAAATTAACGGTTTCTTAAAGAAGTATTCTCTTATTGGTGAAACAGACTGAATAAAAATACTTTTTAATCACATATTTCTATAAGTTCATACATTATCAGCCCCTTTTCACTAAACACTCCATCATATTAATCTTTGATATCGCTGTTTCATGTCATAGATCAATCAGCGTGTATAACGCAACTCAAACTCCAGAGGAAATATTTAGTTTATATTACTCACATGGACATGGTTATCAATAAGTGTATAGATATTTGTCATATATGGTTTATCAAACAGGGATCAGAGGGTACTGTTTTGTATGTGCATTGAATTTATTACAAAAAGAAAAAAACAGGCTGGTTAGCAAATGTTTAGTATTACATTGTTTTTTGAAATTCTAAATGTGCAGTAATAACGGCAGCTACGACATAGGTTAAAATATAAAAAAATATCTGTGAGGGTTACATGAATATAAGTCTGTTGAAGTGTAAAGTAATAAAGTATCACTGAAAAGGTCCAGGTAACGGGTCACGAGATCAAAAGTTATGACCTCATCTGAAAGTTCTTATCATAATGGATGCACATGTGATATATCAGAGGTCTTCCTCCAACCAATCAAAAAGTATGAGCAAGGTTAAAGTTTGTTGGTCATTTAACTCGTTTTGAGGTAGTTGCTTATTCCAGCAGAGTTTTCAAGAATTTTTAGAAACCTCAAGCAAGGAATGATTGAAGGAAATAAACATCTTAAATCTTCCAATGTTCCATGTAAACATTCCCTGTAAGTCAAACATTGAATGTAGTTAGAATGTGTTCACTTTTATTCAAGTTAGTAATCAAACATTTGGATACATGAGGGGTAAAGTAAAGGTCATGTATTTGTATATATGTTTATACAGAGAATATCAATCACTGTAGATAAGCGTGAACAAGCTTTGAGTAATTTACCTACATCTTGATATCTTATTTAAAGTGTATTTGATCTTCTGCGATCAAGACCATAGATATATGCTTCTCTGCTTATGATTCTAAAACTATTTATTACATACATTTCATAAATGCTTATGACAGTTCATTTTTCTATGATGAGAAATAGTTGTACAAAACACCAGACAAAGTGTACATGTACAATATTATTTATCATTCATATCACCAACCAACATAAATTGATCGAATGTTCATTGAAGGGTGAATGACACTGACAAACAAAGCAAGGTATAAACTTCAAAACATATTGTGAATGAATCGAGATTAACACTTCTAGTACAGAATGTGACCTATTTCTAAGAGCACTCGTCATAACATTCCAGCATATTGGCAGAATTGGATTACTAATAATTAAAACATGTCTAGTAATCAGTATGAGGTAGACTTGAGGCTCCTCTGTAATCGTTTCCACTGGTTTTACAAAAGCATCTAACTTATATTGAATCTTATTTTAATTCCACCATGGGATACAGTCCGTCCGCCCTCCAGTCCATAATAATTTCCTTTCGGAGCGTAACTCCAAAACTATTAGAACTACTTGGATCCATCAGCTTCTTCTGTGACTTTCACAATTTGTCGATTTCCATGAAAACAGAAGTTATAATTTCGGCTGATGATTTTGTGTTTTTACAACAGAAAATATATTCTGATTCATTCTGGGATCGATGGAACGATTGGACTGATGACTCTTGGTATCTAAACTCAGCTTTGATATATCTTCTATCATAAATGAAAGGTTTCTAAAAGAAGTATTCTCCGAGTCTTGACACAGAGTGAATAAAATACTTTTTATCACATATTCAGACATTATTAGCCCATTTTTCACTAAACATTCCATCAGGTTCAACTTTGATATCGCTTTTTGATGTCATAGATCAGTCAGCGTGTAAAACGCAACTCAAACTCCAGAGGAAATATTTAGTTTATGTTACACACATGAATATGGTTATCAATAAGTGTATAAATATTTGTCATATGTGGTTTATCACTCAGGGATCAGAGGGTTTTGTTTTGTACAAGCAATGAATTTATTACAAAAAGAAAAAACAGGCTGGTTAGCAAATGTTCAGTATTACATTGGTTTTTGAAATTCTCAATATGCAATAAAAATGGCAGCTACGGCATAGATCAGAATATAATCAATGACTGTAAGGGTTACATGAATATTAGTGTAGCGCCGAAGGCGCTATATATATAAGAGACATTCCGTAATTTCCGTGATTTCCGTAAGGAGACATTTTAGGCGAAAATAGAGGTCATTTTCGTATCGGCAAGCAAAAGTTTAATTTAAAACTTCGTCTGAAAGACGATAGTTTTAAACACGAATTTTAAAATCACTTCAAAACATCATTACCTTTGCTTGCAATCGAGGGGAAATCCTTTAACCGTTCCTCGTCGCTGATTGGTCAATTCATAAATTCGCGTGTCGATTGTTACGTCACTTCCCGCACGTTCTCGCATTGCGTCATGTCGTCATAGTGATGTATAACGTGTGACGTATGATTTGTTTGTAAACAGACGCCACTTTTAGCTTGGCAAGTTGTAAATTTTGTGCTTTTGAAACGCTATGGCGGGATTAGATGATTCTTTGGGGGATTTCGGTGTGGAGAGTCGTCACTCTCTCGTGTGTTGCGTACGGGACCGTTGTTTGACAACGTTGAGCCAGAAAGGAGGAATAAGAAGAGGAAATTGTCCGCATATTTAGGAAAGCACACGGAGCGTCTCCCATCGCTACCTGATTGTACCTCGATTCCTTGGGTAAGTTCGTATGGGCGGGATTCTAAGGTTTCTTCACGTACTATTACTTTCGAGTTGCTCCTTTTTAATTTATTTGTAACGATTCTCGCTACGCTTGCGTGGTGTATGAATCGTGGGTTACTTTGTAATCATGCCACTTGTGACAAGTGTCATAGTTCGAAATGCCCAACGCTCAGTTAATAAGAATGGTACCGTGAAGGGGCTTTTTAAATCTTACCTGAACGAACACATTTGGAGAGTCAAGGTACAACATAGCGATGGGGATGTTTTTGATGCCTTCTAAATGAAGTTGCACGCCAATTTTCTCTTTCCAATGTTCCAAGTAACATCCCTCTGCATTAACCCGCCCACCGACTTGAAATTCGACAATCCTTCTAAAAATCCTTTTTAAAAAATATTGGCATGTGTGTCATGTTTGGATGAATATCGTCGAAAGGGAAAGAAAGGATGACATTCAATCAAAATAAAAAGAAAGAAATAAAAAATCCCCTTCCCCGATTAAAAATAGGGGGGCAAGCCCCCCTAAACCCCCTTATGATATTAAATTATTTTTTTTTAAACGAAAAAGAAACAAGAAATGATAAAATCAAAACAAATATCAATAATAAAAAAACAACAAAAACGAAAACAAAAACAAAACAAACGGGGGGGGGGGGGGGGGAAATAGAATTTGGAAAATAAACAAAATGTAAAACAAAAAGCATTTAACATAAACAAAAAAACTAATTTTGAAATTTGCATACATAAAACTTACCTTGAAGTGATTTTTTATTGTTAAAAAAATCGGAAATATGGAATGCAACATGTCAAAACGACGCGCTGGGTCATGGGGGAAAACCCTTTTATGTCGACTCGATAACATTGAATCTGTGGCGAAAGTCGTTTAAAATAATATACAAAAGGGGCCCTATTAAAGATAAGATGTTGCCTATTGTCAAATAATATCATTGATTGGAAATGTTCGGAAATGTAAAACGACTTGTGAACGAAAGGGTAATTTCACAGTAAACAACAATGGCGTCGTGAATGACAACTCTCGCTTCGATGAGAAATGACGTCTGCGCATGTCCGGTAGTATAAACAATTCGAGAATGTTTTTTAAAGATAAATTCCACGTTCCGAAATGGAATTTGGTGAGGGATTCTAAAGGTAGGCCTATTTGGAGAGCCTTTGCGAGCTAAATACATAGTGTTTATTCCTAATGCAGGATATTTACGATCCCAAAACACACGAGCATGATAACTTCTTTATCATACAATGTCATTTCAAATTTTATTCGAAATAAATGCTTGATAATACCATTTTGATAGTTGACATCGTTTTAAAAGATGCGCGCATTGATATATGTAAATGAACGGTGAAATGACAGTGACAGTGAATTGACAAAATATAATTTCTTCTTATAAATGGCTTTAAATACCGTTTAAGTTATTTGTTCACTACTCCAAAGTTTTAACAATTCAAAAGACTATAAAAACCGACGGATTCGAACACACGTTCTATCGCCTTCCAGTAAAAAAGAGGGCGAGTCTATCTCACTCAGGGGCAAGAGTTGCTTCCCTTCGGCTAAGTTGCAATGGCAGCTTGCGTTGGAAAAATACAACATAAACGGAGAACTAAACAAGAAGATAGGCTGTGCATTCTCTAACTAAAACTAAACAAGCCTAAAGTAAAGAGCACCGAAGAACGGAAAAGCATGGATCTTGAACTTCCTTTGGTACCTGTGAGTAAAATTGTTCGGTCGGTTCATTCAACTCATGATGGCAGTGTTTTTCCACTGCTAAGTCATACATGTGGCTAAAGAAAATATCCGTTGGCTTTATTATGCCGAGAACACTATCCATTGTATGATAAATTGTAATATCATGTGACTATAGTTTCAAGATTTCAACATGATATTATATTCTTGTAATATTGTAAAGTTACCATGCTGGCAAATTACTGTCGATTTCTAAAACTGTGATCATGAGCACATATTACAAAAATAACATCAGTGATACAGAAGGTCATCGTGACCTGGGGTCAATCCGAGCATACATCAGAATAACCGATATACACGGAAGTAGAAACATACTGTCACACTGGTAGCTTTGTACTACTGTTATAAACATATCGCTCGTGTCTTTAACATAGTATGTCATGGACACTCACATAATACCATCTATGTAATAAGTCAACAAGAATATTGCAAATCTTTCTATGTCAAACCTTTTGCATCTAGACATGCAACTGTGGTTATGTTGATAAAATATTCAAAGCATTCAATCCCCTATAGGTGGGAGACTGCACAAAACAGATACTAGAATAAACTAGAATATACTAAACGATACTTGAATTCACAAGAAACTGAACAATGCCGCTCATTTCCTTACACTGAAAGTTTTATCATTTGCAATTGACAGAATGACATTGACTTGCTCCACTACACAACGCATGCTTTACAAACGTTCCTTACAAACTATCCTAAACCATACGAACATTTTGATAAGTGGTTGTCGATACGTTTTGTGTTTCACTTTTAGTATTTGAATATTTAAAACATTTTGGTTCCTTTAGTTCATGTTAATCTAATAAAACTTTACCTGATGGAGTGAGTTAATTATAGTAGGCGGATGTATTTATTGTTTATATCATTGGATGTTGCTTTGTCGTTGTCCTGCTAGAGTCTAAAATTGACTAATTTGTGTTAAAATTCCAGCTTTGATTATAATTATGTCTTCTATCATAAATTAACGGTTTCTTAAAGAAGTATTCTCTTAGTCGTGAAACAGACTGAATAAAAATACTTTTTAATCACATATTTCTATAAGTTCATACATTATCAGCCCGTTTTCACTAAACACTCCATCATATTAATCTTTGATATCGCTGTTTCATGTCATAGATCAATCAGCGTGTATAACGCAACTCAAACTCCAGAGGAAATATTTAGTTTATATTACTCACATGGACATGGTTATCAATAAGTGTATAGATATTTGTCATATATGGTTTATCAAACAGGGATCAGAGGGTACTGTTTTGTATGTGCATTGAATTTATTACAAAAAGAAAAAAACAGGCTGGTTAGCAAATGTTTAGTATTACATTGTTTTTTGAAATTCTAAATGTGCAGTAATAATGGCAGCTACGACATAGGTTAAAATATAAAAAAATATCTGTGAGGGTTACATGAATATAAGTCTGTTGAAGTGTAAAGTAATACAGTATCACTGAAAAGGTCCAGGTAACGGGTCACGAGATCAAAAGTTATGACCTCATCTGAAAGTTCTTATCATAATGGATGCACATGTGATATATCAGAGGTCTTCCTCCAACCAATCAAAAAGTATGAGCAAGGTTAAAGTTTGTTGGTCATTTAACTCGTTTTGAGGTAGTTGCTTATTCCAGCAGAGTTTTCAAGAATTTTTAGAAACCTCAAGCAAGGAATGATTGAAGGAAATAAACATCTTAAATCTTCCAATGTTCCATGTAAACATTCCCTGTAAGTCAAACATTGAATGTAGTTAGAATGTGTTCACTTTTATTCAAGTTAGTAATCAAACATTTGGATACATGAGGGGTAAAGTAAAGGTCATGTATTTGTACATATGTTTATACAGAGAATATCAATCACTGTAGATAAGCGTGAACAAGCTTTGAGTAATTTACCTACATCTTGATATCTTATTTAAAGTGTATTTGATCTTCTGCGATCAAGACCATAGATATATGCTTCTCTGCTTATGATTCTAAAACTATTTATTACATACATTTCATAAATGCTTATGACAGTTCATTTTTCTATGATGAGAAATAGTTGTACAAAACACCAGACAAAGTGTACATGTACAATATTATTTATCATTCATATCACCAACCAACATAAATTGATCGAATGTTCATTGAAGGGTGAATGACACTGACAAACAAAGCAAGGTATAAACTTCAAAACATATTGTGAATGAATCGAGATTAACACTTCTAGTACAGAATGTGACCTATTTCTAAGAGCACTCGTCATAACATTCCAGCATATTGGCAGAATTGGATTACTAATAATTAAAACATGTCTAGTAATCAGTATGAGGTAGACTTGAGGCTCCTCTGTAATCGTTTCCACTGGTTTTACAAAAGCATCTAACTTATATTGAATCTTATTTTAATTCCACCATGGGATACAGTCCGTCCGCCCTCCAGTCCATAATAATTTCCTTTCGGAGCGTAACTCCAAAACTATTAGAACTACTTGGATCCATCAGCTTCTTCTGTGACTTTCACAATTTGTCGATTTCCATGAAAACAGAAGTTATAATTTCGGCTGATGATTTTGTGTTTTTACAACAGAAAATATATTCTGATTCATTCTGGGATCGATGGAACGATTGGACTGATGACTCTTGGTATCTAAACTCAGCTTTGATATATCTTCTATCATAAATGAAAGGTTTCTAAAAGAAGTATTCTCCGAGTCTTGACACAGAGTGAATAAAATACTTTTTATCACATATTCAGACATTATTAGCCCATTTTTCACTAAACATTCCATCAGGTTCAACTTTGATATCGCTTTTTGATGTCATAGATCAGTCAGCGTGTAAAACGCAACTCAAACTCCAGAGGAAATATTTAGTTTATGTTACTCACATGAATATGGTTATCAATAAGTGTATAAATATTTGTCATATGTGGTTTATCACTCAGGGATCAGAGGGTTTTGTTTTGTACGTGCAATGAATTTATTACAAAAAGAAAAAACAGGCTGGTTAGCAAATGTTCAGTATTACATTGGTTTTTGAAATTCTCAATAAGCAATAAAAATGGCAGCTACGGCATAGATCAGAATATAATCAATGACTGTAAGGGTTACATGAATATTAGTCTGTTGAAGAGTAGAGTAATAAAGTGCCCCCGACGCAAAGGTCAAGATAAAACAATTATGACCTCTTCAGTTAAGGTCTTATGATGAATGCACATGTACATGTGAAATGAAGCTTACATGAAGCTACTGATTTGCAAACCTGAGATTTGTTTTCAGGACATTGGTATAACTTTGAAAAACGTTTCATTTTGATCCCATGTTTATCGGAAAATGTCAAGTTTATCAACACAGAACTATCAGTGACAGTGGTTAGTGGATATAGGTATCTCCATATGACACATACACACAACAACTGACTGATCAGTAATGTTCTAACAATCAATTCTTTAATAAACCATTCAAGTCAATAATCGGACTGGTCCAAGTTAGCCTTCGTCAACAGGGAAATATTAACCCGGATTAGTTTCTGTTATTCATGTATATTTTCAAGAAATGAAAACACAAACCTCGACCAATGAATGAAAAACGCATAAAGGATAAACCTTTTGAATTTCAATGCTTAACGAGAAATATATAAACCTTTAAAGGGGCACCAGCACGTTTTAAGGGGGAAATTATAAGGAAAATGAATCAATAAACTATATGAAGCAATAAGAAATTAGATATATAATGTTAAGATTGGATTTCTTTTCTGACACAAAATGAGTTAAAGGTGTTCACACAAAATGGCGGCCAATGGACTTTATGTAGATCTTTATCATTTGTTTCCTAACCATTCATGATTGATTTGTGTAATGAGCTTTTTGACACTATCAAAATTTCTATTATCGATAAATTTAAAATATTGAATTTGCTATTGCCCCTTTAAACTCTCACGAATGTATATTCCTTAAGGTCTTTATCACACCAAAGCCGAAATATCTACTATGAATTTTAACATGCTTCTTTGAATTAAACGTTACTAAGAGAAAAGTATAAAATGCATTTATGAGTTTTGCTATATCAACATTCAAACAACTTATGTTTTGTTGGTATAAAGACAGAGTAATTTCCACACTCTGTCAACATTTCATGTAAGTTAACATTGACAAGAAGTGAATGAATGTGAGAACCTGAGTGGATGTTATAACTGAATGTTTTAAGCTCAAGGTTTTTCAACAAGTATGCATATATTTTGGAGAGAAACCGACATCATTCAAAAATGAATATCAACATATCTAATACTCTGTTATTTACATGTTATATATTCTATCATGAATAATGTTGATTTTGTTTAGAAACTTTCGACTACAAGCTCGTCTGTATCCAACTATTTTACCTAATCATTGTATTAAATGTATCTATTTATAGCCTTATTAACAACCATACTTGTCTTTTTGTACACGAGTGCTCTTACTGTCAGTAGCAAATATTTGTACTTAAAAGTTTATTTTCAAAGAATAACCTTCTATATTTGAAATGTAAATTCACACAACAATCTACCGATGAGAGAGAGAGTTAAATACATTGATAAAGCTTTGATCTATCGGTTCATGGAGTGATCAGAGGTTGCCTCCAACTACACAGAACTATCAGTGACAGTGGTTAGTGAATATAGGTCTCTCCATATGACACACATAAGATCAGCTGACTGATCAATGAATGATGTATCAATTTAGAGTTTTGATAAACCATTCATGTTTATGACTGGACTGGTCAAAGTTTGCCTTCTTCTACAGGGAAATTGAATCAGACCTTGTTTCGATCATTCATGTATATTTGTGTTTATAAGTTAAAGTCTAGAACATATGATGCTACGATAGTCTTAGATTGATATTAAACACTCTAATAATGTTATACATGTATATAATATCCATGTACCTTAGCCTGTTTTGCCTTAATTTCCTTTTTATTATAATAATCTAACCACAGTCCTAAAACGTTCAACTGCTGGTGTTTTCTTAACTAATGTTACTCATTTCATGTTTTCAGTTTTCATTTAAGATCATTTGTTAAATTGTTCTTGAAAACCGTCAATATATACCAATATACACGATAACACACACAGTCTTCATATTTTCGGTTTTACGTAGTATGGCTGTTATTATTGTCCGATGAGATGACCGCCAAATACATCAATGAGGGCTCAGTATAATCATGCATAAATTGTATTCATGTTCAGCATGTTTCACAAAACAATATTGACGGTTATACGAATGTATGCACAGCAGAAAGGGTCACACTAAGGAACAAGAGGGTGTGTCTTATAACGGCTAGGCTGGCGAGAAGAGCGTGTGAATGTGTCCGTCCTTTGTGTGGATCATACCACTATTTCAAAAGGTCTTTCAAAGAATGCAAATCGATACTAAAAATATTTCACAGCTGTTCACTCTCCTTTAAGCTAACAAACTACCAATATTTACTTGTCTCTAAGCTCAATAACTACGTATACCAATAAATTCACAGTCGTTCACTTGTCTCATAAACTACCAACATTTTAAAGCCGTTCGCTCTACTCTAAGCTCAGTAACTAATAACATTTCAAAGCCGTTCACTCTCCCTTATTCTAAGTAACTACCAGTATTTCACAGTCGTTCACTCTCCCTTAATCGTAGTAACTGCAAACATTTTAAAGCCGTTCACTCTCCTCTAAGCTCAGTAATAACCAATATTTTAAAACCAATATTTCACAATGAAATTAATGGAAAATGAACTTGATTTTGGCTGAATATTTAAACCTCGACCATTCACCAGCTCTTTTTTCTGAAATTGCCGTCGATCTGTATGACACATACAAAGCAAACTGACGTTTTAGCTAATCAGGTCTGAAAGACCCGATGGGCTTATGGCATGGCAAGGCGTCCGGCGTCCCTCTGTCCGTCCGTTCTTCTCAAGAACCAATGACGTTAGAGAGCTGGAATTTGATGTGCAGACTCCTTGACCAATGGGGATTCTAAATTGTAGATTTCGTGACCCCATGACCCCAAATGGGGTCACAATGGTCAAAACCTTAAAAACCTATTTTCATCTTCTTCTCCAGTTCCATAAGGTCCAGAGAGCTGAAATTTGATGTGCAGACTCATTGGCCAATGGGGATTCTAAATTGTAGATTTTGTGACCCCATGGCCCCAAATGGGGTCACAGGGGTCAAAACCTTAAAAACCTATTTTCATCTTCTTCTCCAGTTCCATAAGGTCTAGAGAGCTGAAATTGATGTGCAGACTCCTTGGCCAATGGGGATTCTAAATTGTAGATTTTGTGACCCCATGACCCCAAATGGGGTCACAGGGGTCAAAACCTTCAAAACCTATTTTCATCTTCTTCTCCAGTTCCATAAGGTTTAGAGAGCTGAAATTTGATGTGCAGACTCCTTGGCCAATGGGGATTCTAAATTGTAGATTTCGTGACCCCATGACCCCAAATGGGGTCACAGGGGTCAAAACCTTTAAAACCTATTTTCGTCTTCTTCTCCAGTTCCAAAAGGTCTAGAGAGCTGAAAAGTTGTGAGTAGACTCCTTGGCCAATGGGGATTCTAAATTGTAGATTTTGTGGCCCCATGACCCCAAATGGGGTCACAGGGGTCAAAACCTTAAAAACCTATTTTCATCTTCTTCTCCAGTTCCATAAGGTCTAGAGAGCTGAAATTTGATGTGCAGACTCCTTGGCCAATGGGGATTCTAAATTGTAGATTTTGTGACCCAATGGCCCCAAATGGGGTCACAGGGGTCAAAACCTTAAAAACCTATTTTCATCTTCTTCTCCAGTTCCATAAGGTCTAGAGAGCTGAAATTTGATGTGCAGACTCCTTGGCCAATGGGGATTCTAAATTGTAGATTTTGTGACCCCATGACCCCAAATGGGGTCACAGGGGTCAAAACCTTCAAAACCTATTTTCGTCTTCTTCTCCAATTCCAAAAGGTCTAGAGAGCTGAAAAGTTGTGAGTAGACTCCTTGGCCAATAGGTATTCTAAATTGTAGATTTCGTGACCCCATGACCCCAAATGGGGTCACAGGGGTCAAAACCTTAAAAACCTATTTTCATCTTCTTCTCCAGTTCCAAAAGGTCTAGAGAGCTGAAAAGTTGTGAGTAGACTCCTTGACCAATGGGGATTCTAAATTGTAGATTTCGTGACCCCATGACCCCAAATGGGGTCACAATGGTCAAAACCTTAAAAATCTATTTTCATCTTCTTCTCCAGTTCCATAAGGTCTAGAGAGCTGAAATTTGATGTGCAGACTCCTTGGCCAATGGGGATTCTTAATTGTAGATTTTGTGACCCCATGACCCCAAATGGGGTCACAGGGGTCAAAACCTTAAAAACCTATTTTCATCTTCTTCTCCAGTTCCAAAAGGTCTAGAGAGCTGAAAAGTTGTGAGTAGACTCCTTGGCCAATAGGAATTCTTAATTGTAGATTTCTTGACCCCATGACCCCAAATGGGGTCACAGGGGTCAAAACCTTAAAAACCTATTTTCATCTTCTTCTCCAGTTCCAAAAGGTCTAGAGAGCTGAAAAGTTGTGAGTAGACTCCTTGGCCAATGGGGATTCTAAATTGTAGATTTTGTGGCCCCATGACCCCAAATGGGGTCACAGGGGTCAAAACCTTAAAAACCTATTTTCATCTTCTTCTCCAGTTCCATAAGGTTTAGAGAGCTGAAATTTGATGTGCAGACTCCTTGGCCAATGGGGATTCTAAATTGTAGATTTCGTGACCCCATGACCCCAAATGGGGTCACAGGGGTCAAAACCTTTAAAACCTATTTTCGTCTTCTTCTCCAATTCCAAAAGGTCTAGAGAGCTGAAAAGTTGTGAGTAGACTCCTTGGCCAATGGGGATTCTAAATTGTAGATTTTGTGGCCCCCTGACCCCAAATCGGGTCACAGGGGTCAAAACCTTAAAAACCTATTTTCATCTTCTTCTCCAGTTCCATAAGGTCTAGAGAGCTGAAATTTGATGTGCATACTCCTTGGCCAATGGGGATTCTAAATTGTAGATTTTGTGATCCCATGACTCCAAATGGGGTCCGAGGGGTCAAAACCTTAAAAACCTATTTTCATCTTCTTCTCCAGTTCCAAAAGGTCTAGAGAGCTGAAAAGGTGTGTGTAGACTCTTTGGTCAATTAAGATTCTAAATTTTACATTTGGTTACCCCTTGACCCCAATTGGGGCCACATGGCTCAAAACCTTAAAAAACTATTTCTATCAAAAGTCTGATGAGCTACAGAGACCATGGCTCTATTTTTACATATTACAATTATTATCATGATTAAATACCACTTTAGGAAATTTCCCAGGTCAAAATTGTCTCTCATAATCCAAGTTCTAAAGCGTTTTTAGTTTTATCATCGTTATCATGTGCGGTGGGTATTCATTTTCGTCTATTTCATTTCAACTTTACTATTCTAATAATTAATAATAATAATAATTATAATTAGGGTATTTATATAGCGCACATATCCACACCGAATGCATGCTCAAGGCGCTCCCTGAATTATTACCCTGGTCTAACCCAAGCTGCCGATTAAGCGCTTGATGGGTCCCCTCCAACACTACTTTCACCAGGTACCCATTTCATGCTGGGTGAACAGAGGCACATTTTGAATAAAGTCTCTTGCCTAAGGCGACACCACAAGTTATTCAACTCGTGTCTCAGTGTGGGGCAGGGAATTACCCTTCAAACTCTCAGTTCATTCAGCAATGAATCGGGTAACCCACCCATCCGGCGAGCCACGCCAGATGTTGCTGAACTACACTGATAGCGGTCAACTGAGCTTCGCACAGGACCACGTGCCACCATGTTCTGTTAATGTCTAAAACAGTTTTTTAACAGTGTAATTTATAAGACATAAATATCAGTTATAGATACTTCTATAAAATATAATAAATATTCCGTGCTCACGACTTAATAAATGACTGCAACATGAAAATACAACAAGATATCATCATAATGGTTGTCTCTTTATTTGAAAGAAATGCAGTCATAAGCTATTATACAAATGGTAACAAAAAATCTTACATAAGGATAAAACTGTTACAAAAACCCCATAATAATCAACATGTACACGCAAATCGTATTTACATATATGACAGATTTGAAATAAGGTTTTTAGAAAATACTTGCACATGTTAACAATTCAAATTTCACATGCTGACAATTTACATTTCACGTGTTATCAATACACATTGCTATAACACTGAAGTATTAAAGCGTTTTTAGTTTTATCCTCGTTGTCACCTGCAGTGGGTATTCATTTTCGTTTACAACATGATATAATAACAATGGTTATCTCTTTATTTAAAACAAATACAGTCATAAGCTATGTAATTCATCGGGCAATCTTTATTCCAATGTACAAATGGTAACGAAAAAATATAAAACTGTGACAAAAACAAGCAAAAAAGTTGTTATGTACAGGCAGATCGTATTTACATATAGTGCTGATTTGAGATTTAAATGATAATTGCACTTTTTAAATCGAAGCTTATCAAATTATTTATTCGATTTCACACTATTTATTGTATCAATTGAAATTTCAAAAAAAGCAGTTGGAATTGATTTCAAATATATGAGGTTAAGAATTGTAATTGACAATACATCAGATGTTCAAGTTGTTCAACTACAGCAAAGGCTGTACATGCAAGAAACATTTAGGACTCTTTAAAGTGGTCTTGAAATGGAAGATCAGAGACTAGTGGGGGTTCAAAATCAGGTGACCAGGGCAAGACTCATATTGTTTGAAAGTCTCCACAATAAGCTACTGAACATCAGCTACTGCAGAGATGAGGAGTTGTTGACCACAGGAGCAGGTGCTTCAGCTCCTTGAGGGGGTTGTGGAAGTGTGGCCATCAGGTCGTCCTGTAGCAGCCTGTCTGGAGGTGGAGCAGCTGCCGCCTCTGGCTCGTCTTGTTGTTGATCAGACATCCTGGGAGATAACATATGTTGCTGAGTTGGGACTCTGACGTCACTGCGTTGATCAGACACCCTAGGAGATAACATATGTTGTTGAGTTGGTACTGCGCTGCCACTGTGTTGAGGTTTGATGTAGCTTGCAGGTCTTGCTATGATTAGTGGACGCTCCCCTGATGGTATAATCTTAGAATCATCATCAACTTGTGTGCAACCGGACGAAGCAGATTTGTTTCGGAGCTTGAATTCTGGAAATGGATGATCGTAGTTTTCTGGTGGTTCCCAGTCAGGTGAAGATTCACCAGGTTCCGGTGGATCAAAGCACTCCGCTATAAGCGGAATGTTGATGACTTGATCAGTTGCGTGCACATCAGCTACTACAGAGAATGAGGAGTTGTTGACCACAGGAGCAGGTGCTGCAGCTCCTTGAGGGGGTTGTGGAAGGTGGTCCATCAGCTCCTCATTAAGCTCGATGTAGTTTGGCAGCGTGTAGCTGTCGAATTCATCAGAGCTTCGTTGTAGATCTTGTAGTAGTCTGTGTGAAAGAGAAGCAGCTGCCGCCTGGAGCTCGTCTTTCTGTTGATCAGCCACTCCAGCAGCCTGCAACTGGGACTGGACTTGAAGGTTGTGTCCGGAGTCACTGAGTCGAGGTCTGAGGTAGCTGGTTTGTCTGATCGGTTGGATGGGGCAAACCCTAGGAGGAATTGTTGACACCTCTTCTTCCAGTTGAATGTGTCCAGGAGCAGGAGCGGGTCGAGCATCCTGTAGAACAGAAGGAGTCCTCCTCCTCCACTTGACAGCTTCATAGACCACGCTGTGCATCCTGAAGTGGAATACTTACTGTATCTTAATATTGAACATCTATCTCACCACTTGATGTGACTTATGTATTCAATACAATAGGAAACTATGCCAACCACAAAACTTTCATAAAGGCCTTACTGCCATATAAGTCATATAATCACTGATCTTACTGACCAAGTTATGGTTGAAATCGTAGACATGGCTATGATGACGTTTAATGGTCAAATTGGTATTCTTAAAGATATATCTTCCTTTTAACTAGACAAACGTGATGGAAAATATATCCTTTATCTATTCTTTGCAAATCATTGCGAATCATAAACCTTATTCACTTCGAATTCTTACTAAATCTTCACCTGTAAGAAAACGCCAAATGATACAGTCCTGTACATGAAAGATCTTAGTAATCACCTACCGTTTCAAGCGTCTGGACATGTAGAAGCTTACTGCGATGATGATGAGAACTACAACAGCTACGCCCCCTCCAACCCAGGACTGTACTGAGCTCCACTCCCCCTTCTCGTCTGAAACATGTCAACATCTACATTGATACATCACTGCTAACTACCACCCACCCCTCCAACCCAGGACTGTACTGAGCTCCACTCTCCCTTCTCGTCTGAAACATGTCAACATCTACATTGATACATCACTGCTAACTACCACCCACCCCTCCAACCCAGGACTGTACTGAGTTCCACTCTCCCTTCTCGTCTGAAACATGTCAACATCTACATTGATACATCACTGCTAACTACCAACCACCCTCCAACCCAGGACTGTACTGAGCTCCACTCTCCCTTCTCGTCTGAAACATGTCAACATCTACATTGATACATAACTGCTAACTACCAACCACCCCTCCAACCCAGGACTGTACTGAGCTCCACTCTCCCTTCTCGTCTGAAACATGTCAACATCTACATTGATACATCACTGCTAACTACCAACCACCCTCCAACCCAGGATTGTACTGAGCTCCACTCTCCCTTCTCGTCTGAAACATGTCAACATCTACATTGATACATAACTGCTAACTACCACCATTCCCTCCAACACAGGATTGTACTGAGCTCCACTCTCCCTTCTCGTCTGAAACATGTCAACATCTACATTGATACATCACTGCTAACTACCACCCATCCCTCCAACCCGGGACTGTACGGAGCTCCACTCTCCCTTCTCGTCTGAAACATGTCAACATCTTCATTGATACATCACTGCTAACTACCAACCACCCTCCAACCCAGGACTGTACTGAGCTCCACTCTCCCTTCTCGTCTGAAACATGTAAACATCTACATTGATACAACACTGCTAACTACCACCCACCCCTCCAACCCAGGACTGTACTGAGTTCCACTCTCCCTTCTCGTCTGAAACATGTCAACATCTACATTGATACATCACTGCTAACTACCACCCACCCCTCAAACCCAGGAATGTACTGAGCTCCACTCTCCCTTCTCGTCTGAAACATGTCAACATCTACATTGATACATCACTGCTAACTACCAACCACCCTCCAACCCAGGACTGTACTGAGCTTCACTCTCCCTTCTCGTCTGAAACATGTCAACATCTACATTGATACATCACTGCTAACTACCAACCACCCTCCAACCCAGGACTGTACTGAGCTCCACTCTCCCTTCTCGTCTGAAACATGTCAACAGCTACATTGATACATCACTGCTAACTACCAACCACCCTCCAACCCAGGACTGTACTGAGCCCCACTCTCCCTTCTCGTCTGAAACATGTCAACATCTACATTGATACATCACTGCTAAATACCAACCACCCTCCAACCCAGGACTGTACTGAGTTCCACTCTCCCTTCTCGTCTGAAACATGTCAACATCTACATTGATACATCACTGCTAACTACCACCCATCCCTCCAACCCAGGACTGTACTGAGCTCCACTCTCCCTTCTCGTCTGAAACATGTCAACATCTACATTGATACATCACTGCTAACTACCAACCACCCTCCAACCCAGGACTGTACTGAGTTCCACTCTCCCTTCTCGTCTGAAACATGTCAACATCTACATTGATACATCACTGCTAACTACCACCCATCCCTCCAACCCAGGACTGTACTGAGCTCCACTCTCCCTTCTCGTCTGAAACATGTCAACATCTACATTGATACATCACTGCTAACTACCAACCACCCTCCAACCCAGGACTGTACTGAGCTCCACTCTCCCTTCTCGTCTGAAACATGTCAACATCTACATTGATACATCACTGCTAAATACCAACCACCTTCCAACCCAGGACTGTACTGAGCTCCACTCTCCCTTCTCGTCTGAAACATGTCAACATCTACATTGATACATCACTGCTAAATACCAACCACCCTCCAACCCAGGACTGTACTGAGCTCCACTCTCCCTTCTCGTCTGAAACATGTCAACATCTACATTGATACATCACTGCTAACTACCAACCACCCTCCAACCCAGGACTGTACTGAGCTCCACTCTCCCTTCTCGTCTGAAACATGTCAACATCTACATTGATACATCACTGCTAACTACCAACCACCCTCCAACCCAGGACTGTACTGAGCTCCACTCTCCCTTCTCGTCTGAAACATGTCAACATCTACATTGATACATCACTGCTAACTACCAACCACCCTCCAACCCAGGATTGTACTGAGCTCCACTCTCCCTTCTCATCTGAAACATGTCAACATCTACATTGATACATAACTGCTAACTACCACCATTCCCTCCAACACAGGATTGTACTGAGCTCCACTCTCCCTTCTCGTCTGAAACATGTCAACATCTACATTGATACATCACTGCTAACTACCACCCACCCCTCCAACCCCGGACTGTACTGAGCTCCACTCTTCCTTCTTGTCTGAAACATGTCAACATCTACATTGATACATCACTGCTAACTACCACCCGTCCCTCCAACCCAGGACTGTACTGAGCTCCACTATCCCTTCTCGTCTGAAACATGTCAACATCTACATTGATACATCACTGCTTACTACCATCCACTCCTCCAACCCAGGACTGTACTGAGCTCCACTCTCCCTTCTTGTCTGAAACATGTTAACATCTATATTGATACATCACTGCTAACTACCACCCACCCTCCAACCCAGGACTGTACTGAGCTCCACTCTTCCTTCTTGTCTGAAACATGTTAACATCTACATTGATACATCACTGCTAACTACCAACCACCCTCAAACCCAGGACTGTACTGAGCTCCACTCTTCCTTCTCGTCTGAAACATGTCAACATCTACATTGATACATCACTGCTAACTACCACCCACACCTACAACCCAGGACTGTACTGAGCTCAACTCTCCCTTCTTGTCTGAAACATGTCAACATCTACATTGATACATCACTGCTAACTACCACCCATCCCTCCAACCCAGGACCGTACTGAGTTCCACTCTCCCTTCTCATCTGAAACACGTCAACATCTACATTGATACAGCACTGCTAACTTCCACCCACCCCTCCAACCCAGGACTATACTGAGCTCCACTCTCCCTTCTCGTCTGAAACATGTCAACATCTACATTAATACATCACTGCTAACTACCAACCACCCTCCAACCCAGGACTGTACTGAGCTTCACTCTCCCTTCTCGTCTGAAACATGTCAACATCTACATTGATACATCACTGCTAACTACCAACCACCCTCCAACCCAGGACTGTACTGAGCTCCACTCTCCCTTCTCGTCTGAAACATGTCAACATCTACATTGATACATCACTGCTAACTACCAACCACCCTCCAACCCAGGACTGTACTGAGCCCCACTCTCCCTTCTCGTCTGAAACATGTCAACATCTACATTGAAATATCACTGCTAAATACCAACCACCCTCCAACCCAGGACTGTACTGAGCTCCACTCTCCCTTCTCGTCTGAAACATGTCAACATCTACATTGATACATCACTGCTAACTACCACCCTCCAACCCAGGACTGTACTGAGCTCCACTCTCCCTTCTCGTCTGAAACATGTCAACATCTACATTGATACATCACTGCTAACTACCACCCTCCAACCCAGGACTGTACTGAGCTTCACTCTCCTTTCTCGTCTGAAACATGTTAACATCTACATTGATACATCACTGCTAACTACCACCCATCCCTCCAACCCAGGACTGTACTGAGCTCCACTCTCCCTTCTCGTCTGAAACATGTCAACATCTACATTGATACATCACTGCTAACTACCACCCATCCCTCCAACCCAGGACTGTACTGAGCTCCACTCTCCCTTCTCGTCTGAAACATGTCAACATCTACATTGATACATCACTGCTAACTACCAACCACCCCTCCAACCCAGGACTGTACTGAGCTCCACTCTCCCTTCTCGTCTGAAACATGTCAACATCTACATTGATACATCACTGCTAACTACCAACCACCCTCCAACCCAGGACCGTACTGAGCTCCACTCTCCCTTCTCGTCTGAAGCATGTCAACATCTACATTGATACATCACTGCTAACTACCACCCACCCCTCCAACCCAGGACTGTACTGAGCTCCACTCTCTCTTCTCGTCTGAAACATATCAACATCTACATTGATACATCACTGCTAAATACCATCCACCCCTCCAACCCAGGACTGTACTGAGCTCCACTCTCCCTTCTCGTCTGAAACATGTCAACATCTACATTGATACATCACTGCTAAATACCAACCACCCTCCAACCCAGGACTGTACTGAGCTCCACTCTCCCTTCTCGTCTGAAACATGTCAACATCTACATTGATACATCACTGCTAACTACCAACCACCCTCCAACCAAGGACTGTACTGAGCTCCACTCTCCCTTCTCGTCTGAAACATGTCAACATCTACATTGATACATCACTGCTAAATACCAACCACCCTCCAACCCAGGTATGTACTGAGCTCCACTCTCCCTTCTCGTCTGAAACATGTCAACATCTACATTGATACATCACTGCTAACTACCAACCACCCTCCAACCCAGGACTGTACTGAGCTCCACTCTCCCTTCTCGTCTGAAACATATCAACATCTACATTGATACATCACTGCTAAATACCATCCACCCCTCCAACCCAGGACTGTACTGAGCTCCACTCTCCCTTCTCGTCTGAAACATGTCAACATCTACATTGATACATCACTGCTAACTACCAACCACCCTCCAACCCAGGACTGTACTGAGCTCCACTCTCCCTTCTCGTCTGAAACATGTCAACATCTACATTGATACATCACTGCTAAATACCAACCACCCTCCAACCCAGGATTGTACTGAGCTCCACTCTCCCTTCTCGTCTGAAACATGTCAACATCTACATTGATACATCACTGCTAAATACCAACCACCCTCCAACCCAGGACTGTACTGAGCTCCACTCTCCCTTCTCGTCTGAAACATGTCAACATCTACATTGATACATCACTGCTAACTACCAACCACCCTCCAACCCAGGACTGTACTGAGCTCCACTCTCCCTTCTCGTCTGAAACATGTCAACATCGACACTAATACATCACTGCTAAATACCATCCACCCCTCCAACCCAGGACTGTACTGAGCTCCACTCTCCCTTCTCGTCTGAAACATGTCAACATCTACATTGATACATCACTGCTAACTACCACCCTCCAACCCAGGACTGTACTGAGCTCCACTCTCCCTTCTCGTCTGAAACATGTCAACATCTACATTGATACATCACTGCTAACTACCAACCACCCCTCCAACCCAGGACTGTACTGAGCTTCACTCTCCTTTCTCGTCTGAAACATGTTAACATCTACATTGATACATCACTGCTAACTACCACCCATCCCTCCAACCCAGGACTGTACTGAGCTCCACTCTCCCTTCTCGTCTGAAACATGTCAACATCTACATTGATACATCACTGCTAACTACCAACCACCCCTCCAACCCAGGACTGTACTGAGCTCCACTCTCCCTTCTCGTCTGAAACATGTCAACATCTACATTGATACATCACTGCTAACTACCAACCACCCTCCAACCCAGGACCGTACTGAGCTCCACTCTCCCTTCTCGTCTGAAGCATGTCAACATCTACATTGATACATCACTGCTAACTACCACCCACCCCTCCAACCCAGGACTGTACTGAGCTCCACTCTCTCTTCTCGTCTGAAACATATCAACATCTACATTGATACATCACTGCTAAATACCATCCACCCCTCCAACCCAGGACTGTACTGAGCTCCACTCTCCCTTCTCGTCTGAAACATGTCAACATCTACATTGATACATCACTGCTAAATACCAACCACCCTCCAACCCAGGACTGTACTGAGCTCCACTCTCCCTTCTCGTCTGAAACATGTCAACATCTACATTGATACATCACTGCTAACTACCAACCACCCTCCAACCAAGGACTGTACTGAGCTCCACTCTCCCTTCTCGTCTGAAACATATCAACATCTACATTGATACATCACTGCTAAATACCATCCACCCCTCCAACCCAGGACTGTACTGAGCTCCACTCTCCCTTCTCGTCTGAAACATGTCAACATCTACATTGATACATCACTGCTAAATACCAACCACCCTCCAACCCAGGTATGTACTGAGCTCCACTCTCCCTTCTCGTCTGAAACATGTCAACATCTACATTGATACATCACTGCTAACTACCAACCACCCTCCAACCCAGGACTGTACTGAGCTCCACTCTCCCTTCTCGTCTGAAACATATCAACATCTACATTGATACATCACTGCTAAATACCATCCACCCCTCCAACCCAGGACTGTACTGAGCTCCACTCTCCCTTCTCGTCTGAAACATGTCAACATCTACATTGATACATCACTGCTAAATACCAACCACCCCTCCAACCCAGGACTGTACTGAGCTCCACTCTCCCTTCTCGTCTGAAACATGTCAACATCTACATTGATACATCACTGCTAAATACCAACCACCCTCCAACCCAGGACTGTACTGAGCTCCACTCTCCCTTCTCGTCTGAAACATGTCAACATCTACATTGATACATCACTGCTAACTACCAACCACCCTCCAACCCAGGACTGTACTGAGCTCCACTCTCCCTTCTCGTCTGAAACATGTCAACATCTACATTGATACATCACTGCTAAATACCAACCACCCTCCAACCCAGGATTGTACTGAGCTCCACTCTCCCTTCTCGTCTGAAACATGTCAACATCTACATTGATACATCACTGCTAAATACCAACCACCCTCCAACCCAGGACTGTACTGAGCTCCACTCTCCCTTCTCGTCTGAAACATGTCAACATCTACATTGATACATCACTGCTAACTACCAACCACCCTCCAACCCAGGACTGTACTGAGCTCCACTCTCCCTTCTCGTCTGAAACATGTCAACATCGACACTAATACATCACTGCTAAATACCATCCACCCCTCCAACCCAGGACTGTACTGAGCTCCACTCTCCCTTCTCGTCTGAAACATGTCAACATCTACATTGATACATCACTGCTAACTACCACCCTCCAACCCAGGACTGTACTGAGCTCCACTCTCCCTTCTCGTCTGAAACATGTCAACATCTACATTGATACATCACTGCTAACTACCAACCACCCCTCCAACCCAGGACTGTACTGAGCTTCACTCTCCTTTCTCGTCTGAAACATGTTAACATCTACATTGATACATCACTGCTAACTACCACCCATCCCTCCAACCCAGGACTGTACTGAGCTCCACTCTCCCTTCTCGTCTGAAACATGTCAACATCTACATTGATACATCACTGCTAACTACCAACCACCCCTCCAACCCAGGACTGTACTGAGCTCCACTCTCCCTTCTCGTCTGAAACATGTCAACATCTACATTGATACATCACTGCTAACTACCAACCACCCTCCAACCCAGGACCGTACTGAGCTCCACTCTCCCTTCTCGTCTGAAGCATGTCAACATCTACATTGATACATCACTGCTAAATACCATCCACCCCTCCAACCCAGGACTGTACTGAGCTCCACTCTCCCTTCTCGTCTGAAACATGTCAACATCTACATTGATACATCACTGCTAAATACCAACCACCCTCCAACCCAGGACTGTACTGAGCTCCACTCTCCCTTCTCGTCTGAAACATGTCAACATCTACATTGATACATCACTGCTAACTACCAACCACCCTCCAACCAAGGACTGTACTGAGCTCCACTCTCCCTTCTCGTCTGAAACATGTCAACATCTACATTGATACATCACTGCTAAATACCAACCACCCTCCAACCCAGGTATGTACTGAGCTGCACTCTCCCTTCTCGTCTGAAACATGTCAACATCTACATTGATACATCACTGCTAACTACCAACCACCCTCCAACCCAGGACTGTACTGAGCTCCACTCTCCCTTCTCGTCTGAAACATATCAACATCTACATTGATACATCACTGCTGAATACCATCCACCCCTCCAACCAAGGACTGTACTGGGCTCCACTCTCCCTTCTCGTCTGAAACACGTCAACATCTACATTGATACATCACTGCTAACTACCACCCACCCCTCCAACCAAGGACTGTACTGGGCTCCACTCTCCCTTCTCGTCTGAAACACGTCAACATCTACATTGATACATCACTGCTAAATACCATCCACCCCTCCAACCCAGGACTGTACTGAGCTCCACTCTCTCTTCTCGTCTGAAACACGTCAACATCTACATTGATACATCACTGCTAACTAACACCCACCCCTCCAACCCAGGACCGTACTGAGTTCCACTCTCCCTTCTCATCTGAAACATGTCAACATCTACATTGATACATCACTGCTAACTACCACCCACCCCTCCAACCCAGGACCGTACTGAGTTCCACTCTCCCTTCTCATCTGAAACACGTCAACATCTACATTGATACAGCACTGCTAACTTCCACCCACCCCTCCAACCCAGGACTATACTGAGCTCCACTCTCCCTTCTCGTCTGAAACATGTCAACATCTACATTGATACATCACTGCTAACTACCAACCACCCCTCCAACCCAGGACCGTACTGAGTTCCACTCTCCCTTCTCATCTGAAACACGTCAACATCTACATTGATACAGCACTGCTAACTTCCACCCACCCCTCCAACCCAGGACTATACTGAGCTCCACTCTCCCTTCTCGTCTGAAACATGTCAACATCTACATTGATACATCACTGCTAACTACCAACCACCCTCCAACCCAGGACTGTACTGAGCCCCACTCTCCATTCTCGTCTGAAACATGTCCCCATCTACATTGATACATCACTGCTAACTACCACCCACCCCTCCAACCCAGGACTGTACTGAGCTCCACTCTCCCTTCTCGTCTGAAACATGTCAACATCTACATTGATACATCACTGCTAACTACCAACCACCCCTCCAACCCAGGACTGTACTGAGCTCCACTCTCCCTTCTCGTCTGAAACATGTCAACATCGACACTAATACATCACTGCTTACTACCACCCATCCCTCCAACCCAGGACTGTACTGAGCTCCACTCTCTCTTCTCATTGAAAAACATGTCAACATCGATACTAATACATCACTGCTAAATACCACCCACCCCTCCAACCCCGGAATGTACTGAGCTCCACTCTCTCTTCTCATTGAAAAACATGTCAACATCGACACTAATACATCACTGCTTACTACCACCCATCCCTCCAACCCAGGACTGTACTGAGCTCCACTCTCTCTTCTCATTGAAAAACATGTCAACATCGACACTAATACATCACTGCTAAATACCACCCACCCCTCCAACCCAGGACTGTACTGAGCAACACTCTCCCTTCTCGTCTGAAACACGTCAACATCTACATTGATACATCACTGCTAACTTCCACCCACCCCTCCAACCCAGGACTGTACTGAGCTCCACTCTCCCTTCTCGTCTGAAACACGTCAACATCTACATTGATACATCACTGCTAACTACCACCCACCCCTCCAACCAAGGACTGTACTGGGCTCCACTCTCCCTTCTCGTCTGAAACACGTCAACATCTACATTGATACATCACTGCTAAATACCATCCACCCCTCCAACCCAGGACTGTACTGAGCTCCACTCTCTCTTCTCGTCTGAAACACGTCAACATCTACATTGATACATCACTGCTAACTAACACCCACCCCTCCAACCCAGGACCGTACTGAGTTCCACTCTCCCTTCTCATCTGAAACACGTCAACATCTACATTGATACAGCACTGCTAACTTCCACCCACCCCTCCAACCCAGGACTATACTGAGCTCCACTCTCCCTTCTCGTCTGAAACATGTCAACATCTACATTGATACATCACTGCTAACTACCAACCACCCCTCCAACCCAGGACCGTACTGAGTTCCACTCTCCCTTCTCATCTGAAACATGTCAACATCTACATTGATACAGCACTGCTAACTTCCACCCACCCCTCCAACCCAGGACTATACTGAGCTCCACTCTCCCTTCTCGTCTGAAACATGTCAACATCTACATTGATACATCACTGCTAACTACCAACCACCCTCCAACCCAGGACTGTACTGAGCCCCACTCTCCATTCTCGTCTGAAACATGTCCCCATCTACATTGATACATCACTGCTAACTACCACCCACCCCTCCAACCCAGGACTGTACTGAGCTCCACTCTCCCTTCTCGTCTGAAACATGTCAACATCTACATTGATACATCACTGCTAACTACCAACCACCCCTCCAACCCAGGATTGTACTGAGCTCCACTCTCCCTTCTCGTCTGGAACATGTCAACATCTACATTGATACATCACTGCTAACTACCAACCACCCCTCCAACCCAGGACTGTACTGAGCTCCACTCTCCCTTCTCGTCTGAAACATGTCAACATCGACACTAATACATCACTGCTTACTACCACCCATCCCTCCAACCCAGGACTGTACTGAGCTCCACTCTCTCTTCTCATTGAAAAACATGTCAACATCGATACTAATACATCACTGCTAAATACCACCCACCCCTCCAACCCCGGAATGTACTGAGCTCCACTCTCTCTTCTCATTGAAAAACATGTCAACATCGACACTAATACATCACTGCTTACTACCACCCATCCCTCCAACCCAGGACTGTACTGAGCTCCACTCTCTCTTCTCATTGAAAAACATGTCAACATCGACACTAATACATCACTGCTAAATACCACCCACCCCTCCAACCCAGGACTGTACTGAGCAACACTCTCCCTTCTCGTCTGAAACACGTCAACATCTACATTGATACATCACTGCTAACTTCCACCCACCCCTCCAACCCAGGACTGTACTGAGCTCCACTCTCCCTTCTCGTCTGAACATGTCAACATCTACATTGACACATCACTGCTAACTACCACCCACCCTCCAACCCAGGACTGTACTGAGCTCCACTCTTCCTTCTCATCTGAAACATGTCAACATCTACATTGATACAACACTGCTAACTACCACCCACCCCTCAAACCCAGGACTGTACTGAGCTCCACTCTCCCTTCTCATCTGAAACATGTTAACATCTACGCTCTACCAACTCAACATGTGACCAATGATATTTATACATAACATGCTAACTACGATCCACCCCCACCTCTCCCAACCTTCAAACCAAGGACTGCACTACTGCATCCTTTCCCTTATCCATCCCAACCTCTCCCTCCAGTCTGACTATCTGCCTGAACGAAGTCGAGATCTCCAAAATTCAAACTAAACTAGATATATATTGATTACCTGCACATTTTCCGGTGTTCTGATCACATGCTCTGTCGTTACACGGTCTTGGACAATCTTTGTTACACAAGTTGCCGAAGAATCCATTCTTGCATGTGCTACAGGTTCCATTGTGATCACACACATCGCCGAAACATTGACGTGGACAGATGAGCTCGCATTTGTCTCCATATCGGCTCTGCACACATCCTCTAGTACACTGCCCGTCTCTACCACAGTCAACGCCGAAACAGTTTGGGGAACACTTGAGGTTGCATCGGTCTCCAAAGCTCCCTGTTGTGCAACCATCAACACACGTCCCGTTCCTCTCACAGTTCTTGTCCACACAACCCTCACTACACTGAGACCCACAATCTGCTCCGTACCATCCTGGTATACAGCTCGTACAGTTTCCGGACATCCTGTCACACCTCTTGACAACACATCCCGCACTACACTGAGCCCCACAGTCTTCCCCGTACCATCCGTGGATACAACTCGTACAGTGTCCGGACATCTTGTCACACCTCTTGACAACACAACCCGCACTACACTGAGCCCCACAGTCTGCCCCGTACCATCCGTGGATACAACTCGTACAGTTGCCCGACTCTTCGTCACAGAAACAATTAAAAGAGCAAGATCTCTGACAAAACTTTCCGAACTGTCTAGGTTTGCAGCCTTCCAAACAGTCTCTTCTGGTAGCCGATACGCATTTGTTGTTCAAGCAGTGGTCGTTGAATTCGCATGTGACACCTGGAAACAATAGAATAGACACAAGATTAGAGTACATCCGTCGTTATTATCCAAGCAAGCAGAACAGTGTTTTCTCAAATCACATGTAGATAGCAATAATTACATCAGTAACAAGCAGACAGAATCGTCTTCATCCCATGCCATTTGGAATATTTTGAAAACATCAATCATGATTTTCAATTTTAGGTATCTCCCAAATCTGTTGTCATTAATTGTCACAACTTCTGTTCATAGAAAAAGCCAAAATTAAATTGCTCCGAGAACGAAATTCTACGATACTTTTCTATGAACCTGCCAAAAATGATAGCCCAAAAAAATTGAAACCCAGAAAGACACATGTACACATAATGATTGATCAATAAACTAAGTTTTGTTGATTTGCTACAGTAACAAAATTCTAAAGCTGGGTTTACATGCCGCACATTTACCCCTGGGGGTATTATACCCCCGGGGGTAAATTTGCCCCCAGGGGCAAAAGTCAAATATTGCATTGCGTTTATATGAAATGAAATTGCAATACCTAGGGGATTATTTTCTCTTCTTATATTGACTTTTATAAGGATATTCAGTTTTGCCCCCTGGGGTATCCAAAATAAAGTGTTTACATGACAGGTTTGCCCCCAGGGGTATTTATACCCCCGAGGGTATCTGATTTGCCCTACCTCCAGACCAGGGGTAAATATTTCGCACTTTGCCCCCGGGGGTAAGTATACCCCTGTAACTGCACATATAAACGGGGCTTAAGATACGTTTTTATGGAAACCGCTAAAAGTAAAAAATGAAGAAGTTGAAAATCCCAAAAGGCACATCTTCACATGCTGACTGTTGCACATACCACGTTTCACGGTTTTCGAGTCCTGCTCTGGGACAGACGGAGCTCATGTCGATAACCCTTGATAATAATAAAGCTTTTCAAGCTGTACATAGACTAAAAAGCGACAATTCAGCAGAGCATGATGGGACCATTAAATGATTATTCGAGGAGAGTTAACTATTTTTTTTTTTTTAATTGTTTATTTTTCAAAACTCCATACAGAAAAAGGACATGTAAGAATAACAATTCCATACATAACAAACTTGTAACACGTATATACAAGTAATAATTTAACAACGTACACAAGATTTGATGTATAGACAATTAAATATTCAAAGTTCAATCTGACATTAGGTAGTAAATAGTTAATATTAAAAACTGATCTAATAATTCAGACTAGATAATGACAAATTGACAAGAAATTCATAAAGCTGTCATATTTACAATTTATGTAGGCGTTAAATCGGTCAACAAAATATGCTGTTTTAATTTCCTCTTGTACATGTTTAAAGTTGGGGGTTTTCTCCTGTTGTTTCATTTTAAATATATTGTATTTAACAATGGTTATCAGTAAATTCAGGACATAATTTCGTTTTTCGGTATATCCTAAGATGATATTCTTTTTAGAAAATATGATATAGGTTCCTGTTTTTTCAAGTATCCATTCTTCCAATTTTTTCCATATAGTTTTTGTAAACTTACAATCATAAAATATATGTAGGATTGACTCGTTCTCTGTTTTGCAAAATGTGCATTTGTTTGATTCTTTGTATCTCATTTTTGTTAGAAGCTCATTTGTTGGAAGAAATCTATGCAATATACTATATTGGAGCCATGAATGTTTAGCACTATTGTAGGATTTAAATGTTAATCTTTCTATGGTTTCCCATGTATTTTCGTTAATAAATTCATTTAGATCGTTTTGCCATTTATCTCGGTATTTGAGAGTTTTTGTGCCTTTTCTGTTTATGAGTATGTCGTATATATCTCTACAGCCTTTTGGATCGCAAGTTATATTTTGTAAAAAGAAGGGTAAAATTGGCAGTGGTATTTTCTTTTCAATATGAACGTTTATTGACTTGCAGTAATATTTTATAGCTTCTATTATCCCTTGGTAATCAAGGAAATTTGTCTTGCAACCAAAAGTAATTCTTAATTGTTCCATGGATAGGAAATGACCATGGCTATCAATGATGTCGTTTATGTAAGTGATCCCTTTACAGGAGTAATGTTTATAATTGATAGGTCTTCCACCTATCTTAACATTTTCATTTTGCCAAATGGGTTGCGACAAGACATCATCGGCGTTTTTAGCGTTTTGACCTTTTTTGTTAATAAATTTGTCCCACGATGTTAATGTGTTAATGAGAATTAACTAGATCATACTTGTTTTTTTTTTCACTGGATACTTTCCATGCGATTTTGGAGCAAAGGGATTATTCCTATACATAGGAAAGATAGAAAGTTTGATGCTGGTAACTATAGGGGAGTTATTCAATTATCATGCGTTGGTAAATTGTTCACAGTGTTGTAAATGTGTCTCTATTGTGTCACAAGCATTTGGATATTGTGGAGGAACAGGTTGGCAGGTAATAGAACTGTGTATTTGCATTTTGCATAATGTTGTCATTACTTCATTCAGTATAGGGTTATTGTGCTTTTATGAATTACAAAAAAAGCGTTTTGACATTATATATAGACATGTATTATCGTTCAAATGATTTAAGATGAGTATAAGTCCTAAATTTCTAATAATACATACATTAAGTATATATAATAAATATTAATAAGTCGATTTCTATAGAGCTAAAATCCAGGCCAGAAGCATGCTCATAGAGCATGCACTTCATCTAGATGAGGTCATATGAGGTTGAGAACAAGTGAGTTTTTAGATGGGATTTGAACAGCGTCACTGTTAGGAATGCTCGTAGGTGATCAGGAAGCTCATTCCACTTCTTGGCAGTTGCTTCTTGGAAGGAACGAAAACCATAGCACTTCAGCTGCCAACGGGGAATATGAAGTAGGCCTTGTTGACATGATTGAAGCTGTCTGCAGACAGTGTATGGCTGAAGGAGTTCCTGGAGGTAAACTGTGTAAGTGTCTTAGAGTCGAGTCGAACACGAATGGGCAATCAATGTAGACGTTTTAAAATTGGAGAAATACTAGCATATTTAGGAGTTTTGGTGACAATGCGTGCTGCTGAGTTTGAAATTCTCTGCAGGCAAATATTGAGTTATGTTGAGGTATGAAGTAGAAGACTGTTGCAATAGTCAATGCGTGGTAGAATTGGTGACCGAACAAGTGCTGCAGCAGAAGCCTCAGTGAGAAGATGATGAATACTCCCGATAGTACGGATTTGGAAGTAGCATGATTTGCAAAGCTCAGACACAGGTACTTCGTCGAAAGACTATCAACAAAGATAACACCAAGATCTTTGACTGTTCATGAGAGAGGAATAGGCACACCACTGATATGCAGGGAAGATGTGTTGATTCTTGATAGGCGAGAGACAGGGTCGACTATCATCACTTCTGTCTTGAGCTTGAGGTGATTTGCAGTTCTCCATGTTGGTCAGTGGAGAGTCTATGTACAGCTTGAAGCTGTCAATCATCTGGTTGTCATTCTGCATACATGTGATGATAATCAGGTCAAAATATGGTTCAACCCCCCAAAAATTGCAACAAAAGGTTTCTCAACTGAATCTGGTAGGGTTCAGTGTACTATATAACATACTAAAAGTCTACCAAAGTCGGACCCTCGGAAAAGTGTTTTTTTCAAGATGGCGTCCAAGATGGCCGCCGTAACCTTAAAAATACCATAACTCGGTAACTACTGACTCAAATGTAATGATCTTTGTGTCTAGTTGTAGGTTCTAGGGGCCAAGGAATCATTTAAGCTCATCGAAAATAGTGTATCTTTATTTGGGAACAAATTATGCAGCATAACATCAAACAACGCGTCAAGTTCATCCAACAATTTACTCAAACTTGGCTATAATAATACACATGGTAATACCCAATGTTTTTTGGAAATATTGGACACATTGACACAACCATTGTTGATACAGCTTCATCAGGAAATCAGTTGATGATCCTTAGCTGTCAAACACATTAGAAACTGTTCTGGAGGCTCAGATTTGAGTGTCATCTTCCTCCACAGTAGCCACTTCTCTCGTGTTGTTTGAATTGTCACAATTTGCTGTTTGATAAATACCACATGATGCTGTGCAGTGGAGAGAATAGCGTCTGCAGGTGTGTAGCAGGAAGAAAATCAAATATTTTCATGTCCACGCGGGATTCGAACACCAGGACCTCCGGGTTGAGAGTCCTACGCTCTACCTGTTCGGCCAAAGAGATATCCCTCCAGCCAAAGCTAGAAGGAAGTAGTAGACCTCACCCTGTCACAGGTGCATCGAGAAGATGTGCAACTACTCGAACAGTTGCAGTGAATAATCTTCAAGAGTTCATCAGGCACTGCATTCTTTTCAGTCATAACTGGAATCAACTGACCAGCTTCTTCTTTCTATCCCCATTCAGTTGAACTTATTGCCTTTTCTATCCCCATCAATACCATGACCTGATAGTATACACGTTTGCTGTGGGAACTTGTGGCAGCTGATGTTGGTGGAGGCCGTCACAGAAGATTCAGACGTTGCCACTATGTTATATAGTACACTGAACCCTACCAGAATCAGTTGAGAAACCTTTTGTTGCAATTTTTTGGGGGTTCGGCCTATTTTTATCATAAATTGACCTGACTATGAAGGACATTATGACTCTGGATGACGCCCTCCAGTTTCTTGGTGTACATGGTGAAAAACAGGGGTCCCGAACAGAGCCCTGAGGAACCCCATAGTTTACTGAGATCGTCGATGAGTGTGAGTTCTTGAAACCACGATAACACATTGTCAGAGAGTCCATAGTAGAATTCCAACCTTTGCATCAGCTTGCCATGGTCCACCGTATCAAAAGCAGACAAGAGATCATGGAGGACGAGTGTAGCGACTTGCCCTCTATCTACAGCCTGTTGGAGATCATTCATTACTCTAAGGGAAGCTGTCTCAGTCCTGTGGGCTTTTCTCTATGCAGATTGGAACTTGGCCATAAGATTGTGTTCTTCTTAGTGTTGCAAAGCTGCGAGTTCAACGCCTTGTTAAGGATCTTTGATAAGAAGCTCAACTACTTACGTATACTGAGGTTAAGTCATGTGTTAGGAGTGGGTCAAAGTAAACACATATTTTTGTTGATATCTGGGATTCCGGGAAGTTGTTTGTCAATGATCTCTGGCAGATGTACTTAGTTGAGGTAATTATTAAATAATTTGATTCAAAGACTAGTTTGTGCTACAGACACGAAATTTTATTTCAGACAAACCAGAGAGATATTATCAATAACCTCATATATTCTATCGTAATGGTTAAATGGATTACCTGTTTCAATTGCACCCTTAGGTTTAGGAGTCAGATGATAAGAATTCAACTCCTAGTTTCTGATAAAATATGTTATTCTGATAATTTGAGTTTCCTAGCACTTATCGTTTCTTGAAATTTGTCAAAAGAAGGCGGACATCCTTCCACACCAACTTTTTTTAAATAACTGGCTGGGATAGGTGTGGTCTGGGGTCAGGACCACATTACAAAGCTCTCAACAATTTTTAGTCAAGATAATGCCCGACAGACAATGCCTTTCAATACGCAGATAAAAGAACACAATTTGAAGGGAACAAACGGTCTGACGCTTTCTAAGAACAAGACATTGAATATTGCCTTTTCCATAAAACTTGTCTTTTTTATCCAATGTTCCAATGACAACAACTCAAAACTAAAAGTGTAATCCAATAACGTTAACATATTTGCAAGACCAAACCAAGAACAATAAATATTGGCAATTGGCATAGCTCCTTGACTCCTAAAAATGACCACAGAGGCCATGCCTTAAAAGCCTTTTTTTCTCAAAAACAAGAATATACAGAAACTTATGCCAAAACATACTTCCAAATCTAAACAAAATAGGAAATCTATCATCTGTCATATGTCTTCAATAATGGGTGATAAGTTGCCTATTTGACCATATTTTTCTCAATGTACCAAACACAAATACCATAGAACGCTTATATCTTACTTAAAGATTGCTTAGCTGAGGGAGATTATGAATGAAGATTGTGTTGCTGTGGGTCCCCTTGTAAGGCACATTGGGACTAGAAGGTAAAAGTTGTTTTTTCGTTAATTTCTCAAGAATGACAAAGTCTTACATAATTTGTCCTCTTCGATTATATAAAATCAATTGAATTTTTGTTAAATGTTCACACCATAAGAGAATGCCTATCGACTTGATCTTATGAATAATGCTGCAGGGCAAATGGCTCTGATTTTTCCATAACTTTTCAACTAAATGAGCAACTGAAATATGTCTACATTTATGTCACTCCAGCAAAAGTAAATCTTCTTTTTTGCCAATGTTATCCTCCAAACATTAACAACTACGTTTCATATTATATACAAATAACTTAGAAGTTATAAAAACTTCAAACCTATATTTCTTAAACAGCTTTTACCCGGTAGATACGTTTTCTTCAATATGCCAAATATATCGCTGTCAGGAAGGAGAAGAACCAACCTGATATTTTCCTGCTTAATTTTTTAAAACATTAATTTGTACAAACATTTTACACAAACACTAATTCTTAGCAACCTAATGATGCCTCTCAGAGAGTTGCCCAATCTTCCAAGCTAAACATCCTAGCCAGACCAAATTAGCGCTATTTAATTGTTGGCATCTAACAAGGGATTGACCCATTTAGCACCCTGGTTTGCATAATAAACTTTATAAGACCAATTATATTCAAATAAAATGTGGATATTATGTTATTATACACTAGTTTCAAGAAGACTTGAAGGAAATAGACGACCGACCATTGGTTTGTAGGTCACACAGAGTCTTGAAGACCTATATACTGTTGCGGCAGTCCTAGTTTTAGTGTTATGACTAAACCGTTAAAGGTAGAAATACATGAATATAATTAAAAATGAACAACAATTTTTAAACTTTTTTACCAAAAAAATGAAAAATATGAAAAATTTGCAAGGCCTCTTTGATCTGTATGTTATAAGACAGGTATAAACTAAAAATCATGCCAAATTTCATACTTGAATCACGATGTGCACAATTATTTCACCCATCCGCTTGGCTACAAGACGAAGAAGCGAGAAAAGCAAAGAAGAAGCGGAGCAAAGAGCAGAGACGCTAACTGAGTTGCATCCTGTTAACCAGGCGACTTCATTTCTCTCCCTTCATTTCGAAATCGTCCCCTGTACCCGAAGGGCTTTAAATCGTCGACACCACGGCTACCAATCACAGTAAAGTTTATGGCCTATCTATAGATCCAATCAACGCTGTCCTTCTTTAGTTCGTGCCGCCTCCTTACGAACGAACTAACTCTTATTACTCATTATTCAACATTTCCTTGCTCGTTGTTAATGAAATGTTTATACCGTAAATATGTAGACATCTTGTTACAATACATCATGGCATTTGTTTTCAAATTATTTTAGTGCTAACTGTGATTTTGATCACTGTACTATTGTGTAATGCAAATGATTCAACATCCACAAATTGTTGTCCTTGAAAATATAAGAGTAATGAAACCTATTGCCTAACTTTCATTTGGGAGTATAAGGAATTATTTAGTTCGTCAAAGGTGCCTAATGAGGAATATAAAATGAACTTCCTCCTGATTCTCAATGTAAGTAATTGTAATTTACATGAAACACTCAATTTGAATAGACTATCATTCTCGACACAAACACAGAACCATATAACATAGAGTCGGAAAAACTTATTGCACCTTGGATAACCTCGAGCTAGTAGTGTCTTGCATTTATATGAGACGTGTTTCTTGATTGGCGTTTCATTAATAGAAAAGGGAATTTCCATTTTACTGAATCGGCGAGTTAAAGCCCTTCAGGTACAGGGAACTATTTCGAAGTGAAGCGAGAGAAATGAAGTCGCCTGCTTGACAGTATGACTGAGTTGTGGAAGTCGCATTTTGTCAAACCTTATCAAAACGTGTCATTTGACACGATATCACAACTGCTTAAAGTTTCATTTAAAGGCTAATTGGCTTTACTTCAGTGACAGACTGGAGTTATAATGTCACAAAAGAGACTGCATCAGTTAGTCATTTAGAAAACTTTGACAGGTGAGGTGAGGTGATATTGGGTTAATCGCGGCTTTCAAGAGTATTTCACTGATATCGCGGCTGCTAGTATTATTGCAGGGAGAAAGCCCGCAACACTATTGTGGCTATGCATTGTGGTGAAACCTGCGATCATCGGCTAGAACTAGCATACAAAGGTGCCGAGCTCCTGGCGGGATTCGAACCACGGACCTCCTGATCCAAGCCGAACGCGCTAACCACTGCGCTATCCCGCTCCTTGACAGTTAAAGTTGATAGTGTTTGATAGTGTTATTTAACTGACATCGATTTAACTTGGGGCTTGATCCCGGTATTTGGGGTTAAACTTAAAGGGTCATTCAGTGTTTTGATACAGATTTCAGAATATTGCTTAAATTCTATCTCATGGAAACATATACACACAAATTATCACTTTTTCGTTTGACCTAAAACAAGCAAAGAAACCGAAATAATTATATATAATTAGCAGAGGTGTTTCCTCAGGATATAAATAGACTTTATACCTTTCTCGGGCAAAGCATTGTGGTCATAGTTACTGTGGGTGCATATGTACCCAAAATTAACCTTTTCCCATCGGGAATTCGTACCGAAAAGAAACTCGGGTTTATATCAAAACGGCGAACACCTATCCATAGTCCACGTGATGTTTCTTGTTATGAATGAATGATTTGTTTATCTTTTTGGAATTCTTTCTTAAACAATAAAGGCTATTTAGGCTAGATGCTCCCTATAGCATACATCGCACGCTCTGATTTTGAATTTATTCTAAGGGGTAAAATATGCTATATTTGCTCTCAATATATTGTCAATAAATATTTAGGTTCCAAACATAATTTCATTGATATGAGATCATATCAATAAATTGAGTGAGTCAAAATCACCCGAATTACAGACCTCAAATGGCTCGGTAACTGGAGTCTTGCAATCGCTCTTCGTAAATGGTCGACTGTAGAGTCACATACTCAGATCTGAAGGAATATTCCTAATATTGTTTATGATCTTTCGAATTTTCAAAGAACAAGTTGAAGTTATTTACATAAGTCGATTCCATTACCATCCAATGACGAATTTAGTTATAATAACTCGGTCCATAACGGAATGAAGAACTGCCTAATTTGCATTGAAATTTCAAACATGCCTAAAATGATATCGACAAGAAGGTTATTTGCAGTTTCACGATTAGCATTCTCTTGTTGTTAACATCGTTACACATTTAGACGAAATTAATGTTGAATTATCGAACCTTATAAATAAAATGAGGAAACGTTTCCGGTACGAGTTCGTTTGGTTACGAATTTTCTATATCCATGTCGTAGTCTGCTTACACACTGAATGTAACGAGTGAAAAGGGAAAAAAAGCTACATGGAATGTTTAGAAGAATGTAATGTTTATTCGTTATTCAATATTAACATAATGTTAAAATAATGTATTGTTTTATGGTTAACATATATACTGTTGGTATTTGTTAGTAATTGATTGATATTGCGGATGATAATAGGCGAGCTGACGAAGTACGCAAAAAATGGAAATCTGCTCAATGACAACATAATTCACTAGCTCGCCTTTCCGGTTACAATAAATGTCTTTTGAACATAATAACATCGACTTATTGTGGTTTGGAAGCATTCTCTCATATACCTAATTGTAGTTAAAAGATTTATCTACTGATTGATATAGTTTACAGGTGTTTTGAATAAAATGTTGTATCAGAAACATTAAGACACTTAATGTCCATTTAAACAGATGTATCAACATTTAAGACACTTAGTGTCTTATATGTTCTACCGAAATTATTCTGGTTGTTGATTTACCTTTATGGGGATCACAAGTGCCTGTGTTGAAGGTGTATCCAGGACTGCAGATACAGGTACCATCTCCCTGTTGACATATTCCCCCCTCACAGTTCAGGTCACACTTCCTGTTGCACGTGTCTCCATGGTAACCAGGAACACAACCTCGAGAGCAGATTCCTGTGTCTGTGTTACACGTGGGGAGGGACGGGTTCTTCCTAGGCTTGCAGGTCTCTGGGCAGGGTCGGGATCCTGAAACTGTGTTGTGAACTCAAGATATGATAACTGTTTGACGGCAGGGCTTCATTCCAATTTTTGAGAGAATTATGTTCTTAAAGCTTAAACTTTAATTAGAGGTGTACTCAAGATTTTGAAGGTGTAATGACATAGTTTTGTTCCCAGATGAGTCTTATTTTCATCCTGATAGAAGTGACCGTTGTTCACGTGCCTACCTAAATCAACCAATTATCAATACCCGTTTCACTCCGATATTAAGTTTAGCGAAGTGTAATAGCGAGTCGCGTCAGCGGATCTATTAAATGAGCAACCCGTTACTAGATCTCACTAGACTCAATATCGGAATAAAAAAGTATTGTTAAGGCTAGGTTTACTTAGACTGCTTGCTTACCGACGCCCGACGTCCCTCTATATCACCTCTCTCTCCTAGTCCCCCTTCCTTCACCTCTCCTCCTCATTCTCTCCAACCCATCTCTCTCCTCCTCCCTCTTTCTCCCTCACTCTCTCTATTTTTCTCTCTTCATTTCTCTCTTGTCTTCTCTCACCTTTCCTTCACCTCTCCTCCTCATTCTCTCCAACCCATCTCTTTCCTCCTCCCTCTTTCCCCCTCACTCTCTCTATTTTTCTCTCTTCATTTCTCTCTTGTCTTCTCTCACCTTTCCTTCACCTCTCCTCCTCATTCTCTCC
Organism: Steromphala cineraria; assembly: GCA_916613615.1. NCBI lineage: Eukaryota > Metazoa > Mollusca > Gastropoda > Trochida > Trochidae > Steromphala > Steromphala cineraria. The sequence continues at coordinate 3,325,227 of OU744722.1, forward strand.
AACCCATCTCTTTCCTCCTCCCTCTTTCCCCCTCACTCTCTCTATTTTTCTCTCTTCTTATCTCTCTTGTCTTCTCTCACCTTTCCTTCGCCTCTCCTCCTCATTCTCTCCAACCCATCTCTTTCCTCCTCCCTCTTTCCCCCTCACTCTCTCTATTTTTCTCTCTTCTTATCTCTCTTGTCTTCTCTCACCTTTCCTTCACCTCTCCTCCTCATTCTCTACCTTTCTCTCTCTCCCCTCTCACTCTAATCCTCTCCCCCTCTCATTCCTCTTCTCCTCTCTTTCCTCCCTCTCCCTTCTCTCCCACTCTCTCTCTCCCTTTATATCCTCCTCTCTCTTCCCCTCTCTCACTTGTCCAATCTCTCATCCTCTTTCTCCCACATTTCACTCTCTCTCCCCTCTCCCATTCATTCCCTCTCATCCTTTCTCTTCCCTCTTTATCTCTCTCCCTTTCTCTCCCCCTTTTATCCTCATTTTCTCTTTCACTCTCTGACCCTCTCTCTTCTCCTCTCTCCCTCTTTTCATCACCTTCCACTCTTTCCCTTCTACCCGCTCTCCCTTATCCTTTATTCCTCATTACTTCTTATTCTTTCTATCCTCCTCTCTTACCCCTCTCACCTCCCACCCTTTTTGTCTCCCTCTCTCTTCTTCTCTCTCTCCCTTTCTCTTTCTTTCTTTCTCAACGCTTTCTCTCTCTCTCTCTCACTCTATATGTTTCTTTCTTTCTCCCTCCCAGCCCTTTCTCTCTCTCCCCCTCACTTCCTCCCTCACTCTCTCAATAACTCTTTCCCTCACTCTGTCCCTCTATACCTCTATATCCTCCACCTCTCCCCCTCATTCCATCTCTCTCCCTCTCTCTATCCTACTCCCCTTTCGTCCAACTCTCTCACTCTCTCTATATCCTCTTCGCTATCCCATCTATCTCTCTTCCTCATTCCCTCTCATTCTCTGTACCCCCTCTCTTTATCCCCCTCTCCCTCTTCCTCTCTTTCTCCCTCCATCTCTCCTAATCCTCTCTCCCCTTCTCTTTCCCTCCTCCCCTATCTCTCCTGCTCTTCCTCTCCCTCATTCCCTCTTATCCTCTCTCCCCTCTCTTTCTCTCTCCCCCTTCTCTCTCCTTCTCTTTCTCACATTTCTCTCCCCCTCACTCTCTCCGTCAATCAATCAATAACTCTCTTCTTCCCAATCTGCCCTCTTCCTCCTCCTTCCCCTTCTCCTCGTTTCCTCTCATTCTCTCTCTCCCCCTCTTTTTCTCTTCTTCCTCTCTTTCTCTTTCTATCTCCCCCCTCACTTTCTCCCTCTCTCTCTATTTCTCTCTCTCTTTCCCCGTGTTCCTAAATCTCTTTTCCTCTCTCTCCCTTTCTCTCTGCCCACCAGTCTCTCTTCCTTTCTCCTCCCTGTGTCTTCTCCCCTCACCCCATCTTTTTTCTCGTTCCCTCTCTCTCATCTTCTTTCTCCCCCCTTTCTCTCTCCCTCTCTTTCTCTTTCTGTCTTCCCTTCCCTTTATCCTCCCTTCTCTTTGTTACCCCCTCTCATTAACTATCTCTCTTCCTTTCTCTCTCCCCAATCACTTCCTCTCCCACTCTGTTTCTCTCTCTCTCTCTCCATAATTCTCTCTCTTTCTCTCTCCCTCTCTCTTCTCCCTTTCTCTTTCTCTCTCTTTCTCTTTCTCCCTTTTTCTCTTTCTCTCCCCCACACTTTCTCCTTCTACCTCTCTTTCTCTCTTCGCCTCACTTTCTCCCTATCACTCTCTTTCTCCCTCTCTCCATCATTCTCTCTCTCTTTATCTGTTCCTATCTCTTCTCCCTTTCTCTCTCTCCCCCTCACTTTCTCCCTCTCCCTCTCTTTCTTTCTCCCCCTTGTTCTCTCTCTCCATCACTTTCTCTCTCTCCCTCACTCGTTCTCTCTTTCTCTCTCCCTTTCTCTCCTCCCTTTCTCTCTCCCCCTCACCCTCCATTTCTCTCTCCCTCTCTCTCCCTCAGATTCTCTCTCCCTCACTCGTTCTCTCTTTCTCTCTCTCCCCCTCACTTTTTTCCTCTTCCTCTATATATCTCTCCCCCTCTCTCCCCTCACTTTCTCTCTCTCCCTCACTCGTTCTCCCTTTCTCTCTTCCCTTTCTCTCTCTCCCCTGATCCTCTCCCTCTCCCTCTCTCTCCCCCTCTCTCTCTAGCTCTTCCTTTCTCTTTCTCTGTTTTTTCTTTTTTTTCTCTCCCTGTTCCTTTCTTTCTCATCCCTTACTCTCTGTCTCTTTCTTTCCTCCATTTCTCTCTCCCCCCCTCACTTTCTCCCTCACTCTCTTTCTCTTTCCATCACTCTCTCTCCCCTTCTCCCTTACTCTTTTCTCTCTCTCCTTCTCTCTCTTCCTCACTCTCTCTTTCTTTCTCGTTCCCTTACAAGCACTAGTCCCTCTATTACTTTCTATCTCTCCATCTCTCTCTATCTCCCTCTGTCTCTTTATCTCCTCTTCTTGCTACATTCTACATTCTAAATCTCTAATTCTCTCTCAAGTACATAGTGCAAGGTACAAACAGTATGAAATAAAGTAAGTAAGTGGAGGCCTACATACCAGAGATCATCCAGAGAACAAGGAGCTCTCTCTTTCTTCCCCCCTCTCTCTCTCTCACACTCCCTCTCCCCCCTCGCTCCCTCCCTCCCTCTATCTCCCCCTCTCAGTACAGTAAGTAAGTGTAGGCCTACATACCAGAGATCATCCAGAGAACAAGGAGCTCTCTCTTTCTTCCCCCCTCTCTCTCTCTCACACTCCCTCTCCCCCCTCGCTCCCTCCCTCCCTCTATCTCCCCCTCTCAGTACAGTAAGTAAGTGTAGGCCTACATACCAGAGATCATCCAGAGAACAAGGAGCTCTCTCTTTCTTCCCCTCTCTCTCTCTCACTCTCTCCCCCCTCCCTCCCTCCCTCTATCTCCCCCTCTCAGTACAGTAAGTAAGTGTAGGCCTACATACCAGAGATCATCCAGAGAACAAGGAGCTCTCTCTTTCTTCCCCCTCTCTCTCTCTCACTCTCTCTCTCTCCCTCCCTCCCTCCCTCTATCTCCCCCTCTCAGTACAGTAAGTAAGTGTAGGCCTACATACCAGAGATCATCCAGAGAACAAGGAGCTCTCTCTTTCTTCCCCCTCTCTCTCTCTCACTCTCTCTCTCCCCCCTCCCTCCCTCCTTCTATCTCCCCCTCTCAGTACAGTAAGTAAGTGTAGGCCTACATACCAGAGATCATCCAGAGAACACGGAGCTCTCTCTTTCTTCCCCCTCTCTCTCTCTCACTCTCTCTCTCTCCCTCCCTCCCTCCCTCTATCTCCCCCTCTCAGTACAGTAAGTAAGTGTAGGCCTACATACCAGAGATCATCCAGAGAACACGGAGCTCTCTCTTTCTTCCCCCTCTCTCTCTCTCACTCTCTCTCTCTCCCTCCCTCCCTCCCTCCCTCTATCTCCCCCTCTCAGTACAGTAAGTAAGTGTAGGCCTACATACCAGAGATCATCCAGAGAACAACGAGTTCTCTCTTTCTTCCCCCTCTCTCTCTCTCTCTCTCTCTCCCCCCTCCCTCCCTCCCTCTATCTCCCCCTCTCAGTACAGTAAGTAAGTGTAGGCCTACATACCAGAGATCATCCAGAGAACAAGGAAGTCAAATCTACTCCACAATTTCATCGTTCTTGGCGCAGAGAGATACTGGGGCCAAATGATATATTTCATATTTCGTTTCCTCGTCATGACTAATTATGAAACCATACTACCATGATAAAAATAACTGACGATACTGACCAATTATAATACTACTATACAATCAACATAACTGACTATATAAACCTCAGGTGTCATAATCGTGTCATTTTGGAGGTAATTCTTTTCTCGGGTAAACCTGTTTTCAATATCACACCGCTTCTCACCGGGACATTCTAGAATATCCCAGGGACGTTCTAGAATATCCCAGGGACATTCTAGAATAATTTCTATTTTTACTTTACTTTTTTATATATTTTACATTTTATTCAAGACTCATAACTGAATTTATAACAAATTCTGATTTAACGTTTCAAGCGGGATTCAAACCCGCAACCTCTATGTTGTTAAACAGCGCTCTTACCGCCTGAGCTACCGAGGCTTGTTGTTAGCAAATGTTCATTTTGTTGTGTCATCACTGACACTGTAATTTTTAGCTCATCTGGCCTGTAAGGCCCGATGGGCTTATGGCATGGCATGGTGTCCGGCGTCCGTCCGTCCATCCGTCCGTCCGTCCGTCCGTCCGTCCGTAAACTTTGTGGAATTTCGACTTCTTCTCCAGAACCAAAAGGCCTAGAAAGCTGAAACTTTGTGTACAGACTCCTTGGCTAGTGAGGATTATAAATTGTAGCTTTGGTGGCCCTGTGACCCCAAATAGGATCACAGGGGTCACAACTTTAAAAACCTATTTTCATCTTCTTCTCCAGTTTCAAAAGGACTAGAGAGTTGAAAATGATATGTGCAGACTCCTTGGCCAATGGGGATTCTAAATTGTAGATTTCGTGACCCCATGACCCAAAATAGGGTCACAGGGGTCACAACCTTAAAAACCTATTTTCATCTTCTTCTCCAGTTCTAAAAGGACTAGAGAGTTGAAAATGATATGTGCAGACTCCTTGGCCAATGGGGATTCTTAATTGTAGATTTCGTGACCCCATGACCCAAAATAGGGTCACAGGGGTCACAACCTTAAAAACCTATTTTCATCTTATTCTCCAGTTCTAAAAGGACTAGAGAGTTGAAAATGATATATATATGCAGACTCCTTGGCCAATGGGGATTCTTAATTGTAGATTTCGTGACCCCATGACCCCAAATAGGGTCACAGGGGTCACAACCTTAAAAACCTATTTTCATCTTATTCTCCAGTTCTAAAAGGACTAGAGAGTTGAAAATGATATATATATGAAGACTCCTTGCCCAATGGGGATTCTTAATTGTAGATTTCGTGACCCCATGACCCCAAATAGGGTCACAGGGGTCACAACCTTAAAAACCTATTTTCATCTTCTTCTCCAGTTCTAAAGGGACTAGAGAGTTGAAAATGATATGTGCAGACAACTTGGCCAATTGGGATTCTAATTTGTAACTTTGGTGACCCTGTGACCCCTAATAGGGTCACAGGGGTCACAACCTTAAAAACCTATTTTCATCTTCTTCTCCAGTTCTAAAGGGACTAGAGAGTTGAAAATGATATGTGCAGACTCCTTGGCCAATGGGGATTCTTAATTGTAGATTTCGTGACCCAATGACCCCAAATAGGGTCACAGGGGTCACAACCTTAAAAAACAATTCTCATCTTCTTCTCCAGTTCCAAAAGGACTAGAGAGTTAAAAATTATATGTGCAGACTCCTTGGACACTGGGGATTCTAATTTGTAACTTTGGTGACCCTGTGACCCCTAATAGGGTCACAGGGGTCACAACTTTAAAAACCTTTTTTCATCTTCATCTCAAGTTCCAAAAGGTCTAGAGAGTTAATAATGATATGTGCAGACTCCTTGGCCAATGGAGATTCTAATTTGTAACTTTGTTGACCCTGTGACCCCAAATAGGGTCACAGGGGTCACAACCTTCAAAAAACCTATTTTCATCTTCTTCTCAAGTTCCAAAAGGTCTAGAGAGCTGAAATTATATGTGCAGACTCCTTGGCAAATGGGGATTCTTAATTGTAGATTTCGTGACCCGTTGACCCAATTAGGGTCACCTGTGTCACAACCTTAAGAACTTATTTTCATCATCATCTTCAGTTCCAAAAGGTCTATTGAGCTTAAAGACTGCATGTAGACTCCTTGGCCAATTGGGATTCTAAACTGTAGGTTTTGTGACCCCATTACCCCAAATAGGGTCACAGGGGTCACAATCTTAAAAACCTATTTTTTCCCCATTAGATGACTGTCTATGGCAAATTTATTTCTCCTTGGATATTTTAGTATGGACTTCTTTCACTGTCTAATATAGTAATCTAGAAAGTGTTGAAAAATAATAAATCATTTGGGTAAGGAAATATATTCCTAAATCGTTACATTTGTTTTGTAATTTTGTTATAGATTTTCTTGCAATAGGTAACATCAGTTTCATTTTTAGCTCATCTGGCCTGTATAAAACAAACTTGATATGATGCCTGATGAGCTACAGAACCAATGGCTCTATTTTTATATACATAATGTTAATATATATTAAATTTGATTCTAAAATCGTATGCCAAGTGTATATTTAAAGTCTTTCGCGAAGAGCTGCTGTTAAACAGACAACTTGCAAGGATTGGCTGCGTTTGTGCGATACTTTCAGTGTTATTATATATTTCAATGTTTTTACCGAGTTTTTCGTCCTTTCCTTCGCTTTATATGACAGATATTAACCTGTCCCTCGGGTTTTATTGAAAATGTAAACATTCGGGGTCGGGGAAACCCTAGGGCCTACGGCTCACGGGTTTCCCCTCACCCCTAATGTTTACATTTCAATAAAACCCTAGGGACAGGTTAATATCCTTTACATAATGACCACTGCAAACAATACCCTAAAAATAATAACTTGCAATACAGACAGCATTGACAGCAAAATGTCACAGTACAATTTTCTGATTCTAGATCAACTTGAAGTTGAAGTGTAAGAAGATGAAAGGATATTTGATTGATACGCATTAACCACAATGTTAACGTTATGTCAAACAGTTAAAACGAATTCCCTGAGAGGAGGGTTGTCTTAGGGAAACTTTCATTGGTTATAATCCGGCCTTCTTCATCCCTGCTTATGAAATATATTTCAAATAGAAATCCTCCTTTATGGAGCAAGTACTCTCAACTTATTCAACTTGTTTCATTTAAATATAATTTTCGTGCTTTTGTAGTTCCTTTACAACCCAGAAGGATTATGTGGAGACGTTCAACATGTCATTGTCAGTTGAAGTGAACTAGATGTATATGCAAGTGGGCATCCTGTAGATCAGTCGAAATGGTATCATCATTATAGTTGCCTGTATAATATAGTGTTCTAAAGTTGTTATAACTATTTATAAACTCAAATATGTTCGTAAATATGACATAATTGTTTGTTTGTTGTTTTCAGGTTGTCTTATCCTGCTGGCAAGAGTCTTGCCGCTGTCCGCTCTGTGTTCAACGTGTCTTGAAGAACGTTGCTATGACAACGGACAGTGCATCATCGGGTGTGTACCTGGATATGTGGGTGATTTCTGTGAAAAAAAATGTCCATCCAGGTGCTTGAATAAAGCATGTCACTTTGACATAATCGATGGAACAGTCACGTGCACAGATGGATGTGAACCAGGCTACTGTGACATCCAGTGTGACCTACCCTGTCCAGGAGACTGTGCGACTTGTGACAGACAGTGTGACTCCTGCAATATGACTCTCTGTCCTGCACGTCATTATGGAGCTGACTGTACTGAGATATGCAGTCATAGGTACGGGAAATGCGACCGGGAAACTGGACAGTGCATCATCTGCAGACGAGGATTCTACGGGGACGAGTGTAGACAGGACTGTCCAAAGTGTTTCACTCGAGCTGACACCATAAGAGACACGTGTCTGTCAGGTTGTGACATGTGTCAGTCAAAAGGTAATGATCATGTCGCTACAGGGTTGTAATCAAATAGGCATAGAAAGTGTTGATTCCCTGAAATTGTTGATTGTTCAATGAAATACATATAAGTGGTTACTTCTCATCACTTCAATGATAAAAGAGGAGCATTGTATATTTTAGGCCTACAAAGAATGAACGAAACGTATACATACTGTTGTTCTCTTCTCATGTGGGGAGAATATAAATCCCAATATACTCTATCTTTGGTCAATAAATCAATCTTTATTCAATACTCAGAGGCCTCAGGCCTATAGTACATTGCATAGTATTACATAGTTCAATAAACATATAAATCTGTTTTACACAAAAAAACATAATAAAATGTGATTCAGTGTTACTACTGTCTCCTGATTTTAAATGCGTGATATAAAAACATTGCAAGATTTTGTATTTCTATCGTTTTTTTACAGATAATAAGATTTTAATAAGTACGATAATTTATCTTTAGATGGATGGACATAATAGAAGTCTTTATGGTATTTTTTACATAGTTCATTGTAAAAAGGACATACAAGCAAAAAATGGTACTCATCTTCCAAGATGTTATTATTACACGATTTACATAGTCTCACTTCTCTTTTCATGTTAAGAAATTTGCCCTTTTCAATCTATAAATCATGCGAGGAACATCAAGCGTGCTAGACTTACTCTGAATTTTCTTTAGTTTCTTTAAATCTGTTATCCAGTTTTTTTGTCCATTTTGGTCATATAAGATCATCATTTCATAACATTATTTTGGTAAACGGTAAGAGGGCATGCATAAAAGTCTCAGCCAATATTTTATCATTTTAACTTGTGCATCTATAACAAGCGGGAACCTCCCACATTCCCCATATATCATTGCATTTGGTGTGTTTATTTTTACTCCAAGAAACTTCTTACATGCTAATAGATGAACTCTTTCTATTTGATCAAAATACTGGTATCCCCAAATTTCTGCACCGTATAAATGGGCTAATTTTTACATCAAATATTCTAAAATAAGAAGATAATATGTTCAAATCTCCTAGTATTTTTAGATTTCTCAAAATACCTAAAAATACTTTTCGTGCTTGGATAGATGCATATTTTGCATGGGTTGACCAAGAAAGATGGTTTGTAAAATAAACACCTAGGTACTTGTATGAGGTTGTTGATTCTATAAGTTTTCCTTTAAAGTACCATTTTTCACGTCGGGACAATTTACCGCCTTTCTTAAAAGTAATTATTTTTGTTTTCTTCATATTTACATTTAATTTCGATCGTTCAGAGTAACTTTCTATTTCGGTTATTTGCTTCTGAAGACCGCCAATAGTACTTGAAATAAGAGCAATATCATCTGCAAACAGTAAAAGAAATAATTGTAACACATCCGGATGCAGCTGGATACCATTTGTCAGTTGTTTTCTATTTGCATTGTTAATTCATTGATAAAGAAAGAAAACAAAAAAGGACTAAGTACACAACCTTGTCTATCACCGATTCGTACATCAAAATATTCTGATATTTCATTATTATTTCTAACAGAAGCTTTCACATTTTCGTATATGATGTTTAATAAGTTTGACATTTTAGTGCTTAGACCATTGGTTATGAATAAATCCCATAGCTTGTGTCTCTGTACAAAATCAAAGGCTTTAGAGAAATCCACAAACAACGCATAAAATTTACCCCCCTTAGAATTTAGATAATTTTGAAGAACACTCTGAAGAATAAACATATTATCAACTGTAGTATATCCTTGCCGGAATCCTGCCTGTGATTCACTTATTTTATGCATCGTTTCGCCCCAGAAAATCAATCTTTTATTGATAATTGCAGTGAATATTTTGCTAAATATACTCAAAAGAGTCATGCCTCGATAATTCTCCATATTGTTTAAATCTCCTTGCTTGTGTAAGGGTACTATAATTCCAACTGACCACGTTTGAGGAAATGAGCCCCTTTCCAATATCAAGTTAAAAGTGAGTTCAAGATATGGTACCAACAAATCCGCAGAATACCTAAAAAATTCGGGTAGAAAATTTTCTATGCCTGGAGATTTGCTAAATAAAGATGCAAGAAGCCCCGCAAAATGTGTTGATGTCTTTTTTTGACATCGGCAATTTTGTTCGGGTTTCGCCGTGACGCTGCGGCGGTTAGGTCCGTGGAACCTATCAAAAATTGCAAAACTTTTGTAATCCACAACTGACGTAGATGGTTGTTTCGTTCGCGACTCGCCAAACAAGTGTTCAACACCCCACATGTTGCGGCATATAGGAGGAAGACAACCTTCAAGGATCATTTAGTTAGGTCACTATTAACCTACCCCAGTCTCACACCCACAAATCAGTGGAGGTTGTGTTAATTTATTAACACCTCCTGCGACAGTTACATTTGCAAAGTACTGCAAAATGATCAATGCCACAGACAAGCTCTCTAGCTCTGTCACACATCAGGTCTTCCGAAAACGGAGCTACACTTGTCAACTTTGTGCAATGTAGTATACCTACTTATGTGTAAAAATGTCACTAACAATATGTGGGAGAAACAAATAGATGTCTCAATTTAAGACTCTCTGAACATTTTGCTAAAATCACTCACAACAGGCAAAAACCTGTTGCTATGCATTTCAATCAAAATGTACATGGCAAAAATGATCTTAAATATGAAATCATAGCTCAGCTTAGGAAAAATCCTGAACTTGATGCTACCACCAGGAAGAGAAGATCTCTTTAACTATGGTGGAATTTTTAAGCTCCATTCATTCCAACTGCACGGAATCAATTATAAGATTTAGGCTGACGTATCCTCTTCTGTCTCCTATACTTTCTTATTTTCTGATACATATTCAGCCACTTCTTAGTGGACAAACGGGCAACCTACAGTCCATCAACCTTTCATACTCTTATGAAAGAATCCCACTTTTGCTTGCACTTTTGAATGACGTCATTCCTTTTATGAAGTCACATAAGCATACCAATATTCCTAAGTCTCACAGAACCTGTGACTTTGAAGTGATGGATTCTCGGATAATGATAATCAACATTTTCCATCTATCTTTTTTCGAAAAAATTATGTTTTTTCCCTACCAAGGTTTTTTCTGTGTTCGCAAATCACTTTCTTGTCAAATCTGACATTGCGATTTTACAATTTTTTCTGTTAATCACAATAACAAATTTGTTCTGAATTCAAGAGTGTTGTTCAATGTTTCCTTTCTCACCACACCGGTGAGAAAGGCCCCAGAGCCTGTAATATACAGGGGTCTCCAGAAATGCTAAAACAACTTAAAATCACAAGTTAAACATTAATGTCAGTTCGACACTTCATATTGGTAATTTATACACCTCCATACAAATTTGTATGAATATTCAAATTATTAATATACTTTGTTAATAATTCTGAATTTAAATCATAAATTACATAAATTGCTTTTAGTAAACTTAAAAGCTAATAATAACATAACATAGCTAATATTGCTGTAAAATAGAATAAAGTGTAATCACACTTTAAAACTATCAGGCAGACCGCTTAGACAGAACAATGGCTGTGATGTCACAATAGACCCAGCCTTACTCCAGTCCTTTCAGACTGGCAGAGTGCCAAAAACCTAGCACAATCAACATGATGTCACAGACACGTGTGACACTTGGTATAACTCCAGCTTTGCTATGACTACAATTGAACTCCAGTAACACCAGACAAATTGTGTATATAAGGCGCTACACAGGTCATTTTCCTTAGTCTGATGAGTCCTACACCAAGGACGAAACCGGTCACTCACAAGGCAACCACCAGCCTATCTCCCGCAGTGCAGCCCCCTTGTCTTCTGCACTAAGTTTTAGGTTATTTATGCTATCCAATATTTCTTCTCTAGTAATCGTGGAATCAAGAATCTCTTGTGTGAGGTCGTGGTTTGGATACTGGCTCCAAATACTAGGATGTAACATTCACATACATATCAGATGTTTATATTTTATGATTCTGTTATACAGAGACATGTCCTACTGGTTTCCATGGCGACGCCTGTGAAAGTCGATGTCCCCCTAATTGTGATAAACTTGGATGTGACAGGGCAACAGGAGAGTGTTCTACTGGGTGTGTGTCTGGATACCATGGACTGACCTGTAACTATACGTGCAGTGAACATTGTCTGTCTGGGATATGTGACAGGGCAACAGGAGAATGTTCTACTGGGTGTGTGTATGGATATCACGGGCTGACCTGTAACTACACGTGTAGCAAATTATGTTTTGGCCGGTTTTGTAATCAACATGACGGTGTCTGTACATCTGGATGCATCAGTGGCTACACAGCCAACTTAGATGTTTGTGAACCAATCAGCAATGAAGGTTAGTATAATATATCTCAAACATCTGGATTAGTCAAGAATGAGGAGGACTCTGTATGAGTGTCTATGACATTGTATGTTAGACATTGTTTTGAGGTTGACTATCAACACTGTGGTAGAGACACGGTATTTGTCAGATAGGTAATCGGGTTATCAATTGACTTACACTCCCGCGGAACAGTTCTACAATGGTTTCAACTAAATTTGTTTATATAAAACTAATTCATAAACGTGATACCCATTTCGCTGATTTAACATAACTTTGTCTGAGGGTTTAGAACAAAAAACTTTATTCCTATCAATAAAACAATTATAACAATGTTTCAACTAAATTTGTTTATATACAATTAATTCATAAACGTTTAGTGATATATTTTGCAGGTTTAAGATGTCTTTATAACAATAAACATTAATACTACTTACAATATCCCATGCTAAGGGTTTAAGATCTAAAATCTTGAATCCTTACATTAAAAAATATTTTATTTCAATATTGGTTTATATTGATTGGAAACATTAAAAAAATGACACAACAAAATCTACATCAAGTGGCATGAATCCTCTGTAGCTCAGCTGATAAAGGCGCTGCTTGACAACATAGAGGTCTTTTGTTCGATTACCACTTTCGTTGTTCATTAACCTGAACTTTCTTGTTTGATACAAACTCAAAATTTTATTACTCCAATTGTTTGCGTTTGTTTACAATCTTATAACCGACCAAGGTGGTTTTGAGATAATCAACCTATGCATATTTAGCTTACGGCTTATAAAATTCAACTAAAACTAGATTAACGTTTGCGGGATAGCGCAAAAGCAGAGCAGCCCCGGAACTTGGGGTTTCGCCTTACCCTGTTCCGCCTTTTACAGGCCTCACCAAATTGGGAATGTTCTCGTGACCTTGACCTTTGACACTCAAGGTCACACAATCAATGAACACATTTCATTGAGTATAACATTATTGTAATGAAATAAAGTGTTAAAAATTAAATTAATCCATTTTCTCCATATAATTTGACCTTGCTACGACCTTGACCTTCGACAGTTTGTACCCAAAACTTTTTGAAAATTTTGTACTTCTCAAGATTTAAACTTCATAGCACAAAAACTTTTCAAGTTATTGTGTTTACAAGGAATTGCACTAACTCATATCTCATCACCTTGACCTTTGACTTCAAGGTCACACAATAATTGAACACTTTTTATTGAGTATAACAATCATGTATTGATTAAAAGTGATCATAGTTAAATTTAAGCATTTTCGCTAAACCATGCTTAAGTCATGACCTTGCTGTCACCTTGACCTTTGACAGATTGTAGCCGAAACCTTTTCAAAATTTTTTACTTTTCCAAGGATAATATATACCAAGTTAGAGCTTCATAGCACAAAAACTTTTCAAGTTACCGTGTTTACAAAGAATTTTGCGGTGATTTTATAACTCGTGACCTTGACCTTTGAACTTGAAAGTGAACATGTCATAATGATTCCCTGGAAGTATTAACATTTTGACATGTTCATGAGCTCTGAAAAGCTAACTGGGATAAAGTTATACCCAAATTTAGTGCATTTTGTAATAACTCATATCTCATGACCTTGACCTTTGACCTTCAAGGTCACACAATCATTGAACACTTTTTATTGAGTATAACAATCATGTATTGATTAAAAGTGTTCATAGTGAAAAAAAAATCATTTTCGCTAAAACTTGCTTACGTCATGACCTTGCTGTGAACTTGACCTTTGACGGATTGTAGCCAAAACCTTTTCAACAATTTTTACTTTTCCAAGGATGATATGTACCAAGTAAGAGCTTCATAGCACAAAAACTTTTCAGGTAACCGTGTTTACAAAGAATTTTGTGGTGATTTTATAACTCGTGACCTTGACCTTTGAACTTGAAAGTGAACATGTCATAATGATTCCCTGGAAGTATTAACATTTAGACATGTTCATGAGTTCTGAAAAGCTAAATGGGATAAAGTTATACCCAAATTTAGTGCATTTTGTAATAACTCATATCTCATGACCTTGACCTTTGACCTTCAAGGTCACACAATCATTGAACACTTTTTATTGAGTATAACAATTATGTATTGATTAAAAGTGTTCATAGTTAAAATAAATCATTATCGCTAAAACATGCTTACGTCATGACCTTGCTGTGACCTTGACCTTTGACGGATTGTAGCCAAAACCTTTTCAAAAATGTTTACTTTTCCAAGGATGATATATACCAAGTTACAGCTTCATAGCACAAAAACGTTTCAAGTTATCGCGTTTACAAGGAATTCTTAGAGTGAATACATATCTCGTGACCTTGACCTTTGACCTTGAAAGTGAACGTGTCAACTCGTTCATCCGAGGTATGAGTAGTAAGGTATGAATAAGAGTTCTGGAAAGCTTAGTGGAAAAAAGTTATAGCTAGTAGTACGAGTTCGGCGGCGGCGGCGGCGATGGAAACTTCACAAAAACCGATAGCAGCCCCGTACATACATACATACGCACGCACGCATGCACGCACGCACGCACGCACGCACGCACGCACGCACGCACGCACGCACGCACGCACGCACGCACACACGCACACACGCACGCACGCACGCACTTACATTCATACATACATACATCTACATCATCTAAATTTTAAATCATCTCTTATTTTACAAAATAAGGAAGTACCTTGTCGTTGAAATGGCATCCCTTTTTTCAACAGTTATTGTCAGTTATTGAAGAAATGGCTGGAATCATGCGATTGTGGAATAATCTTTGGATTCCTTTGAGATCGCTCTGTTAATCAAACACTTCTCATTGACTTCTAGGGGTCATTACAGTTGATACTGATCATCTTTTGTTATTAAACCATTTTCCTTGAATTTAGTTTTTTTGATAATTCGCGACTTTAAAGGTTATTAGAGGTCTAAATAGTGACATTTGACTTAAATTTGGATAGTAAAGTTTTACTTGAGGACTCGAAATAAATTAATTACCCACATCACAACCACCAATAACAATTTTCTTTCATCAGAATAGTGTAACTTGTTTTTTGACAAAAAACTACAACATTTTTATTAATGCAAATATCCATTTGATCCGATACGTTATCAGGATGAGACGTTCTTCCCTTAACTGCTTAATTTTCGTTCTATCATACCATATGATTATTTCTACAACCACATCGCCTTCTTTCTTATTAGCCGGTTTATGCAGCTGAAAATCTGTGGGGGTGCTTAACTTTTTTCCATATGTATATATTTCTATTATGCGCAAAAGTCTTTGCAATAATGATAAAAAATAATCCAAAGATAAAAGGTATAAAAATTTGAGGTAATATCTCATTTCTCAATACGTCGATGACACCTCACTTATCTTAGATGGTACTGAAAAACGCTTACAGGTGACTTTAGAAACATGAAACATTATGCTTCTTTTCAGGATTAAAACTAATTGTCAACAAAACACAGGTATTATTGATAGGCGCTGCGAAAAAATCTAGGAGAAAACTTTGTCAAAACAGGAATAAGACTGCAAGACTCCTTTACTCTACTGGGAATCATATTTACGCACAATGTGGCAGAAAGGATAGAACATATTTATAAAGATAAACTTAAAACATTTAAGACATCTCTGATCCAGTGGTTGACAAGAGACAAAACTCCACTATAGGTCGCAATACCATTCTTAAATGCTTACTCATACCACAAATTAACCCTTTATTTGCAATTTATACATATCCAAAGCCAAGCGAAGAGAAATTGAACAACTCTGCTACCAGTTCATATAAAAAAACGATGAAGTTAATCGAAACACTATCAACTATGAACAAGGCGGAATAAGGCTTCAACATATAAGAAGTCAAATTCAATCACAAAAAAATTCATGGATAAAAAGATTAAACAACTTTGATTAAACGACAAAAACACTGCTACAAACAGGCATTAAAGGTAATATAGACAGCTTTATACAAACATGTGAAACACATTTAAACGAATCTGTAATAACAACCCGAACAAATCACTTTTGGAGGAAACATTAAAATCGTGGTGCAAATTAATTACTAAAAAAAGGTCAAAACGCTAAAGACACCGACGATGTCTTATCACAACCAATTTGGCAAAATCAAAATATCAAGGTAAGTAGAAGACCTATTAATACATTATAAACATTACTCCTGTAAGGAATTTCTTACATAAACGACATCCTGGATAGCCATGGTAATTTCTTAACCATTGAACCATTAAGGAATAAATTTGGTTGCAAGACAAATTTCCTTGATTACCAATAGAAGTTAAAAAATGTTACTGTGAGTCAATATCGTTCAAATACAACTGCCAGTTTAACCCTTCTTTTACAAATATAACTGGCGATCCAAAGGTTGTAGAGATATATATGGCAAACTAATAAAACAAAATAAGCACAAAAACTTTTAATTTTACATATATTTTATGGTTGTATACTAAGTTTATCAAAACTATATGGACAAAAATGGATAAATAGATACTTGAAAAAAAACAGGAACGTATATCATATTTAGAAAAAGAATATCATCTTAGGATATTCTGATAAACGAAACTATGTTCTGAATTTGCTGACAACCATTGTGAAATACAATATATTCAAAATGAAACAACAGGAGAAAATTCGTAATTTTAAACTTGTAAAAGAGGAAATTAAAACTGCATATTTTGTTGACCAATTTAACGCCTACACAAACTGTAAATATGACAGCTTTGTGAATTTCTGGTCAATTCGTCATAATAAAGTCAGAATAATTATATCAGTTTTTAATAATCAACCATTTACCACCCAATGTCAGGATAAACTCTGAATAAAATCTCCTATTCGTCAAACAAACGCAAAATGATATTCATTTCCATTGTATCTTTTGCACAACGTGGACCTCAGGTTCAATAAAATATGCCTTCCAATATGTTTCGATTGTTAATTTATGACATAAACATCGGAATTTTGTCATTGCGTGACGAACAGATTTGTTTTCGATTTGAAGTAGATACATTTCAACATCCAGATTGGATGGGGTGTAGGTCTTTTCGTAGGAGGATCCCGTTCGTAGGAGTGAATTTCGGTCTTTTCGTAGAAGTAGAAAATTTCAATCCAAAACCTAAGGGTGTTCCTAAAGTACGTACCAGACAAAACCTCTATCACTCTCTTGCTTGAATAGTTTTCTTAATAACTTACGCATTGTACTTTGAGTGTAGTCACAATCCAATTTAATAGTTTTCTTAACAAACAAGGTATTGTAGTCGACGATTGATTATATGTTTTCTTAACCAATTTCTTAACTAACATCATCGAGGTTTATGAAAGCAATTAGATCTATATTAGAATAAAACTAAATATAAATAAAAATGTAAATAATAAATCTAAAAGTTTACTTATTGAACAGTTTATGCATAATGGAGAGAAAGTGAATTACAATCATCAACTCTGTAGCTCTGTATATCAATATGGCTTTTATTAATATGTATTACTTTAATGTATTGTTTGATCATTCTATGTCATGATTCATGACTTATGAGAATAAAATTTACTAGAAAGCGCCAAGCAGACTTATGTTGCCCCTTCATTACAGTTCTAAACGTCAACAATAGAAAGTAAATCATGATATAGATATAGATCATAATCAATTACTTGGCTCTGATAACGATTCTTAAACCTATATATCCTTCGAATATATATTTTTTCACTCCTACGAAAAGACCTTCTACGAACGGGATCCTCCTACGAAAAATGCACTGCTACAAATGATGAATAAATGAAATAACACTCTCATACACATTTTACATTATGTTTGACTCTTGGTGGGATACAACCGATTCTGTCTGCTTCTTATGTAATGTTAATTGTAGGAAATATGTTGATAAATATGCAATAGTACAGTTTCAAGAAGTCATTTATGGGTATAGATCGAGAATGATTTCGGAGTATTGCATTCGTTAGTTCTAGTTGACTTGCCTCTTCAGGCTCCTTGTTTGGTTGTCAAGTATAATCTGCAGAAAGTTAGAACAATTTGGAAATTCATTCACATAACATGAAATCACGGCATGACTTTATACATTTTATGAGCGCTTTAGTCAATCTAGCAACTGAAGCAAACGAAGCTCAAGGAAGGCAAAATGACAAAGGTCGGCCACGACCCAAAGGCGCCAGAACTTCGGACGCTTTTGATAATCTGACTCAATAATAAGTACTCCAATCTCTTGGTTCCTTTCCAACTTTTTGTAATATGCTTAGATTAACAGAGACTGCTATCACCTTTGTATTGTTTAATAATTAACCTTTGATAAACGTTTGAAATAAGAATAAATGTTATTGAAAACTCAGAATGAACATTTATTTATAATACTATTTTGGATTGTTTATGTGTTCACTTTTTAAGTTAACTGGATATTTTGGTCAACGTTGTACAAAAAATGTCACTGAGGCGTTATCTATGTTCGGAAATTCATGAAATTTTAAGTGAAGAAAGCTGAATTGTATCCCATTCAATCAATGTAATGTTGGATCATAAATGACAACAATAAAATGAATTTAATCTAATTATAAACGTCAGAGACGTTTTTCATGCAAATCTTCAGCTGAGGAACGTTAGCATATCCTGGTTTCATCGATTGTAATTACATTGCCGTTATCTACAAAGTAATTAAATTGTTATTTATCAAGAAATCGGATGTCAGTGATCACGTTGATGTGTTTACTTCCTACATGCGACCGATTGTTCACGAAATAATACAAGTTATCTTTTTGTTTTCATTTGTTGAACATTGTTCGCGTGACGATATTGACAAACAAAGTGCAGTAAACGTACTGTGCACGCAAAGTCCTTGCAATTTTTCTACAGCCTGTGCAAAGTCCTTGCAATTTTTCTACAGCCCGTGCACATGACTGAATTTCCATTCACAGAAAGTAATGGGTTCGATCTATAGTTCCTTTTCCACTTAGATTTTACCATTAGCATGTATTTTCAATCACAATCACAGTTTGAATTGTGGTAAACATATATATATATATTATAACCTTCAATAAATCCACAATATAACAAGCAAATTTGGTCACTGCCAGACGTATATCAAACTATACTCTCGGAAAAAGGAAAATACCAGCTCGGTTTAAAAAATTATCAAAATCAAAATTAGATTTAAAAACATATCTAACTATAATTTACCCTGAATTACACAAAGGAAGGTTGCAAACTATATAAACGATCAACTGGATATAATGTCTTTACTTGACATGGAAGAAAATGACTAAAATATTTAGAAGATAAAACAGGCCTTCTTCCCGAAAACGGTCGACTTGATTGACGGGTCCGCGTCCACTCGCGGCTTTATGCACGATGAAATTCGCGCATTAAAGGGGGACTGAAGTGGTCTATGGCCACTTTCGGGATTCATAAAAAGCTGCTTGCAATTTGAATGAGAGTCAACTTTGAATTTTCGAAATCGGACGGCAACCTGCCTAAATACGGCTTTTAAAATACACTGCCTAATTGTTAGCCCCGGCGAACAGAATCTGTGGTCACCGAAGCGTGTCTACCTACTGTGACGTAGCAGTAGGCGAGTAGTTTCACCTAATGATCATTTTTCAACGGGAAATGACACCTTTTTAATCGTTTGTGTAACATACAAATATTCACAAAAAACGCTCAATTTTGGTATATTCCGAAAGCTTAGATATCCGACAACTCAATAACGATGTAATCAAGCCAATGATTATTGTATAAACATGTAATATCGTATATTTCAAAACCCTATCAAATGACGCAAAAAGGCGACTGCCTTGTTAAATTGGCGCCGTTATGGCTAGACATGTCCGTTAGAGTGATAATCTGATTGTCTGTTGTTTGCTGAATCTTACATAACATACACTGACTGTTATTTCCGACGGTGACAAATAACAAATCGTTTATGTTTTCAGTGAACAAACCGACTACTTTCTACAATCGAATACCTACAATGTTAATTTTGTGTGAGTTTATTGCACTATAAAGATATATGTCAAAGAGGCCAATAGACGGTGAATAATTTTACCATGATGGTTTGAAACAAAAGGAAAAGTGTGAACGGTTTCATGTTGTTTATTATGATATGTTTTTCTTATGAAAAGATAGGCGCCACAGTGGATTGATTATCTTTAGTACGTTATGATCAATGTCCGTATTTTTACAACACATATCAATAATAAAATAATTGAACATTATTTAACAGTGGTTGATCTATTCAAGATATATAAGGTTTCAATTCGTATCGAAAATGAAACTATGTTATATTTGGGATCACACTGTTTTGCATATAACATTCCGAATATTGGTACAGTCACATCCATCAAAGCGATTCCGTCAACAAAAGTAGTACAGAGTATTTTCTTAGATATTATCGTACTTGCTTCTTGCCTTTTTATTTATCTGAAATAAACACATAAATCGTATGGTTTGAAGGAGGTTTGTCTCCAGACTTTATGGTAGACACGCAAATGGAGACAGGCCCGGTGGGCGGGGCGTCACGCTCTAATGAGTTTTCAGAGCGTTCGCCTGTTGATTTCGGCGGCATTCTAAAAACCGGGTATAAAATGCTGATTAAAAGTCTAATTTATGTGTGTATTGTCTCAATTATATGCTCATTGCATTCTCATAGATAATAGTACTGGAGATATTGATCTATCATTCTTAGAAAAAGTACATTGCATAACCTCTTTAAATATGGTGGGAAGGTTGTTTTACTTCAGTGTTTACTCTCTAAATTTCTCGCGTGCCTAAAATTTATCAAGCAACACTTTTATCTATAATCATATTCTTCATCTCTATCAAGGTTTTCGAAAGCCAACATTGACGCTCTTCAGCGTCGTCTGTTACTGGCCACGCCCCTAGCTCAGCGAACAATGGGTTCCAATTTTGAGATCATATTGGTGAATATACCAGTAACTTTTTGTTTTTTGATCAAACTTTTATAAGCTCTCTATTATATCAGATGTTGTATTGCATCCAGGGATTCATTCATAAATTCACAATCAATGACAAATAAAAAACCTATGTTCTTAATATATTTAAAAAAATTAATCAATTTAAAAATCATATTGAGACAAGTTACCCCTTAATTTTGCATAATTTTAAATTAATTTGGACGAAATAATTCAAATGAAAAAAATAGATTGTTAAAATGGGATTTAATTTAATAGAGAAAATAGAATAAAATATAATAAAAATCGAGGATGTATACAGAATGTTTTATATTAATGTATTTGTTTTCAATAAACATGTATGTTGATATTTATTATAGGCCTACAATAGGAAATGTGCGATATGGCCCTTATAAAACATGCGCCCTGGTCACTTTATTTTTTCATTTGAAAGATTTAAGGAATACTGTATGATCACTTTCCATCTGATAAATTTCAGACATAATTTCCAGAATGCCACTTTATTTTATTCCTGTTCAGTATTTTTGTAAGCGTATCATATTAATTAAGATATATATATGGCTTTGATAAATATAATAAGAAAATGTCAAATTCAATGAGAAATACAGCAAAACCAAAGCTCGACATGACAAGAGTCAGCCGTCATCATCTAGATTTTTATTGCCACGGTCACTGTCATTGTAATCAAAAGGATTTAAAAAAAAAAATTTAATTCGGCAACAAGGGATTTCCAGTACTATAAATAGCGCTAATGGTCAGGAGCAAAGTAGACCGGATATGACGGCAGAACATAGTAAACATAGTAATTTTCCTCAGTCAAGGAATGGTGGCCATTTTGACAAAATTCAAAGTAATAATTAATTAAGTCGGTTAATAAATTATTAGATTGCATTTCCATTGTCAATAAGTTATTTCAAAACTAGAGATACTGTAGATTTTGGTAGTACTTTGGAGTTTTCCTGTTTCATCAATTTTTGTCTGTTATGTTGTTGATTATTTACATATGCATTTGAGAAAATTAACCCCCGTCGGCCATGCCCAAGGACCATATGTGTCCCAAATAAGTATTTTGATAAAACCAAATTCTCTGTTAATATCAGGTTTTCTATTACAAAAGTGATATCAAATTGAATCTGAATGACAGTTATTCTGAAAATATGGTTTTTCTATAAATAATTAGAATTGGTTGAAATATTTTTAACCCAGGCATTGAAGAGGATTAACCCCTATCGGCCATGGTCATGGACCATATGTGTCCTTATCATTGTATTTTGTTCAAAACTTAATATCTCAGTTAATATCAGGCCAACTAGTGTAAACGTGCCATCACATTGATGCCTTTTTAATTCAGATCATTTTAAAAAAAGGTGTCAACTTTAAATGCTTGATATAATTTTTCATTTGCATTGTAGAAAATTACCCCAGTGGCTATGCCCAAGGACTGTTTGTGTCTTGATAGAATTATTTTGTGAAAAACATGATATTTCTGTTAATATTGTGTTCTATATTGCAAAAGTGGTACCAAATTGAAGCTATGTTTATAGAGATTCTAAAAAAATGACTGTAAACTTGAATCGGTGCAGGATTTTTTCAAGTGCCCTAGATGTATATTGGGTTATGGCTAGGGACCATATATGGTCCTGCAGCATTATAGGGAGTTTGGGGGGAGGGGCACATATATGGTCCTGGGGCACTATAAGGGTTATGGGGATTTTGGGGGAAGGGGCACATATATGGTCCTGGGGAATTATAAGGGTTAAGTTATTTTTTATCCAAATATAAACATATTTTGTAAATCACATTCGGCCTCAAATTGAAATTCCTCGATCAGGGATCTAATGACGTCATAGCTGATTGTAACTGACGTCATGGGTCATTGTTTCGTGACGTCACTCATTTGGACAGTTATATTTCGGTTGATAAACAATGAAACCCCTGAATAGCTCCATGGGAACACAAGGTTCCATTCAGTTTCCTGGGTAGAGGTCAAAATGTGTAACAATGAGCAGAATGCAACTAAGGAGATTCCTCTTGTGTTGGGTTGTGTAGGATCACAATCTAAATAAATTTAGATCAACAGGTTTTATATTTGGTCATACTGTTGATCTAACATTGGCCCATAAGGCAGGTCGTCCCGGTGACCTCTGACATCAGCCTCTCGGCCAATCAGAAAACTTGCCCTAGCTCGCTGGAAGTTAAAAAACTCAGCAGCGCATCTTTTGAAATGGATGATGTTCGGAGCTTTGTCATTCGGAGCGGATTGCTTGGATGTATTAATAGATAAGATTTTTTCATTTTGAAATGATTTAGCGTATTTGCTAGTTGTCGATGACAAATGATAATTGCACGTCGCACAGATACTAACGTGGCGAATAATAATCACAAAGTTAGAGCTTGATAAATGCCAATATCTGCGAAAATCCATTTGCAAGGGGAGGTAACTCCTTTTTTATCAAACTCGATTATACTAATTTATTTCATTGTCATCCAAATAATGTTTAAAATAGTGATTTTTGGCAATCATAAAACTAAAAATATTTCATACAACCAAAATAGAATCAACCTATTGATAAATTTTCTTATCAGTATCGAAAACAAGATTTATTTTTCACAATGCACACTGTTATTGAGAACAGGCCATAAGCCATCATATATTTCTTCCGTTCATTCTTTGAAATAGCGACTATGAACTGTTTGTAATGTCGAATTTGATTGATCAAATCGCGAATTCCTTATTTGCATACGAAAGGTCAACTGGACGACCTCTCACACTGGTCAATGTTAGATCAACAGTATGACAATATAAAAAATCTGTTGATCTAAATTTATTTAGATTGGTAGGATCATTACATTGTTTGAATAACTTTTTAGAATTGTAAACTTAGTGATGTAAGAGCGCTATGTCAGGCAACACTCCTACATAACTTTATGCTTGCAAGAAGCTATCTTTATCATATCTACGAGAGCAACTTATAGATATTGGAGAGAGTAATTTGATTTTGTTTGTTCCGTCCCATTGGTTTATTGGCAGCTAACTACAGACTTGATACAGCGTGTAGTAACTTCACCAGGGTGGAAGGGTTTCATTAGCTGTGTATCAGAGTCTGTGTAGGAGCACAATGGTGGAAGGGTTTCATTAGCTGTGTATCAGAGTCTGTGTAGGAGCACAATGGTGGAAGGGTTTCATTAGCTGTGTATCAGAGTCTGTGTAGGAGCAAGATGGAGGAAGGGTTTCATTAGCTGTGTATCAGAGTCTGTGTAGGAGCACAATAGTGGAAGGGTTTCATTAGCTGTGTATCAGAGTCTGTGTAGGAGCAAGATGGAGGAAGGGTTATGTTAGATGTGTATCAGAGTCTGTGTAGGAACACAATGGTGGAAGGGTTTCATTAGCTGTGTATCAGAGTCTGTGTAGGAGCAAGATGGAGGAAGGGTTTCAATAGCTGTGTATCAGAGTCTGTGTAGGAGCACAATGGTGGAAGGGTTTCATTAGCTGTGTATCAGAGTCTGTGTAGGAGCAAGATGGAGGAAGGGTTTCGTTAGATGTGTATCAGAGTCTGTGTAGGAGCACAATGGTGGAAGGGTTTCGTTAGATGTGTATCAGAGTCTGTGTAGGAGCAAGATGGAGGAAGGGTTTCATTAGCTGTGTATCAGAGTCTGTGTAGGAGCACAATGGTGGAAGGGTTTCATTAGATGTGTATCAGAGTCTGTGTAGGAGCAAGATGGAGGAAGGGTTTCATTAGATGTGTATCAGAGTCTGTGTAGGAGCACAATGGTGGAAGGGTTTCATTAGCTGTGTATCAGAGTCTGTGTAGGAGCAAGATGGAGGAAGGGTTTCATTAGCTGTGTATCAGAGTCTGTGTAGGAGCAAGATGGAGGAAGGGTTTCATTAGCTGTGTATCAGAGTCTGTGTAGGAGCACAATGGTGGAAGGGTTTCATTAGATGTGTATCAGAGTCTGTGTAGGAGCAAGATGGAGGAAGGGTTTCATTAGCTGTGTATCAGAGTCTGTGTAGGAGCACAATGGTGGAAGGGTTTCATTAGCTGTGTATCAGAGTCTGTGTAGGAGCAAGATGGAGGAAGGGTTTCATTAGCTGTGTATCAGAGTCTGTGTAGGAGAAAGATGGAGGAAGGGTTTCATTAGCTGTGTATCAGAGTCTGTGTAGGAGCACAATAGTGGAAGGGTTTCATTAGCTGTGTATCAGAGTCTGTGTAGGAGCAAGATGGAGGAAGGGTTTCATTAGCTGTGTATCAGAGTCTGTGTAGGAGCACAATAGTGGAAGGGTTTCATTAGCTGTGTATCAGAGTCTGTGTAGGAGCACAATAGTGGAAGGGTTTCATTAGCTGTGTATCAGAGTCTGTGTAGGAGCAAGATGGAGGAAGGGTTTCATTAGCTGTGTATCAGAGTCTGTGTAGGAGCACAATGGTGGAAGGGTTTCATTAGCTGTGTATCAGAGTCTGTGTAGGAGCAAGATGGAGGAAGGGTTTCATTAGCTGTGTATCAGAGTCTGTGTAGGAGCACAATGGTGGAAGGGTTTCATTAGATGTGTATCAGAGTCTGTGTAGGAGCAAGATGGAGGAAGGGTTTCATTAGCTGTGTATCAGAGTCTGTGTAGGAGCACAATAGTGGAAGGGTTTCATTAGCTGTGTATCAGAGTCTGTGTAGGAGCAAGATGGAGGAAGGGTTTCATTAGCTGTGTATCAGAGTCTGTGTAGGAGCACAATAGTGGAAGGGTTTCATTAGCTGTGTATCAGAGTCTGTGTAGGAGCACAATAGTGGAAGGGTTTCATTAGCTGTGTATCAGAGTCTGTGTAGGAGCAAGATGGAGGAAGGGTTTCATTAGCTGTGTATCAGAGTCTGTGTAGGAGCACAATAGTGGAAGGGTTTCATTAGCTGTGTATCAGAGTCTGTGTAGGAGCACAATGGAGGAAGGGTTTCATTAGCTGTGTATCAGAGTCTGTGTAGGAGCACAATAGTGGAAGGGTTTCATTAGCTGTGTATCAGAGTCTGTGTAGGAGCACAATAGTGGAAGGGTTTCATTAGCTGTGTATCAGAGTCTGTGTAGGAGCAAGATGGAGGAAGGGTTTCATTAGCTGTGTATCAGAGTCTGTGTAGGAGCACAATGGAGGAAGGGTTTCATTAGCTGTGTATCAGAGTCTGTGGAGGAGCAAGATGGAGGAAGGGTTTCATTAGCTGTGTATCAGAGTCTGTGTAGGAGCACAATATTGGAAGGGTTTCATTAGCTGTGTATCAGAGTCTGTGTAGGAGCACAATAGTGGAAGGGTTTCATTAGCTGTGTATCAGAGTCTGTGTAGGAGCACAATAGTGGAAGGGTTTCATTAGCTGTGTATCAGAGTCTGTGTAGGAGCACAATGGTGGAAGGGTTTCATTAGTTGTGTATCAGAGTCTGTGTAGGAGCACAATAGTGGAAGGGTTTCATTAGCTGTGTATCAGAGTCTGTGTAGGAGCACAATAGTGGAAGGGTTTCATTAGCTGTGTATCAGAGTCTGTGTAGGAGCACAATAGTGGAAGGGTTTCATTAGCTGTGTATCAGAGTCTGTGTAGGAGCAAGATGGAGGAAGGGTTTCATTAGCTGTGTATCAGAGTCTGTGTAGGAGCACAATGGTGGAAGGGTTTCATTAGCTGTGTATCAGAGTCTGTGTAGGAGCACAATGGTGGAAGGGTTTCATTAGCTGTGTATCAGAGTCTGTGTAGGAGCAAGATGGAGGAAGGGTTTCATTAGCTGTGTATCAGAGTCTGTGTAGGAGCACAATGGTGGAAGGGTTTCATTAGCTGTGTATCAGAGTCTGTGTAGGAGCACAATGGTGGAAGGGTTTCATTAGCTGTGTATCAGAGTCTGTGTAGGAGCAAGATGGAGGAAGGGTTTCATTAGCTGTGTATCAGAGTCTGTGTAGGAGCACAATGGTGGAAGGGTTTCATTAGCTGTGTATCAGAGTCTGTGTAGGAGCAAGATGGAGGAAGGGTTTCATTAGCTGTGTATCAGAGTCTGTGTAGGAGCACAATAGTGGAAGGGTTTCATTAGCTGTGTATCAGAGTCTGTGTAGGAGCACAATGGTGGAAGGGTTTCATTAGCTGTGTATCAGAGTCTGTGTAGGAGCAAGATGGAGGAAGGGTTTCATTAGCTGTGAATCAGAGTCTGTGTAGGAGCACAATGGAGGAAGGGTTTCATTAGCTGTGTATCAGAGTCTGTGTAGGAGCAAGATGGAGGAAGGGTTTCATTAGCTGTGTATCAGAGTCTGTGTAGGAGCACAATAGTGGAAGGGTTTCATTAGCTGTGTATCAGAGTCTGTGTAGGAGCACAATGGTGGAAGGGTTTCATTAGTTGTGTATCAGAGTCTGTGTAGGAGCACAATAGTGGAAGGGTTTCATTAGCTGTGTATCAGAGTCTGTGTAGGAGCACAATAGTGGAAGGGTTTCATTAGCTGTGTATCAGAGTCTGTGTAGGAGCACAATAGTGGAAGGGTTTCATTAGCTGTGTATCAGAGTCTGTGTAGGAGCAAGATGGAGGAAGGGTTTCATTAGCTGTGTATCAGAGTCTGTGTAGGAGCACAATGGTGGAAGGGTTTCATTAGCTGTGTATCAGAGTCTGTGTAGGAGCACAATGGTGGAAGGGTTTCATTAGCTGTGTATCAGAGTCTGTGTAGGAGCAAGATGGAGGAAGGGTTTCATTAGCTGTGTATCAGAGTCTGTGTAGGAGCACAATGGTGGAAGGGTTTCATTAGCTGTGTATCAGAGTCTGTGTAGGAGCACAATGGTGGAAGGGTTTCATTAGCTGTGTATCAGAGTCTGTGTAGGAGCAAGATGGAGGAAGGGTTTCATTAGCTGTGTATCAGAGTCTGTGTAGGAGCACAATGGTGGAAGGGTTTCATTAGCTGTGTATCAGAGTCTGTGTAGGAGCAAGATGGAGGAAGGGTTTCATTAGCTGTGTATCAGAGTCTGTGTAGGAGCACAATGGTGGAAGGGTTTCATTAGCTGTGTATCAGAGTCTGTGTAGGAGCACAATGGTGGAAGGGTTTCATTAGCTGTGTATCAGAGTCTGTGTAGGAGCAAGATGGAGGAAGGGTTTCATTAGCTGTGAATCAGAGTCTGTGTAGGAGCACAATGGAGGAAGGGTTTCATTAGCTGTGTATCAGAGTCTGTGTAGGAGCACAATGGTGGAAGGGTTTCATTAGCTGTGTATCAGAGTCTGTGTAGGAGCAAGATGGAGGAAGGGTTTCATTAGCTGTGTATCAGAGTCTGTGTAGGAGCACAATGGTGGAAGGGTTTCATTAGCTGTGTATCAGAGTATGTGTAGGAGCACAATGGTGGAAGGGTTTCATTAGCTGTGTATCAGAGTCTGTGTAGGAGCAAGATGGAGGAAGGGTTTCATTAGCTGTGTATCAGAGTCTGTGTAGGAGCACAATGGTGAAGGGTTTCATTAGCTGTGTATCAGAGTCTGTGTAGGAGCAAGATGGAGGAAGGGTTTCATTAGCTGTGTATCAGAGTCTGTGTAGGAGCAAGATGGAGGAAGGGTTTCATTAGCTGTGTATCAGAGTCTGTGTAGGAGCAAGATGGAGGAAGGGTTTCATTAGATGTGTAGCAGAGTCTGTGTAGGAGCACAATGGTGGAAGGGTTTCATTAGCTGTGTATCAGAGTCTGTGTAGGAGCACAATGGTGGAAGGGTTTCATTAGCTGTGTATCAGAGTCTGTGTAGGAGCAAGATGGAGGAAGGGTTTCATTAGCTGTGTATCAGAGTCTGTGTAGGAGCACAATAGTGGAAGGGTTTCATTAGCTGTGTATCAGAGTCTGTGTAGGAGCACAATAGTGGAAGGGTTTCATTAGCTGTGTATCAGAGTCTGTGTAGGAGCAAGATGGAGGAAGGGTTTCATTAGCTGTGTATCAGAGTCTGTGTAGGAGCACAATAGTGGAAGGGTTTCATTAGCTGTGTATCAGAGTCTGTGTAGGAGCAAGATGGAGGAAGGGTTTCATTAGCTGTGTATCAGAGTCTGTGTAGGAGCACAATAGTGGAAGGGTTTCATTAGCTGTGTATCAGAGTCTGTGTAGGAGCACAATAGTGGAAGGGTTTCATTAGCTGTGTATCAGAGTCTGTGTAGGAGCACAATAGTGGAAGGGTTTCATTAGCTGTGTATCAGAGTCTGTGTAGGAGCACAATAGTGGAAGGGTTTCATTAGCTGTGTATCAGAGTCTGTGTAGGAGCAAGATGGAGGAAGGGTTTCATTAGCTGTGTATCAGAGTCTGTGTAGGAGCACAATAGTGGAAGGGTTTCATTAGCTGTGTATCAGAGTCTGTGTAGGAGCACAATAGTGGAAGGGTTTCATTAGCTGTGTATCAGAGTCTGTGTAGGAGCACAATGGAGGAAGGGTTTCATTAGCTGTGTATCAGAGTCTGTGTAGGAGCACAATAGTGGAAGGGTTTCATTAGCTGTGTATCAGAGTCTGTGTAGGAGCACAATGGTGGAAGGGTTTCATTAGCTGTGTATCAGAGTCTGTGTAGGAGCAAGATGGAGGAAGGGTTTCATTAGCTGTGTATCAGAGTCTGTGTAGGAGCACAATGGAGGAAGGGTTTCATTAGCTGTGTATCAGAGTCTGTGGAGGAGCAAGATGGAGGAAGGGTTTCATTAGCTGTGTATCAGAGTCTGTGTAGGAGCACAATGGTGGAAGGGTTTCATTAGCTGTGTATCAGAGTCTGTGTAGGAGCACAATAGTGGAAGGGTTTCATTAGCTGTGTATCAGAGTCTGTGTAGGAGCACAATAGTGGAAGGGTTTCATTAGCTGTGTATCAGAGTCTGTGTAGGAGCACAATGGTGGAAGGGTTTCATTAGTTGTGTATCAGAGTCTGTGTAGGAGCACAATAGTGGAAGGGTTTCATTAGCTGTGTATCAGAGTCTGTGTAGGAGCACAATAGTGGAAGGGTTTCATTAGCTGTGTATCAGAGTCTGTGTAGGAGCACAATAGTGGAAGGGTTTCATTAGCTGTGTATCAGAGTCTGTGTAGGAGCAAGATGGAGGAAGGGTTTCATTAGCTGTGTATCAGAGTCTGTGTAGGAGCACAATGGTGGAAGGGTTTCATTAGCTGTGTATCAGAGTCTGTGTAGGAGCACAATGGTGGAAGGGTTTCATTAGCTGTGTATCAGAGTCTGTGTAGGAGCAAGATGGAGGAAGGGTTTCATTAGCTGTGTATCAGAGTCTGTGTAGGAGAACAATGGTGGAAGGGTTTCATTAGCTGTGTATCAGAGTCTGTGTAGGAGCACAATGGTGGAAGGGTTTCATTAGCTGTGTATCAGAGTCTGTGTAGGAGCAAGATGGAGGAAGGGTTTCATTAGCTGTGTATCAGAGTCTGTGTAGGAGCACAATAGTGGAAGGGTTTCATTAGCTGTGTATCAGAGTCTGTGTAGGAGCACAATGGAGGAAGGGTTTCATTAGCTGTGTATCAGAGTCTGTGTAGGAGCACAATAGTGGAAGGGTTTCATTAGCTGTGTATCAGAGTCTGTGTAGGAGCACAATAGTGGAAGGGTTTCATTAGCTGTGTATCAGAGTCTGTGTAGGAGCAAGATGGAGGAAGGGTTTCATTAGCTGTGTATCAGAGTCTGTGTAGGAGCACAATGGAGGAAGGGTTTCATTAGCTGTGTATCAGAGTCTGTGGAGGAGCAAGATGGAGGAAGGGTTTCATTAGCTGTGTATCAGAGTCTGTGTAGGAGCACAATGGTGGAAGGGTTTCATTAGCTGTGTATCAGAGTCTGTGTAGGAGCACAATAGTGGAAGGGTTTCATTAGCTGTGTATCAGAGTCTGTGTAGGAGCACAATAGTGGAAGGGTTTCATTAGCTGTGTATCAGAGTCTGTGTAGGAGCACAATGGTGAAGGGTTTCATTAGCTGTGTATCAGAGTCTGTGTAGGAGCAAGATGGAGGAAGGGTTTCATTAGCTGTGTATCAGAGTCTGTGTAGGAGCACAATGGTGGAAGGGTTTCATTAGCTGTGTATCAGAGTATGTGTAGGAGCACAATGGTGGAAGGGTTTCATTAGCTATGTATCAGAGTCTGTGTAGGAGCAAGATGGAGGAAGGGTTTCATTAGCTGTGTATCAGAGTCTGTGTAGGAGCACAATGGTGGAAGGGTTTCATTAGCTGTGTATCAGAGTCTGTGTAGGAGCAAGATGGAGGAAGGGTTTCATTAGCTGTGTATCAGAGTCTGTGTAGGAGCACAATGGTGGAAGGGTTTCATTAGCTGTGTATCAGAGTCTGTGTAGGAGCACAATGGTGGAAGGGTTTCATTAGCTGTGTATCAGAGTCTGTGTAGGAGCAAGATGGAGGAAGGGTTTCATTAGCTGTGTATCAGAGTCTGTGTAGGAGCACAATGGAGGAAGGGTTTCATTATCTGTGTATCAGAGTCTGTGTAGGAGCACAATGGTGGAAGGGTTTCATTAGCTGTGTATCAGAGTCTGTGTAGGAGCAAGATGGAGGAAGGGTTTCATTAGCTGTGTATCAGAGTCTGTGTAGGAGCACAATGGTGGAAGGGTTTCATTAGCTGTGTATCAGAGTCTGTGTAGGAGCACAATGGTGGAAGGGTTTCATTAGCTGTGTATCAGAGTCTGTGTAGGAGCAAGATGGAGGAAGGGTTTCATTAGCTGTGTATCAGAGTCTGTGTAGGAGCACAATGGTGAAGGGTTTCATTAGCTGTGTATCAGAGTATGTGTAGGAGCACAATGGTGGAAGGGTTTCATTAGCTGTGTATCAGAGTCTGTGTAGGAGCAAGATGGAGGAAGGGTTTCATTAGCTGTGTATCAGAGTCTGTGTAGGAGCACAATGGTGGAAGGGTTTCATTAGCTGTGTATCAGAGTATGTGTAGGAGCACAATGGTGGAAGGGTTTCATTAGCTGTGTATCAGAGTCTGTGTAGGAGCAAGATGGAGGAAGGGTTTCATTAGCTGTGTATCAGAGTCTGTGTAGGAGCACAATGGTGGAAGGGTTTCATTAGCTGTGTATCAGAGTCTGTGTAGGAGCAAGATGGAGGAAGGGTTTCATTAGCTGTGTATCAGAGTCTGTGTAGGAGCAAGATGGAGGAAGGGTTTCATTAGCTGTGTATCAGAGTCTGTGTAGGAGCAAGATGGAGGAAGGGTTTCATTAGCTGTGTATCAGAGTCTGTGTAGGAGCAAGATGGAGGAAGAGTTTCATTAGCTGTGTATCAGAGTCTGTGTAGGAGCAAGATGGAGGAAGGGTTTCATTAGCTGTGTATCAGAGTCTGTGTAGGAGCAAGATGGAGGAAGGGTTTCATTAGATGTGTAGCAGAGTCTGTGTAGGAGCACAATGGTGGAAGGGTTTTATTAGCTGTGTATCAGAGTCTGTGTAGGAGCACAATGGTGGAAGGGTTTCATTAGCTGTGTATCAGAGTCTGTGTAGGAGCAAGATGGAGGAAGGGTTTCATTAGCTGTGTATCAGAGTCTGTGTAGGAGCACAATAGTGGAAGGGTTTCATTAGCTGTGTATCAGAGTCTGTGTAGGAGCACAATAGTGGAAGGGTTTCATTAGCTGTGTATCAGAGTCTGTGTAGGAGCACAATAGTGGAAGGGTTTCATTAGCTGTGTATCAGAGTCTGTGTAGGAGCAAGATGGAGGAAGGGTTTCATTAGCTGTGTATCAGAGTCTGTGTAGGAGCACAATAGTGGAAGGGTTTCATTAGCTGTGTATCAGAGTCTGTGTAGGAGCAAGATGGAGGAAGGGTTTCATTAGCTGTGTATCAGAGTCTGTGTAGGAGCACAATAGTGGAAGGGTTTCATTAGCTGTGTATCAGAGTCTGTGTAGGAGCAAGATGGAGGAAGGGTTTCATTAGCTGTGTATCAGAGTCTGTGTAGGAGCACAATGGTGGAAGGGTTTCATTAGCTGTGTATCAGAGTATGTGTAGGAGCACAATGGTGGAAGGGTTTCATTAGCTGTGTATCAGAGTCTGTGTAGGAGCAAGATGGAGGAAGGGTTTCATTAGCTGTGTATCAGAGTCTGTGTAGGAGCAAGATGGAGGAAGGGTTTCATTAGATGTGTAGCAGAGTCTGTGTAGGAGCACAATGGTGGAAGGGTTTCATTAGCTGTGTATCAGAGTCTGTGTAGGAGCACAATGGTGGAAGGGTTTCATTAGCTGTGTATCAGAGTCTGTGTAGGAGCAAGATGGAGGAAGGGTTTCATTAGCTGTGTATCAGAGTCTGTGTAGGAGCACAATAGTGGAAGGGTTTCATTAGCTGTGTATCAGAGTCTGTGTAGGAGCACAATGGAGGAAGGGTTTCATTAGCTGTGTATCAGAGTCTGTGTAGGAGCACAATAGTGGAAGGGTTTCATTAGCTGTGTATCAGAGTCTGTGTAGGAGCACAATAGTGGAAGGGTTTCATTAGCTGTGTATCAGAGTCTGTGTAGGAGCAAGATGGAGGAAGGGTTTCATTAGCTGTGTATCAGAGTCTGTGTAGGAGCACAATGGAGGAAGGGTTTCATTAGCTGTGTATCAGAGTCTGTGGAGGAGCAAGATGGAGGAAGGGTTTCATTAGCTGTGTATCAGAGTCTGTGTAGGAGCACAATGGTGGAAGGGTTTCATTAGCTGTGTATCAGAGTCTGTGTAGGAGCACAATAGTGGAAGGGTTTCATTAGCTGTGTATCAGAGTCTGTGTAGGAGCACAATAGTGGAAGGGTTTCATTAGCTGTGTATCAGAGTCTGTGTAGGAGCACAATGGTGGAAGGGTTTCATTAGTTGTGTATCAGAGTCTGTGTAGGAGCACAATAGTGGAAGGGTTTCATTGGCTGTGTATCAGAGTCTGTGTAGGAGCACAATAGTGGAAGGGTTTCATTAGCTGTGTATCAGAGTCTGTGTAGGAGCACAATAGTGGAAGGGTTTCATTAGCTGTGTATCAGAGTCTGTGTAGGAGCAAGATGGAGGAAGGGTTTCATTAGCTGTGTATCAGAGTCTGTGTAGGAGCACAATGGTGGAAGGGTTTCATTAGCTGTGTATCAGAGTCTGTGTAGGAGCACAATGGTGGAAGGGTTTCATTAGCTGTGTATCAGAGTCTGTGTAGGAGCAAGATGGAGGAAGGGTTTCATTAGCTGTGTATCAGAGTCTGTGTAGGAGCACAATGGTGGAAGGGTTTCATTAGCTGTGTATCAGAGTCTGTGTAGGAGCACAATGGTGGAAGGGTTTCATTAGCTGTGTATCAGAGTCTGTGTAGGAGCAAGATGGAGGAAGGGTTTCATTAGCTGTGTATCAGAGTCTGTGTAGGAGCACAATGGTGGAAGGGTTTCATTAGCTGTGTATCAGAGTCTGTGTAGGAGCAAGATGGAGGAAGGGTTTCATTAGCTGTGTATCAGAGTCTGTGTAGGAGCACAATGGTGGAAGGGTTTCATTAGCTGTGTATCAGAGTCTGTGTAGGAGCACAATGGTGGAAGGGTTTCATTAGCTGTGTATCAGAGTCTGTGTAGGAGCAAGATGGAGGAAGGGTTTCATTAGCTGTGTATCAGAGTCTGTGTAGGAGCACAATGGAGGAAGGGTTTCATTAGCTGTGTATCAGAGTCTGTGTAGGAGCACAATGGTGGAAGGGTTTCATTAGCTGTGTATCAGAGTCTGTGTAGGAGCAAGATGGAGGAAGGGTTTCATTAGCTGTGTATCAGAGTCTGTGTAGGAGCACAATGGTGGAAGGGTTTCATTAGCTGTGTATCAGAGTATGTGTAGGAGCACAATAGTGGAAGGGTTTCATTAGCTGTGTATCAGAGTCTGTGTAGGAGCAAGATGGAGGAAGGGTTTCATTAGCTGTGTATCAGAGTCTGTGTAGGAGCACAATGGTGAAGGGTTTCATTAGCTGTGTATCAGAGTCTGTGTAGGAGCAAGATGGAGGAAGGGTTTCATTAGCTGTGTATCAGAGTCTGTGTAGGAGCACAATGGTGGAAGGGTTTCATTAGCTGTGTATCAGAGTCTGTGTAGGAGCAAGATGGAGGAAGGGTTTCATTAGCTGTGTATCAGAGTCTGTGTAGGAGCAAGATGGAGGAAGGGTTTCATTAGATGTGTAGCAGAGTCTGTGTAGGAGCACAATGGTGGAAGGGTTTCATTAGCTGTGTATCAGAGTCTGTGTAGGAGCACAATGGTGGAAGGGTTTCATTAGCTGTGTATCAGAGTCTGTGTAGGAGCAAGATGGAGGAAGGGTTTCATTAGCTGTGTATCAGAGTCTGTGTAGGAGCACAATGGTGGAAGGGTTTCATTAGCTGTGTATCAGAGTCTGTGTAGGAGCACAATGGTGGAAGGGTTTCATTAGCTGTGTATCAGAGTCTGTGTAGGAGCACAATGGTGGAAGGGTTTCATTAGCTGTGTATCAGAGTCTGTGTAGGAGCACAATGGTGGAAGGGTTTCATTAGCTGTGTATCAGAGTCTGTGTAGGAGCAAGATGGAGGAAGGGTTTCATTAGCTGTGTATCAGAGTCTGTGTAGGAGCACAATGGTGGAAGGGTTTCATTAGCTGTGTATCAGAGTCTGTGTAGGAGCACAATGGTGGAAGGGTTTCATTAGCTGTGTATCAGAGTCTGTGTAGGAGCAAGATGGAGGAAGGGTTTCATTAGCTGTGTATCAGAGTCTGTGTAGGAGCAAGATGGAGGAAGGGTTTCATTAGCTGTGTATCAGAGTCTGTGTAGGAGCACAATGGAGGAAGGGTTTCATTAGCTGTGTATCAGAGTCTGTGTAGGAGGAAGATGGAGGAAGATCTGTTCATGTGATGCATCCCTTCCTTAGCTGTGTATCAGAGTCTGTGTAGGAGCACGATGGAGGAAGATCTGTTCATGTGATGCATCACTTCCTTCTGTGATGATATATTGTTGTGTTTTTGCTTGGTATTAGGATCAAACAAGACTGTGGCCATTGCTGTTCCAATCACTCTAGTCTGGTGAGTTGAATGTTTGTGTATGTTACAATATATATGTGTACACTACCGTTAGGTAGACCTGACTGAAGATGAATGTTATAGGACGAGCAGGAATCTTATAAACTTAATATAAATATTAATCTTATAAAAGATATGTTTTGGATACAACTATTGACTTATATTCATTTAATGATTTTGATTGGAGTAAAAAAGCTCCCCAAAGCGATGTGTTCATCAGTTAAGTTTTTAGTTAACTGAAACATGACATTCAACTTAGATTATAATTTTTGTGAGTGAGACCTCTCATGTTGTCACGTATGGACCTTTCTTTTGAATATAACTTTACCTTTCCTTACTGGTATCAAATATTTGTGTTCTCTATTCAACTACATGAGTTACTTACATTACTGGAATGTATAAATGTTGCAGTCTTGTTGCTGTGATGGTGACTGCTGCTGTCATCTGGAGGAGACGTCGATACAGAAGGTAGTGATTACTCTCAGAACATTCAACTTGTCAGTTGGTGTCAAAATGTGATTGTTCTCTCGCTATTAACGACTTGAAAGTTTACACTTGTTAAATCATCATGTAAGTTGGGATGTATTTTAGACATCACAGCATGTCGTTAAAGAAACATTTATTTTTAGCTCATCAGGACTGAAAGTGAAAAGATGAAAGTCCAGCGTCCGTCCGTCCGTAAACTTTTGACACTTTCGACTTATCCTCATGAACCATACACATTAGAGAGCTGAAATTTTGTGTACAGGTACCTTAGCATATGGAGATTCTAATTTGTAACTTTGGTGACCCTGTGACCCAAAATAGGGTCACAGGGGTCACAACCTTAAAACCCTATTTTCATCTTCTTCTCCAGTTCCAAAAGGAGTAGAGAGTTAAAATTGATATGTCAGACTCCTTGGACAATGGGAATTCTAATTTGTAACTTTGGTGACCCTGTGACCCCAAATAGGTTAACAGGGGTCACAACCTTAAAAACCTATTTTCATCTTCTTCTCCAGTTCCAAAAGGACTAGAGATTTAAAAATGATATGTGCAGATTCCTTGGACAATGGAGATTCTAATTTGTTATTGTGGTGACCCTGTGACCCAAAATAGGGTCACAGGGGTCACAACATTAAAAACCAATTCTCATCTTCTTCTCCAGTTCCAAAAGGCGTAGAGAGTTAAAAATGATATGTGCAGACTCCTTGGACAATGGGGATTCTAATTTGTAATTTTGGTGACCCTGTGACCCCAAATAGGGTAACAGGGGTCACAACCTTAAAAACCTATTTTCATCTTCTTCTCCAGTTCCAAAAGGAGTAGGGAGTTATAAATGATATGTGCAGACTCCTTGGACAATGGGGATTCTAATTTGTAACTTTGGTGACCCTGTGACCCCAAATAGGGTAACAGGGGTCACAACCTTAAAAACCCTATTTTCATCTTCTTCTCCAGTTCCAAAAGGAGTAGAGAGTTAAAAATGATATGTGCAGACTCCTTGGCCAATGGAGATTCTAATTTTTAACTTTGGTGACCCTGTGACCCCAAATAGGGTAACAGAGGTCACAACCTTAAAAACCTATTTTCATCTTCTCCTCAAGTTCCAAAAGGTCTAGAGTGCTGAAATTATATGTGCAGACTCCTTGGCCAATAGGGATTCTAAATTGTAGATTTCGTGACCCCATGACCCCAATTAGGGTCACAGGGGTCACAACCTTAAAAAGTTATTTTCATCATCATCTTCAGTTCCAAAAGGGCTATTGAGCTGAAAGACTGCATGTAGACTCCTTGGCCAATTGGGATTTGATCGTGACCCCATGACCCCAAATAGGGTCACAGGGGTCACAATCTTAAAAACCTATTTTTCTCCATTAGATGAGAGTCTATGGCAAATTTATTTCTCCTTGGATATTTTAGTGTGGACTTCTTTCACTGTCTAATATTGGCGATGGATAGATGAGATACATTGAAGTAATATAACCTCGTTGAACTAATATAACCTCGTAGGGCACTAATGTTTGTATCAAAGCAAAACAATATTGTCTGATAACCATGGATTGACTATGTTACATGTAAAATATAACAAATTGAATCCAATCTATTTCAGTTCAAACACAGCCGAGACAGATCCTGTTGGAGATGGTAAGTATGAGTCTGCAGTATATCTAAACTTTAACTAATCTAACATTTAATGTGACGCATGTCTTGTTAAATAAAATATTTTTGTAGAGAGTCTTAAGATGGGTAAGGGGGGTCGGGGGTATGCTATTTCATGGTAATAAGATTTGTTCATCTATTCATTTTTTTTGGCTTGTTAAATTCTTGAACTCCTATCATACACAATGTGAGAATGAACTTTCATAAAAACTTAAAAGATGATCTTCAAAACATCAGAGAAAAGAGACAAACGTGTTGATCCTACGAGAGATATATGATCAACAATGTACATTAGTTATATTCATTCTGTCAGCTTAGCTTAATTCCACCTGGATAAAGCCCAATATATGTCTCATCGAGTCAAGGATGATTATTTAAAAGTATTTATATTTTCTATTTCATGAGATACAATGAATATTGTATTTGTTATGGAAATAAACATGTTCTACTTTTCATGATACATGTATCAAATAGTTATTTATTTACAGAAATCGGATAACAATTATGTTGAATGGTCGCACCAATATTTGATGTCATGATAGTGTGTTTATGCATGCATAGACTGATGATGTAAGAACGGTAACATTGTTGTCATTTGTATGTCAATGGGAACTGATAACGCACTTAATTATCATTTATATTTCTCACGTTTCACCTATATAATAAGAACAGCTATTCAATACATGCAATGAGTTTTCTACGTATCTTCTCGATGATTAACTCTGAAAACCTTGTTTCTAAAACCTGACATACTTCGACAGGCGGAGAGACTGTCCCCATGCTGCCTCAAGAAACCAGACAAACACAAGCTCTTGCAGGTGAGGCCTTTCTTCTTTGTTCAGTGGTTTGTGTTTGATTCTTGACTACATGTGTAACACTTGTGCTAGACATTCTGTAGAGATATTTATGTTAAAGTGATAAAAGACCATCTTATCTTGAATGAAAAAAATGATCATACTTATCCATTACTTACTTGTAAGATAATCTTTCAAATATTTCAGCTAGAACCAAGGATGAAATAGACTTCAACACAGCTGGGATGATTCGAGTGTCTGCTGTGGACATTGTTCTAAAGAAACTGAAGGAAAGACATCGATGGATCACAATTACAGGGAATGCTGGGGACGGTAAGACGGTTCTAGGTTACCTGGTGCTGAAGGAGTTCCTGCAGAAGAATGTCAACGTCTTCATGTTATACAAACCTGAAGAGTATGATCTGATAGAAAATATACAGGAGGACAGGGTCATCATGTTTGATGATAGGTTCGGTGCATTTCTTGCAGATCAACAGCTGATAAAGAGCTGGCTAGATGTTATAAGAAAATGTTTAAGCTTCAGTAAAAAATATAAAAACAATAGCAGTGTCATCTTTGTAAGCAGGAAGAACGTTGTGAATGAATCTAGGATGTATCTTGGAAAGTTTACTGATCAGATGTTTGATCCAACATGTGTTGTTGACCTGAGTTTGAGAAAAGAGACAAAAGAACGCCTGCATATCCTTGAATACCATCTGCACCATGAGAATGTGACTGTTAAACATGAACTCAAGAAGAAAGTCGCTGACAAAGACATTGCTCATGGTTTTCCGCATTGTTGCAAGATGTATTCAAAGCTTAGGTCAAATGGATTTGAAGTGGATATTGAAGAGTTCTTTGAATCTCCTCTGAAGTTTCTTGACATGACAACAAAGGTACTGTACAAGGACAACTGTAAGGACTTGTTCCAGCTGATGGTCAAGAATGATGGAGAGTTTGATGTTTACACCATAAAGGATGAAGACAAGAGACAGGAACTTCTTCAAGTAGAGAAAGAACAAGAAGGCAGCTATATCACAAAGTGGAAGAACGGAATCTGTAGGTTTGCTCATCCATCTGTGTATGAGAGTGTACTGAATGTCATCAATGACATTGACCCTCTATACTGTGTTCAGTATGCAACTCTCTCTGTTATACGACAGAAGATGATCATCTCAACATCTGATGAAGAAGACAGCAGCAGAGCTCCGTGTTACATCATCGTAGAGCCAATCCCTTCTGTGCTGAAGGCTTTAGCTGAGAGGTTCCGAGAAGAGCTACTCAAGGGAAACTACTCTGTATTCAAGCACAGACTATGTAAGAGTAGGGAGTTCTGTGAAGCTCTTGTCTCTGCTTGTGTGAACACTAAGGAACAGAAGGTAAATAGTAAACAGCTGCATTAATCTTCATTTTCCTATCAGTGCTGATTTCTAATTTTATTCTTATTCTTAAATATCTCAGGTAAAATGAATATGTCGAGAGAATGCTATCTCATTTGGCCATGCATCAATTATCTAGCTGTTTTTATAATACACCTCTTTTATAAGAAAACTGTAATCTATCATAATTTAACTCAATTATTCAATTAAATCTGTGTTAATAGTGTTTGTAAAAAAAATGATGATATATGATAAATTGACAAATTTTTTCATATGTGAACATTTAAACATTGACATGGTGTTCACTTTTTAGATATTTAAACAAATGTGATTTTGTCATTTTTCTTAAGGTAAGACTAAAATAATCAAATTTCTGTTCACAGCAGTTCATCAACCGACCAGGAAAGGATGGTCAAACCATGCTATGGACAGCTGTGAAGAGTGGAAACATGGTTGCTGTGCAGACTCTGGTGAGGGAGGCTGGAGCTGATGTGAAGATACAGGATAAGAGAGGGAGGACACCCCTGCAGTATCTCTGTCAGCTCGAGAATAGTCCTGCTGCTGCTTCTGGTAGTGATAAAGATGATGATGGTGATGATGAGAGAGGGAGGACACCCCTGCAGTATCTCTGTCAGCTCGAGAATAGTCCTGCTGCTGCTTCTGGTAGTGATGAAGATGATGATGGTGATGATGAGAGAGGGAGGACACCCCTGCAGTATATCTGTCAGCTCGAGAATAGTCCTGCTGCTGCTTCTGGTAGTGATGAAGATGATGATGGTGATGATGAGAGAGGGAGGACACCCCTGCAGTATATCTGTCAGCTCGAGAATAGTCCTGCTGCTGCTTCTGGTAGTGATGAAGATGATGATGGTGATGATGAGAGAGGGAGGACACCCCTGCAGTATCTCTGTCAGCTCAGGAATAGTGCTGCTGCTGCTTCTGCTTCTAGTGATGATAAGCAACATCGTGTTCACATGGAAACTATACGGGTGATCATCACTGAAGGAAAGGGAGAAGTCAATATCCGCGACCAGTATGGGCAGACAGCTCTTCACAATCTTTTCAAATGCCAAACCTTATCCTTGGAAGAGATGAAGTGGATCATCACTGACACTCAAGTTGATCTGAACCAATGTGAACATAACAAGAGCACACCACTGCACTTTCTCTGTGCATTCTCAGCCCTTCAACTGGACACTGTAGATCTTGTGATCAATGAAGGTAAGGGTGACTTAAGTAAAGGTGACGAACATGGAACTACACCACTCCATTACCTGAGTGGAAATGACAATGTTCAATTTG
This sequence comes from Steromphala cineraria, assembly GCA_916613615.1. Taxonomy (NCBI): domain Eukaryota; kingdom Metazoa; phylum Mollusca; class Gastropoda; order Trochida; family Trochidae; genus Steromphala; species Steromphala cineraria. The sequence goes on from OU744722.1 coordinate 3,366,600, forward strand.
ATGTAGTTCTTCGAATTGTTAACACAGCAAGGGGAGACCTCAACAAGCAAGATGACAATGGAATAACTCCGCTACATGTTCTCTGCAAGGGATCACTTCAGGTGAAGGATGTTCTGACATTGATCAACAAGGGAGACAAGGCCGACAGTTACGGGAACACTCCACTCCACTTCCTGTGTAGGAGGCGAGGAATCAGTGATGATGAAGTACAACAGCTGAAGCAGCCACCTGAATCAAACGTGGAGAAACAAAACAAGCTCGGGTACACACCACTGGACTACCTCAATGATCAAGGTAATAATCCGCATGTTGTTATACAATGTAGGATAAACACAATTTTGTTTACAAAGTAGAAGCAATAAGTCTCACATCCATAGAAAATGTCACGTTTTAAATGAAAGACCTAAGATATCTGGATGTATATGGTTTTTTTTAGAAGTATTTATCACAAACAATATTCTTGAAGTTTGAATTCAGTCAAACGTATCAGTATATTAAAGAGTCCTGAAATTTTTAGTAACATAAAATAAAACATTTTGACTATTCATACCTCAAATGGTAAGCAAACAAGATTTTAAACTCTTCTCCAGTAATTAAAGGTTCTAAAGTTTACACAACAATAGGGAAGATGTACAGATAGTCAGAATGTGCCATTCGATTTTATATCACAGGAATCCAAATAATTCCAAACATATTACATTACATATATTATATGTGCAATCAAGACAACTCTTGTTAGGGAATCTATGGAAATCCTAACGTTATTGGTAAAATATTTCCACCTTTCAATTTTGCAGATGGCAGTCTACCCTGGACAGACGGGATGATAGCCAGATCTGCTGCTGACCTGGTGCTGTGTAGGGTAAAACATGGGGACACGTCGACCCTTGTACTAGGTAAGATAATTATGTTGTCAGCTTTATTTTGATAAACAGCATCAAAACATCCACAATGGCCAGATAAATGATCATTTAGATGTTTTGTTGATAGTTCCTTGTAACTACTGTTTCATTGTAAAGTTGTGGCAGTTGGTCCTACACATGCGTCAGTTGACTGCTATCAGTTCAGCAACATCGGCAGCGACTCAAAGGATGGGTGGGTACCTGGTTTATAGCTGTATTGAAGGGCGATTCCAAGTAAGTTGGGTATAAGTGGGGTATATAGCTATAGTGTATGAGGGGTATACATTTATGACATCCCATTCGTCCTTCCGTCCGATCAATTATCACTAAAACTGTTAAATCTACATCTACCAAACTTTCCACACTTGTAAACCATAACCTTGTCAAAAGTTGTAGTTTTTAGACCAAATATATATTTATTGGAATTCAAGTGTTTGTTGATTATGGTTACAATATGGAAAAGTTTCCACAGAAACTATTACACATAGATAAGTGACATTATCAATTTCCGAAATATCAATGGCTCTGGAATGCGTAAATGAACATGAAGCGATTCATAGGTTTTATGCACGAATCGGTACAAATATTCTCAGACACAATATCAGCTAGATGAATGAAATTTTGGGTTAAGAAGTTATGCCTCTTATTGACAAATGTACTGTGGCATTAAGCAGACTGTTTTTAATTCATAGATCTGTCCATTTGGAGGTTGTTTGATCCAATATCTTGTGGGCTCTACAGTGGTAGTTTCCGGTTTATAGAACGATGTCCATGTGGAGGTGGTTTGATCCAATATCTTGTGGGCTCTACAGTGGTAGTTTCCGGTTTATAGAACGATGTCCATGTGGAGGTTGTTTGATCCAATATCTTGTGGGCTCTACAGTGGTAGTTTCCGGTTTATAGAACGATGTCCATGTGGAGGTTGTTTGATCCAATATCTTGTGGGCTCTACAGTGTTAGTTTCCGGTTTATAGAACGATGTCCATGTGGAGGTGGTTTGATCCAATATCTTGTGGGCTCTACAGTGGTAGTTTCCGGTTTATAGAACGATGTCCATGTGGAGGTGGTTTGATCCAATATCTTGTGGGCTCTACAGTGGTAGTTTCCGGTTTATAGAACGATGTCCATGTGGAGGTGGTTTGATCCAATATCTTGTGGGCTCTACAGTGTTAGTTTCCGGTTTATAGAACGATGTCCATGTGGAGGTTGTTTGATCCAATATCTTGTGGGCTCTACAGTGGTAGTTTCCGGTTTATAGAACGATGTCCATGTGGAGGTGGTTTGATCCAATATCTTGTGGGCTCTACAGTGTTAGTTTCCGGTTTATAGAACGATGTCCATGTGGAGGTTGTTTGATCCAATATCTTGTGGGCTCTACAGTGGTAGTTTCCGGTTTATAGAACGATGTCCATGTGGAGGTGGTTTGATCCAATATCTTGTGGGCTCTACAGTGTTAGTTTCCGGTTTATAGAACGATGTCCATGTGGAGGTGGTTTGATCCAATATCTTGTGGGCTCTACAGTGTTAGTTTCCGGTTTATAGAACGATGTCCATGTGGAGGTTGTTTGATCCAATATCTTGTGGGCTCTACAGTGGTAGTTTCCGGTTTATAGAACGATGTCCATGTGGAGGTGGTTTGATCCAATATCTTGTGGGCTCTACAGTGTTAGTTTCCGGTTTATAGAACGATGTCCATATGGAGGTTGTTTGATCCAATATCTTGTGGGCTCTACAGTGGTAGTTTCCGGTTTATAGAACGATGTCCATGTGGAGGTGGTTTGATCCAATATCTTGTGGGCTCTACAGTGTTAGTTTCCGGTTTATAGAACGATGTCCATGTGGAGGTGGTTTGATCCAATATCTTGTGGGCTCTACAGTGGTAGTTTCCGGTTTATAGAACGATGTCCATGTGGAGGTTGTTTGATCCAATATCTTGTGGGCTCTACAGTGGTAGTTTCCGGTTTATAGAACGATGTCCATGTGGAGGTTGTTTGATCCAATATCTTGTGGGCTCTACAGTGTTAGTTTCCGGTTTATAGAACGATGTCCATGTGGAGGTGGTTTGATCCAATATCTTGTGGGCTCTACAGTGGTAGTTTCCGGTTTATAGAACGATGTCCATGTGGAGGTGGTTTGATCCAATATCTTGTGGGCTCTACAGTGGTAGTTTCCGGTTTATAGAACGATGTCCATGTGGAGGTGGTTTGATCCAATATCTTGTGGGCTCTACAGTGGTAGTTTCCGGTTTATAGAACGATGTCCATGTGGAGGTTGTTTGATCCAATATCTTGTGGGCTCTACAGTGGTAGTTTCCGGTTTATAGAACGATGTCCATGTGGAGGTGGTTTGATCCAATATCTTGTGGGCTCTACAGTGTTAGTTTCCGGTTTATAGAACGATGTCCATGTGGAGGTTGTTTGATCCAATATCTTGTGGGCTCTACAGTGGTAGTTTCCGGTTTATAGAACGATGTCCATGTGGAGGTTGTTTGATCCAATATCTTGTGGGCTCTACAGTGTTAGTTTCCGGTTTATAGAACGATGTCCATGTGGAGGTGGTTTGATCCAATATCTTGTGGGCTCTACAGTGTTAGTTTCCGGTTTATAGAACGATGTCCATGTGGAGGTTGTTTGATCCAATATCTTGTGGGCTCTACAGTGGTAGTTTCCGGTTTATAGAACGATGTCCATGTGGAGGTGGTTTGATCCAATATCTTGTGGGCTCTACAGTGGTAGTTTCCGGTTTATAGAACGATGTCCATGTGGAGGTTGTTTGATCCAATATCTTGTGGGCTCTACAGTGGTAGTTTCCGGTTTATAGAACGATGTCCATGTGGAGGTGGTTTGATCCAATATCTTGTGGGCTCTACAGTGTTAGTTTCCGGTTTATAGAACGATGTCCATGTGGAGGTTGTTTGATCCAATATCTTGTGGGCTCTACAGTGGTAGTTTCCGGTTTATAGAACGATGTCCATTTGGAGGTTGTTTGATCCAATATCTTGTGGGCTCTACAGTGGTAGTTTCCGGTTTATATAATAATAATAATAATAATATAATATAATAATAAGAGCATTTATATAGCGCTTTTCCAGGCTGGATATCCTGCTCAAAGCGCACAGAAATAGTCAAGAAAGTTGAGTGTGAATTCAGCAGAATGCTAGTCCAAACAAGTGAGTCTTTAAGAGACGTTTGAAAGTCTGAAAGTCAGCACAGGTGCGAACGGTTTGTGGAAGAGCATTCCATTCTTTTGCAGCAGCAAAGGAAAATGAGCGGTGTCCATATTTTGTGAGTTTTACTTTTGGTAAGACGAATAGGCACTGATTTTCTGAGCGGAGTGATCTGGTAGGGACATAGGGCTCAAGTAGCTCTGTGAGGTAATTAGGAGCTGTGTTGGACCTGCATTGGTGGGCTAGACAGAGGAGCTTGAAAGTAATCCTGTATTGGATTGGCAGCCAGTGGAGCTCCTGCAGAACAGGGGAGATGTGGTGGTGTCTAGGAGTTAGAGTGGTGATCCGAGCGGCGGTGTTCTGGACACGCTGAAGTTGATCTGTGATGCAGGCTGGAGATCCCACCAGGAGACTATTGCAGTAGTCAATCCGTGACATCACTAGACTTAGACACAGAGTTTTAACTGCCTCCTTGGTGAGAAGTGGTCTCACTCTACTGATGTTCCGAAGATGGAAGTAACATGTCTTGGTAATATGCTTGACATGCTCTGTCATACTGAGGTCCTGGTCAATGATAACGCCGAGATCTTTCACCGTGGAGGAAAGTGTGATGTCGGTGTTACAAACTGAGAGGCTTGAGATACTGCACTGACTTCGTTTTGCAGGTTGGCCAAGGAGAATGGGTTCAGTCTTGTCTTCATTGAGTTTCAGAGCGTTAGTGTCCATCCAAGTCTTGATGGAAGAACAACAATCAGAAGTGAGTCTAGTTGTTGAGGCAGCAGTGATAGGATCTGGTCGAAAGAGAGTCCACAGTTGAGTATCGTCAGCGTAAAGATGATGGTCAAGATTAGAATTGGATATCACGTTAGTGAGTGGGACTGTGTATAGAGTGAAGAGAACGGGGCCTAGTACTGAGCCCTGTGGTACCCCGTAGACAAGTGGAACTGCGGCTGATAGAGCTTGGTCCGCAACTACAGTTTGTGATCTGTCGTGAAGATACGATGCGAACCAAGAGAGTGCAGAGTGCTTGATTCCAAACTCAGTCTCCAGTCTAGCGAGGAGTCTCTGGTGATCAATCGTGTCGAAGGCACTGCTCAGATCTATAGAACGATGTCCATTTGGAGGTTGTTTGATCCAATATCTTGTGGGCTCTACAGTGGTAGTTTCCGGTTTATAGAACGATGTCCATTTGGAGGTTGTTTGATCCAATATCTTGTGGGCTCTACAGTGGTAGTTTCCGGTTTATAGAACGATGTCCATGTGGAGGTGGTTTGATCCAATATCTTGTGGGCTCTACAGTGTTAGTTTCCGGTTTATAGAATGATGTCCATTGAAGCGGCTATGAAACAAAATCAGGATCCTAGTGGAGAAATGAAAAAACGTTTAATAATCTCATTGAAATAAGATTAAAAGCAACTCGATAGTTTTTGAAGGGTTTATATCATGAAAACAAACAAGCAGCCACTGTGCTGTCATCTGAGTTTGTATTCTGACTTCATTCGTGTTCCGAGATCAAGAGTTGAATGTTTTGTTCCATAATTATGTTATTCTGTTATTCTGTTATTCGCTTATTTCATTATATACTGTGATTCAACATGTGATTTGTGAAAATCTTTACTGACATTAATGAAGGCTGGACGAAATGCTTTCAAGGTGTGCGAGGGTTTGACAATTATCCTTTGCCAAAAGACACATGCTTTGTTTTCCCATCGTTGCGAACGTAAAAAGAAGTTTAACGTGACCTCACTTACCTGTCTATCGTAGCCTAACCCTGAAGCCAACCCTTTACTTACAGACCTAAACATAGCCTTTCCCAAACCATTTTCCGCTATGGTTTGAGTCGTGCCAATATTAACATAACATTTTTGCAACTGAAGATAGATGACCTTGTTTCTGGAAGTACTTAGACACCCCTGGTTTTAAGTTCACAGCACACTGATGATTGCATGTTGTGATGTGGCATAGGACTTTGACAACATATCACAGAACACAACCATTTTGTTTAATAATATCTCAGTTTTTCCGTATCGGTTAAGTTTTCTCAGTTTCTGTTGCATTCTGTCGATCCAAATGCCTTCTTTTGACTCTATATGTCTTTCACCATATGACCTTCTTTCACTCAAATCATCAAACTAGAGCTTCTTTTTGAAAACATGTCATACTGTCTGACTTTAAAGTCCTATTGTCATACCTGCATGCGGTTCGTGATGAAAATAAGCATGACAAAATAAATACAGACAGACAGACAGATGTGATCAAGATGGCGAGGGAAAGGTGTTGATGTTGTCAGCTCGTACATTTTTAACGGATATTGTCCTGCAAATTGTTCTAGATATCTCGTAAGTGTTTGCGAAGAAGACCTTGTTCCCTTTATAAACAATGATGAATCCCTGTGAATATACAGAGCATACATACAAAATCACCAGAATACGGAAATCCAAATGATATTACTCCAAAAGTGTTAGAATATTGGAATGATGTTTTTCAACATGATATTACGTGGAAAGATATATTTCTAATCTATAGGAAATGTACAAAAGATTGCAAGCTTTTGGATTTCCAGTATAAGTTTATTTACCGAATAGTATATACAAAGAAAGAGCTTTTGAATATGAATTTAGTTGATGATGATATAATATTATGCACTTTCTGTAAAAATACTCCAGAAGATCTTTCTCATGTTTTCTTTGACTGTGAAGTGGTAAACAACTTTTGGATCAAAGTAGAACGATTTCTCAATACCAATTTGCATTGTAATATCATTCTATCAAAATTTACTGTTGTATTTAGAGTATGCTAAAGTAATCATTTATTGAATCATATCATACTCCTTGCCAAAAGGTATATTCATATTTCACATATTAAGTAAAATGTACTCTCTTTTGAGTTATTTATTAAGCTTTTGACGGAAACCTGCTCAATAGAACATTTCATTGCTAGAAAAAAAAATATATTAGCTCCCTTTAATATGAAATGGAGACAATTATCAGACTCACTTTTGACTCAATAAATGAAGCATCATAAAATATCCCTCTGTACCATCGCACCCTCTACGTCAAGGACCTGGACTCATATGTGGATGTCATCATATATCTACTATATGCTATTATTATATTGAATTCAAATGTCTGTGAACTTACTGTAGTGCCATGTCTATCTTTGATGATCTGTATACTATGAATTAAAATGGAATAAAGAAAACAAAACAAAAAAAACAAAAAAACTTGTGTTGATATATTTGATATCAGAAGACACTTGGGTGAGATTCTTTATATAACCTACTACATACTCCTGAGTTTATCGCTGTGAATGTTTTTTTTTGCTTCTGATTCCCGTCTGAGTTGAATAGACTTTTACTCGCATTCTTTGTTTACAAACTCACACGTGCTTTCTATTTTTAGCCATAGGTCACTGCTGAACCGGAAGTAAATTAGAAACCGGATGTTTACTACTAATCCTGTGCTTCAGTGTTTTCCACACATGTGTTTTTCACTTCGTGTTGATCAAAGTAAGGTATATATGAAGTAAGTTTTCAGTTATTTATATGAACTCTATTAACACCTTTCCATGATGCAAAGACTCAATCAGAAATAAGTGAATAAGGCGACAGTGACAATATGTCGTTCATTTAGAACATCGGCAATGTGATGCCATCAACAATTATTATCTTTGTTTATTTATGATGGAGGACAATGTTATTTCATGTTACATAACTATCCTCCTGGGAAGACACAATATCTCAATCCCACCCTTTTCTTTGCTTTTATTTTTCTTTTTTCTTTCTTTTATCTATTCTTTTTTGACAAAATTATCATGTTCCCATTTCATCTTTTAAAGATGCTGTATCATACTTGCAATATTTTAAAAAGTATTTTAAATGTTTTCGTTGTATTTTTAGAAAAATTTAGCAACCAACCTAGAGAAAATCGGACCAAAATTCATTAAATATGAGATAATTTACCAAAATTACGGAAACAGCACCCAACATTAAGGCGAATCAAGTGTGGCCATCTCAAATCTTCCAGTCTCTGAATATGCGCTTGAAAACCATCTTTGTCGTGCACGACTAGATTTTCTTTTCTTTTTCTCCGAATAAGGTATTCGTTAATTGCTGCCAAAGTTGATACCCATCGAACGCAAATACGCTAGTTGTGACACGGTGTAAATCCTACACGCGTAATCAAAGTGGGTTCGGTAAATGCTATGCCCTTTCTACAATGGGTACTGTACTTTGGGCGTCGAAATAAGTATGTTATTGTTATTAAACAATCTAAATATGATATCAAAATTTCGACGAAAGATTTTTCTACAAAGTGATGTATTTCTTTTCTCAATAGCTAAATTTCAGCCTGAACCGCATGCAAGTATGAAACAGCATCTTTAAATGACATACATTTATAAGCTCATCTGGCCTGTAAGGCTCGATGGGCTTATGGCATGGCATGGTGTCTGGCGTCCGTCCGTCCGTAAACGTTGTGGAATTTCGACTTCTTCTCGAGAACTTTAAAGCCAAGAAAGTTGAAAATTTGTGTACAGACTCCTTGACTAGTGAGGATTAAAAATTGTAGCTTTGGTAGCCTTGTGGCCCCTAATAAGGGCCACAGGGGCCACACCCTAAAAACCTATTTTCATCTTCTTCTCCAGAACCATAAGGCCAAGAAAGCTTAAACTTGGTGTACAGACTCCTTGGAAATATTTAATATCAGGATATTGGGATAATATATAAATATCTTAACTGTACACTTATTTTGCAATGTAAGCTCATTGGGTTCTTCATGTGAAGACTATTTTACCATACATGTGTAGACACTAGACATTGATTGAAGCTGCCTTAAAATATCATCTTTCAACAGTAAACCTCTCCTTGTCAGAAATTTTCTAGGGAAGCACACATAAAATATCTCTTAAAGTTGATACTTGTGACTTTTTGTTTTAGTAGTCTTTAACTCTTTGGTCTTTGATAATGCTATTTAAGTGTAATTATACCCCCGCTACGACGTAGTCGGGGGTATATAGCGCTCCGCGTGTCCGTCCGTGCGTCCGTCCGTGCGTGCGTGCGTCCGTCCGAAATCGTTTCCGGAGCATAACTCAAAAACTATACCACTTAGAAACTTCAAATTTGGTATGGAAGTAGCCTATATGGTGCTGTGGTGCCTTTTCGGGGTTTCAGCTCAATGGTCCAAATAATTTTTGAAATTTTGACCAAAAACGGTCCGATTTTTGGACTTTGTTTCGTTTCCGGAGCATAACTCAAAAACTATACCACTTAGAAACTTCAAATTTGGTATGGAAGTAGCCTATATGGTGCTGTGGTGCCTTTTAGGGGTTTCAGCTCAATGGTCCAAATAATTTTTGACATTTTGACCAAAAACAGTCTGATTTTTGGACTTTGTCTCGTTTCCGGAGCATAACTCAAAAACTATATCACTTAGAAACTTCAAATTTGGTATGGAAGTAGCCTATATGGTGCTGTGGTGCTTTTTAGGGGTTTCAGCTCAATGGTCCAAATAATTTTTGAAATTTTGACCAAAAACGGTCTGATTTTTGGACTTTGTCTCGTTTCCTGAGCATAACTGAAAAACTATACCACTTAGAAACTACAAATTTGGTATGGAAGTAGCCTATAGGGTGCTGTTGTGCCTTTTAGGGGTTTCAGCTCAATGTTCTGAATACTTTTTTTTATTTTGACCAAAAACGGTCCAATTTTTGGACTTTGTGTTGTTTCCGGAGTATATATAAATACCAAATGACTTGCACACTTCAAATTTGGTATGGAAGTATACAGTCGAACCTCGGATACCCTGACAAAGATTTTTCAAACAATGTGTCTTTATTTCTTAAGAAAATTGACCCAGTTAACCGGACGATTTGCTATCCGGACAATTTTCACATGTGACCAAAACAAGGTTCGACTGTATAGTGCTGTTGTGCCTTTTAGGGGTAATTCCAGGGTTCCCAGAATTTTATTCAAAAACTACATAGCCGGGGATGTTTTGAAGTGAAATAGTTTTTAGGGTTGCAAGATCATTCAACGAGTAATTTTCATAAATTTTCAAATTAATGTTACGTGAAGGCTCTCAAACTACAGGCGGGGGTATGTGAGACGCGCTCACTTTTGCCTTGTATTTTCCTAATTTGGGTATTTTCTTTACTTTGCAATCTTTTACCCCTTAAGAAGCCATACCATGGCCAGGATTATCTGTTTTTGACTGCTTTATTTTCTCATATAGCAGTCACAAAACAGATTTCCATGATACTTGCAGCATATTGCCTATTGTTGGTGTATGTCAGCACTATCTATTTATAGAACGGGGGAATCCTTGTACCACCCGTATGAAGGTCGCTCCCAGCATGCAATGGGAAGGCGGATGTAGTCTGCTCGATTCTGAATAGACGATGTTGATCAATGCTCGTGTCTTTGGAAAGTTCACTTGCCCTTAGCAATTCTATACATCTTGCTAAATTTGGAACTGGTCTTTCTTTCAGTAATCTATCTCTTGTGTTGCCATCTCTAGTTCCTACAGTTAAAGTCAGACTGTTCATGATCTTCACGCACTCGATGCCCATACCTCGACACAAGGCAGCTGCCTGAACTTTCTTATCTTTTTCATTTAGTTCAGTCGCTATGACATAAAAGTCCCATTCAGCCTTAAAATTCTTCCAGTTACTGGCCACGTCACCCCTTATGTTGACGGGATTTGGCGCGGGTATCTGATAAGACGCCATTTTGTATGATTTGAGAGTTTTCAATTTCGCGCTAATATTGTTACTCACTACTTTGAGAATCTCATACACTTCACCGTGCTTTGATCGGCATACACCTGATAACTGATATTATTATAGATATAGGTATTGGCGGGTAACATAAAGAAAATTAGAACGATTTCAGCAAACTGTAGGGGATTAGCAGATAAGAATAAAAGAAAAGAAGTTATGAATATTTACAGAAAACAAATCATTTTCCATAATCTGTTTGCAAGATATACATATTGTCAAGGAACATGTAGACATAATGAAGAATGAATGGGGTTTGCAGAGTATAATTGCACCTTTTAGATCTAATTGCAGAGGAGTGGCTATACTTTTTAATAATAACATTGATGTTACTATACATAGAACATTGGAAGATGAGAATGGAAATTATATTGTTGCTGACATAACCGTTGAAGAAAAAAGATTTACACTCGCAAATATATATGGACCAAACAATGATGACCCTAAACTTTATGTAAACCTATTTGAAAATATTTGTGATTTGGAAAATGAATCTAGATCTATAGCTATTGTTGCAGATTGGAATCTGGTTATTGACCCATCAGTTGATTTGGAGAACTATAAAAACATTAATAATCCTAAAGCCAGAAATATAGTATTAGAGCAGATTGAATCGCTTGACCTTGTTGATGTTTGGAGAGACTTAAATCAAGATATAAGAAAATTCACATGGTGGAAACACAAACCAAGACAACAAGCAAGATTAGATTTCTTTTTAATATCTCAGGATTTATTGAATCTTACACTTGACGCTGATATTTTGCCTGGATATAAAACTGATCATTCAGCTGTTAGTCTGACTTTCTCGAACTCATTAAACCAAGAAAGAGGGCGGGGTTACTGGAAATTTAATACATCATTACTTTTAAATAATGAATATGCAGATCTGGTCAGGAAGATTTTAAAGGAAACAATTGAAGAATATTCAAATGACACTAATGAAGAAATTAATGATGATGCTGACGTTAATCTCAAAATTAATGACAGTCTATTTTTGGAAACTCTTTTGATGAAAGTAAGAGGTAAATCAATCTCCTATTCATCTTTTCTTAAAAAGAAAACAAGAGATAAATCTAAAGAATTAGAAATCAAGATAAAAGATTGTGAGGATACAATAAGAAGAGATTTTCAAAATACTGATGAACCTTTACTTGCAGAACTAACAAAATCAAAATTAGAATTGCAGCAGATGAAGGAAGAAGAAATAAGAATAATTCAGTTGAGAAATAAAATTCTATGGTATGAAGAAGGAGAAAAACCTACAAAATATTTCTGTCATCTAGAAACTAGGAATTATGTAAACAAATCAATAAATAAAATTATCACAGACAAAAAAGGGGAAATAACAGATGGTGACTCAATTTTATATGAGGTTAAGCAATAAACTTTATTCTTTAGATAGAAATTTCGATGCTAACTGTAACTTAGACAATATTATAACTCCGGTCTTAAGTGGAGAACTCAAAGAAAAATTGGAAAGGGAAATAGACATAAAGGAAGTTGCAATTGCTGTAAAACATCTGAAAAAAAACAAGAGCCCTGGAATAGATGGTTTTCCCATAGATTTTTTCAAATTCTTTTGGAAAGAACTAAAAGTTTGGGTTTTCAGATTTATTAAAGATGTTCATGATAGAAACATGATGTCTGTAACAATGAAGAGAGGTGTTATCACCTGTATCCCAAAAGCTAATAAAGATATAACTCAATTAAAGTATTGGAGGGCAATTACTTTATTAAATGCTCTTGATAAAATTTTAGGTGCCTGTATAGTGAACAGATTAAAAAGAAGTTTAGATTCCTTAATACATGATAATCAGACAGGGTTTATGCCAGGCAGAACTCTAAGTTAAAATACAAGATTACTTTATGACATTATGTTCGAAACAAGGAAAAGAAATTTGAAAGGCCTTTTGATTTTAATTGATTTTGAAAAAGCTTTTGACACAGTTTCTAAAGATTTCATTAATTCTGTCTTGACAAAATTTTGATTGGGTCCTGAGATTATTTGCTGGATTAATATATTGACTTATGAAACCACCTCATGTGTCATTCAGAATGGACATCTATCTGATTTCTTTCCCAATAAACGGGGCTGTAGGCAAGGTGATCCATTATCACCATATTTGTTTTTATTTGTCGCTGAAATCCTTGGATGTATGATCAGACAAAATGATGAAATAAAGGTATTGTTATTGGTTATCAAGAATATAAGTTAGACCAATATGCGGATGATACTGAATTATTTTTAGATGGCTCAGATGATAGTTTGTATGCTGCTATTGACACACTAAATACTTTCTACAATATGTCAGGGTTGAAAATGAATATTGATAAGACTAAGGCAATCTGGATTGACTCAAAATTAGGTAGCAATGATACATTGTGTCAAGATTTAGACATAGAATGAATGGCAAAGAGAGGAATTTGAAGTTTTGGGGATTAAATTTACTCCTACACTGCAAGATATATGGGTTATCAACACAAGAAAAAGACTAGAAGATATAAACAGACTACTGGGAGCATGGAGAAAAAGAAATTTGACATTGATTGGCAAAATTACTGTTATCAAAACACTAGCACTTTCTAAACTAGTTCATGTTTTCAATAGTTTACGAAACCCCCCTGAGGAATTTATAACCTCCCTTGAAAGATTGTTTTTTAGATTTATTTGGAATGATAAGATAGATAAAATTAAATGCACCAATTTGAAAAAGATTTTAAAGAGGGGGGTCTGCATATGATTGACATTAAAACTTTTATAAATTCCATGAAACTGTCTATTCTCAAACGCTATATTAACAAACCTAAGGTTAATAACCCAGGTAAATTCCCACTTAAAGATATATTGAAATATTGGGCCAATGTTCAAGATATTGTTGAAACAGATAATCCTTTTTGGAGAGATGTATTGAAAGCATAGAAAACTTACTGTCAAAAAAGCCAAATTGAAGAAAACATAAATGAAATCCTATCCCAACCAATATCGCTCAACCACAACTTCAGGAACCCACACCACTTTATTAGACACTGGGCTAATATGGGAATTCTGACAATTCAAGATTTGTATAATGATGAAGGTTTTGTGCGTTTTGAAGATTTGAAAATTAAATTTGGGATAAGTGGTACATATATATAGATCTTGCATATATTTTATATATTTTGCCTTACTCATGGAAAAAGACTTTGAAAGAACAGTCACATACAGGTAAAGCAATTCCATATCAATGCCTTGCATAAAGACTTTATGACACCCATAAAAGGTTCTAGAAAATTCTATGATAAACTGATGTCTGACAGCATTCTACCTTCTATTTGTCAGAGATGGGAAATTTTATTTCAAGATACTTATTTTGATTGGCATTTGATCTTTACTTTTTAGCTCATCAGGTCTGAAAGACCCGATGGGCTTATGGCATGGCATGGCGTCCAGCGTCCTTCCATCCGTCAATCCGTCCATCCGTAAACTTTTCACTATTTCGACTTCTTTTCCAGAACCAATGATTTTAGAGAGCTGAAATTTGATGTGCAGACTCCTTGGCAAAAGGGGATTCTAAATTGTAGATTTTGTGACCCCATGACCCCAATTGGGGTCATAGGGGTCAAAACCTTGAAAACCTATTTTCATCTTCTTCTCCAGTTTCAAAAGGTCTAGAAAGCTGAAAAGTTGTGTGTAGACTCTTTGGCCAATGGGGATTCTAAATTGTAGATTTTGTGACCCCATGACCCCAATTGAGATCACAGGGGTCAAAGCCTTCCAAACCTATTTCCATTAAAAGTCGGATGAGCTAACAGAGCCCATGGCTCAGATTTTTACATGGAACTGTTTAAACAAAAAAATAACTAAAGAAAATGAAACTTGTTGAAATACTGTTTGTATATTTTGCAATGATACAGATGAAAGTTTAAGCCATGCATATCGGGAATGTGAGGGAAAAAAACATTTTTGGAATGAACTTCAAATTTGGATGATCCAAAATAAATTGGAATTAAATTTGACAAAATTTGTCGTTTGGTTTGGTACTTTAAGTTCCCAACCATTAATTAATCATATTCTTCTTTTGGCTAAAAGACACATTTATGTTTGCAACTTGAAAAATAAGATTTCAAAAGTCAAAGACTTTGTTCACATTCTAAAAGATACCTTTATATTTGAAAATTTCATATCTAAAAGAAATAGTGACTTCATTATATTGGAAAAAAAGGATCTCCTCTATTCCTTATCTTTAAAGAGGGACTGAAATGCTATATGGCAACTTTCGTGATTCATGAAATAGTGATAACAATTTCACATGGACTCAACTTTAAATTTCTGAAATCGACCTAGAAACGGCTTAATTACGACTGTATAAAGAACACCGCCTAATTAGGCCGGCGAACAGAATAAAACGCACTGAAGCGTGACTGTCTCGTGACGTGTTAGTAGGCGATGCGATACCCCCTTGAGTGCCCTCGTTATGTAAAACAACACAAGCTAACAGTACAGCTCGATGTTTAACCGTCGATTAAACACCCTAAACAACATCCAAACGTCTCAAACCTTCAATAAATCGGTAGTTTATTTATTCAACTGGCAATTTGTATTGATGAAAACGTAAGACGCTGATTAAAAACGAAGTTGTGCGCATAATGCTACAGCATGTAGGCCTAGATGGTCTCGCTTTGCGCAATGGATGGATGGAACCCGGATGTATATGTAAACAATTGCTCCCGTGTGAACTGTTTTATCTTCGTGCACAATTGTTGGTTGTTATTGAATATTACTTTAGTAGCACAGCAGAAAGGATGTTATTATACAATACTTCTTTTTTTTTACATTTAAACCATTTTTTTAGAATTGCCTTTGACTTCATTTTGTAACGGGATAAAAAAATATACACGTTTTTCTTAGTTATTTCATTTAGTGACATGTTACAATTCTCAATGAAAGACATGTATTGGATGATCACTGATGTCTTGTTTAAAACATTATTTTAATAGGGCATTTCACTGAAAATCTTAACGTTTTCACTCTTGTACATAGAGGAGATATTTTCCACAACAATACCCGATACATGGCCAAACAGAATGAAGATTTATGGTTTAAAGTGACACAGAGTATCTTTCTTAAAAAATTATTTGATTTTGATATGCTACAAAATATCTTATTTGCTGATTGAAGTTCATATCTCATCACTGGACTTGCAAATATATCCATTTATGCATAATATCTCTAAAATGCGTGATTTTAAGGAAAAATAAAGAACACATCTCAAATAGGTTTAATATTCGAAAAAATGCATCCAATTAATCTGTCCATTAGTTACACTAACTAATAAACATTATCCAATCGAATATATCTTCCTGTCAGCTTATGACAAGGTTTCAAAATTACGTTTGGCGAATTTGCACGCACCACTGGGGCCACATTGTCCGGTTTTCGATCAAAATCCCGACTTGGAATGGCCGTTCTTTCGCTCTAATGTACTGATTGACCTTTAACTTGTTATTTTCAGTAACAGTTAGTGGTTCCAGATGTAATAACATCGAATTCCAAATTTGACATATGTGATCCTATCAACATACTCTGTGTCTCTCTAAACATATTTTTATTTCAATAAAGAAACCGGGATTGGCAAACAAGCAAATGATGCTTATGTTAATGCCGCTCCCTAACAAAATACAGTTAAATCAAAGTGACGTACACATGGACAGGTCAATACACATACAATATACAGAGACAATATTGAAACAATGATTTTGAAACTATAGCAATCTAAGGCTCAGGCACATATTTTGATAAGATGATATAGAAATAAGGATAAGGAAGATTTATTAAATGAACCTTATCCAAAATAATTATCAGATAGAGCAAAAACGGTATTCCTAATTTCAGGTTAATAGGTTATAATTTACCAATCGGAGAAAAAAGGGATGTTAAGGAATACAATTGCTATTTGATGTTACCTAATTAGCTGATGTCATAAAATAGCCAGGTGTTGATGATTGTGCATTATATAACCTACCTGCTATAGTCATCATTTGATATCATCTAATTAGGAAACAGACAGGAAATACTATAGACAGTATAGTAATTGTGTAATAAGTGAGTATCTGATCTAAAGAAAGTAAGTAACACCTGCAGACCAATGTCATTGTTTATTCAACCTTTTTACACAACGTTCAAATCTAAATGTGAGCATTGTATATTCGGATTATAACCATAAATCAGCCCAAAACTTTGTGCTATGTTTTATATTTTACTAATCTCCCTTTTCTCTGCATGCCAAACTGTTCATTCAGTGAAAATGCGAGCTCGAAGCAGAAAATCGGTGTAGTGATCGGAACACGTGAGTTTGATGTAGATTGTCACATTGCTCTGTTTGACCTAACACAGCGGGTCAATTTGGCGTGAAACCATCAATATGATGGGAATTTGTCTACGGAGACTTCATCAGGAGATATTCTAGGACAGTTGACAGCAACACAATGATATAACATACTGTTAATCGCTTTGAAAAGGCAGAACTGCGGATTTCGCCTATCATTTTCCATATAAGCAGACGAACGCTTCGCCTACTGCCACGTCACTTCCGGTATCCCCCTGCCCGTGGCCTCTCAGCCTTGTTTTGGTTTGTCGCTGGACGGCGACAAGCAGACGCCTTGTTACGCAATGTTTACTTAGCTGTAGCTTCATTGAGAAACCGTGTATCGTTGCTGTTTTGGCCTAATATTTATGTTATATAGTTATTTGACCAATATCTTTTGAAAAATATATTTAAAAAAGGTTATGCAGCCGTTCTTTAACTAAGATAAGACTGAATAAGAAGTGAGATTGTTTGTTTATTTCAATAACAAATTCAACTCTGTTATATATCATATACTTGTATATCATGCTCTTATATATCTTATGCTGGTTGCTAACCCCTGTCCACGACAGCAAGGAAGAACAAGACGTGTAAGCGTCGGTCAGCTTTTATTCTCTTCCATATCGTAGACATTCCAAACCATGGTGTGTTGTGGATTTATGTAGGGTGAAAAGCTGTAATAAATAAAATTACAGTCATAAGTCACAAGTCCTAAAATATTTAAAGACAATCAAAAATTCCTAAATAATCAATGTATAACCATGTGTAAAATACACTGAATAATACTGATAAAGTTCCCAAGATATTACTGAATAAATAAATGTAAAAGAAATAGTTTTGTTGTTTACCAAGTGAATTGAAATACTGACAAACATCACTGAAATCAAGGGATGCAACTCCGTCACTCCTAAGCCTAGTGCTGATATGAGATATTTTATGAATGCTTCAATTTCACACCACTGTCAAGGGTGCTTTACTGTGATAGAAATTCTGCACATAAATTACTCTAAATTTGCTTATTTACTACTAAAAAGATAAAACTTAGTGAAATACTACAGGAAAACGTAAAAAGATGCTAAAATAGAAAAAAAAACAAAAAAACTTTACATCATTTTATCTGCAAGAGTAAGCGATTTGATGAAACATCGTAAAATGAAAACATCATATAAAAACCAACTGCTGGCAATATGTCACCTAGTTTTGAAACATAGATATGTCATGTTATGAATGTCTTGGTTTTGATATATATGTCTAGTTCTTGTGTATTTTGTTTATCATGTTTTGTACCGGTGAGGTATTTTTATAAGTATATAAGATCTGCTTGTTTACTGAACCGGATTCTTTAATGAATAAAAATATGTTTAAACCAAATCAATAATGAAACCAAACGTCCAGCGTGAGAGTTTACCGCTATCAATCAAGTATAACGTGTCTCTGATTTTCATACACACTAGGTTTATCTCTATTCTACTTTTACGATTTTTGATTATGAACTCTTTTCCTTAGCGGCTTGCACTTTGTAAAAAGTCACAACTTGCGGCAACAAAAATTAACTCGTCTGTTTCGTGGATTTGCTCCTTTGTACTCAAAGAAGATTCAGCCATGAGCAAAGATAACTCTACAACTGCATGTTCACCAAATATATTTATCACTGTACTCCACACAGATACTTTCTTGTATTTACAGTTTTATTTTAGAAGTACATAGGTATCAAATTATCAATCACACAATATGTTTACATAAACAATAAATGACAGGATGACCAGAATTTGAACTTCATTTGACATTTCAGCTGCACATTTGGTAACATTGTAATAATCATAGGGTTTGTAAAATAGTGCTGGAATGGTAAGCGGCTTTTTTGGTTTAAATTCAAATTTTTTTTTTTTTAATGAGGATAATTGCATTTAAAGGGTCATAATTTCTTCTGGGAAGCCAAGGAGTATCTTCTCTTTATCTAAATGTATTTCAACTTGAGCTTTTTCTCTAAGCCAGTCTTCCAATTCTGTCCACAATGGTCGTAAAAAGTCCCAGTCCCAGAATAGATGGTACAGCGTATCTATTTCTGACAGACAAGTTTATTTCGTAACTAGGCCATAAGCCCATAATACACAGGAATTACAAATTATTTTCTTGGATGCATTACAATTAAGTTTCTATAGATGATTTTAGAGCAAATACTTAAAATAAATAGAGTCCAAGTTTCTAACTGATGTCTTTGTTTGTATTCTCCATCAAGTTTATGAATTTGTTTGTTGTTGGATTGTCAATAAAGCCAGCTGGCAGGTATTTTCTTCTTAGGTGAGAGTATTTATCACATGTCAGGAGCACATGATATTCATTTTCTACAGTTTTAATATTTCTCTTTAAACAGTGATCACAGTATCTTTCTTCAGGGGGTATATTATTGTGTCTCCCAGTTTCAACTTTAAGTCTAAATTTGTTACATCTAAACTTTGCTATAATATATTTCAAATACTGTGGAATGTCATTTCTTATGTATGATTCCAAATTGAGTAGAGAGTACTAGAGACTTATACTGATGACAGTATTCATATTTAGAGGAAGATTCCATTGATGAATGCCAGTCTTGGTAGAGGTTGTCAGAGAGTCTTATCTTAAAGTTTTGAATAAAAAGATTTATGTCCCCAATATTTTGTTGTATCCCTACCACTCCAAACCCCAGGCGAAAAAGTATGTTCTTTACAGCAGTGGCCCATGTATATCTTTCTACTTCATCAAGAGAATGTATCATGATATGTGTATCGTCAGATTGAGTACCGCGATTCACGAATACCACGATATATCGTCACACCTCTAGTTATTTCCAAGATGAATTAATCTTGTCCAATATTTAACTGCTCTTGTCATGTAGATATATTGAAGGGGGAGCCTGCCACACTCCCCAAGTGCCATGTTGTTTGGAGTATTCTGTGTAAGTCACACTCTCAATCAGCTTGTTATATGAAGTTCCCCATACTTCAGCTCCATAACACAATATTGGGACAATCATACTATCAAAAACTTTAAAATTATCTTCATAACATAGATTTCCAAACTTCTGTTGAAAGGACATTATATTGAAGATGGCTTTCTTTGCTTGTGCAGTCAGACAGATATCTATAGAAATTAACAACTTCAAGTTTATTTCCATTATAAGTCCATTTTTCACTTTTCTTTAAAGTCCCCCCTCTTCTGAACACCATTACTTTTGTTTTCTTGAGATTAACTTTCATTCCTGTAGAGTCACACAATTGTTCTATCACATTTATTTATATATTTATTTATTTTCTTCTGAAGTTGTAGAACACTATCAGCTATTGATGACACATCATCTGCATACAAAAGTGCATATATTTTGGGAAAATCAGTTGTTACAAATATTCCTTCTCCACCTTTCTGCTCTAGTTGGCATATGAGTTCATTTAGGTAAATGATAAATAATGTTGGGCTTAATACACATCCCTGGCTGTTTCCAATGTTTCATTCAAAAAATTCTATAGCCCAGCTTTCTAGGCCTCATGTTTCTGGAGAAGAAGATGAAAGTAGGTTTTTAGGGTGCTGCCCCTGTGGCCCTTATTAGGGGTCACAGGGCGCCCAAAGCTACAATTTATAATCCTCACTAGCCGAGGAGTCTGTACACAAAGTTTCAGCTTTCTAGGCCTTATGGTTCAGGAGAAGAAGACGAAAATATGTTTTTAGGGCGTGGCATATGTGGCCCTTATTAGGGGTCACAGGGCCGCCAAAGCTACAATTTATAATCTTCACTAGTCAAGGAGTCTGTACACAAAGTTTCAGCTTTCTAGGCCTCATGGTTCTGGAGAAGAAGACGAAAATAGGTTTTTAGGGCGTAGCCCCTGTGGCCCTTATTTGGGGTCATAGGACCGCCAAAGCTACAATTTATAATCCTCACTAGCCAAGGAGTCTGTACACAAAGTTTCAGCTTTCTAGGCCTTATGGTTCTGGAGAAGAAGTCGAAATTCCACAAAGTTTACGGACGGATGGACGGACGGACGCCGGACACCATGCCATGCCATAAGCCCGATGAGCTAAAAATTAATGAAACAGGAAAAATCCAAAGTATTACCAAAATCTACAGTTTTGAATCACATATTGACAATGGAAAATGCATTCTATTAATTAATGAACGGACTGAATTAATTATTACTTTTAATTTGGTGAAAATAGCCATCATTCCTTGACTGAGGAAAATTACTATGATCCATAACTTTCTCCTAGATTTCTATCTAAATGTAAATTCTTGACAAAACATACTGTATGGGTACTGAAATCGATATCATACACGAATATGGTAATCAATTAGCAATAATATGCAGCAGACCTTTCCAGAAGTATTTGGCAAACAAGCATACGTCACTGCCAGCTCTTGAATGGAAATAAACAAAATGGACCAGTCAAACTGGCAGCGGACAGAGTACACCTAATTCTAATTTGGATATTTTGATGCACCCACGATGATTCGAGTAATGAAATGACTGATACATTTTCTACAGTTGATAAACGATGTACAGGTCATGCGTATCATGTGAATTATCGTAATTCCAAAAATTGCGGGACCGCATAGTAAAACATTCCAACATTTCGGGTCACAGCCAAATCTGATCGGTACAAACAAGTTTCAAAACGATACTAACTGCCCATTTACATCGAACAAAAAGTAACGTTACCTGAAAATACCATCGAAAGATAGCATTTTAATTTTTGTTTATGTATGAGTCCATGTTTTCATGATTTGATGAGTGCAACATAGCAAAACGTATAATTCTAAAATGTAGTACACGTTGCATTACGTGGCTGTTTTGTTGACAGTATGGCGGTGACGTTGTAGATACCACTTTCGTGAGATCTTATTTCTATGAGCTAATGTGGTACGGACGTCTGTTGGTTTTAGTGAAATGAAAGAGTAAATCTTGATATTTGTGTTTGTCTCGATATGTGCTAAATATAGAATAAAATTCAACGGATTGCAAAAGTCATTTCCAAGCGTTAATTACTCTTGATAAATATATTTTAACCATGATTTTTTTACTATGATAATAACAATAAGTATGTCAAAATAGTGTCAATCATATGTCATTGTCATATTTTTTTTATTAAAACTTTGAGGATGATTTCAATGGATTTATTTGAGGAATAGACAAGCCAAGGATTCAAATCGAACCTTAGTTCTGGCGCGGAACAATTGTTGTCTGGTGAACAGCACGAGACACGCGAGTCGTGACGTCTTCGCATGTTCTGCCGTCATATCCGGTCTACTTTGCTCGCGACCATAAGCGCTATTTATAGTACGGGAAATCCCTTGTTGCCGAAATACAAAAAATATTTTACAAATCCTATGATTACAATGACATGCAGTGACCGTGGCATTAAAAATCTAGATGATGACGGCTGACTCTTGTCATGTCGAGCTTTGGTTTTGCTGTCATTCTCAATGAATTGGACATTTTCATATATTTATCAAAGCCATATATATATATATATCTTATCATGTTACGCTTACAAAAATACTGAACAGGAATAAAATAAAGTGGCATTTTGGAAATTATGTCTGAAATTTATCAGATGGAAAGTGATCATACAGAATTCCTTGAATCTATCAAATGAAAAAAAAACCAAGTGATCAGGTCGCATGTTTACAATTTAAAAGGGCCATCGCACAATTCCTAATGTAGGCCTATAATAAATATCAACATGAATGTTTATTGAAATAATTACATTAATATAAATTTTTTTCTGTATACATCCTCGATTTTTATTATATTATATTATATTTTCTCTAATATTTCAATCCCATTTTAACAATCTATTATTTTCATTTGAATTATTTCATCCAAATGCTAAAGAGTTTTTATGATATTTTAATTTGAAATTTATGCAAAATTAAGGGGTATTTAATCTCAATATGATTTTTTAGGGAATTAATTTCTTGAAATATATTAAGAACATATTTTTTTATTTCTCATTGATTTATGAATTTATGAATGAATCCCTGGATGCAATATACAATCTGATATAATAGAGAATGTGATACAAAAAATGGGTGCTTATAAAAGTTTTATCAAAAAAACAAAATATTACTGGTCTATTCACCAATATGATCTCAAAATTGAAACCGATTGTTCGCTGACATAGGGGCGTGGCCAGTAACAGACGACTCTGAAGAGCGTAGATCAATGTTGGTTTTCGAAAATCTCGATAGAGATGAAGAACATTACAGATAAAAGTGTTGCTTGATAAATTTTAGGCACGCGAGAAATTTAAAGAGTAAACACTGAAGTACGACAACCTTCCCACCATATTTAACGCTTTACTGCTTGCAATATTGCCATGCCTCAACCCCTTTCCTGCTTGCCTGACAAGCACCTGCACTGCCCCTTACTGCTCGCAAATTTTGAAAAAAATAAAAAAATAAAAATTCAATTAATTCAACTGTTTAAGGAATGTTCATGCCCTTGAATGACCCTTTTGTCAATTCAGAGGTATTTTTTTGCAATTTTGATATTCAAATTGCTCATTACTAATCATTAATTAAAAGGTACAATACTGCAAAGCGGAAAAACATACATCAGTCATAAAAAAAGAATAAACCATAGGTTATATATTGATAATGATTTTATTTAATCTCTTTTATGAGTTTTATCAATACTGTCACCAAAATTCCACATATATTCCTGAAGAAAATGACACTTATTAGGATTAATATGATGTTTAACCAATAATTCAGGGGAGATAATCCGGGTCAACTCAAATCAACAAGTTCAATCAGAAGGTGATCTTCAGTTTTCTCAAAGTAAATCACAATATGAAAGATTACATAACAATAATGTTAGGCACTTTTACATTATATACAATTCTAAATCATCAATTTCACCAAATTCAAAAGTCTACTGCAATTATGGTAATGTAAATTCTAGACCTGAGTGTGTTAAATAATGTTTTTGAAGATGAAAATAACCAGTTTCATTTTTTCATTATTAGCAAAAATTCATGATATCTATGACACTTGATGATCAAGATATCTTTCAAGTCAAATTGAACAAACTTACAAACTCCAGTTTAGTGAAAATCATTCAACAACTTGTCTTTATTTGACAATTTTATCTCAAAATTAAAAATTGTCCAGGATTATCTCCCTTGGCAATGAAATCTGTAGACCTCTTTCATGTCATAAAAGAAATGAAAGTCAACCAGAATTGAACCTGATTTCCTTATTTAAATGTTAACAAATAACAAAAATATGAACTTTACTAGATCCAATGAAACAAAATGCCTTTACTGGCTTATGATGAGAGCTCATTGTGATGGTAAATGTACTGGTATATCAGTGTTATTGGCAGATTCTATTACAGACCTTACCTATATTATTTGTTTACATTAGTAATACAAACAAGGGCCGATCAACACATTTACTTTCAAATAACAAAATTTTGCCTTTTAAAATATTGAATCCCACAATTACAAAAACATTTTCAAGTTCTTTTATTGTTTTGCTGATTAAGTTTCCTTAAATTTAGATATGGTTATCTTGGTCAAATCGTTGAATTAAATTTGTTTTACTGTCTGGCTGTATAATAAAAACCGGATCATAACATTAGTCATCATAGACATGGAATATAAACTTTTCAAATTTAATCCAGTGCACTGGTAAAAAAATCAGGATAGTTATACCTATTTGACACTACATGAAAAAGTATACTGGATATTATTAATGACTCATAATCTTGCATATTCCTAAAAGTTATAACTATGAATTATCAAGTGGCTTGAACTGAACCTGCATTAACATAACAAAATCACAAATATTAATAAAACCCACAACAGCATAAATTGTTGTTAGATTGAGTCAAAAATTGTGATGGCTCCATATTGTTCACATTATGCCTGAATCAAACAGGTGTGTTCAGTTTTGTTTTTCTGTGTTTTTTTTCTTCTTAAGTTGACTCCATAAATCTTCTGAGTTAGATAACTCAGCACTGGACTGCATGTGGAATATCACAGACTGTTCTCAACTCCAGCAGTGGTCACTAACTCCCCATCCTGGATAAGCTTCCACTTTGAATAGTTCCTGCAATAGAAAGTATAAATCAATGATATTGACTGCTCAACACAAATAATGAATAATAATCAGATTTAATATACATGCAAATTCCATTTGACTGATATATTGAAACATTAGGCTTTGTACTGAATGATTAAATTAAATCCAATTTGTATCAAAATAAACAGTGAAATCTCAAATCAATTTCAAGTATTTTCACAGGTCATAGTATGGCATGCATATTGTGATACAACAATTGTTTTTGTCAGCAAATGACTGTAACAGTTTTCATAACTGTTTGGTGAGAACACAATGTATAACTTTACATATATCTGCTATCATGATAAAGAGTTTTGTTGGATTTATTCACAAAATTCTACAACAATTTATGCATCCATAATACTTACAGGAAAAATGTTATTCCAATCAAATTATGAAAGTTACTTGGTGAATTTGTTCTATGAAATTTCTCTAAAGCAACTTTGAAATTTCTGTTTTTCTCATCAAATTATTGCTTTCTTAAAATTGGACAGTTGGCCCTCCATGCATCACACAGTTTGCAATATTAGAGTGAGTTATTGTATATCATCTCTTAGGAAATATTGCATGTATTTGTAAGGATTTAGTTGTATCTATCATATTCTTATCCCTAGTTAAATTCAGCTAATAAAATCACAATGACAGCAATATAAATACATATATATGTTTGTGAATTTTTACAGACAGAAAAGAAACTTAATATAGCAACAGAATTGAACAAGAACAAAGTTCACCTTTGTTTAGCTTGAACAATCAAATTGCAGCCCAGGCAGTTTGGTTGATCCTTCCTCTGGAAATTTATTCACTGCAAAAAAAATAAGATTTCAATATAAATTCATAAACAATATAAATATACATACTAGTATGATTTTAAAGCTTTGGAGTATAACATGAATAATCGTGGGTAATTGATAAAAATAATACTGGCTCAGTTTGTGCTCTCTTGCAATATATTCACAAATTTGATAACATTGAAAAAGAGTTTCATGAAAGGAATATTTTAACACAACAATCTTTCACTTTAATAAAATGCACATTTTGCTTCTTCTTTAAAGTTTAAGAAAACTTCATAGTTTTCTTTCATTTATGTTTTTTGTTTTGGTAATCATTTTGTAGATTCTTGAGGAAGTACCAGTTTGCATGCTCATGTTTTGTCTCACTTTCCAACATAACAATAAATATGTTCAATAAAATAATTTGATTTTGATATTCTGAAAATTCAAAACTCAAACATTTATAAGGGCAATGATATCACAGCGAATAATAACACATTTAAATGATCTCCTTAAAATAAAATAAAATCATGTTATAATTACATAACTTGTTGCAATAAATAAGTTATAATTCTTTCAAAAACATTAATGACAGGTGAAGAAAATCTAGGGTCATTTGTCTTATAAGAATGATTTTATTCTGTCAACTCACATTCAATACGTGATTACGCATCATTGACTAAAACTGACGCATTTGGTTGATTGAAGACAGATTAAATCATAAATGTATGTGTAGCAGGAACGAAAATCCAATGTTTTCATGTCCACGCGGGATTCTAACCCGGGACCTCCGGGTGAGAGTCCTACGCTCTACCTGTTCGGCCAAAGAGATATCCCTCCAGCCGAAGCCAGTATGAAGTAGTAGACCTCACCCTGTCACATTCACCCCTCCACGAAGTGACTCGTCCTCGAGTCAAACATTCGGGAGATATGCCTATGAAGGATTTACATACCAATATGGATTTACAAACCTATAAAGGACTTAAAGGTGATGTGACATTAAGGAATAGTCCCGCCCCACGTTGGGCGCCAATTGTAGCAGGAACGAAAATCCAATGTTTTCATGTCCACGCGGGATTCGAACACGGGACCTCCGGGTTGAGAGTCCTACGCTCTACCTGTTCGGCCAAAGAGATATCCCTCCAGCCGAAGCCAGTAGGAAGTAGTAGACCTCACCCTGTCACATATGCATGACTTGAATGACTCAAAATGTGTTGATATTTTTACAGGGATAAATTAACTTCCCTTCATTCGACTGTATAACAGTTATAATAACATTATTTACAGAAAGGTTGATACTCACTGTCACCAAATGAAGTGTTATGTCTGATGGCTAGTGTCGATTTGATTGTCCTAGCTGTTGACGGCGACGACATGATTCTCGTTTTCGATGTAAACAAACCGGCTCCACTTCCGGGTCGCTCACACCGGTAACAATATTACTGTCATGTATGCTATTGGCCAAAATAACTAAAAAATAATTTAGAAAAGGTTTCGGTCACCTAATCAAAATACTCCTTAACGGGAAATGTAAATTTCTTAACCTGGACGAAATAAAATTTCAGGGGCAACGTGACCACTCGTCAGTTAGCGATCGCTCGTCACTGATTGGCTGGAATGACCTAAAACTTTGTTTTCCGGTGATCACCGATTTTGCCGACAATATTTTTATCTCAAGATTTTCATTATTTTAAAATTGTTGTTTGATATTAAATATGGACAGGAATAACAAAACATACCCTAAGTATGCATTTCAAACACAATTTGAGAATATTTCAGTAGGATAACTTTGAAATATTGCATCTTTTCCGATGGTTAGAAAAGGCGTAGAATCGCGTAGAAAAGCAGTAAAGGGCAGAAGTGTAGAATCGCGTAGAAAAGCAGTAAAGGGCAGAAGCGTAGAATCGCGTATATAAGCAGTATAGGGTTAATGCGCGAATTTCATCGTGCATAACGCCGCGAGTGGACGACGCGTCAATCAAGTCGGCCATTTTCGGGAATTAAGCAGGCCTGTTTTTATCTTCTAAATATTTTAGTCATTTTCTACCATGTCAAGTAAAGATATTATATCCAGTTGATCTTATATATAGTTTGCAACCTTCCTTTGTGTTATTCAGGGTAAATTACAGTTAGATTTGTTTTTTAATCTAATTTTGATTTTGATAATTTTTAAACCGAGCTGGTATTTTCCTTTTTTTATTTTAACTCGAAAGTATAGTTTGATATATGTCTGGCAGTGACCAAATTTGCTTGATATGTGTTGGATTTATTGAAGGTTATAATATATATATGTTTACCACAATTCAAACTGTGATTGTGATTGAAAATACATGCTAATGGTAAAATCTACGTGGAAAAGGAATTCTACCAAATTCGCAATGCCAAACTGCCGTGATGTGTTCTCGCTATTTGTTCGCGCTTTTGTCTGATCGATCGTTTTTAATTTTCTGTTAGAACATAAATGGGAAACTGTTCCAATAGTTTGCTTATGAATTCTAATTTGATAATCTGTACTTTTTCATCGTTTTAGTTTATTGTACAACAATATCTATTGAGTTGTTTATGCGCTTGCAAAAATGCGACTCAAATCATGATTCTGTCTGCTTGAAACTGCTTTTGTTTTCGACCTTGTGATAGCAACATAATTTCAGCTCTAAAGTTTCCGAAATATATATCATATTCAAGATCGAATCCATAACTTTCTGTGGATGGAAATTCAGTCATGTAAACGGGCTGTGGAAAAATTGCAAGGACTTTGCGTGCACCATACATTTACTGCACTTTGTTTGTCTATGACGTCACGGCAAACAATGTTCAACAAATGAAAACAAAAAGATAACTTGTATTATTTCGTGAACAATCGGTCGCATGTAGGAAGTAAACACATCAACGTGATCACTGACATCCGCTTTCTTGATAAAAAACAATTGAATTACTTTGTAGATTACGGCAATTTAATTACAATCGATGAAACCAGGATATGCTAACGTTCCTCGGCTGAACATTTGCATGAAAAACGTCTCTGCAGTTTATAATTAGATTAAATTCATTTTTATTGTTGTCACTTATGATTTAAAATTACATTAATTGAATGGTAAACAACTCAGCTTTCTTCACTTAAAATTTAATGAATTTCCGAACATAGATAACGCCTCAGCGACATATTTTGTACAACGTTGACCAAAATCTCCAGTTAACTCCAAAAGTTAGCGGCACTGCGTGACCGCATAGCGTCAAAGGCCGGGCACTGTAAGGGTTACCCCTTGGATTAAGAAATAAAGTAGCCCTAACCATCATGTGTTTTGCAATAAAGTATAGTTTTGCCCTGAACTATTATAGTTAAAGCATGAGGCCGAAGGCCGAATGGTTTGACGTTATAATAGTTCAGGTCAAAACTATACTTTATTGCAAAACACATGATTGTTAGGGCTACTCTATTACTTTTCTAGTATGTCTAATTTTCACTCCTTTAAGTTATTTCTACTCCAAAAAGACATATTTTGTAAATCACGTGAGGCCACGAATTAAAATATTCTCGATCAGGGTTGGGGGGGGTGTTGATGACCATGTCTTCTTGTTATCCATTAACTTTATATTGATTCCAAGTTTAGACAGTTATCACAAACAGTACTATAACATGTCACAATGTCATGATCAAGTTGGTAGAAAAGTGTGTTCTGTGCGAAATACTGTTCATTATAAATTTGTTTTGGAAAGCACAGAGTGTTGATAATGAGAAAACAGAATTTCATATGGTTGTGACTATTATACGGATTTTATATCATATTTTTATTGTATTTCTAAAACTGACAAATATTCAACAATATGTTTCTGTATACATATATTTAATGTGTTAAGAACTCTAAAGACGCGAAGAACAACACTGTTGTAATATGTGCATTGGTAGATTTGGTGGATTATCAAATACACCAGGGAAGTTATCATATTTGGAGAGTTAACTCTTTGGAAAATTAATTACATTTTCACTTGAAAAAACCTAGGTAGGTGTTGTTTATCGAAGTTCAGCGTATTAGTACTTACTTTGGTGTAGTTATATGTTGAGTAACTTACTTCAACGACAATGTGTTTAAATGAAACTTAATAAGACGTAGTTTAAAAGTTCAGATAACGTAAGTTGCCGTACTAAAATCTATTTTGCTGTACTTAAACCTTCTTTAACGGAAATGTAGTTCAATGAGTACTGTATAGGGTAGTATAACGTATCCGAATATAACTAGTAGAACGGACTTCATACCGAACGAAATGTTGTTAACCCTAATTATTCGAGACAAGGTTTTCGACGTTTATTGTCTCATATCAATCAATCAATCAATCAAAAGTTTATTTCCGTCTCACTTGTGTACATACATATATAAATAGAACAATATAAACATTTAAAATGATTTAAAACGTACACAACCAATCGCCCAGCGATTTATGAGAGACGATACTAAACAAGCAAAAATCTATCTCAAGATTAAAGGATAAAACTTCATGATTATTAAAATACATCAAGGTAAATTAGCTATATAAAAGCTCTCTTCGCTTCGATAAGATAGAATGACAGGTGCTGGCAGTAAAAGGTATAATGTTTGGTGTGCTTAAAATTCGAATAAACTTATCACAGTCTGGTAAAAAGTTAAAATCTTCCAACATATATCGACAGGTATCTAAAAGGCGCTCACGCTCTGCAGCAAACACGGGGCATATTAAAAGAGTGTGCAGTTCATCTTCAATTTGGTTTGTGCAATTAAAACAGTTCCTATCATCCAAGGGCAGGTTTTCATATCGGCCAGTTTCAATGCGTAGGGGTGCGACGCCGCATCTAAATTTTGCAAGTGCGTTTCGGTGATATCTTCGGATAGGGCACTTTAGGTATGGTTCAGGAGAGTATATTGTCTTGAACGTTTTATATGTCCGTAATTTGTTCCTGCCGTTTCTTCCAGTATCTGATTGTATCTGATTCTCCCAGGAAGTAATGTATTCGTCCATAGTAATAGTCTTCACTGCGTTGACAAAAAGGCGGCATTCCACATGGCTTAAAGTAGTTAGGTGATCCAAATTGTGTCTTTTTAAAAATTCCAACATTCTGTGATTCCAGTTCTTTCAAAGATTTTCCTGTTCAGCCGCTGTGGTCTCATGTTCTTGTATCTTGCCCATTGTCTAAACACAGGTGGTGTCCATCCAGATTCACCATTCACAGCTAAGTTCGGGGTGTATTTTCCAATTCCGAGATAATATCGAATGGCCCGGTGGTGAACAGCGTTTATGCATGAATGTTGCCTTGTTCCCCATATTGGCGCTCCGTATTCCATAACAGGCCAGACCATGGAATCATCAAGTTTGGTGAATACATTAAAAGGAAGATAATGATAACTTTATTCTCCGTCAATTTAATTTGTATCAGCAAAATCTTGCTGAAAGAGGAATTGATTGCTGGGCCTCAAGAGTTGAATTATTAAGAAAAGTATGGATAAGGCAGAGTGTAGAAGAGGGTAGGACATTTATAGTGATGTTTAGACAAAGGTGTATTGATAGTGACAATCAGTGCTATTCAGATGATATCGGTTAATTCTCAAGCTTTTACTTGACAAATATCTTCATCTTTCATGTCTAAATGCAGCCGGGACGCTATCTCGGCAGATTCGCCCCGACCAGCGCCGAGCGCACATGTATCTCATGTAGTTTAGTGGTCTCCTCTCTCGAGTCGGTCCAACTTAGTTAGATGAAGGGGGTTGGGAAATATGCCCTGCGTCTACACTGACCTGTGAATGTACATGTACTACCGGCTCGAGTCATGTTGTAACTCCAAACAACAATAAAATAATTGTCGACATCACAGGATCTCTCAAGTCATCATCAACAACGTCACCTTAACGTCGCCTTCATCGTTCCTCGTCGACGTCGTTTCCTTCCTGTCAAATTATCACTCGTAACTGCCTTTTTCTGCCTCACGGGATTAACATGGTATCTGTCAAGTAAAGGCAATTTCTATTCATTTATGATTATTTTGTCTTGGTTTAGTTGGAATCCAAAGCGGGCAGCTTCATTCTCTGGAGAGATTCCTTGACCTACAAAATATGAAAAATTAAATTAAATACGTTATAAATATTTATACACATTACACACGAATTTAACTGACAAACAGGCAGACTATTTTATTCAGCCCTTATTACATTACAGTGGTTCTCTTGTTGTATCATATTTACTAAAATAATCATTATTTGTCACTGACAGATGAATTTTGATTTTGTTCTTCTAATTTCCTCTTATTGACAATGAACTTATATCCATTCACGCAAAGGTATCTCCCTCCACGGTGGGTTGGCAAAAACTTAAAATCTAACTGTGCATTTGTCAAAACTGAATGCAAGGGAATAAAGATGCTAACTGTCATTTTCAACATTATCATAGTGTGTATGCATGATCATGACTAATCAAAACTAATGAGTGTTTCTTGAGTGAACTCACTGCTTATTTCTTATTCGTTTCCTAAGTGAACCTATTTCATCCAGATACACTTGGTTTATTTTGAGTTAAGCATGGAAATTAAAAACAAAACCATCATTCAAGCTCATACAAAATATATTTAATGACATACCCTCCCCTATATCAGTAATATAATGTATCCAAAGTAAACATTATTGTAAACAAAGTTTGTGAAGGAAAGAAAACATTCAGCTCAAACCACAAATCAACAAACACAAAGTCATTTCAATACATATCATATATATCTTTGTTTAAATCTAAGAGTGTATCATAGATACAAGTCAAACACTTTTGATTGTTTTGAACAGGACTGCATGTACTGAAAACACAAATTATTTATATAAATCAGTGTTTGGACCACTTATAAGAATTTAAGGTAGATTGAATCCAATATATATATCCAAATGGTTTACCTTCAAATTTGAGAAGATTGAAATTATTTAAAAACAAATTTGTGTGTCAGTAAACTCTAATACTATTTGTGTCAGTTGTTGATGCAATTTGTGTTCCTTTAAAATTTAAACATGTATAATATTATATATTGCTAGTGATGATTTAGGAGTCAATGTCTCAAAATCACTACATGTATCTACATGACATTTTGAAATGAAAATCTGATTAGAAAAATAGTGTTATACTTTGTATTTTTAAAATGCCAATCTTATATGGCTTTTCTTGTGTTGAATAAGTTTTTATTCTCATTTATGTGTGTCAAATTGAAAAAATCAGTCACACTGTATATCTGCCATTCTTTTCATCTCAAGAATTCCCCACTTTGTAGAAATAAAAAGGGTGTTTTGGGCTTAAATGCTGCTTTCAACAGTATTTCACTGATATCATCGCTGCTTGAGTTATTGCAGGGAGACAGCTGGCAACATTTTAGTGGCTACGCATTGTGGTGAAAACTGAGAGTATCGGCTGGAATTAACGAAACCATGTGTGATACTGCGCTAAAAGGGACAGTACTTTCGGGATATTTTAGTGTGGATACGAAATTCCAAAGGATGCAATAATGCATTCTTTTATTTGTCGAATTGTAAAATCAAGAACAATTAAAATGTTAACCCCCCATATATATTTGAAAAATAAGTTTGATATTATCATGAAATAATCATATACAAGTATAAACATGGAAGTACTCTAGAACTTTGTTTCCACGCGAAATACCCTGATAGAACTGTGCCTTTATATAGAAATCATTTAAGCTCGTAAACTTATAGTTTGGTTCATAGGGCAGCCTTCAACTGAAATCAATTGTTTGAAGTACAATTTGTCTGTAGCTTTACAGATATAACAATTACATAATGATATTTCATATCAGTCATGTTTTCTCTGATTAAAACGTGAAAGAAGTATTGTTGAAATGAATTTAGCTGATGTTTGGGACATATAAGCCAATGTTCTTAAATTCTAACTAAGATGATTGTCCATTGAATTATTGAATTATTGAAAACCTAAACACTATAATCACAAGTTTAGTTTTTATGCTATTGATATTTTGTTATAAATCCTAAGATGTCATCTGAATACTTCCCCTACTGCTAAAAACAGTAACACCTACATGTGTATCCAAACATATTTCTTCAAATTGACTAATACAGATAATATTGAGCACACAGGTGCATGGTTTATAATGAAGATTTTTATAACCAACTTATATAATTAAGGGCAAATTATGTTACCTTTTAGATTTGTAATATATGAAGTGGTATTTCTGATGGTTATTTCTCAGCTTTTTGTACCTTGTAAGATTTATTTAAATCCAAACTGATACCATATCACATGTTTGAATCTTAATTTCACTCACAATTAAACTCAATCATAATTTAGGATTTCCTGACATTATATAATAAACAAACCTAGCTAAGTCACATAATTTTCTTAGATTTCAAACTGAGAATAAGAAAGTTGAAATCATACACACATAATCAATACAGTATAAATTATAGTATGTGTCACCATTTTGAAAACATTTAAACAGCCCTATTCTTGCAAGAATAATTTACTTCCTTTGATTTCCAATATTTTTTATGAGATACAGGGTTTTGGAAATGAAATTATTTTTCAACTTCTCTTAAATAAAAAATATTTTTGAGATAAAATTCAAAGCCTTGATCAATTTAATTTTTGCATGAAGATTTGGAAGTTGAATAGTGATTGGTGATCAGACCCTTTTTATAAAATTTTCATGAAAACCTTTTGCTCATTATTTAAATACAAAACTGCATTGGTTTAAAATAATTTTTGTTACTGTTTTTTTTAAACACGCAAGTGTCATTTCATGATAAAATTTTATACAAAATTATGACATGCTAGGTATTTATAAATTTATTATAATTCTAAATTTTTGGAGTTACATGTAGTATATTTATTTGAAGAATCATAAAAGTGATCCATATCATTAAGTTCAAGCATAAAATATAATTTTTATTTTCATAACATAATGTTTTTGTTCATGGTGAGGGCCTATACGCCTAATTAATTACACAAGATCAACTTTATTTTAATTTCTCAAGTTGTTTATAATACTTTTCACAAACCTGTCTTAGTTTGAATAGTTTCCCTTTGCCTTTGGTCGGTACCGGTATCCAGATTCCATACATGACACACACAAGTGATACTAGTGAGATTGAATCTTCCCTGAATGATTTGCTTTAAATTCGTTTTTAGCTTATGTCATGGCGCTTCGTCCGTCGTCCGTCTGACTGTCCGTCCGTCCGTCTGTAAACTTTCACGAAAAAGACTACTCCTCCTAAACGAATTCAGATATCATTCTAAAATTGTAGTATGTTATACCCATGGTGATTCCCCACAGAAAGGTAGACGTTTCAGTTTTGAGAATCCAAGATGGCCGCCATGACAGCCATATTGAATTTTCAATTAGATTTCATGAAAAAGACTACTCCTTCTAAACGAATACAGATATCATTCTGAAATTGTAGTATGTTATACCTATGGTGATTCCGCACAGAAAGGTAGACGTTAAAGTTTTGAGAATCCAATATGGCCGCCATGGCAGCCATATTGAATTTTCAATTAGATTTCATGACAAAGACTATTTCTCCTAAACCAATCTAGATAGCATTTTTATATTGTAGTATGTTATACCTATAGTGATTCCGCACAGAAAGGTAGACGTTTCAGTTTTGAGAATCCAAGATGGCCGCAATAGCAGCCATATTGACTTTTCAGCTGCAGATGACACATCATTATTATTAAATTTTAAGCTTTCATCAAGTGATCACTGGCACCATATAAATTCTCTAATTTGAACTTACTAATCATAATATTATCTTAAATATGGAATATTTAAGATTGTCGTGCAAGTTGTTCTATATTTTTAAGTGTTTCTAAAAAAAATTAAGATGAAAGACAAACATAATTGATTAATTTGTTTAAAATCTTTATGGCAACTAGCTGCAAAAACCAAATCACATTAAACATGTTAAATTTTAAACAATGGTATCTCCCTTATATTCCTTTAAATACCACACATAAGGGGTCAACCAGAGTTCAGATATTCCACTATGCTGTCTAATACACATCCCAAGGCAGGCTGCTAGCATCACAGTGTCAGCTGCTAGTCTGTTGCATAATCAACCTGACCCAATTGATATGGTAGAGCATTATGCTATATGACCATGGCCCATGTGTATGCAATAAAAGTTATGGACTTGTATTCTCATGACAGTGATATGTTCTTTCTAAGAATAACAACTTACACAAAACTTGTCTACAATAAGCTTTGTGTTTAGCAATCTACATGATAAGTTGATGTGGAATAAATATGCAGATGAAAATCGAAAAGGGTTAAGTACTTAAGAAAAGTAAGGAAATTTGACTTGTCATATCTCTCTGTTGATTTGACAATGCAAAATATTTTACCATTATAGTACTGAATGAGTGTTAAATAATTTACTTTAATGAAAGACATCTCATGGTCACTTGACATGTAAATATTATGTGAACAAAATAAACGTGTCTTATGCATTGCTGTGTTTATGACTTTCCTCTCAATCAGTCATTCATTTTCCTTGAAAATCTGTACTTTTGGGATTCTCAATATCCCATGCAGCATAACCATAAGTGAAATAATCTTGAAATCATATTAATGATTCACTACAAAACAAATGTAAGTGCCCACCATCCTGTAAGTAATGAATGACATTTAAATGGATACACCTACCGGTAAACCAATCAAGATATCATAATGAAATTAATACGGATGCCCACATAAAAGTAGCATTTTGAAGATTAAAAAGTACAAGATGGTCACCAATTCAGCCATAGATATACAAAAAAGTTATACAAAAACCTACTGCTTGTTAACTTATCATGATTATATCATTCGTGTATATAATGTTTGTTCAAGCTCTAGTCGTTTCCAATGGAAGACTAGTATTTTAAAAGATAAAAAAATCTTGATGGCAGCCATAATCAATTATATAAAAGATGGTTACATGTATAATTAAACCATTTTACCACATCATTCATTTTAAGGTGAGCTTCTTTACCCTCGGTACTTTTATTTATCCTTGACATGAGAAGTTTTAGAACGGTGTCTTGGTATTTTGACATCCATCGCCATCGGTATCGAATCCCGGTTATGGTACTAAATATATATTTTTAACAACAAAGAGTTGAAAAACTTACGTCACTTTAATGCAAAATAAATAATCATACATTGCCTATGTTCTTGCTTTGCAAAGCCGCCAACAATCACCATAATAATACACAAATAACGTAAATAAAACATGATAATTCCATTTACAAAAAACATTCGCACAAGCTAAGAACTAAACTTCCTGTCACGTGACAACACTCACGTGACAGCGTAAAAAGGCTATTTATAGATTTTTCGTGACTACAGACTTTCGAGTGTCATTTGCTTGGTGAAAACGATTGACTGGCAATGGCAATGATATCAAATTTACAGTTAGTCACTGTAAAAACGGCTTTATTTCGCCAGCCAAAAAAGCAGTATAAAATGACTGAGATTTTCCTCGTTTGCCGCATTGAACGGTCACTTTGAACACCGGTTGGAACAGGAACCCCATGATCACATGACGTCATGAAGAGGGATTCCCTGGAATTTGTCCTTGACCCTTAACTAAACAAAATGTTAAAATTGGAACTTTGTGTTACATATTTGTAAACACAATTCATTGAAATAAAATACACAGGCAATGTAAATGCACTATGTCTTGTTTTTAAATTTCAATTCGAAATAAAGAAATAGAAAAACATATATGAATTAGATTTTAAGATAAAACACAAGCCAGTAGTTCTCACGTGTTCGCGCACCTGCCGCAAAATTCTTTATAATCTGTATACCTTTTTACCTTCACCTCTAAAAGAGCTCAACTTTGAGATACGAGTTTATCGTAATAAGGTTTAATTTACGATCGGTTTACGAACGTTTAGTGAAACGCTCTTATCTATTTATGAAAAATTCGTAATATCAGTCGTAACTGCTTACGAACGTTCTTAGTTACGATCGTTTAGTGAAACGGCACCCTGTTCTGCTGATGTAAGATAAGATAAGATAAGATAACACTTTATTACCCAGAAGGGAATTCTTCTTGAATCAAATAGAGCTCATGGCATGAAATACATATGGACATTTATATAATAAGTTAAATATTAATTATTAGTACATTTGTGTTACATGAAACAAAATTGATTTTTAACAATTAATAAACATAATTATAATTTCATTGTTTTGGGAAAAAACTAACAATTTAACGAATTATTTGAGTGATGACTTTACTTTTGTTCTTATCAGTGTAAGAATACGACATCAAATATTTGAGATATTTTAAATTGAATATCTTACACATGATGTATTCAGTTTTTTGCCTGAGAGTTTAAAATAAAAGGTGTTAGATCAAAATGGTCATAAACAGTTTGCACTTAATACTAATTATAAATATTGGTTTTAAGACTACGGAGCATTGGGTTGACATTCCTGGCAATCTGAAGATAATACATTTAGCATAAATCCTTGTTTATTGTGGACAATTTACAAAATAAAAACTCAGAAAAACCTTACACTCTCTATAACAGTTTAGTTTAGTAAAGTTGAGATTTCGTTAATTCCTTCATCTAAACATACGTGAAATTTTTATCTACATGCGATTCTATATAGGGTTTAATGTTAATATGTATATAGACAATTAGAGAGGGCGATTCTATTTTCATTCTATTTACACTTCAAAGACAGTTAAAAGGGCGATTCTTTACTGTGTATATTGTAAGTATGTATATATTTTAGAGGGGTGATTCTAAACGGGGATTCATATACACATACTTTGTTACATTTGCATGGGCGATTTTATATAGGGTTTGGTGATTAGTTACCCCTTTCTTGTATGTTCACTGTGCGTAAACCAATGACCGTAACTTTAGTTACGATCATCCCAACATGGCGGCAGGTCATACGCTTCGGAACTTTTCACGCGATATTCTAGTTGTTCAGGTACATTCAGATAAATTCAATAATGCGTTTAGATGCAGGTTGACGTGGAGAAGAGATTCTAAAAATATTTCCATTTGTAAATGCATATTTATGAAGATATTCAAGTTTGAAAAAATGGGCATGATGACGGTAACTCACTGAAACATGATGATGACGGTAACTGAAATGTTTGTCAAAGCTAGGATGACGGTAACTGAGCACTTCCAAGATCAATAAGTGTAACTTTTTATGAAAACACTCTTTAAATGACATAATTTTAAGTAATTCAAAACGAAGGTTGATGGTATATGTTTGTATAATATTTACAGGAGAAAGAGTTTGTTTATACTTGGTGCCCATTTGAAGCCACATAACTGATTTCATTCCTACTTCACCCAACAACAGCACATGAACAATCTAAAAACGTACCATTTAGATCTTTTTTAAATCTGGACGAAATTGCTGGCATATTTGTTTTAAAAACGCCTCCTTTCAGAATTAAACTGTAAAGTTACCGAATAACAAGAACATATTATTTCACTACGAACATTAAAATGTATATATATATTTGAATTCAACAAACATTTATTGTTGTCTTAAAATTTTCACACTGAATCAAATTAGAAATGATTTCGCTAAACCATAGTTTTCAAAAACTTTTCCGGCAAGCATCCACTGTCCTGGATTTTGTAGCCAGAAAACATTAATCGCATTGTGATATGTAGTCTGGTTCACATGATGACACGGAATAGCATAAAACTCTAAACCGGTCTCATTCACAAGATTTGAGCCAATACTTAAGAGTTTTCAAAGTCAAGGTTCAAGAGAAATCAAATGTTACTCTAAAATCACAGGAACGGGATAGCGGAACAAATAAAAAGCTAGATGATTAATATACTAGTCTAATAGTAACCAATTAAGTAACGTTTTGTTAAGTTTCAAACTACTGCATATACTGTTAGTAACCAGCTCATGTATTTTACTGCACACAGGGACTACCCAGATATATTTTTTGAAGATTTCAATACTGAGACAAAAGCGTAATGTTATAAGCATTCATATATAAGCGTCGTCCTTTTATATAGATACAAAATATATTTCCTTACATATATATCAACGTTTGTAAGTATCATGTCTTCTCATTGTTGTCAATGACTACTCGTATAATT
The DNA here is from genome assembly GCA_916613615.1 of Steromphala cineraria. Taxonomy (NCBI): domain Eukaryota; kingdom Metazoa; phylum Mollusca; class Gastropoda; order Trochida; family Trochidae; genus Steromphala; species Steromphala cineraria. Next base: position 3,406,772 of record OU744722.1, read on the forward strand.
GTTTTAACTGTACTTATATCATTTCACAAGGGTCAGAATGCGTGCCATAGAAATCCCTTGGATAACTGGCTGAAATAAAACATTAAAATGTTTATTACTATGACATCTGCGTATTGCGAGAGTTTGCCTTCCAGTATCACTAAAGCGGCCGTCAGTTTATTTAATATCATAAACTATTCTATACATTACAATGTGTAAGATCAAATCACTCAAGTAATTCAATCGTTTGCTATGTATGTTCGCCTTTTAAAACTAAATTATTGTGTTCTGTGAATGTCGGCTATTCCCAGCGGTTAATAATTAATGAAATTTCTTTGATACTTAAAGGGACAGTAGAACTTTTTTGAAAATTTCATATTTAAATTGTTCACTGATAATTGTAAGTTAATGCTTAATACATTATGTTGATAGTGTCAAAATTCTCATTAGACAATCATCCATAGTAAGGGAACAAATTATGAGATTCACTTTGGGGCCATTTTTATGTGAACACATCTAATTCATTTTGTGTAAGAAAAGGGAAACTCAAAGGCCATATGCTGAGCTTTCCATCATATACTTTATTTATTATGACCTTATTAAGTTTAAATACATTGCCTTTCAATTGGAACCATTTATTTTCGTTTTCCGGTCTTCACCTTATATTACCCCTAAAATCGTGCTACTGCCCCTTGAAATTATATGTTCATAAAAATACAAATATCCTTATATTATAGTCATATTTCGTTTTTAAGCTCATGTTTCTCTATCAAAACAGGTAAAACCCGTAATTAGGCCCTGGGCTTAAATAAGTGCAACCCCGGTTGGGTCGGGGTCATCTTAACTCTTGATATGGAGTTCTATTGGTTTCCTTTATACTCGTCCAAATATCAACACCTACTAGTGATAAAATGAACTTCTATGGATTTCCCTAATTACTTGAAACATTATTATCAAAAATTTCTTTACGTTTTCTTAATAATTCAACATGAATTTTCGGATTTAATTATCAACAAACAGGGAGAATGTTTTGCTAACGGCTGTTAATATAGATCTTCTTATCCCACAACTTCAAAAGAACTCTAAAATCAAATTGAAACACAACATAAGAAAGTAAAACCGCATAATGTTTAAATAAAATTCATTTGAATTAAAGATATTATACAGTGCTGGTAACAAAATAAAAACAGTGTGATATACATCTTAAAACAGATACCTGCATTGCGTTGTCCAGAACGTTGTTTAGTGCTTTTAAAATACAAAAAACTCTACAATACAAATCATTACACAGGTTATCAGATGATCAGCTGGTGATTCCAACTTCAACCACCCTCTGTGATCACTTCCATGGTTAATATTTTCTATTTCCTACACGCTAGTACACATTTTATTACTTTCCTGTATGCAGTTACCGTCATCTATCCTTTTCAGTTACCGTCATCATGCTCATTTATGATTTTCCAGTTACCGTCATCATGCCCGATTTTTTAAACTTGAATATCTGCATTAATGTGTATTTATAAAAGGTAATATTTTTAGAATCTCGTCTCGACATTAACCTGAATCTAAGTGCATTATTGAATTTATCTGAATGTATCTGAACAACTAGAATATCGCGTGAAAAGTTCCAATCTAGTTAAAACTAGCTGTAATGTTATCGTCCCTTAGGTCCTTAACGTAAGGACCTAAGGGACGATAACATTACAGCTAGTTTTAACTAGATTGGAAAAGTTCCGAAGCGTACGACCTGCCGCCATGTTGGGATGATCGGTCATCGGTTTACGCACAGTGATGTTAGCGTACTTCTTGTATGTTAGGTACTTCTTGTATGTCAGCGTACTTCTTGTATGTTAGCGTACTTCTTGTATGTTAGCGTACCTCTTGTATGTTAGCGTACTTCTTGTATGTTAACGTACTTCTTGTATGTTAGCGAACTTCTTGTATGTTCGCCTACTTCTTGTATGTTAGCGTACCTCTTGTATGTTAGCGTACTTCTTCCCACTTAAATTAACACATTTTAATGTAGATGTCAATTCGAAGGTGATTTCAAGTTAGGCGTAGGCCTATACATATATAAATCATCGTTTTTTTAAGTTTTGATATCAACTAAATAGAAATAGTGCTCTTATTTATCGAAAATAAAAATCAATTAACTTTTTAATAATAAGAATGACATTTTATCAAATAGTTGAAAATCAATTAAATGTAAACTTTACAAAAGCAGCATAGTTTTGACGAAGGTAATTGATATGATATTAACCCTTACGATGCGGGGAGCGGTATATTTCCGTGCCAAATATAAACTGGCGCGCAAGCCCTCTAGGCGAAATCCGGAGTCCGGACTCTAACTTTCACGAGAAGGCAAAAATTTACTGCAAGCAGTTTTGGCGGCTCCCGGATTGCTCGTAATTATTTTCCGCGCCTCGCTAAACGCCGTTGTTTTATGAAAATTGGTTTAACTGGCGCAGACAGCGAGCCCCGTGAAAACATGTATTTTCTCTGTTGAATTGTTGACAAAAAGCAGACAAAATGTGTTCTTTCGCGCTTGATATTTCACTAACCAAGTGGCGCGCTCTAACACATGATATATCGATGGAAAGAGAATAAAATTGTCTTCAATTTGGTGTATAATTTGTATATGCGCAGTTGCAAATAATTGTACTATAAAGGCCGTAAAAGGCCGCAAAAGCAGACAAAATGTGTTCTTTCGCGCTTGATATTTCACTAACCAAGTGGCGCGCTCTAACACATGATATATCGATGGAAAGAGAATAAAATTGTCTTCAATTTGGTGTATAATTTGTATATACGCAGTTTTCAAATAATTGTACTAAAAAATATTTTAAAGTTTTCGACTTTCGTGCATGATATTTCACTAACCAAGTGGCGCGCTCTACCACATGATATATCGATGGAAAGAGAATAAAATTGTCTTCAATTTGGTGTATAATTTGTATATGCGCAGTTGCAAATAATTGTACTATAAAGGCCGTAAAAGGCCGCAAAAACAGCCAAAATGTGTTCTTTCGCGCTTGATATTTCACTAACCAAGTGGCGCGCTCTACCACATGATATATCGATTGAAAGAGAATAAAATTGTCTTCAATTTGGTGTATAATTTGTATATGCGCAGTTGCAAATAATTGTACTATAAAGGCCGTAAAAGGCCGCAAAAGCAGACAAAATGTGTTCTTTCGCGCTTGATATTTCACTAACCAAGTGGCGCGCTCTAACACATGATATATCGATGGAAAGAGAATAAAATTGTCTTCAATTTGGTGTATAATTTGTATATGCGCAGTTTTCAAATAATTGTACTAAAAAATATTTCAAAATGTGTTCTTTCGCGCTTGATATTTCACTAACCAAGTGGCGCGCTCTACCACATGATATATCGATGGAAAGAGAATAAAATTGTCTTCAATTTGGTGTATAATTTGTATATGCGCAGTTTCAAATAATTGCACTATAAAGGCCACAAAAGGCCGCAAAAGGCCGCAAAAGCAGACAAAATGTGTTCTTTCACGCTCGATATTTCACTAACCAAGTGGCGCGCTCTACCACATGATATATCGATAGAAAGAGAATAAAATTGTCTTCAATTTGGTGTATAATTTGTATATGCGCAGTTGCAAATAATTGCACTATAAAGGCCGCAAAAAGCCGCAAAAGCAAACAAAATGTGTTCTTTCGCGCTCGATATTTCACTAACCAAGTGGCGCGCTCTACCACATGATATATCGATGGAAAGAGAATAAAATTGTCTTCAATTTGGTGTATAATTTGTATATGCGCAGTTGCAAATAATTGTACTAAAAATATTTAAAAGTTTTCGACTTTCGTGCATGATATTTCAATAACAAATTGGCGCGCTATAAAACATGATATATCGATGGAAAGAGAATAAAATTGTCTTCAATTTGGTGTATAATTTGTATATGCGCAGTTGCAAATAATTGTACTATGAAGGCCGCAAAAAAAAAGCTTTTGCGCTTGATATTTTACTAACCAAGTGGCGCGCTATAAAGCAAGATATATCGATGGAAAGAGAATAAAAGTGCCATCATTTTGGTATATGATATGTATATGCGCAAAGAGAAATAAAGATGCAAGAAGCCCCGCAAAATGTGTGTAGGTCTTTTTGACATAAAACATTTTTTCCGGTTTTTAGTCATGACGTAATGGGAAACTTGTCCCATTACCAAACTTACATGATCGGGTTGCGATGACGTCAGAGGTTCCGAACCACTTCCGGGCATCGAAATTTTTTTCCGGGTCTCGGCATGAGGTAATGGGAACGTTTTCCCATGACGAAAGGGACGTCCGAGTGTTCTGACCACTTCCGGCCATCGGAAATTTTGTCCCGGGTCTCGCCATGATGTAATGGGAAAGTTGTCCCATGACCACATTCACACTATCGGGTTTTGAGCACGATCGTGCTTTTGTTCTACTTTTCCGAGACCACCCGGCGGTATGGGCTTTTTTTGGGCCACTTTCACTCTCGGGTTATGACGAAGGCCGGAGATTTTGACCACTTCCGAGCTTCGCCGTGAGGTATGGACTTTTTTCCCATGAAAAATCGAGCGTACTCGGAGTTTTCTTTCGAGGATTTTCAATATTTTTAGTGCGGGCCTCGCCACGAGACATGGTACAAATTTACCCTTTGCCCCCCAAGCTAAAAACTGTCGAAGCGAAAGTTTGCTTCCAGTTCTGCCTAAAAAGTTATAACTCGGAAACAGAAAAATTGTCATGATCGAGACGCTTTTTCCGACTATAGTCGTTTTTGTGAGAAAAATTTCCCACTAAATTTCGGCTGCACTCGGGTTTTTTAGAACTGCGTGAACATTTTTGTTTGTGATGCCATTTGCTGAAACTGCACATGTCCAAACTTTGAGTGTCAATGTCTACCCTTTCACGTCCCTGGAAGAAAGGAGAAGTTACTAATTATTGAAATATTTACATAAAACCGTTTTCGTCAATAACAAAATAAAAAAAATTTATTTGTGAAAAGTGACTTATTGGAGAGGTGGAAAAGTCGGGGCTCTATCTGCGGTATAAATGTTGTTGACGCGAAGCAATCGGTTTTTGACTTATTCAACTTTTTCGGAGACCGAGAATTTTCTCCCGAGAGGGACGGAACGTTTGTGGGAATTTTTCCCATGAAAAATCGAGGGTGCTCGGAACATTCATTCGAGAATTTTCACTATTTCTAGTGCGGGCCTCGCCGCAAACCATGGGAAAAATTGACCCTTAGCACCCAAACTTTCAAAATCAATATCATGTTTAGTGAAATTCAAAAACTATTTTCGGTGTTATTCCGAGGTCTGAAACATTTTCCTTATATGTCGGGCGAGGTCCTTCCATTCGAGAACAACCAATTTCATGGGCAACGTTGCCCAGTGCCTCGGATTTCAGAACACAAAGTCCGAGAGATTGCTTTCGCGCTTGATATTTCACTAACCAAGTGGCGCGCTCTAACACATGAGATATCGTTGGAAAGAGGATGAAATTGCCTTCATTTTGGCATATCATTTGTATGTCCGCCCATGCAAATAATTATACTATAAAGGCCGCAAAAGTATGTACTTTCGCGCTTGATATTTCACTAACCAAGCGGCGCGCTCTAACACAAGATATATCGTTGGAAAGAGAATAAAAGTGCCATCATTTTGGTATATCATATGTATATGCGCAAAGAGAAATAAAGATGCAAGAAGCCCCGCAAAATGTGTTGATGTCCTTTTTTTGACATCGGCAATTTTGTTTGGGTTTCGCCGCGACGCTGCGGCGGTTAGGTCCGTGGAACCTATCAAAAGTTGCAAAACTTTTGTAATCCACAACTGACAATCAGAGCTTCCCTGACGTAGATGGTTGTTTCGTTCGCGACTCGCCAACTCGTCGCCTAGGAAGTCAGAAGAAAGCCCAGGTTTTCGACTATTGGGGAGTCGTATGAATAAAAGAACCGGGGTTAGCCGGGACAGTCATGAAACGTCCAAATATGTGAATTTTACCATTGCCTTTGGTGCCGTCGGCGCCGATGGTGTGATTGTTTCAAATACTTTGGAATGACGGCAAATGAATGTCCATGAGGCTCACACTGATTTTCTCTGTAAAATGCTCCTGAGTTGTTCTTACTTGCACATGTCTAAATCTGTTTCAATCTATTACAGATGATATAGAAGATGCCAAGATTTAGAGGAAGGAGACCGAGGACTCGGAACTATGGGGGGCCGTATGCTTCAGACGACGAGTTCTCTTCCGAAGTCCATGCTGATGAAACTTCTGATATGGAAACTACTGATGATAGTGATGTGAATAGTGATAGTGATGGATTGGTATCGGACATGGACAGTGATCCAGACATAAGGAACATTGCAAGACGTATACTTGCTGCTACGGCGGGGGCAGCTTCTGCTGGTTCTTCCACTGACGAGTTCGTTGACTTGGATGATCAAGACAGTGACACCTGATACAGGGGATGGTGATTTTGCGGCAAACTGGAAGGACGGGCCGAGGCCACGTGGACGTGTTGATCTGCCTTTTACGGGACAGACTGGGCTGGGACAGTTCAAAGAATTGCCTGAGCAACCAAAACCTATTGACTATTTCGAAATGTTCTTACAAGAAGATGATTACGGATTAATGGCAACGGAAACCAATAGATACTTTCACCAAGAATGCGACGACGAGGTCCTCCCGCCCAAGTCAAGAATGCGCCAGTGGAAGGATACGAATGCTGAGGAAATGAAAGTATTCGTAGCCATGACTATCGCCATGTCCTTAGTTGTACAGAGGAACTTTTCAGAGTATTGGTCGACTAGTGATGTTACCTCGACGCCTTTCTTCCCAAAGTGTATGCCTAGAGACAGGTTTTGGTTGTTGCTCACGTTTCTTCACTTATCTGATAACAGTACAATGCCAGGACGAAACACACCACAGTTTTCCCCACTCAATAAACTTGGAATATTGTATAACCGCATCATACATCGGTTCTCAAGAGTTTATATACCGCATCAACATATCTCAGTTGATGAGGGATTGGTGCCTTGGAAAGGCAACCTCAGCTTCAAGGTTTACAACCCTGACAAACCTAAGAAGTATGGCATCAAGGCTTACATGTTGTGTGACTCGCACAATGGATACGTCTGTAAATTCAAACTCTACACTGGAAGAACCAACGAAGTTTCTATTGGAGGGAAAACGTATGATTTGGTCATGGATTTGGTCAAAGATTACTCTCGCAAGGGATATCATGTTTACATGGACAATTTCTATTCATCTGTGACATTGTACATCAATCTGTGGAAGTGTGGTTTCGGTGCGACGGGGACTTTGCGAGGAAATAGGAGCGGAATCCCAGTCAAACTGAAGAGAAAAACGAAGAAACCAGAGAAAGGTTCTATGTTGCAGCAACACAACAAAGAACTTCTGATCGTCAGGTATGAGGACAGAAAGTCAGTCTTGCTTATGTCCACTGTTGAGGACACGGAAGATGTCGAGTCGGGAAGGAAGAACAGGGTGACTGGAGAACCAATTACAAAACCTCGGATCGTTCATGAATACAACAAGTACATGGGTGGCGTCGACCGGGCCGGTCAGATGTTGTCGTACACACCGTTCAAGATGAAAACTCTAAAGTGGTGGAAGCGTGTGTGGTTTCATATCCTCAACGTTGCTCTTTTGAATGCCTACGTTCTGTACAAAGAACTCTCCAAAGATAAAACACTGAAGACAAACAGAGAATTTAGAAAAGAAATAGTTCAACACATCATAACATTTGCCGACAGAGATAAGGTTGCATCTCTCGGCAGACGTCCCCGGGGTCGGCGATGTACGACCGACGACAGTATTGTACGCCTGCATGGCCGTCACTTTCCTTCAAAGATCGAGCCTGTAGGAAGAAAGAAGAATTTGTCACGCACCTGTGTTGTATGTTCTAAAGCCAGACGTGAACTCTTGCGGCGTGGAGCGGCAGCTGCCAACCAGCCAGCAAGAAAGAAGAAAAGAGTAGGAAGAGAATCTTGTTTCGAGTGTCTAGACTGCAATGTTGCTTTGTGTGTAGAACCATGTTTCCGCCTATACCACACATCACAAGATTTCTGTAAAGCCTATATCAGTATGATAGAGAGGGAAGAGGAAGATGGGGATGAAGATAATTGAAGAAAGAAAAAAGAAGTAGAAGTGTGGACTGAACTCTAGACCTTGTTAGGTTCTATAAAGCTGTTATTCGCACCTTTGAAGGTGATTATTGTTATACTTATATATTTGTTGATTATATTGTACAAGCATTTATAAAAATAAATTTTTCTTTTTTTATTTCGTAACAGAGACAGAGAAAGTCAATGTGAGCTGTCCGTGGAAGTTCAACTGAAGCCGCATCATGAACCCCCACCCCTTCTTTGGCACTATATACAATTTTGGAAGGGGGTGGGGATCAAATCATTTACATGATTGTAAAGAGCGAAGAACGAGCTTCAGTCCAATGTGTCATTTGTAAATGCGCACGAAAAACTAAAGAAACTGCAAGCTATCTGTCGGAAATATCAAACCTTTTCTCAAAAATGATTGGGGTTACCCACCTTGCGGCATTCATATCTCACGGAACGTTTGAGATAATTTCAAATTTTTTTCTCCATTTTGTAGAGGAGTAAATTGTCTTCATTTCAATGTATCATTTGTCTATGCGCGCACAATGATAAAGAAGCGGCAGCGATGCACGGAATAAATGACATCGTCCACCCGCGCTACTTGCGCGCCGGCGTTCGCTAATTGAACTTGTATTTAACTCCCGCACCTTGTGGCACTCATATCTCACGAACCATTAGAGATATTTTTATAATTTTTATATCAACTTGTAGAGAAAAGAATTGTCTTCATTTCCATGTATCATATGTCTATGCGCGCACAAAAATAAAGAAGCGGCAAGCGAAAGATAAGTGATCGTTCACACGCGCTACTTCCGCTCCGGCGTTCGCTAATTGAACTTGTATTTAACTCGCGCACCTTGCGGCACTCATATCTCACGAACCATTAGAGATATTTTTATAATTTTTATATCAACTTGTAGAGAAAAGAATTGTCTTTTTTTCCATGTATCATATGTCTATGCGCGCAATGAAGAAGCGGTGCGCGCTCTACTTGCGCTCCGGCGTTCGCTAATTGAACTTGTATTTAACTCCCGCACCTTGCGGCACTCATATCTCACGAACCATTAGAGATATTTTTATAATTTTTATATCAACTTGTAGAGAAAAGAATTGTCTTCATTTCCATGTATCATATGTCTATGCGCGCACAAAAATAAAGAAGCGGCAAGCGAAAGATAAGTGATCGTTCACACGCGCTACTTCCGCTCCGGCGTTCGCTAATTGAACTTGTATTTAACTCGCGCACCTTGCGGCACTCATATCTCACGAACCATTAGAGATATTTTTATAATTTTTATATCAACTTGTAGAGAAAAGAATTGTCTTTTTTTCCATGTATCATATGTCTATGCGCGCAATGAAGAAGCGGTGCGCGCTCTACTTGCGCTCCGGCGTTCGCTAATTGAACTTGTATTTAACTCCCGCACCTTGCGGCACTCATATCTCACGAACCATTAGAGATATTTTTATAATTTTTATATCAACTTGTAGAGAAAAGAATTGTCTTTTTTTCCATGTATCATATGTCTATGCGCGCACAAAAATAAAGAAGCGGCAAGCGAAAGATAAGTGATCGTTCACACGCGCTACTTGCGCTCCGGCGTTCGCTAATTGAACTTGTGTTAACTCGCGCACCTTGCGGCACTCATATCTCACGAACCATTAGAGATATTTTTATAATTTTTATATCAACTTGTAGAGAAAAGAATTGTCTTTTTTTCCATGTATCATATGTCTATGCGCGCACAAAAATAAAGAAGCGGCAAGCGAAAGATAAGTGATCGTTCACACGCGCTACTTGCGCTCCGGCGTTCGCTAATTGAACTTGTGTTAACTCGCGCACCTTGCGGCACTCATATCTCACGAACCATTAGAGATATTTTTATAATTTTTATATCAACTTGTAGAGAAAAGAATTGTCTTTTTTTCCATGTATCATATGTCTATGCGCGCAATGAAGAAGCGGTGCGCGCTCTACTTGCGCTCCGGCGTTCGCTAATTGAACTTGTATTTAACTCCCGCACCTTGCGGCACTCATATCTCACGAACCATTAGAGATATTTTTATAATTTTTATATCAACTTGTAGAGAAAAGAATTGTCTTTTTTTTCATGTATCATATGTCTATGCGCGGACAGGAATAAAGAAGCGGCATGCGAAAGATAAGTGATCGTTCACACGCGCTACTTGCGCGCCGGCGTTCGCTAATTGAACTTGTATTTAACTCGCGCATCTTGCGGCACTCATATCTCACGAACCATTAGAGATATTTTTATAATTTTTATATCAACTTGTAGATAAAAGAATTGTCTTTTTTTCCATGTATCATATGTCTATGCACGCACAAAAATAAAGAAGCGGCAAGCGGAATTAAAGACTTTCTTTTGATGACTGTGGGAAAAAAAATATGAGGCGCATCGTAATGTTTTTTTATATGTTTATAAAGAGGCACAGTGTATCTAGAAGTCCATGTAAAAAGAATTATTCTGTGTGCATAAATAAACATTTTACAAGGCTCTAAATAAAAATCCGGGATCCGCGAAATAGATACACCAATTGTTGTAAAAGACCCGGGACTCGCTACATAAACATATTCAGTGGGCGGTGCAATCAGGATATAACGGTGGCTGGCACCGGACAAAACAATGTCGCCACGGGGGCTAGTTGAGCAAAAATATATAGCCGCATCGTAAGGATTAATGTGTACACAAACGGGCCCATAGAAATGAAAGATATCGTTTGTGTGAGCTTATATATAAAGAGTTAAGAGTTTGTTAATTGATAAATGAAAACTAGTTCATAATGAAAAGCCATGTATATGTACGACTGTCAGCAATATCAACTGTATAATGACAGGGAAAGAATTGTCACTCATTGATGAATTTCTCACCAAATTAGTCAGAATCTTGATTAAATATTTCAAGATATGCAATTAATTCATGTTTTTGGAGCGACAAGGTGTGTTTATTCTAAAAAGCCTGAAGGTCAAAAACATATTTTGGATAAATACTACATGGAAAACGAACTATCAAATTAGTAATTCTCAGCTCTGAGAAAAAGCTGAAATCCTATTTTGTCAGCCTGAGTTGTAGAAGTTCGTGGAGTTTATCGATTATTTGATTATTAAATATCTAAGATGATTAACTCAAAATTTGATATATACTCTTTAGAAACTTGACCTATTTTTGCAGGTCAATCTGGTCTAAAAAAAACTACTTAAATTTGTACAGTTTTTGATTTATTTGACGAAAACTAAATGGCAACAGGAAAAGAATTTTAGAAATGTTTTGTTTTTCAAATTATTAATGATTTATAGTCTATATATACAGCTATCGTGAAAAATGTAACTATTTTAGATACCATGTTTGAAAAACACGACGTACAATCAGCTTTCAAAATGTAACCCTTTTATCAGTTTTAGTGATAAACTAAATTATAAAAAATATTTCAATTGTTAAATATTTCATCACCAAACTATTTGAAACATGTAAATAAACAATTCAATTGGCAGCAATCAAAGTTTAAATTTATTTTGCAACTTTTAAAATATTTAGTCACCAAAGTATTTAAAACTGTAAAATAGACATTTCAAGATGCCATTTGCACATATTCCGGCGACACAATTTTAACAACACAATTGATGTTATTTACAAAGCGGGACTCACAGCGCTGAGAAAAATTTGTCAGCGATTTAAGTTTAATTTAATTTAATTTTGCTATTATTGAATATTTTGTCATAAAAGTATTTGAAACTGTGAAATAAACATTTCAAGATGCTATTTGTATATATCTCAATCAATGTTTTTCAAAGAAAATCTGTATTTCGCAGACCGTTACTCCATCTTTGAGAAAACAACTGATTATGTCAATTTGAGTGTCAAACAAAATTTTTTTTTTTTGCCCAATTATAAAATATTTTTAAATAATTGTATTCAAAATATTAAAATATAGATTTTAAGATGCCATTTGTATAGTTTTTATAAGAACAATTTGTTCTATGCTTAACGCAAATTGATCCATTTTGAAACCGACTGTCGGCAAAATCAGCTGCAGATCTAATATTGTGTTTTGCCGGATTAAACAAAGTTTATATTTTTTGTTCCAATGATCGATAATTTTGTCATAGAATTATTCAAAATACTAAAATAAACATTTCAAGATATTATTTGTATATGTTTGGATAACAAAATTTGTTTATTCACAGGATTATCATAAGGCTGAGGCAGGGTTCCAGGAAATCCTCATCTGCCCCAACTTTTGATATTCCGGGTTGATGGTCTAACTGTCCAGTTTTAACGGGGAATTAACTCTAGGCAGAAGAAATCCAAAGTCCATGGAATAGATATGCACACTTTTATTTACAGGAATGACTTACATAACAACATAGATACAATATGTAGATAACAGTTGGTTTCCACTCCAGGGGCATGAAGGTCCAAGTAGTAAGTCAGCCCCCGGAGTAGTCCTGAGATGTGTTAGGTATGATTCCCAAACTGCAACTGAACATTCTAATTTCTCTGATGGTTTATATAGCTAAATGAAGGTAACCTCTCATTGGTCAAACTTTTAATCTCGTTAAGTATTTCCAACATCCTAGACGGTTTATGATATGAAATGTCTGAGTTATTGGAAGATTAAGTAAGTGCCATCAATTAAGTTTCTTAAGTGGATTATCTTAAATTAGCCTAAGGCTCTATCTACTAAAATCACTGTCGGTGTCAACACTTTATCAAAGGATTTAAAACTAGAGGTAGCCAAGATGTCTACCTTTTATATGAAGATTATGTTTACCTTTTATATGAAGATTATGTCTGACATTTTGTAGCTTGAGGTGAATGTGACTATGGGAAAAAGTTGTCTTTATCTAAAATATTTGAAATAATTACATTGTATGTTATTAATGATATTTACTTGTATGTTTTGAATTGTTACTGTAACTTTGATATTTTTGTTATGGTAATGATATATTTTCTTAAATTCTGTGATATAAGTTTAATGTAATTTGGGCAATATCAAGCCCATGATATCTTCCCCTCGCTTGTGAAGTTTGGACTCCAAACTTATGAAAGGTTATAATATTGGGTAAGAGATATGATGAATATGATGTTTCAAATATATCGATAGTTTTCATTGATGATTTCCATGACAGTTCCCTGTAATAATGATAGAATTAAAAGTTCACATTTGAAAATTATAAAGTAACGGTCCATATGGTATGAATGGTAATAAATGTGATGATAGATAGATTTTGAAAATTAAAGTTCCATTGGATGATGATTATTGTCCATTTGATGTTGATTCACACTGAAGAATTGGTTCTTCAGTTTGGCTTGATTTGATTCTTCATCCTATGTGCACTGAATCTTCACTGTAGTTTCCTTGGCGAAGAACATCGGAGGTAGATCATCCTGTTGTAGGGATCTGGCCTTCTGGTTAGATCTGTACATCCCGATGTTCTGTCCACTGGAAACCTTTCACAGCATGTCTTGTTGGTTCAGGCAGCAGGATATGAAATCGAAAAAGAGAAATTCTGGGCAGTAATTGTTTGATTATGATAGTGTTTAGTATAGGGTTTAATGATCTAACTGAAAAAGCTGCATAATATCTTTTGGTATGATCTGTAAGATAAAAAGTACATCAGTTATATTGATATTGGTAAAAATAAAGGGGTATTTGTTGAATTAGTACTATGTATATGTGTATCTAAACATACATTGCAATGGTATGGTTGATTTTAAATACTGTACAGCCTGAAAAGATTATTTTTAGTTTGTCAAAACATAAGTGTGACAATAACCTGTCGCATCAGTCAAAGGATGTGTATAATACATTCACTATCTTAGATAGTGTAGGTGCTGAATATCTGATATCAATCCAGTCATGATAAGGTAATGGTTTTGTTAGAGTTATAAATGCATGTAAGTATACATATAAGGAAACATATAAGTGTAAATACATTACTATCTTGGATAGTATGAGTGTTGATATACCGGTAGGTGCTAAGGAATGCTAAATATGTTCATATATATAGATAATGGTATATGATGTAGTAAATGGTACCAAGGTATGTATTTACATAACAGACGTATGTGTATATTACAAGTGCTATCTTGGATAGCAATGGTGCTAATAGATATCTAGGCTATTGAATAGCTGGAATGTACTCACACGTAATGTGATGTACATGACACATTTGTAACATGAATGCATAATAAACTTGAGTGATGACATTGAAGAGCTGAAATGCACATCCGCACATTATGCGTCACACATAACTAACTCATTCGAAAAGTGGAAGAATAATAAAACTTGTATGGTAATATTGATAAGCTGAAATGCACATCCGCACATTATGCGTCATACATAACTAACTCATTCGAAAAGTGGAAGAATAATAAAACTTGTATGGTAATATTGATAAGCTGAAATGCACATCCGCACATTATGCGTCATACATAACTAACTCATTCGAAAAGTGGAAGAATAATAAAACTTGTATGGTAATATTGATAAGCTGAAATGCACATCCGCACATTATGCGTCATACATAACTAACTCATTCGAAATGTGGAAGAATAATAATACTTGATAATAGTAACAAATTGACATAAACATATATTTGTGCATATTACATGTGCTATCTTGGATAGCAGTAGTGCTAAATCATATTGGTGCTATTTGATAGCAGACACATAGATATGATAATATATTTGCTGGTGTAGTGGAATATGGAATAGCTGAAACGTACTTCCGCACATTATGCGTCATACATAACTAACGTATTCGTAATGTTGGATTGGTAAAATGCGTTTTTGGAAATGTACCCACACATTATGCGAATACAAATCGTGATAGCATTTGTAGATAAGATATAAAAAAAATAAAGTAAAGAAATGTGATTTCTAAATCAGGTGTAATGTTAGGAATGTTAATGTTAGTGTGCATTGTTAGAGAGCAACTTCCATTCATTCAGACATTCACTCATGGATTAGTTTTACCATCTTGGTATTGGGTGATCAGTCCAATCCTCAAGATTTTTGTGGAACGATAAACAAACAGGTGATCAAACTGTAGTTTGTGTTCACAAATGGTAAATTAGAAATCAAAACAAAAAATCAAAACAACTGGCAACTGAATTGATTTATTGTGGAACAATAAGCAGTTCATACCTTTTTGTAAGGAGAACTTGTATTTTCTGCAAGAAAATATTTACTTGTTTAACATCAAAATCATAAATGATAGAGTACATGTAGGGTGATGTAGAAGTAGAAAGTATTTGACGGTATTCAATCCAATTGTAATGCTGATTGATCCGGGTTGCAAATATTGGTAGGCTGTCAAGACATCCTTGGTTGCGCTTATCTTTTTTATATTCATAAACTTCATTCCAGCATTCATTGAGGTAATTTTGTACCAGACGTGGATGGACACTCTCAAGGTACAGAACACGCTCATTGTCTGGACTTGGGATGTCTAGTAGAACTGTCACATAGCAGTCTCCATTGACAAGCTCAATTCCAATTACTTCTTTTACATTCATTTGAATGGATCTCAAGTTCTTTGGAAAGATGGGCATTGGTGGAACTGCTTGTACAATGCATGGTGTTTCAGTCTGCTGACACATGTTTGGTGCTTCTTCACTTACGACGTTTACATTTTGTTCTTGTTCTGTTGTCTTCTTTTCGAAAAACTTGTGTCGCTTGAGAGGTCGTTTTCTTCGCCTTCCTGACATGCTTCGCTTTGAATGGAAGTCTCTCTTTAAAGCATCTGGGATACTGCTGCCGTATTCCCAAGTATTTCCTTTTTCAGTGTCCTTCCATTTGATTCGATAGTAAATTTTCTTGTTTGCTCTCTTTGAAGAAAGAATTGAGTCAATTTCATTTGCAGTTATTTGTTGAGTCTTTTCAGTTTGTTTTGACTCGTCTTCATTATCTTGTTGTCGGGTCTTTCCTTGTGTTTCCTGGTTTTTCTTCTTGGGTTTAGCTTTAGATTTTTGGTTATTAGTTTTATCTTTTCCATTTTTCTTGTCTTTGCTTTTATGTGAACTTGAATCATTTTGGTTTTGTTGTAATTCTTGTTGTGATTTTGCTGGAGTTCCTGTATTTTTCTTGTTCTGGTTGATCTTTGTTCCATTTTGTTTCTGTTGACATTCTTTTGGTTTTTCCTTTTGGACTTCTTTGTCTTTTTGATTTACTTCTTGTAGATCATTTTCATTTTGAGAGCTGTCGTCTTCTATGACATCTGGATCCATGTTGTCATTATTGTACAGCAATGGTTCTGGTGGATTTTGAGGACGATCAGCTGGGTCAAAATATGGCTTGAGGCGATTGGCATGGACAAGTGGTTTGTGGATCTTGTTGTCGGAACTTCTTCTCAGTTTGTAGGTATAATTTGGGCCTAAATTAACAATGTAGTAGCTTCCGTACCATTTCTTAGTAAGTTTACTTGACAGTCCTTTTTCAACTTTTTGACAGAAAAGCCAAACTCTTTGTCCTGGGATGAATTCTGGTTCTTTGGCCTTTCTGTTGTACTGCTCCGAGTAAACTTCTTTTGCTCTGGCATTGTTCTCAGCTGCTACTTGTCTTGTGATTTCAAGTTCTTCCAGTAAATTTGAAAGATAACTTCTGTCGTTCTTGCCTAACTTTTCTTTTGGAATGAGGGTGACATCTTGAGGTGCTCTCATTTCACGGCCAAAAAGTGAAATAAATGGTGATTTCTGCGTTGATGAATTCGGAGCCATTCTGTATGCCATCATGATGCCAGGAAGAAGATGGTCCCAGTCATTCTGTGACTTGTTGCAGTAGGCTCGCAGAGATTGGTTGATGTAGGAATTCATTCGTTCAACACAACTGTTTGTTTGAGGGTGGTATGGACTGGTGTGGGTCATTTTTACTTCAAATAGTTCACAAATTGCTTTTATTAATTTTGACATGAAGTTCTGTCCTCGATCCGAAATTAACGTCCTTGGTGCGCCATACCTGCAGAAAATTTCCCGGACCATGACATTGGCTACTTCTTTGGCTTCTTGGGTTCGGATGGGGAAGGCTTCACACCATCTTGATGCTGCATCTGTAATGACCAGGATGTACTTGTATTTTTCTGGTGTTGTTGGTAATGGACCAAGAATGTCTATGTGCCACCTTGTGAAGATTTCCTCTACGGGCATGGGACATAATGGTGCCTTCTTAGCATGGTAGTGCCTCTTGGATTGTTGGCAAACTTCACATGATTGAACATATGTGGAGATTTCTTGGTACATTCCTGGCCAGAAGTATTTTGGTCTGATGGTGTTGTGCATCCTTTCTTTTCCATGGTGACAACCGCCAAGTAAAGCGTCATGATAGCCTTGTAGCACTTGATTCCTGAGTGTTCTTGGTACAGCAAGTTGTTTGATGAATTTGTCTGTGTGACCCTTTTGTCTTTGTGGAACAAAGCGGTAGAGTATGCCGTTGTCAATTTCATATCTATCTGCTTCCACTAGCACTTTGTGTCGTTCCTTCTCATCGTCTGGAAGGATGGTTTCTTCTTTGTAGTCAAAAACTTGCATGAAATCTGGACATACTCTCTGTAAATGATGTAGATTTGGATGAGCTTGGATGGTTACTTCCAAGATTTCATCCTTTGGAATGTCAGTATTTACTGAGTAAATTGAAGCGACAACTTCTTCTGGCATTGTGCAATAATCCTCTTCATATTCAAAAGTAACCGAAAAAGCCGATGCGTTTTGTTCGGTAGTAAACGCATTTATTGAAGCATGTTCCGAAATGTTCACGGACGATCGCGGCGGTTTGATTGTATGACGCGAGTGAAATGACGGAGTAGTTGACGGAGTAGTGGACGTAAAAATTGTCCTTTCTGTGTCTTCTTCTGTTTGACTGTTGCAGTTGATGTTCTCTTCATAAACTCTTCTTGAAAGAGCATCAGCATTGCCATTACGTTTGCCACTGCGGTGTAAGATATCAAAGTTGTACGTTGATAGTTCTAGAGACCAACGTCCTAATCTTCCTGTGGCATCTTTAATTGATTTCAGCCATTTAAGTGCAATATGGTCTGTGTACACTATGAATTTGGAGTTTGCTAAATATGGCCTAAAAGATCTAATTGCTTCTACTAGCGCTAAGCCTTCTTTCTCTGTGATGCTCCAATTCTTCTCACTGCCATGTAGAGCTCTTCCGCCATAGGCCACAGGATGTTCTTTATCGTCCTGGTCTTTCTGACTTAAGACGAAGCCTATGCTCATATCACTGGCATCTGTTGAAAGTATGAATTCTTTTTCGAAATTTGGATAGGCCAAAACTGGTGTGGTGCACATAGCTTCTTTAAGAGCATTGAATGCTTGTTCACACTCAAGTGACCACTGGAATTTGGGTTTCTTGTCTGAAATATTGTCTGAATGTTTCTTAAGAAGAGCATTTAAGGGTAGAGAAATTTTGGCATAGTCTTTAACATATTTCCTGTAGAAATTTGTAAGTCCCAAGAATGATCTGACTTGCTTCTGGGACTTAGGAACTGGAAAAGATTTGATGGCTTCTATCTTCTTGTCGTCTACCTGCACACCTCCACAAGATAAAACATGGCCAAGAAAGGACACTTTTTCTGTTGCAAAATTACATTTGGATGGTTTCAATGTTAAGTTTGCCTGCCTGAGATAGTAGAACACTTGTTCTAAATGGGTCAAATGGTCTTCAAGAGTTTTGCTGTAGATGATTAAGTCATCTATGTAGATTAGGGCAATTTTGAAAAGCAATTTTCTAAGCACTTTTGACATGAGCATCTGGAAACAAAGTGGTGAATTTGTTAAGCCTTGGGGCAAGCGTTTAAATTGATAGAGCCCTTTGTGTGTCACGAAAGCTGTCTTGTGTTTCGAATTCTCGTGGAGTGGGACCTGGAAGAAGCCATTTGCTAAATCTAACGTTGAAAAAATTTGAGCATTTTTGCTTGCAATCTGGTCAACAACATCATCAAACACAGGTAGAGGCCATGACATTGGTAAAATAACAGCATTTAATTTTCTATAGTCACAGACAAATCTGTAAGTACCATCTCTCTTCTTAACTAAAACTATGGGAGCAGCATACATCGAGCAGGATTCCTCGATGAGGTCATTCTTCAGGAAGTCGTCGACAAGTTCTTCTGTGACCTTCTGCAGATGGGGTGACTGGCGGTAAGGTCTACATCTAATGGGTGCAGTGTTGCCAGTGTCTATTTCATGATAATGCATGTCTGTCTTCCCTAGGTCTGTCAAACTTGTCGAAAAGATATCCCTATTCCTACCTAGAAACTCTAACAGTCTATGTCTTTGCTCTTTAGTAAGCTGAGCATTTGCTAGATCAAATCCAAGCTCTTTAGCAATATTAACATAGTCTTTGTCCTGCTTATTACCGTCTGTGTCTGTTTGTACTGTGTTTACTTGCTCACAGTCAGTGTCAAATATATTGTCAACATCAATATAGCTAAAGCTGCCAACTACTGAATCTTTCTCTAGTACTATTTCTTCTTGAGATGGATTCATAAGCCGAAATGTCCCTATCCCGTTGTTTGATTGACATATGGTATTGCCACCTGCTACTTCAAAATTTTCTGCTAGTGAAGAGATTGGTTCTATGAGAATGGTCACTCCGTCTGGAACATCTTCTAATCTAACTTTGAAATGTATCTCACTCTGAGAAGGAATGTAAATCTGGTCAATAGTTTTGGCTAATCCTGACATTTCTGAACTGGTCATAAATCTAATGTAATGTCTGTCTGAGGTCTTATTGTCAATAATTAAAGAATCACAACTGAAATCTAAAACAACATCATTCTCTTCAAGGAATTCTAACCCCAAAATTACCGCTTTTGGCATAGTAGGGAGAACATGAAACCTATCAGAAAATTCTTGGCCTTCAATAGAAAAGTCCAAGACAACTGACCCTATCACCTCCAGTAAGGATCCTCCAACTCCTCTAACATGTGGGAAACGTGATTTCCCTACTTTAACATCCGGAAATGCTAGTTCAAGGAAGTTGGACGAAATGCAATTGACGCTACTACCTGAATCTACGAGGCAGGCAGCAGAACAATCACCAAAGTCAGCCTTAATGATTGACTTGGCAAGAGGGGTGACAAGAGAAACAATTGGGATTTCTCCCTCAAAGTTGCCATCCATACCAGAACTCATGTTTAAGAAACCTTAAAGTAAGCAAAATAACTAAACCAAGAATGAGATAAGATAAAAATGGTAATGTACTTACACTTTTTATGAATTTCCTTATCACTTGGCGGCCTCAATGAGTAGGTGTGGTCTTTGAGTTTCTCTCGTGGTCAGTGGATGTCGTTGCTGTTATATCATCTGAGATACTTTCATATCTTCAGACTAGTCCTCTGTCTGTGTGTCCAAAACAATTCCTGGCATCTGGATTCAGGATCTTTTGAAGATTCTCACCAAGTTATCATAAGGCTGAGGCAGGGTTCCAGGAAATCCTCATCTGCCCCAACTTTTGATATTCCGGGTTGATGGTCTAACTGTCCAGTTTTAACGGGGAATTAACTCTAGGCAGAAGAAATCCAAAGTCCATGGAATAGATATGCACACTTTTATTTACAGGAATGACTTACATAACAACATAGATACAATATGTAGATAACAGTTGGTTTCCACTCCAGGGGCATGAAGGTCCAAGTAGTAAGTCAGCCCCCGGAGTAGTCCTGAGATGTGTTAGGTATGATTCCCAAACTGCAACTGAACATTCTAATTTCTCTGATGGTTTATATAGCTAAATGAAGGTAACCTCTCATTGGTCAAACTTTTAATCTCGTTAAGTATTTCCAACATCCTAGACGGTTTATGATATGAAATGTCTGAGTTATTGGAAGATTAAGTAAGTGCCATCAATTAAGTTTCTTAAGTGGATTATCTTAAATTAGCCTAAGGCTCTATCTACTAAAATCACTGTCGGTGTCAACACTTTATCAAAGGATTTAAAACTAGAGGTAGCCAAGATGTCTACCTTTTATATGAAGATTATGTTTACCTTTTATATGAAGATTATGTCTGACATTTTGTAGCTTGAGGTGAATGTGACTATGGGAAAAAGTTGTCTTTATCTAAAATATTTGAAATAATTACATTGTATGTTATTAATGATATTTACTTGTATGTTTTGAATTGTTACTGTAACTTTGATATTTTTGTTATGGTAATGATATATTTTCTTAAATTCTGTGATATAAGTTTAATGTAATTTGGGCAATATCAAGCCCATGATAGGATAATCAACTCTAAAAAATCAGACAGTTGTTTTGTTTAAGCGGTTGAACTAATTTTCAAAATATAGCTATAATTATCAATTATTTTATCATAAAACTACTTAAAATATAAAAATAGACATTTTAATATGCCATTTGTTTATGTTTTGATGAAAATTTTCTTTTTTTGGATGAACTCTGAAAGTTAGCCATTTTTTTTACTTTGCGCGGTTGAACAAAGTTTTAAAAAATCTTGGCAAATACCAATAATTATATCATCAAAATGTTTGAAATATAAAAATAAAGATTTTAAGATGCTATTTGTATATGTTTAAATAACAACAAACATGTTTATTCCAGGCCGGGCGATGATTCTCAACTCACAGAAAGTGTACTGGGAGCTACAAGTGGTAGATTTTGGACGGGACCTGAACAACATGGCGCGGAGTGGAGAGAGAAACACTCCTGGTCAGTTCAAGATGTTTGAAGGGACTTGTAGCAGTCCGCTCCCCCTCCCTCCCTCCCCCTCCCCCCTCACGTCTCCCTCCTACTGGGAGACTCAATCTACACTGAGGCGGAGGAAGGAAGGCGGGCTCCTGCTGGAGATGGGGGTGAAGGAGGGAGAGAGCAACATGGACGAGGAGAGCTGGGTTTCTGCTCTCCCCGGCGGGGTCTGCGTGTCTGTGTGGGACATGTGTCTCCTTCACCCCGGTCTCTGTATCCAGGTGTGTAGGAGAGATCAGGAGGAGAGGTGGGGACATCAGGTTGGTGAGTGTGTCTCTCTCCCCCTCCCCACATCTGGTGAAGAGCTCACCTTCACCTTCGGGTTGGTGCTGGATGTGGGGAGGGGGAGGGTGGCGTTCCTAGACGTGGGGAGGGGGAAACTCTTGTGTAAATTAAACCTGGAGTTCACCCAGCAGGTTTTCCCCATGTTTCACGTTGCTCCATACAACGACAACTGTGCTACAAGAATGAGACTGGTCAGCGGGCGCGAGATCTCCGTCACTGACCAGAAAATACAACTCATTCAGCAGGCCTTGTCAGATTGAATATAGTTAGTTTATCTTGTTTGTGAAATTGTAAATAATAATAAGTTAGAGTTAGATCAAAATTAGAATGTTATACATGTTACTTTGTGAATGTTGTTAGTTTGTGACCTGTCAGTTAGAATATTGAATGATGACTGTGTAAAAAAGTAAGAGATATATGCTTGGAAATACTCTCATTGTATTTCTTATGACCTAACATGAAAAATAAATATACATTTGAACCATTTTTAATTACTTTTGGAAAATAAAAACCAAATTTTTATCCCTACGAATGTCCTTCAGAAAAAGCTGCCTTAAAATGTTCATTCTCATCAAACGATTTGTTGAAAAATTCTCCAATATCTGTTTTAAAATGTTGTCATTGTATTCGTTACAACATAATATGAAAAACAAATATACATTTTAACCCTTTTTAATTACGTTTAGAAGATAAAAACCCAATTTTAATCACTACGAATGTCCGTCAGTAACAGCGACTTGTTGAGTGAAGCGGCCTTCAAATGTTCATTCTCATCTCTGTAACAAAAAAACGATTTGTTGAAAAATTGTCCAATATCTGTTTCAAAATGTTATCAATGTATTTATTATAACATAATATGAAAAACTAGACCACATTTGCACACCTTTAAACATTATAAACATTTTATATATGAAAGAGATCAACATAGGGGTTTACGTGCATAGTTCAACTAATGGTTTGGTGTCATTGGGTGTAAAATTACCGTCAACAATTCTTACATAGAAACAAATTTGTAAAAAGTACCAAAGTACCTGTTTGAAAATATCATCATTGTATTTATCATTATAAAACATGAAAAACAAGACCCCATCTTCATGATTTCAAAGATATTTATTTATCTACTTTATCTCGTTGGTCCTATTACGACATCTAATAATATCAAAGTGGCCGCTCTAAAGTTATATTCTCGTAACAGTGTGAAATCCTCTACACAAAGTTTAGATAAATTACAAAAAACATTGTTGAAATATTAAGAGAACCATCTCACGATTTATTTTGTAATAATTCATCTCGTGTTGAAACAGTAGGCTACTAAAAATGTCTAGTGGAAGGAATCGTCAACCAGTATTCTTTTGATTATTCTGTCATAATAATTGAACTATTATATGCATAATAAATAAAATCTAAAATCAAATCAGCTGTTTCTTAGCGCAAGTAGTTTCGGCTT
The DNA here is from genome assembly GCA_916613615.1 of Steromphala cineraria. Lineage (NCBI taxonomy): Eukaryota > Metazoa > Mollusca > Gastropoda > Trochida > Trochidae > Steromphala > Steromphala cineraria. Next base: position 3,430,361 of record OU744722.1, read on the forward strand.
ATTTCGTTCATTGGGTTATTCATATGTCAGATTAGTCATAATAAATCTTTATCATGAGATATAACAATTTGATAATCTATAAGTAAAAACATTAAAAAAATTGAGTCAATATTGTCTTACAATCTGATGATAGAAAATTTCCCCGTGCGTTTCGCCTCATCCTCATTCCTGGAAAAGTTTAACCCCTACAGTGCCCCAGGACCATAAGAGTTCTCCCCACCATCTATGGTCCCTAGCCTTAACTCAATGCAGTCATAGCACTAGTCTGTCAGCCAGACCCTAAAATAAAATGCAAGCCTAAGCAAGTCTATAATAAGGCTTGAGAGCTCAATTTTAAAAGTTCAGTCTCCTTTTCATCCTTTTTTTTCCAAATTTCAGATTTATTGAAAAAAATTCATTTCAGAGTCTTATTGTTAGACTATCACTTTCCTTATGCAGGATATTTAGGATCCCAAAACACGGGCATGATTATCTATTTTTATTAAAAGATAACTAGATATTTGTGTTTGTAACATTTTAACAATTGTTAAAGTAGACCCGTGCATTTCCGAACACACGATAAAGACACATATAGTACTAGGTCATGTCCACTGAGGTTCATTTTCTACAATGCAAAGGAAAGCATTACTATGAATCATAAATTGTTTCGAGTTGAATATTCATAATGTAATTTCTTGTAAAAACATGGAAAACGTGTTCAAAAAGGGATATACCAAATGATCATTTTGATATTTAGATACTTTCCCGATTTTCATAGCGGAATTAAATGACTGATACATTTTCTATAGTTGAGAAGCGATTCACATCACTGATTTCAGCATTTGTATTATGTCAACTGTCGTAATTCAGAACGAGGCAGAGAATGACAAAACATTGCCACACTTCGTCACAGATTATTTATTGAATAATACATTATGGGTTTGTTGTTATCAGGATTGAGAACTCATGCTAATGGTAAATACGTTATATCATTTTCAAAGTCGAATCCATACCTTCCTGTTGATGAAATTACATCTTATGCACGAGTTTTGGAAAAAAAACAGCAAGGAGTTTGTGCGCTCTTTGTATGTCAATGACGTCATGACGAACAATGTTCAACCAATTATAACAAAAAACTTATTTCATGAACAATCGGTCGCATGTAGGAAGCAACAAAATAAAGTGATCACTGAAGTTTTCTGTCTTGATAAATAACAAAATAATTTATTTATAGAGAATAGCAATTTAATTACAATCGACTAAACCAGGGTTTGCTTTGATTTCTCCGCTGGACATTTGCACGCAAAACGTCTCTGTCGTTTATAATCAAGTTATTTTCATTTCTATATTTGACTTTTATGATCCCAAAATACATTGATCTAATTGTAGACAACTAAGCATTCTTTCCATAAAATTTCACGGATTTCCTAAAGTATATAACGCGTATGTGACATTTATTGTACAACTTTGACTATAACTTCGAGTTAACTTTTTAACTTTATTTAGAAGATGACTAAATATTAGTGTTTGTAACAGTTGAACATTGTCCGAGTAGACCCATGCATATCCGAACACCCGATGATAGAACCAGTCCTGTAAAATTCTGCTGTTGTGACTCGTGTCAATACAAAAGTAGTCTATAGATTTTGTTAAACGCATTACACCGATACCGTGAGGGATAAAACAGGAAGATTGTTATCTATGAGTATATTAATGAGCTTGTGGCATTCTAGAAGTTGATGGTATAAGGAAGACAAGAGTAATTTTATGGATGAACAACTTCTTTATTGGATGGTGGCGACGTTTCGGTAGAGATTCTTATACCGTTCTCATCCATAGAATTACTCTACAAATACAAATATATGGTCCAAAGGGATCATAACGCCAGTCCCAAAATGTTCGACAATGGACCCGAGAGACCCCCTTGCATATCGAGACATCACTGTTACAACATCGATATATAAGTTATATTGCAGTGTTCTTAATAGAAGACTGCAAGTATGGTCTGAAACCAACAATATGCTTCATGACTCTCAGAATGGTTTTAGAAAAAATCGATCAACCATAGACCACGTGCAGACTCTTTCATCGATTTAAGAAACACGTAAACTCAGAAAAAAATCTACATTTGTTGCTTTTATCGATTTTAAAAAAGCATATGACAGTATTGACAGAAACATTTTATGGAGGAGAATTTCGGCAAGTAGTATAGGAGGTAAAATGTTAATTGCACTGCAATCCCTGTACAAAGATGTTCAGTGCTGTGTGCGAGTGAACGGATTTAAAACCTCCTGGTTTGGAGTAAACCGTGGACTAAAGCAAGGGTGCCTCCTCTCCTCGTTCTTGTTTAACCTTTTTATTGATGATTTGTTACGTAAGCTAAATAGTCTGAATGTTGGTGTAAAAATAGATGACTTCAATGTTGCAGCTTTAGCGTATGCAGACAGCATTGCTCTTTAAGCGGAAAGTGAAGCTGATCTCAATGTACTATTAGATGTTTTGAATGCTTGGTGTTGTGATAATAAATTAGAAATAAATTCAGAAAAATCGAAGATTGTACATTTTAGAACGCCGTCAACTTCATTGACACAGCATTTGTTTACTGTCGGGAATAATGTTTTAGATATTGTTAGCAGTTATAACTATCTTGGTTTACTTTTAACGGAGTTTGTCGATTTTAATGCTATGGCCCGGGCGGCCGCTAGATCAGCTAATAGGGCCTTAGCCGGCTTAGGACTTTTAATATCTAAGTTTAAAAGTGTTGGCAATATGCATTTTAGCACCTATTCCAAACTTTATGATACAATGGTATGGTCTACTTTAAGCTATGGTGCGGCTATCTGGGGTGGTTATGATATATCAGCTGTAAATGCAGTGCAACATAGGGCCATTCGTTTTTTCATGGGACTTGGAAAGCACGCCCCTAACGTTGCAATTAACGGGGATATGGGATGGGTCCCACCTATTATCAAGCAATGGTCGTGTATTTCCAGACAATGGTGTCGCTTTTATAATATGGAACATCGTTTTAATAAAGCTGTTTTTCTATGGACAGATAGATGTGGGGTAAATGGGGTTAAGAATTAGAATTTTAGAGTAAGGAAAAAGTTATGTCCCTTGATTTACACTATTATTTAGACGCACATGTTAAGATTAAGAAATCTGTTTTATGTACAACTGTTGAGGATAGGGTTATGAATGAATTTGTTATTTTATGGCATTCATTGTTAAATAGAGAAGATGGTAGAACTGGTTCGAATAAACTTCGACTTTATAAACATTTTAAGTATAATTTTAACTCTGAAAATTATATTGTCCATCACATGCCAAGACATTACAGGTCGGCTATGTCTAAATTTCGATGTGGCGTTGCTCCCATTAGAGTGGAAACCGGCCGTTATGAAAATATTTTATTAGAAAATAGAAAATGTTTAAATTGTATTAATGACGTTGAAGATGAATTACATGTTTTGTTTCACTGTGTATTATATGATGATCTGAGAGATTCTCTGTTTAATCAATGTGTTATTTAATCTCAAGACTTTTTAGATAAATCGGATCTTGAAAAAAATTATTTTATTTTCACAAATCATGATATCTGTTTTTATACAGCCAAAACTGCTTTTTAATACTACAACGTAGGAAAGACTTGTTATATGGTTAAATATTGTTTTATATCTCTCATAATTCTGCTTTGAATGGTTCTGTACATGTTTTATAAAGGAATTGTGTGTATAAATGTAAATGTATTCTAGCTTTGTACAGAAGTGAGACGGTAATAAACTATTGTCTGTCTGTCTTCCGAGTATATTAATGATAATGAACATTATAAGTTACCGTAATTTTGACGGGAAAAGCAGGGCAATGATACCCACACCTAGCTTATTCATGTAACATACGATGAGGGGTCTTAAAGGCCCAAGTCGAAATAAAGTCATTCTGTCTGTCTGTCTGATACGACAAATCACAATGAAGGTCAAACTACCGGCGTCGTACCTAAAGCAGATATTTATTATTATAGTGAAATGTCATGATGTTAGAGGGATGTACATGTAGACATAATTGTGCTGTTTTAAAAGATTAACTCTTTGGGTTATACTAATTTCTAAACTATCTGACAAAACAGGAGCGCAATTATTTCAACACCAACTCACAGTAACATTAGTTGAGTAGTTGGTTAATACAAAACAATAATTGTTTAAGGTAATTTTGTTGAATTTCATTTTAGTCAGATTTGAGGTTTAAAGATCATATACAATTATCATTGATAAAAACACAATGAACAAACGATAAAAAAATGACATTCATCTCGAATTTGATCTAATTAAACTTATAATAAAACGCGTAAAAGATCTTTACCACAACGTAGCTCTAAAATACTTTTCGGTAAAACGAACTTAGCACACCATTAGGAAATGCATCTCGGTACAAAATCTACAGTGCCGTACAGTTTAATAAAAAAACTCATTTGACCTGACTCTTTACCCCAACTTATCAAATCACTACGTCAATGATTTCAAATCTGTATTTAATTCCAATATTCATTTTGATCGTTATGTAGACTCGAGGCGTTGTCAAATCCTTCACTGTATTCTGTATTTTGGGAGTTGCGATCTTGATGCTGATAAAATTAACAAACATTTATCTGAAAAAGCAAATTGACAATGTGGTCACGCACTTTATTCCTTTTTCGTGTCTTCAAGATTCCATTAAATTAAATCGAACAATGTTGTTATCAAAATGGCTTGCATAAGAAGAAACCTAAAATGGCCATCCATCCATTAGTCTGGTATCCAAGCTACCGTTACATAGAACTTTGTTGAATTCAATGAATTGGAAATTGTTAAATGATGACATGATATTACCTTGAACTCTGTACATTTAATTAAATCTATTGAATTAATAATTCTTGTGACGATATTGGGTGTTAAAGTTTTGTGGTGTTTAAATCATGGCTGCTTGTCATTTTGTTTAGGTCATTGTCATAAAACATACATTCTCTAACATTTGGTTTATCTTTTCATTTTCGTTTTTGTTTCTATTTGGGAATTTGTGTCCATTGTTCATCTTAGATAGCTTTGACATTATTCAGTAGAACAACTCAGTATTACAGTTATTCATTAATCCTCAAATAAACTACCCAACCTCTCAGCCTGCAAGTGTATGATTGTTATAGTTTGTGACAGTATGATTGTTATAGTTTGTGACAGTATGATTGTTATAGGTTGTGATAGCTTGTAGAAGGAAATCACAAACCTCACACATTATATGTCTTTATAGGTTGTGACAGTATGATTGTTATAGGTTGTGACAGTATGATTGTTATAGTTTGTGACAGTATGATTGTTATAGGTTGTGACAGTATGATTGTTATAGGTTGTGACAGTATGATTGTTATAGTTTGTGACAGTATGATTGTTATAGGTTGTGACAGTATGATTGTTATAGGTTGTGACAGTATGATTGTTATAGGTTGTGACAGTATGATTGTTATAGGTTGTGACAGTATGATTGTTATAGGTTGTGACAGTATGATTGTTATAGGTTGTGACAGTATGATTGTTATAGTTTGTGACAGTATGATTGTTATAGGTTGTGACAGTATGATTGTTATAGGTTGTGACAGTATGATTGTTATAGGTTGTGACAGTATGATTGTTATAGGTTGTGACAGTATGATTGTTATAGGTTGTGACAGTATGATTGTTATAGGTTGTGACAGTATGATTGTTATAGGTTGTGACAGTATGATTGTTATAGGTTGTGACAGTATGATTGTTATAGGTTGTGACAGTATGATTGTTATAGGTTGTGACAGTATGATTGTTATAGGTTGTGACAGTATGATTGTTATAGGTTGTGTCAGTATGATTGTTATAGGTTGTGACAGTATGATTGTTATAGGTTGTGACAGTATGATTGTTATAGTTTGTGACAGTATGATTGTTATAGGTTGTGACAGTATGATTGTTATAGGTTGTGATAGCTTGTAGAAGAAAATCACAAACCTCACACATTATATGTCTTTATAGGTTGTGACAGTATGATTGTTATAGTTTGTGACAGTATGATTGTTATAGGTTGTGACAGTATGATTGTTATAGGTTGTTATAGCTTGTAGAAGGAAATCACAAACCTCACACATTATATGTCTTTATAGGTTGTGACAGTATGATTGTTATAGGTTGTGACAGTATGATTGTTATAGTTTGTGACAGTATGATTGTTATAGGTTGTGACAGTATGATTGTTATAGGTTGTGTCAGTATGATTGTTATAGGTTGTGACAGTATGATTGTTATAGGTTGTGACAGTATGATTGTTATAGGTTGTGACAGTATGATTGTTATAGGTTGTGACAGTATGATTGTTATAGTTTGTGACAGTATGATTGTTATAGGTTGTGACAGTATGATTGTTATAGGTTGTGACAGTATGATTGTTATAGGTTGTGACAGTATGATTGTTATAGGTTGTGACAGTATGATTGTTATAGGTTGTGACAGTATGATTGTTATAGGTTGTGACAGTATGATTGTTATAGGTTGTGACAGTATGATTGTTATAGGTTGTGACAGTATGATTGTTATAGGTTGTGACAGTATGATTGTTATAGGTTGTGACAGTATGATTGTTATAGGTTGTGACAGTATGATTGTTATAGGTTGTGTCAGTATGATTGTTATAGGTTGTGACAGTATGATTGTTATAGGTTGTGACAGTATGATTGTTATAGTTTGTGACAGTATGATTGTTATAGGTTGTGACAGTATGATTGTTATAGGTTGTGATAGCTTGTAGAAGAAAATCACAAACCTCACACATTATATGTCTTTATAGGTTGTGACAGTATGATTGTTATAGGTTGTGACAGTATGATTGTTATAGGTTGTGACAGTATGATTGTTATAGGTTGTGACAGTATGATTGTTATAGGTTGTGTCAGTATGATTGTTATATGTTGTGACAGTATGATTGTTATAGGTTGTGACAGTATGATTGTTATAGTTTGTGACAGTATGATTGTTATAGGTTGTGACAGTATGATTGTTATAGGTTGTGATAGCTTGTAGAAGAAAATCACAAACCTCACACATTATATGTCTTTATAGGTTGTGACAGTATGATTGTTATAGGTTGTGACAGTATGATTGTTATAGTTTGTGACAGTATGATTGTTATAGGTTGTGACAGTATGATTGTTATAGGTTGACAGTATGATTGTTATAGGTTGTGACAGTATGATTGTTATAGGTTGTGACAGTATGATTGTTATAGGTTGTGACAGTATGATTGTTATAGGTTGTGACAGTATGATTGTTATAGGTTGTGACAGTATGATTGTTATAGTTTGTGACAGTATGATTGTTATAGGTTGTGATAGCTTGTAGAAGGAAATCACAAACCTCACACATTATATGTCTTTATAGGTTGTGACAGTATGCTTGTTATAGGTTGTGACAGTATGATTGTTATAGTTTGTGACAGTATGATTGTTATAGGTTGTGACAGTATGATTGTTATAGGTTGTGACAGTATGATTGTTATAGGTTGTGACAGTATGATTGTTATAGGTTGTGACAGTATGATTGTTATAGGTTGTGACAGTATGATTGTTATAGGTTGTGACAGTATGATTGTTATAGGTTGTGACAGTATGATTGTTATAGGTTGTGACAGTATGATTGTTATAGTTTGTGACAGTATGATTGTTATAGGTTGTGACAGTATGATTGTTATAGGTTGTGATAGCTTGTAGAAGGAAATCACAAACCTCACACATTATATGTCTTTATAGGTTGTGACAGTATGATTGTTATAGGTTGTGACAGTATGATTGTTATAGTTTGTGACAGTATGATTGTTATAGGTTGTGACAGTATGATTGTTATAGGTTGTGTCAGTATGATTGTTATAGGTTGTGACAGTATGATTGTTATAGGTTGTGACAGTATGATTGTTATAGTTTGTGACAGTATGATTGTTATAGGTTGTGACAGTATGATTGTTATAGGTTGTGATAGCTTGTAGAAGAAAATCACAAACCTCACACATTATATGTCTTTATAGGTTGTGACAGTATGATTGTTATAGGTTGTGACAGTATGATTGTTATAGTTTGTGACAGTATGATTGTTATAGGTTGTGACAGTATGATTGTTATAGGTTGACAGTATGATTGTTATAGGTTGTGACAGTATGATTGTTATAGGTTGTGACAGTATGATTGTTATAGGTTGTGACAGTATGATTGTTATAGGTTGTGACAGTATGATTGTTATAGGTTGTGACAGTATGATTGTTATAGTTTGTGACAGTATGATTGTTATAGGTTGTGACAGTATGATTGTTATAGGTTGTGACAGTATGATTGTTATAGGTTGTGACAGTATGATTGTTATAGGTTGTGACAGTATGATTGTTATAGGTTGTGACAGTATGATTGTTTTAGGTTGTGACAGTATGATTGTTATAGGTTGTGACAGTATGATTGTTATAGGTTGTGACAGTATGATTGTTATAGGTTGTGACAGTATGATTGTTATAGGTTTTGACAGTATGATTGTTATAGGTTGTGACAGTATGATTGTTATAGGTTGTGACAGTATGATTGTTATAGTTTGTGACAGTATGATTGTTATAGTTTGTGACAGTATGATTGTTATAGGTTGTGACAATATGATTGTTATAGGTTGTGACAGTATGATTGTTATAGGTTGTGACAGTATGATTGTTATAGGTTGTGACAGTATGATTGTTATAGTTTGTGACAGTATGATTGTTATAGGTTGTGACAGTATGATTGTTATAGGTTGTGATAGCTTGTAGAAGGAAATCACAAACCTCACACATTATATGTCTTTATAGGTTGTGACAGTATGATTGTTATAGGTTGTGACAGTATGATTGTTATAGGTTGTGACAGTATGATTGTTATAGGTTGTGACAGTATGATTGTTATAGGTTGTGACAGTATGATTGTTATAGGTTGTGACAGTATGATTGTTATAGTTTGTGACAGTATGATTGTTATAGGTTGTGACAGTATGATTGTTATAGGTTGTGACAGTATGATTGTTATAGGTTGTGACAGTATGATTGTTATAGGTTGTGACAGTATGATTGTTATAGGTTGTGACAGTATGATTGTTATAGGTTGTGACAGTATGATTGTTATAGGTTGTGACAGTATGATTGTTATAGGTTGTGACAGTATGATTGTTATAGGTTGTGACAGTATGATTGTTATAGGTTGTGACAGTATGATTGTTATAGGTTGTGATAGCTTGTAGAAGGAAATCACAAACCTGACACATTATCTGTCGTTATGGATGTAGTGAACAGTTTCACATTGCTTAATTCCGATGACGATTTGTAATATTTTTTATGCTGTAGGATATCGTTCAATTTGTATGGTGACATAGTTTTTATTTTTGTTTATTTTCCATATTTTTAGTACAGACAAATACATGAGCTGAAATGCTTACAATTATCACATGTATACAAATACGTATTCCACCATTGGCTGTTTCACTTAAGCTAAAAACGATTCTAATTTCTAAATAATTAATGCAAAGTTGACCAATATTGAAAAAAACAACATTTCTTCAGTTTCAGTAGATAGAAATATATATCTTGTTAAATTTTAGTAACGTGCAATTTCATTCTTAAGATATTCCAATTGACTTTGGTGTAAAACCATTAATTCTGCATCTGTATATGTACTGTTTAACTAATAAAATGATTGCATGTACAAGATTATTGTTCTTTCCTTTCATTCCCAAGATGATGATTTTATTTGTAAATTCTAATTTGAGTTTTACCACGATTCTATTTCTTTCCAGAGCTCCAGATAGAGTGCGTATTTGAGTATTTTACGCAATAAATTATAAATTTACACAATAAAAAATAATCAGGGAGTACAAAAAACGCATGAGATTCACTTAAAATTCATTTTAAACAAATACCTTGCGTACTTTACTCAATTAACGACCGCACTCATCGGCATTTTAAACTCTACAATAGAGTTAGCGAGAGCGATGTCTGCAACTGTATTTATCTAAGCAGTATCCCCTGTGCGGAGTTTGTAGTCACGTGACCCTGAGAGCGTTGTTTGATTTGGCGGCTCGTTCAAAAGTCGCGTTCATAAACTACGAGGCAAACCTTACCCGGCGTTTGATAAAATACGTTTAGGCGCATGCGTCAACTCGAACTCTGAGCTCTCAATCAAATGAAGTAATATGGCTGCTCGTGGGAGAAAAGATACCCACTCGAAAAAAAAATAAAAAAATTAGATTATTTTTTCAAAACAGATAAAGCTAGTAGTGAGGCAAATGGTTGATTAACGAAGTGTATGAATATGTGACCAAGAAACAAGGCACACTCGTCATCAAGTCTGGAAACGAAAGTACCCATGGCTAATATTACATGAAATCGACAACGATTTGTATTTAAAATGCGAGTCTCAAGTTTTATAAAATGTATTAGATAGTTTTAGTATATTTCTAAATTCTTATTTTCACAGATATATTGTTGAAAGATTTAAAATTATTTCATACAAATATTAAAGAAAAGAAAATTTGAATAGCTAAAACAAAATAGATTAATAATAGACTAAGAAATGCAAGCTAGCGTTCTTATCCTAACCCCTTCTGGCTTCAATTAATAATGAATTACAACTTAAATGATCTTTGAAATAACAATAACTATTAATTCATGGAATCTTTCTTTTTGTTTTGGAGGTCAATTACCCAGGCGTGTATTACATTCAGTTGTAAAACATGTGCATATATACATTAGCATTTAATCAATTAGGTCAATTAAAAGCATTCTTATTTGAAAATGTAAGTTTATTGATTACTCAATAAGGTTCAGAAACTATGAGTAAAAGTACTCAATTCCTTTAATTTCTGGGAGTACACAAATTTCAGCTTCCTCCTCAAAACATGTCAAATATATTCAACCCTAGGAGTATAACCCAATTGCCTCAACAGTTATCTGGAGCTCTGTCATTATCTAAGATTGGTTCACATTCACATAACATATGGTTGATTGTTTCTCTTTCTCTTTCGCAAAATAGACTCTACGGCGATGATTAATAAGTGCTTTGTTGGGAGTATATTATGAATAATTCT